>BLBF01000002.1:73502766-73523638 GCA_015471245.1 Laticauda colubrina
CAGAAAACAAAATGGTGGCACAATAGTTGAAAACTGTGAAATGGAAAGGGAAAAAAAAAAGCAGTATTCTCTACAAGACTGTTGTGGCTGATCATACAAGAGACACAATACTACTGCTACTTTACTGAAACTTCTATAAATATTGGCCCAGTCTGCATGACTTGCAATACACCAAGACAGACCAAGCCTATCAATTAATCAATCATGGTTGGGGCATGCTTAATTCGCCAACAACTGTAACTCAATTCATTTACCACTCCATAGTGTAAGCTCGAAAACCATTTCCTTCAGACTAAACCTCAACATTTCTTCAAAAAGAGAACAACTTGAAGTGACTTTTGCAGGAGAAGAAAAATTAGAGAATATAGATTTCAGCAGAAACAGAACTTTCAAGAAACCTTTTTGAGAAACTCACTGGGACAGCCAGATATGTTTTTTTTTTATGTCTGTCCTATTATCCCATAAAGCAGACAATCAGAGTTTGAGATTTGTAGGGATAGAAGATCGAGGTGTGAAGACCTATTCACCTTCTGGCCTTATCGCCTCCTGTGAAAAGCCAGGCAATTTTCTCCTCAGTGTTTCTGGTATTGGTGTTAGATGGGAGAAATGTCCATGATTTCAAACAGCTTGAGTGAAAAGAGGATACAAAGAGAAACTTCAGTTCTCATACTGATACAAAGATGTCACATCACTTTTTTTCCCAACTATTTAAATTTGTGCTGAGGAAGTCCCATAAATCTCAAGTACTCGCAAGGAACATTATAATGTGTAATTATAGCAACTACGTTCATGAGATTAAGCTAAGTTTTTTATTATTTATTTTTAAAGCTCTTCACTTATTTCTTTATCATTTTTCCCCATTGGATGTTTATTTTGAAGCCTTGTTTTTAACTATGTTCATTGGCATTGTTGATAGTGGAGTTGGCATACCTGAATTCATCCTGATTTCTTCACACTTTTCTCTGTTGATAGAAATAAGTCTACTTTTTTTTTTTTTGACTTAAGGTTATTTTGCATTACTGTAAAATTTCTTTGTTTTGTGCTTTCTTTAGCACTGCATTCAAATCTTCTAAAAATGTTTAAGTTTTAAAGTGAAAGATTACGTTCCTTTAGTTACTGTTTTCAGCTTCTAATGATGTAATTCATGAGAAAATTATATTATGCCATAAAATGGATTGGCCACATGGCTGTTGTAGAAAACAAGACATTCTGAACTTTGCAATTATTCAAAAAGTTGTTGCAAGTGGTTTTACTACTGCTTGAAAAATAAATCACCATAGTGCCTAATCACTGCTTTTTTCTGACAGTAGACAAATAAGTACAACTATTTCAATTTGTAGCAAAGCACATTTTGTTCAGTCAAGTATCTCTGAAAGCTGACTCAGATGTACTCACATCTTCAAATGTTTTATTCATGTATTTGCTTCCCATAACTTACACAAATGCCTTTCTATCAATCCGTGCAAGGTTATCTACAGTTTAAAACAACTGAATTGCTATTTTGTAGACATATTTCATTGCAGCAGATGGCAGTACCTGGCTGATGTCTGGGCATAAAAACTAAATAAAGTCAGGCTTAATTAGTACTCAGCTCAGAGATCCGCAGCGAATTTTAGAGTTTAGGCTAAACTAGAAGATGAATACACACACACACACACTGAAAAGCTGCAATGGTGAACAATTCATGTATGCTGCCAAGAAAACCATGGATGTGTAAAAGTAGTCACCAGAAGACACAATTGATTAAATGATGTCCATCTTTCCAAAGTAGATTCAGGTATCACTTTACAATATAAATTTGTCTGCCACCTTGAATACTTGAGTAGCTAAATGGCATCATTTTTTTTCTTTACATAAATCATGTTCAATATTTTTTGTAAAGGCTTTTCCAAGAGAGGAAAACCCCAAATTCCATCCTACTATGGTTTTATACGTGTGTAAATGTCTATGGAAATTCTCAATCATGTAGGTCATGGTTGTCCCAAAGGTGCTTTTTCAAGAGGCAACTGTACTTTCTTGTTTTTCTTTGAAGACGTTTCACTTCTCATCCAAGAAGTTTCTTGAGTTCTGAGTTGAAGAAACTTCTAGGATGAGAAGTGAAAGGTCTTCAAAGAAAAACAAGAAAGTCTAGTTCAGGGGTGTCAAACTCACATTGTCACAGCATCGTCATGTGAGGTATCGGGACTTTTTTCCCATTTGATAAACTGGGTGTGGGCGTGGCCAGCCCGTGACACACGTGACCCATGGGCCAGGAGTTTGACAGCCCTGGTCTAGTTGCTTCTTGAAAAAACAACTTTGGGACAGTCATGCCCTGGATGATTGAGAATCTCCATCGACATTTACCCTTCAAATATGTGAAAATATTTACAATTCATTGGTACATTTAACGGTAGTAACTTTTGACTCTTACCTTAGATCTAGGTGGCCCTTTCTTATCCTTATATTGCATTCATTATATATTATATTGCATTAATATTCTTCTCCCTCCTTTCCGACTTCAAAACTGCTTCTTCTCTCCTAATACATATGAACAAGTGTACATATGCTGTTTTACATTTTAAACTCATTTAAATAATGCCATCCTTGCAGCCATAGAAATAAAATGAAATGCACTTTTTGCCACTATTGATATTCCAGGTATTTGGGAAGAAATAATGTTTCATTTTTAACAAGATTAAAACATGGTTTTCAAGTTAAAGAATAAATATACAATTGTCAGTCACTAAGTACTGATAGTAGCTATCCTCCATCCCTGAAAATTAATTTTTAAAAATATGAAAAGTAGAATAAAGATGTGGAAAACAGTGTCAGTAAAATGACAATGTCATTGGGAGATATTAACCAGTGAACCTATTTGTCACTGACTCATCACTTCTAGATGGCTATTTGACCCATGTCATTTATGGGCTTGAGTGACAAGATTCAACTCTGGCTATGCTATAGAAAAAGTCTCCTGTCATGAAACAGTTGATTTACAAGTTATATTTGCCACAATGGAATTGCAAACAGACTCCAATTATGGATTTTTATTTTGACTGTAAATCCTTACAGTACTGATTATCTGAGCATATTCATTCTGCTAATTCTTCATTCTGCTAATTCTTCATGGATTTTGTTTGCAACCAGAATGCTTTTAAACCACAATGTTCTGCTCTAAGAGCCTTTTGTTATTCCATACTCAACCCCTTTTAATTTATCCTCTGCTTCAATTGTTCTGCCCATGTTACTTGTTGGAGTTATTTACTTCACAAACCCTTCAATACTAAAGTTATTACCTACTGTATTTAGCCAAGATGGAGAACAGCTTGCTGCCAAATAATCTCAGATCCTCCTTTAGGACACCCTCCATTATGGAGGCTTCAGCTATGAGAGCAGATAAAAATTCAGCTCATGGGATTAGAGATCTGCTTCACAAAAGTAAACAAGGGAAAAGATTGCACTAATCTCTAAAATATCTTTTCTCTACCTCAGAAAGGTTAATGCATTTAGATAAGAGCCAATTTTTCTTAAAAGGTTTATTACCATAGCAGATAACTGATCACTGAGTTGGAAATCAGTAGCTGAATAAACATTATGTCATGTAGGCTTTCAGTACAACATCTTTTATGTATTGAGTATGAACCTGCTAAACATGTGGGGGGTTTTGTTAACAACTTAATAGTATGGAATATTAGAATGAGTTTAATAGTATCTCATGAAGTAGACTAAAATTTTAGAAGGGTTGCTGGTGAGATACAGGTCACACTCAATAGTTATGGCTTTATAGTTTTGTGTTTGTCTTAGTGTTATTATAGATGTTGTAATTTCTGAATACCTTTGTTGGCTTTAACGATTTGTAACTACTGTATATAAAGATATACATTAGAGATAGATGATAGACAGATGGATAGATAGGTAAATGGTTGATGATAGAAAAAAATGATAAATAGCCAGATGATATAAATAGATCTGCAAATCTTTTTTATCCTATGTGTTCATTCTTACTATTGTATTTTGATATATTTAGCAACCTACAAGACAATCCATGACCCACTGAGTCATTCTTTTAGAGATATTAGGCAGAGAAACAGAATGACACTGGGTAAGCAAAAAAGCATCACAAGCAACTTCCAAATTTGTGCAAGCTTTGTTATTGGTTTCACTTGGGAAGCTGGTAAGGAGCATCAGAAATCTCCCCTTCCCTTCCCTGCCCTCCCCTCTGCCCTCCCCTCTCTCCTTCTTTTATGTTTGAGATAAATCACACAAATCAAAATACTTCTTGCCAATATACTGAAACATTGGGTATTTGATCCAATGAAGATGCTGCTTTTCAGTTCCACAATTGTTACAATATCTGGAAGAGTTATCCTATGGCTAGTAACCTTTCTCTATGTGATGTCAATGAAATTGTTATTAGTTAATTCAATGACCCGGGATATAATGAGCTTGGCATTGTATTAATAAATAATAAAACTCCAATTTTAAAATAAGTTTTAAAATAGCTAATAAATATTTATTTTTTTATAATCATCCTGTTAACCAGGAGTTAGAAAATTAACCTATTTGGCTTAGTCTTTGTCCTATTATTTCTGTAATCACAAAAACACATATGTTCTTTCCATATCTTGGTGTTCAGAATTTATCAAAATATCAAAATTTGTAGCTTTTTCAAACATGGGCATTGATTAAAATAATTATGACACAATACTAGAAAGAGAAATCAACACCTGGGACTCTTGCTACACATTGTCAGCATTTGGATTAGGTCTTTTTTTGAAAACAGGGCAAGAAAGAAGACTATCAAGGAAACCTGCATATAAATTGAATTTTAAAAATATTTAAAAATGATGGATTACAAAAAAAAGTCATATTTTTCGGTTCATGAAACATATCACCATGGTCATAAAACAAAGAGATGTGGTGGTGCAGTGATTAGAATGCAGTATTGTAGGCTAATTTTGCCAACTGCCAGCAGGTCAATTCTCACCAGGCTAAAGGTTGAATCAGCTTTCCGTCCTTCCGAGGTTGCTAAAATGAGAACCCAGATTGTTGGGGGCAATAGGCTGACTCTATAAACTGCTTAGAGAGGGCTGTAAAGTACTGTGAAGTGGTATATAAGTCGAAGTGCTATTGCTATTACACAAGGTGATTAATACAATTTACTTGTTTTCTTCTGAATCACTCTATTTTAGCACATAAAATAGTATTAATAGTGACTGTAAATAGTGACTATAAACTATAAAGCCTGTTCTTGAAAGCTTTCAGTGATTCAGTGGAATGACTTGCCTCCAGAAATTGTAAATGCTCCACCACTGGAAGTCTTTACAAAGAGATTGGACAACTATTTGTCTGAAATGGTATAGGGTTTCCAGTTTGAGAGGGGATTGGACTAGAAGACCTCTGAGGTTCCTTTCAATTCTATTATTCAACTCTTTTTCCAGCATCTCATCATTACCTTCTGTTAACACTGATATAGGGAATGTGATTTTGTTTGGCTGATCCTCTGTCCTGCTACACTTTCATTGTCTGCTTTTTGAGAAAGCAGAAAGAAGTTATCCATAAAAAAGAAAAAGCTATGACAAATGTAAGGTCATTTCTCCAGTTTCTGTTCACCAGCTGTAGTAATCTCTCCCAATCGGTAACCAAAGGTGTCAACAACCATGTCAGAGGACATTCTTTCATTTTGGAACCACAGGAGAAAATATTTATTTATTAAACTAATTTAATGTGGCTGTCCACCTGACAAACAGCAACTCTGGGAGATGTACAGCAATGGTAAAAATAGTTAATACATACATTAAAAAGTAGAAAAACTAAACTAAAGCATAGACCCATAGCTAAATCTTTAAGTTGTTTTTGATACAGCCGTATCTAAATTGCCTTCATTCTCTTGCTCTCTTTCTATATCCAGCTTTTATGCTCACTGTTCAACCTTATCCATGATCTTATAACAACCTTTCATTAATAATCTTACAATATACAGTAATAATACAGAATAATCTTATGTAATTTCAAAGCAATTAAGAATGACTTGCTCACTTAATCAGGAACCTTGTATTAGGAAGGAATTGGAAAGAAGAATGCATTTAACACTTTATGAACCATTCCATTTCTACCATGTACTATTTATGAGCCACAGTGGTGCAGTGGTTAGTGTGCAGTATTGCAGGCTACTTCTGCTGATTGCCGGCTGCCTGCAATTTGGCAGTTTGAATCCCAGCAGGCTCAAGACTGACTCAGCCTTCCATCTTTCCGAGGTGGGTAAAATGAGGGCCCAGATTATTGGGAACAATATGCTGACTCTGTAAACTGCTTAGAGAGGGCTGTAAAGCCCTATGAAGCGGTATATAAGTCTAACGGCTATTGTAATGTGACATTTCATTAAATATATTTCACAAACTCCCGTTCTTTGCTGAAGAAGTGAAATTAGAAATCTAGAAATTAGAAAGGTGAGACAAAACATTAAAAACCTTTCTCTCAATCCCATTCTTCCATTCTGACATCTCTCTCCTTCGCATCATTCTGGCCGATTTATTGAGGAAGGAGTATAAATACATGTAGCCCTTGATTTACCATCATTAGTTTAGAGACTGTTCGAACAGTGACAACGGCATTGAAAAAGTGACTTACAACCAGTCCTCACACTTACAATTGTCATCTACGATCACATGATCAAAATTCAGGCACTAGGCAACCACCATGTATTTACAATACAGGTAGTCCTTGACTTACAACAGATTATTTAGTGATCGTTCAAAGTTACATTGACATTGGAAAAAAGTGACTTTTGACTGTTTTTCACTCTTACGACTGTTGCAGCATTCCCAGATCAAAAAAATGATCAAAATTTGGATGTTTGACAACCAACTTATATTTATGATGTTCACAGTGCCCCAGGGGTCATGTGATCCCCTTTTGTGACCTTCTGATCAGCAAACTCAATCGGAAAGCTGTGGATTGACTTAAGAACCGTGTTACTACTTTAACAATGATGATGATTGACTTAACAATTATGACAAGAAAGCTTGTAAAACAGGACAAAATTCACACCACAAGTGTCTCACTTAGTGACATAAATTTAGGGCTCAATGGTGGTCATAAATCAAGGACTACCTGTAATTGTAGCATCCTGGGGTTATGTGATCACCATTTGCAACCTTTTCAGATGGCTTCCAACAAGCAAAGCCACTGGGGGAAGCCAGATTTGCTTAATGACTTTATGATTCACTTAACTGCAGTTATTTAACAACCATGGCAAAAAAGGTCACAAAATCAGGCATGACTCTCTTTACAAGCACCTTGCTTGTAAAGAAAATCTGTGGTCAATTGTGGTCATAAGTTAAGGACTACCTTTTTCCTACTCAAGTGTTTAATTAGCATTCATTTCTACCACTAAAAAGAAAATATTACAAGAATTTTAGCTACAGTACTTCCACTGTCAAGTTTAGACTTCCTAAAATGTATCTTGTACTAAACATATTATCCCACAATTACTTTTAATGAATTCTTGCTTAAATACACTTGTGTACAATGGTTAACAAAGATTTTGTTGTTAAAACTCCGAGTTAAATGGGAGAATTAAACTGATGTTCCATTTGGAAGATTAAATATTTAGCAAAAATCCTTCCCCCAAAAAAAATCCAATCGTGCAAGGAAATTTTAATCAAAAGACAGAATATTTTCAATTTGCTCAGATTTGCTAATATGAAGAATACTGAGCCACTCAAGAGTTACAATAATTATCAGAAGCAATTGTCTTTTTTATGAGGAATTTATGAGGAATCAGTCATTGATGCAAGTTAAATGCTGACAATAACATTATTGATAAATGAGATCCTTGTGCACTCTGTAATGGACAGAACTACAATTAAATTAACAAGAGAAAAAGAACTTCTACAATTGTAACTTCTTTACTAAAAATGAATTGCACATTTGCGTGACACTTACCTCATTGTCATGATTTCATTGAGGGCCACATGAGGGTTGTGTTTGACCTGGGGGGGCTGAGTGGGCCTGGCCAGAGTGGGCATGGACAGCTCAACATCACTCGTGTCGGAACACCTGTGGTGGCCCAAATGCTCTGCCAACGAAAACAGGCTCCCAAACTCTGTTTTCAGCTACGATGGCCTCCTGCAACCCTCTGCCAGCAAAGACAGAACTTGAAGCTCCATTTTTGCTGGCAGAGGCACTGCGGGCCAGATCTAAGCATCCCGTGGGCCAGTTCTGGTCCCTGGGCCTTGAGTTTGACACACCTACTCTAAAGCATAATAAAGAGGACACTAGTCTAGGTTTTCATAGTCTGCAGCCTAAGTGCAGAATATCTTTCCTACTCTAGGGAAAAGTCAAGCATGTATTAGTACAGCTGTAACTTTACCAGGAAAAGCCAAGGTTAGTGCATCAACTAATATGGCCTAAGGCAGGAGTTGCCAGCCTTGGCAACTTACAAGCTTGTGGACTTCAATTCCCAGAATTCCCCAGCCTGCATGCTATAGATCAAAAGCAACTTCAAGCTGGGCATCTTATATTTCAAAAGAATTATAGGTACTCATCTAGAGTATCTTATATTCGCTGTCATGATCCAATTTCCATACTGAGTTTATAGGAACCTATATCCAGTTTCACACTGCTTCTATTCTATGATTTTTTTTAGTTTTTTTTTAAATCTCACTTTTATTATTTGAAGGAATAAAATATTATTTTATTATTCTCAAGGAAGCGAACATGCCTTATATTCACCCCTCTTCTTATTTTGCTCACAACAATTTTGTGAGGTTAGCTGGGCTCTTCTAAAGTCATCCAGCCTTTCATGCCTAAGGTAGGACTAGAATTCTTGGTTTGTAGCCTGGTGTCTTAACTCTAGATCAAACCAAACTTCTGCAGTCTTGCATTATGGTTCCTTGATTACTATTGAAAAGGACAAATAGTGATGGATGTCATTAGCTTAAATATGAGATCCAATCCTACTTGTGTGTGTAATTTTATTGGTAACAATATGAAAATGATTTGTCTTTGTTCTTTTCTGAGCTATTTTTAAGGTACTTGTTTAATGTATACAACTGGCATTTTAATTAATGAGACCTTATCCTGCTAAACATCCATGATCAGATGAGGTCAGGCAGACTGATACAACACAAACAGCTCAATTAAATTAAAATCTTGATAATGAAGACAAGATTTTCCTTTCTTCCTGAGAACATGTATTTGTTTCATTAAAAAAATAAACCATCTCAAATCCAACAAGATGTTATGAAACTTTGGTGACCTTACTTTGAAAAGTTAATGTGATCTCATGCAAGAATGCCAAAATATTGAGACTTGATTATCTCAGAAGATATATGTCATTTGAAAACAATTTTGTTTATAAAATATACTGAATTTACTCTGGCAAGGAAAGCAATGTCCTTTCCTGTTGTTGGAAAACAGTCAAGAGAGCCCAGCATGGTGAAAGGAGTTTTCCCACAATGTTGGGGTCTGTCATGGAGGAGAAAACAATCCCCCAACAGCTCATTGATAATAACTTTTTGGTTTGTTCCTCCATTGTATACTGTAGAACTTCATGCAATGTGCCCTGGAACCTGCATTGGACTGTCCAGTCTGGGAGACCCCGGGAACATCTTTTCATCAACAAGGATCAGGGAGGCCAAGTTATAAAATGTGTGTTGCATCAGAAAATGTCCTTTACTTATGTACTTGCAGCAAAATGCTGCAACAGAAATACAGAAGGCTACAGCTTGCATTTGGATATTATGATGCATGTGCCTTCATTTTGGTGTCATTGTGGCTAATATTGGGAGAAAGTTAATAACATGGCACCCAATAGCACCCAAAGGTGCTTTTACAAGAGGCAACTGGACTTTCTGGTTTTTCTTTGAAGACAAGAAAATTCTTGAAGAGTTCTTCAACTTTTCTGAAGAAGCTTCTTGGATGAGAAGCGAAACATCTTCAAAGAAAAACTAGAAAATCCAGTTGCCTCTTGAAAAAGCATCTTTGAGACAACCATGACCTGAATGATTGAGACTCTCCATAGACATTAATAGCATGAAAGTACCAAAACACTTATTCAAGAAGTGAGTAAAGTCTTTCCCCCCAACTCAGTCACAGAGCTTCCAGGAGAGAGAGTGACCTTTTGGGATGTGCTGAAGTTTCTATTTCAACAAAGGCTGGAGGTTAACTTGAAAACACTTCAACCATGTTCTCTCTCATAGAACAGACTTGAGAAATGGTTCAACATGAGAAGAAACAAACACTAAAATAACCAGACTGGTCTGATATCACAACAAGAAACAGGAGAAATAGGTGTAAGATTTTGAACCTAGGTTTTACTGTAAATAGGATGGGTATTTGATCTTAGCAGTCACTGGAATTCATTAATAACAGTTTTGGGTAGGGTTTATTTGAAAAAAAATTTTTTTTTTGCAATAAACTTATCACTGCGTGCCTGTAGTCTTCTACTTCCAGTTTTAATCTTGCCCAGCAAAATCCAAGAAGCCTGAAGTAATTGAAGGTTCTAAATTATTTATCAGGGAAATGAATCAGGTTGTCCCCACACCCAGATTGCTTTAGCGAGCAAGCATTATTTTGCATTGATCAATTAGCCATGAAAACTATTTACATGCAGTGTTGTACAATTGAAAGAAACTACTACAGAAACTTCCAGTTCTTGTTTGTTGGGTTAGGCAGAATTAATAAGCTACCACCACCTCATAGCTGTACCATTTTTATGAAGCCATTTTTACAACTTGATTACGAGCAAAAGTTTTCCTTCATTAATGACAGTGCCCTTCAGTAAGATAATAAGAAGAAAAAGAGAGAGAAGAAAAAGTCCAGAGCACAGAAGGATCAGAGATCACATTGGTCTTTTTATACAACTGCCTATAACTGGATTTTGCATGTCAAAGTTCACCGCCAAGATGGGTTTAATTTCATGCTAATGATTCACAGAACTTCTCCTCTGCTTGTCATTTATAGGTAAAGGGCTCAGAATAATAAATACTTGGTGACTTTAGGTTATTTCTTGAATCACAATGGAAGATGAATGGCAACTCAGACAAGAGGAAGTCGAGGAGATTTGACAGCATAAGAGACTTGCTAGGCTCAGCCAGTGATCTGTTTAGCTCAGTGTTCTGTGCCACATGCTTAGCAACCCAGATGCATTCAGGTCGCTCACAGTCTTAGACAGGAGGTTGGTAATTTTCTTTGACTGTTGCTCCCTCGTAGCTGGGATTTAAGGAATGCCGCCTCTGTTCTTAGCCATCAAATTAATCACTGAAAGTCCAATCCTTCATAAATCTGTTCAGTATCCTTTTAGAAGGCATCCACCACGTCTGAGATTAACCAAAGCTCAGTAAATGACATGAGTGTTTACCCAGTAATGAGAAACAGATACTGAATTAACAGGAAGAAGAGAGACCTGGATGCTTCTGTAAGACCACTCTACGAAAAATGGATATCAATTTTACTTCATTTAAGTGCCAGAAACTTCTGGTATAAAACCTTCCCTGACCTGCTCTTAATCAAACTTTTTCCATTCCTTGATTGTAGAGACCCAAGTACTAACCTCTCCCTCTTGCATTTTTAATTTTAAGAATTATCAGATTTTGCCTAGGGGAGAGGAGGGAACAATTAAAGGGCCCATGAACTTTCATGTGACTACAAGGCATTAAAGTTCCCAAAAGAATAACAAGGTTTTTTTCCCCTTAATAAATGAGAATTTGAGATTTTTTAAAAAATATTCTGCTAAATTTTGAAAACATGAATAAAATGTAATCAAGCAAGGAAAAATAAAAAAGAAAGGCAAAATGTATGAGAAAAGTGCAAACAAAGAGAAAAAGTAAAGACAAAGGAATAGCTTTCTACCTTTTTTTCAATACAGATATAGATGAAAAATACAACTCTAAAATTAAGAATATTTTATATTCCTTTTATAATCCCATATAATTCAAAGCATCAAATTCCCAAAATCAAAATTATAATTCTTTTAGTTTCTCACAAAAAGTACCAAACTAGCTTCATTAACAACTCATCACTGTCTGAGAAAGTTTTGACTGGTCTACAAGTTCTGACTGAACCACTTTTTGACATATAGTAATGAACACAATGAAAGTTGGTTTGGTTCAGTAATTAAGGCACCATGCTAGAAATTGGGAAAATACAAGTTCTATTTCCCCCTGAGCTGTAATATAGGCAATAAGCCAATTCTGAAAATATTGGCAAGAAAACTGCATGGAGTAGTCCAGGCAATTGTTGGGAACCAACACTAATCTGAAGGTTACAAAAATAAATAAAAATGAAAAAAAAAAATAGAATTATAGAACATTTCTTTTATATATCTTATACTTACCAGATATTGTTATAAGATCAGGTTGTTGAAAAACCAATGATCCAAAAATGACTGGGAGCAGCAAGAACCAGACAGCATAAAAAGATTACATTTCATGCTATATAAGAAGCAAAATACAAATTTAAAAAGCAATCACAGCTAAATCACATTTAACCTCAGTTTCTCTTTTTTTATAAAGTTAAATAAATCTAAAACTGCTATGCTTCAGTTCTAGAAGATTTCTAGTTTTTTGAAAAAGGAATTGCACTAACAACCTGATATTTTGGCATAGAAAATATAGAAAATACTTTTAAATTTTCAAAGCAAAGCCGGAATGAAAAAAAATACTACCCTCTATTAGCTGCCATTGATAAAAGGCAGCTAATCTTCACTGATAAAAGTGAACAGCACTGGCAAACAAAAAATAAAGTCTTCTTGAAGCCCCTGTCACACTGCACCAATGGATGCAAAGAGGATGTAAAACGGACAAAAAAGCTTGCCATCCATTGGTTAACGCGATGTATCCGTTCTGTACTCACTGCTTCCGTTTTGCTTCCTCTCTATCCGTCCAGCATCCATCTACTGACATTTCATCTGCTCAGAAAGTTTTGAGCTGCTCAAAACTTTTGCGCGGAAAATATATCCAATTCGTCCGTTCTGCATCTGCTACGCATCCGCAAGGCATCCGTTCTATATCCGTTATGCATCCGCTATATCCTCCAGGCATCCGTTCTGCATCCGCGCAACTCGCATCCGCTCAGACGCAGGGAGGAAGCGGAACGGATGCAGAACGGATGCAGAATGGATGCTGAGTGGATGCAGCACAGAAACAAAGCATTTAAAATGGAAAAAACGTTCGCAGAGGGGATCTATCTCGGATATTAAGGATGTCTAGAGGATGCCTACAGGATGCCTAGCAGAAAACCTATACTGCCTATAAAAAGAGGGAGCAACTCACCTGCATCTCACTTTCAGACCAGCAGCCTAGCTGTGCAGACCTCTGCAGCCTTCATCTGACTCTTGCTCTTCCACAGCATCCAGACATGTCCACCGTAGATCGTAACACAGTCCTTTTGGCAGCCACCATCCTTCTGCAACAGTGCGAAGCCATCTACAGGCTCTGTGAACTCTACTACGGGAAGAAAAAGAGTCAGCCAAGAAGTGTCTGGGTCCGAAGATGGATCGCCAGAAGAGCAGAGTACAGACTGTACAACAAGCTGATGGTGGAGCTCAGGAACAAAGACACTCAGGCATTCCAGAACTTCATGAGGATGCCTCCAGCCATGTTTGACGAAGTTGTGCAGCAGCTGACACCCAGGTTGACCAAGGCAAACACCAACTTCCAGCCCAGCCTGGACCCTGGGCTCAAGGTGGCACTGACTCTGCGCTACCTGGCCTCAGGGACCACGTACAGGAGCATGCAGTATGGGTAGAGAGTACCACACAACACCATCAGCATTGTGGTCAGAGAAGTGGTGCAGGCCATCATTGAAGAATACCTGGAGGAGCTCCTCCAGTGCCCCTCCACTGAAGAAGAATGGAAGAAAGTTGCAGAGCAGTGGTATCAGAGGTGGAACTTCCCACAGACCGTTGGAGCCATAGATGGCAAGCATGTGGCCTGCAAAGCACCACCCAAGTCGGGGTCCACTTATTTCAACTACAAGGGCTTCTTCAGCATCGTCCTCTTTGCCATGGTCGATGCTGACTACAAGTTCATGTACATCGATGCTTCAGGCAACAGCTCATGTTCAGATGCCCAGGTATACAATGCCAGTGACCTCAAGGAGGGGCTGGAATGCAACCTCATCATGGGCTTCCCAGATCCAGACCACCTGCCCAATGATATGCAAGATGTGCCCTACTTCATCATGGGGGATGACACCTTCTCCCTCAGAACCTACCTCATGAAGCCCTACACTTCCAGACTCCTCACCTGTGAAGAGAGGATCTTCAACAAGGCAATGGGGACATGGAGCCTGGTGAATGGAGGCAAGGGCGAAACCTGATTGACACTGAGGATGTGCAAGGCCCCAACAGAGCTTCACGTGAAGGGAAGAAGCAGCGCAACCTCCTGAGAAACTGGTGCAACTCCCCAGCTGGAGCAGTGGAGTGGCAAGACAGGATGATAGATGATTAATGGGTGCTTCCTTCAGCCTGTCTCATCACATGGATGAGATTGGGCCATGTATGTTGGGTGGGCCTACAATGAACAGGGCGTTTAATGAAGAGTTGTGTTTGTGTTGACATGTGTGGATGATTATTACATTGTTATTGATAATAAAGGGCCATAGGTGTGGCACCTGGGAGGGTAGACCATACAGTCCCACTATACTTACACTGGAGGTTTATCTATCCCCACAGCTATTTCCCATCCCAAAGGTATCCCTGCCCATCCCACAGCTATTACCCATCCCACAGGTATCCCTGCCCACCCCACTGCTATCTTAACCCATCCCACAAGCATGCAAAGGCTTAAACCAATTCTAAAAGTTTCCACCAAGACTTTATAAAAAAAAAGAAATGAAGCAAGTGTGTGAATCAAAGATAAACTTTATTGAACAACAAGCTGTAAAAGAAAAATGACCCAAGTCAAGTGTCCAAATAAAGTCCACACCCAGTCTCTGGCAGTCTTCACGGTCACTCAGAGGTGTGCCCAGTCTCAGGGGTGAAGGGTCCAGGTGGTTGCTGCTGCAGTGCTGGTCTGAAGCACCACTGGGGTGCCTGGGCCCGAGAGGACAACAGATGATGGTGTGTTGAGAAAGCTCTCGGACAGCTGGCTCAGACCCGTGATGCTGAGAGGTCCTTCCTCCATGCCATGGGGTGTCAGCCCCAGTACTGATGACAGATGTACTGAGGCCGGGCTTGGCTGTGGGGTGGAGGAAGGAGTAGTGTAGTGGGGCTGTCTGGTCTGCAGCTGGGTGAGGACTGGCGTCGGTGGCATGATTGGTGTGGGTGGCATCGGTGGCATCAGTGGAACTGGTGGCAACGGTGTAGCCCGATGACTCTGTGCCTGGACTGGGAAGGGCTGCTGCCTGTGCTGCTGAACCTCCTGGTAGCCGTAGCCCTGGTAGGTGAGGGGCTGTTGGAAGCCTTGGAAAGGGAGTGACATCACCTGGGTGGAAGAGCAGACCTGGACTGGGTGGGAGCAGGTTCCTCTGGATCTGGAGGGTTGTGAAGCAGCTCAGTGATCCGGTCCTTCACCACCTGGTACTGGGGTTCCTCCATGTTCCTGAGGGTCTGGTTGACATAGGTGAGGAAGGGCTTGCGGTTGGAGGATGAGGAGTCAGTGTTGACCAGCTGAGAAAGGAGATCTATGCTGGTGTGGATGATGTCCCTGATCTCCAGCAGGACAGTGTGGCTCTGCCCCTCCTGCTGTCTGGCTCTCTGCCTTTCTGTGGAGGTGGAGCTGGGGGGGGGGTGGATGCGGCTACGGCTGTGGTGGACGTGACGTCTCCTTTCTCCCACCGCACCAGGGAGTCCTCCACATGCTTCACCACGGTTACAACACCTGTCTGCGGGTTCTCCGCCGTGGCACGCTCCACGGAAACCTGCCTGGAGACAGGGACTGACTCTCGGCCGGGAGAGGACTGGCTCTCAGCAGGCTTCCGGAGAGAGAGGGCAGTGAGAGGGGCTGCTGGTGTTCCTCGGTGGTGGATCTCACCCTCCAGGAAGCTGCACCTGGCCATGACATAGGTCTCTCTGTCCGTCAGCTTAACCGTGGCCTGGCCAGCTTTCTTGAGGTGCAGCTTCCCATACCAGGTATGCATGTGCTTCCACCAGCCGAGGAGCACCTCTGAAGTGTAACCCATACTCTCCGCCCTCTCTCTCCAAGCATCCTGCTTCCTTTTGGTGTCCCTGTACAGCCGGTGTCCCTTCCGCCACAGATAGTCATTCTCTCTCAGCCACTCCAGCACCTCATCCTCGTGTTCCTCCTCAATATAGTATTGCCTCCTCTCCCATTGTCGCATACACCTCTTCCTCCCTTTGGCAGGACCAGATGGGCCCTCATCAGAGGGGCTCCCAGGTAGTAGGGGCTGCTCCTCCACACCAGCAGCAGCAGCACCAGCAGCAGGATCATCATCATCATCATCATCATCATCATCATCACCAGCAGGATCATCATAATCATAATCATCATCATCATCATCAGCAGCTGGATCATCATCATCATCAGCAGCAGCAGCACCAGCACCAGCAGCACCAGTAGCATGAGCAGGACCAGTAGCACAAGCAGGACGAGCAGGACAAGCAAGACCAGGAGCACGAGCAGGACCAGCAGGACCAGCAGGACCAGGAGCAGCTTCAGCAGAGTAAGCACCAGCAGAAGCACCACTGCCAGGAGCAGCTTCAGCAGAACCTCCAGCACCAGAAGAGCAAGCCCGAGCAGCAGAAGCCCCAGCAGAAGCAGAGTCAGGGACAGGGGGCAGGAGGGTGGCCCTGTCCCTCTTGCCAGGGATGGCGGCAGGTTGCTGAGGCTTTCGCTTCTTCCCCATAGTTGTGGGGTTGCTGGCTGGCAGGAAGGCTGGCAGGCACCAAGGCTGGCAGGAAGCCTGGCAGGCAGGCAGGCACCAAGGCTGGCAGGAAGGCTGGCAGGCAGGCAGAGAGCAAGGCTGGCAGAGAGGCTGGCCAGGAGGCTTGGAGGCAGGCTGGTAGGAAGGCTGGCAGCAAGGCTTGCAGGCAGGCATGCAGGCAGGGCATGCAAGGACTCGATGTATCCAGCAGCAGGTCTTTCCTCCGAATGCTGGCCACGTGCGAGCTGCTTCCCTTTATATCCGCATGGCTTATGCAATGCATTCCCCCCCGCATGCGCAATTAACGCTCGGCATCCGTTCAGCTTCCACTGTGCATCCGCTGTGCATCCGCTGTGCATCTGCTGTGCATCCGCTGTGCATCCGCTTCATCCACTTGGCGTCCGCTCTGCATCCGCTGTATCCGTTCCGTGTCCACTTTGCTGAGGTCCCCCGGAAGCCTAGCAGATGTGCCATCCGCTCCCATCCGCTTCCATTCACTGGGCTTCCATTCTGCATCCGCTTTCCATCCGCCCTGCGTCCTCCCCGCGTCCGTTCCTTTCCGTGTTATCCGCTCCGGTTATGCAAATTTTTGCCCCTTTTGAGAGCGGATAACAACGGATGGAACATTTTGCTCGTCCGTTGTGTCCTTTTTACATACGTTTTGCATCCGTTGGGCAGTGTGACAAGGCCATGTCTCTTATTGATTTCCTAATGGACGTGTAATTTTCATGCTAGGAGCACCAAAAGTGGTTTGCCATTGCCTTCTTCAATGATGTTTTACAAGATCTCCCAGTAAATCTCAGGTCCTAATACTTTTAGTGGTACTAATAGGCACTATTTTTTTTATGTGAAAAGCATTCACAATAGATAAACCTTTTCTCACACTTTATTAGCTGAGCAGATGAAAGAATGTCATTCTTAAATGATCAAGTGAAGCAATTGGTGGAATCAATTACATCTAGTCTGTAATGAATAAAATCCAGCTGACAAAAATCCAACTGTTAATTGGGGATGAAATATTGCTTTCTTTGCTTGTTGGGGAAGTCCTTATGACACTTTTCCATTGTGCTGACAACCATGACAAAGCACATAGTCATTTAAATTGAAACGGGAAGTCCTGTCATTGTTAAAAGACTCAATACATGGTTCAGGCATATACAAGGGCATATAGATAACACAAATGTTCCTGTCATATTATTGACATAATCCTTGGTCAATTGTCAAGCCAAGGAGTGTTAAAAAACTACTCATGTCTTCTACAGTATAGTTGAAGGTACCAAATACATTGCACTGTTAGATTATCTTTCTCTCTGTCCTCCCCCTCTCTTATATATATGCACACACACACACACACATACATAACTACACACGTGTGCATTTGTGTGTATGTGTGTATAAAATATCAGAACTTATACTAATTGCATAGTTAAATTTGGCAAGTATGATGGAAATATAAAGAGAATTCAGTTGCCAAATTACTGTCCAGGATTACTGATTAGTTGATATTGCTTGCTCAAAGCACCCTTCTATGTCAACTTGATATGAAGTCTGGAATAACTACCGGAATGTATATGTAATAAAGTCAATATACTATCTTGAAGCTGATGGGGGTTCAGTAATGAGAAGAGCACATATTGCCTATGACTGATTACAATACAGACAGAGACTTAATGAATGTACAACTGAACCCACACAATCTCTTTATGTTGTGTCACCTGTAAAGTCATGGAATTCTTTTGTATGTCTATATTATTCTTTTATCTTGTCATTTTTAAATCCACTTTCAGATCAGTCTCATTCTTGGCAATAAAACTGATTTCTCTTCCATCTTAAATCTTTTAAGCACAGTCTATCTGTACAGATGGGCACTTTTAAAATTAGCTTCTGAGTCCATTGTTCAAAAATGTCCTTCAATATGACCAAAGCAGTGGTGGGTTGCAAAGTAGGTTGCCATTGATTTGGTGAGTGTGGTTTGGTGGGCACGGTTTGTGCATGCGCACACACTTTGCATGCACGTGCATGCCAAATGTGCACTTTGCAGCAATCTGCTGTGCTGCACAAAACAGCTGCATTTCAAAAGCAGGGCATAAAGGTCAGTATGGAAGCCCAGGTGGGTGGGTGGGCCAAACAGTAGTTCCTCAGAGAGAACTGGTTTGGTCTTTGGTGATCTTCAGCGCTACCAGTATGCCGGAACCAGTAGAATAGCACCACTGATCCAAAATTAGATTAGTTTGCTCCATTCTGTATTGGTGAGCAAAATTTAAGTGTTCTTGTAACCTTGAGTTTCTTCTAGTTCCCTCTAATGTCCAACCTCCAAAGTCCCATCCTAGCATTTTAAAAAAAGATTTCAAAATAAAAGCATTTCCCCACAGGAATATTTCATATAATTAATTCCAAATCTTTTTACAAAATTATCTAGTTCCTGAGTCCAGGGGTCTCCAACCTTGGCAACTTTAAGACTTGTGGACTTCAACCCCCAGAGCGCCTCAGCCAGCAAAGCCCATCCAAAATCAAAGTTTTAATCCTCCTTTTGTTATTTATTTCAGATTTTAAAAAGACCCTTAAACTCATATTTAAAACTTATTTCACTAAGGATTGAAGGGAGACTCACCAAATGCTATAAAACATGTCCATCCAAAGATTCATAATAGCTCCTAATTCCTAATAGTTATCAAGCAATTTCCAAAACAGATTAGAAATGAAAGTACCATATTTGATCCTGGTGCCTTTTGTAAGGTGCTGATTGTGAGCTGAGTAAGATGGTTATTCCCTTGACCCCTAGAAGTCTGAAATTGTGGTTTCCTCATGGGAAGCAATTCTCTGAAACAACTGTGGATGATCTCAAGTCCTCTCCTGTTGGGAAATAAAATACAAAGAGCTGGTCTATTCAACCACTCTTCATTCTCTGAATTTAACATTTTTATTGAGTTATAAAATATTGTAAAATACAAAAGTAAATAGAAAAGGAAAGGGGAAGAGAAGTGAGGAAAGATAGGGAAAGAAAAGGAAGCATTGACTTCTGACTCTCTGTTGCAGTAAAATAAGGCACTAACCTCAAATCACAACTTTTTGCTTTTTCATAATAGTATGAACATGTCATTTTTATTAAGATCTATCAGTCTAATCTGTAAAAAATCAGAGATTTGATGTGGAAACAAAAGTACTTATGTTCTTTTCTTTAATCAAAGTAGTCAATTTTGCCGTTTCAGCCAATGCCATCAACTTTTGCAACTATTAATCCATGGAATCGAAGTGTCCTTCCATTTTTATGCATACAGCTGCTCTTCGTTCTCATGCAGTTGGTTGCTGTTTTTAGTGAAGCCATCTTCAGTTTGCCATTTCACCCCAGAAATCTCACATGTAACAATGTTTTTTAAATTTTTTGTCCCTTTATTCTGGCTGCTAATGAACTTTGTTGGAAATGCAAGTTATCCACTGTTGCTTTCCAGTAAAATGGCATAAACTAAAGCAATGTCAAATGATTTTGGATTGTTTTCCTCTTTAAAAATGTATCATTTATAATTAATGGTAGACTAATGTTGCAAAATGTCAATTTCAAATGCCTATAAAATGGAGAATTGGGTTGCCTTGAACCCCAAAATGGGTAACATATAAATTTAACAAATACAAAAATAAAATAAAGAGGTTAGCAGCAATGGAAACCAACAGTTAATGGAGAAAAATATTTCCCTCCCTGTTTTAGAAAAGTTATCCATCTTCTAAAAAAGGGGGCCACAACAAGAGAAAGATTTAAATGGGATAAATGGAACCCACAGTAAATTGGCTCTATGCTACTAGCCTAGATTTAAAATTAAGAATCATGAACTTAATAACATGAATCAAAACTCAAAAGTATCACAATTGTCTATGATGGAATATTCAATAACTAATTTGTTGATGACAGAAGCCAGATGTCACAAAGGATTTTATTATTTTCTTTTGTTTCCCTTTCTGTCCACACTCTAAATTACTAGTTTTGACCAGGCTTTAATTGCAAGAGCTGATGAAGTATAACATTATATATATATATATATATATATATATATATATATATATATATATA
>BLBF01000002.1:73523738-73561630 GCA_015471245.1 Laticauda colubrina
ACACACACACACACACACACACACACATATATCCACATATACAAACAGATTACATTATCTATTGATCTGCCTAAATGAAAACAAATATTGATATTTTCCATCTGCAAAATTCATGCATAAAACACCTTCCTTGATTTGAACTATCTAAATATTTGGAAAATATTATCAATATTCAATATTTGGAAAATATTTTCTTTTCTTTTTTTTCAAATTCTAAAGAGTCTGGACACCAGCTAGAATTTTAATGAAAATAAATTGGATTTTAAAACAGAGACAGCAATTTGTCAGGAAAGTCTAACCTGCTTGTTGGATCTGCAGAGCCTCAAACAAGATTGTACATTTTTCACAAAGCTTCTACTTCCCAATCCGTGGAAAATCTTGGCCTTTTTTCTGAATAGTTATGAGTTTGTTCTGTATTGGCTTTGCCTAGCCAAGATTTCACAATCAATGTATAAAGAACAACAGCACAGTAGATTTAAGGTGTGTAACAGAGGTGGCATTCAACAGGTTCTGACCAGTTCTGGAGAACCGTAGCAGAAATTTTGAGAACCGGCAAAGATCACCTCTGACTGGAGATTTTACAGTATCCTTTCCTCTGCCCTGCCCACCAAGTCACACTCACAGAGCCAATAGTAAAAAAATAATGAATCCCACCACTGGCATGTAGCATCTCATATTTTATAGTCATGTGTGCCTATCTAGAACCAGATCTTCCTGAGAACTTTTTCATCAGATGATAAGATGATAAGAAAATTTACAATAGGCATTTTTGCAGGATGTTATGAGAATTCTTGCAGTGAGCAGAGAGTTGGACTAGAAAACCTCAAAGGTCCCTTCTAACCTTTGGAGACAGCAGAGCTACATTATCAAAACAACAAGAAATAAAGCATGGCTTAAACCCAAACCATGCAGAGCAGATGTAAGCATGAACATCTTAGAACTCCACCTGTTCATTGTATAAGAGAAAAAGGAGAAAAAGCACAATCCTACTTGTAAATGTAGTCCATGTTAGTAAAAGTAGTTTTATTCTTCCATATATTTTTGGGGAGACTCATGTAGCTATCAGTATAGTTTTTATTGAAACGTAGAACCATAGAAAAATAGTGGGATTTAAAATTATACAATGTGGCGCTTCTCACAAAGGAGGACTAAAGCAAGAAATGAGCCTACTTTCACAAAGAGCTCCTTTTATTGATAGTTCTGCATTCATCAAAGGGTAGAAATGCACAATCACAAAGCTACTGGAACAACAAAGTACTGTTTTTGATTTATTGATCTGATTGGATCACTTTGGTTCAGCCAAGAAACAACGCTAGACATTAACTCTCCAGTATCCATCAACACTACTTAAATTCGATTATGGCTTTAGCCTTTGCTATTGCTGTTCACTGTGTCAGGCACTTCTTCTTAACTGGGTAAATTCAATTTGTGACTGATTTCTAACAGATAATCCAGCAAAAGTTACAGCTATACCCAGAATGCCATGCTAAAAATAGAAATGGGTAAGGGAAAGAATTGAGAGACAAAGTGGCATGGCTTTAGGTCAGCTTGAAAAGAACCAAAATGTTACCTTAGTCTTAAACATAATATTTACACATTCTTGTTGATTCAACTTAATCATAGTTTGTTGCAAAGGTGCTTTTTCAAAAGGCAGCTGGGCTTTCTTTGTTTTGCTTGAAGATGTTTTGCTTCTCATCCAGGAAGCTTTTTCAGCTCTGACAGAACTGAAGAAGCTTCTTGGATGAGAAGCAAAACGTCTTGAAGCAAACCATGACCT
Source organism: Laticauda colubrina (assembly GCA_015471245.1). NCBI lineage: Eukaryota > Metazoa > Chordata > Lepidosauria > Squamata > Elapidae > Laticauda > Laticauda colubrina. Next base: position 73,525,516 of record BLBF01000002.1, read on the forward strand.
GGATGACTGAGAATCTCCATAGACATTAATCATATTTTATTGCAAGTATTTTCCAGTGATATATATTTTTTATCATATTTAAAGTTACAAATCAAAAAAATACCTGTGGCTGCATCAAATTTTTAAAGCTTTGGATTCTGGGGCCTCAGGTTCTCCTTTAGTTTAGAGAATTATATGGAACAGAGAAGGTTAAATATGAGATACATTGTTATTAAATTTATTTGCCACCCTTCTTACAGTTCAAGGCAACTATGGGAGCAATATGTCCTGTTTCTTCTTGCCTATGATCCTGTCTCTGGATCAGCCTTTCCTTAACTGGCATTCTTCAGTTGTAATTGACAGTTCATCAATTGTTTCTCTCCTTGAGAATTCTGGCTAGTAATTGCAATTACTTTATCTCAAAGATCCCTGGAAAAAAAGATAACTGATTAAAATGGCTGCCATTTTTAGTTCAAAATCCCAAATAAGATTACAGAGTGTCATTCTGAATATTATTCTCCAGAAAATTAAGCTTAAAAGGAATGAGTTTGGTTCAATATTTGACATTTACTTTGAAGCAAGTGTGAATTCAATTCCAGATGTACTGTAACAACTTTGCTTAGCCGTTAGATTCCAGGAATGATGCACAAATCCTTCCATGTATTAATGGAATTGTGATGCTAACATACTGTTTTATCTTAGGCAAAAGAGAGATCTGACAGAAATTTAATGATCTCTAATTAAGAATGTGGATCTTAAAGAAAATGAGGGGCAGATGGGGAGATTTTCTCTCATAATAAACATATTGCCAAGCATGGGAAAATCAGGAAGTCCAGGCAGCTCAAATAAATATAATGGGTTATATTTATTGTTCTTTGGGTTATATGGGTTATATTTATTGAGTTATATATATATATATATATATATATTAATATATATTTATATTTAATGGGTTATATATAAAGTATATATGGGTTATATATAGAGAGCCTACAAGCTTAGGCTTTCTACAAGAATCTGAACAAATAACAGTCAAAGCAAATTGGTGGTAGATAAGAATCAGTGGAATTGTGGGAGCAAAGGGACTCAAGACTGATGATGCATTTGACCCATCCCTCGGGCTCAGTCTGGTCAAATGGGAAAATTTGCTTATTAAAAAACAAATGAATCATTGTAATTTAGTTATCCCTGTGGCATCCCTATATGACATAAGTATGGAAACTAGCAGTTTACTGAAGATTGATGAAATAGCAGCAGGCAAGGAATACAAATTAAAGCAGAGTTTCTAAAAAAAAAACACCTTTCCTGAATGGTTCTGCTTTAACAGGAGCATGCAGAAGAAAACTCAAAATCTCAATTAAGTTTCAGGAGCCATGTCAGAGTTGTCAGCCAATCCAGTGGTCAAAATTACATGAGACTAATCCACACCAACATCACACAAATGATGGATATCAGACAGTTGATTCCAAGGAAGAATTGTGGATCAGGATTCCCTCTTAAATCAGACTGCAGCCAAATGTCTTGAATCAAGGGATTTACTCTCTTGCTTGGCAAGGAGCCTCATACAAAGTCTTGGCTCTTTGTCCTTGTTGCTGGGGGTAGGGGCTGGGAGGCCTGACATTATTACTATCTGATATCAAGCTCCTCAGATGATGCCTTTGTTTGATTAGCCTCAGGTGATTCTTGGTTTTGTATCCCCTGAGGCTGACATTCTACAGGTTTTACTGGAGCCCTTTCTTCAAAGTTAGCATCTGAGTTCTGCCCCAGAATTTATACCTCAACACTGCATTGCAGGAATGTCTTTTGTTTTTCCATGTTTATTTTTTCAATGAGTGCCATCTATTGATTGATTGATTGATTGATTGATTGATTGATTTGTCAATCGCTTACAAGATAATAGGTATAAGTATATACATAGTTATGAATACATGAAATGCATTCATATAAGAAAAAAACAACAATAGGATAAGGGATGGTAGGCACGTTGGTGCACTTATGCACGCCCCCTACAGACCTCTTAGGAAAGGGGTGATAATATAATAGTCAGTCTAAGGTTAAAGTTTTTGTGGTTTGGGGAAGAAACCACAGAGTCAGGTAGAGTATTCCAGAAGTTGACCACTCTGTTGATGAAGTCATATTTCCTGCAATCAAGTTTGGTGTGATTAACTTTGAGTTTGTATCAATTGAGTGCTCTTGCATTGTTATAGTAGAAGCTGAAGTATTCATTGATTGGCAATGTATGATTTTATGTACTATACTTAGATCGGACCGAAGGCGGCATAGTTCTAGGTTTTCTTGGTCTAGAATTTTGAGTCTGGTGGCATAAGGTATTCTGCAATGAGTAGAGGAGTGGAGGACTGTTCTTGTGAAATATTTCTGGACTTTCTCAACTGTGCTAATATCAGATACATAATGTGGGTTCCAGACTGATGAGCTGTATTCGAATATTGGTCTAGCAAATGTTTTATATGCTCTAGTTATTAGTGTAATATTACCAGAGAAAAAGCTATACAAGATTAGGTTAACAACTCTTGATGCCTTTTTGGCTATGTAGTTACAGTGGGCTCTTGCATTTACATCATTAGAAATGAGTACTCCAAGATCCTTGACAGAGTTTGGATCATCAACAAGGTCTTGACTATTCAGCTTGTATTTTATTTTCTGATTATTATTATTATTTTGCCAATATGTAAGACAGAGCATTTATTTGTTGAGATTTGAAGTTGCCATTTGTTTGACCATTCTGACACACAATCGAGGTCTTTTTGAAGGATAGCTGTATTGTCTGTGGTGTTGAATAGCTTTATTCCCCCCCCCCTTTTCTCCTTACTTCTCTGCCTTCAACCAAATATTATTTGGCCCCCAACAGACCCTACCTGCTGAGAGTTCTTAACAAGTCCTGAGGTGACCTGTCTTTCTGAGACATCTTCTTGTCTTAGCAATCAAAGCAAAAAGAATCAGGAGAGGAAACTTGTAATTCAAACAAGCCTTTACAGCACAATATCTTGCTCAACAAAGCCTGATGAATCATACTAAATGGGAGTATCCAAGCAGAAAAACAATAGCTCTCACTACTACTTGTAAGCATGTAATTTCTAAGGCAAGAAATTATTCCTACAAGTTAAAAATAAATCCACAAAATCACTAATGACTGGATTTCCCATATAAATCTTTTCCATGTTGACTAAGAATTCTGGTTATTGTGCTCCAGTATATCTAGATATTTTCCAGTAGCAGGAATAGGATCTATACAAACATATACTTTGCAGGGATAACTTCAGTATTTGTGGAGAAACAACAAAGAGTTTAATTCTGAGGACAAGGAAAGAATCATCTTGAAGACCTCATTCATATATCAGCATTTTAAGTGATCATAGAGGAAGTTTAACCAAAGAAACCTTTTTTTTTGTCTACTGTTGTCTACTATTCCTAATGTAGAAAATTTAAAGGTGAAAGAAACTTGTTTCTCCTACACCTTCTGTAATAATTACCACCGTCACACTTCCTCATAAAACATGGAATATAATTGGCCCATCTCTTCTATGCTCACCAGATTTCTTGAAGGTCACCTGTGCTCTTCCAAATGATTGAAGGAATTATTACACCTTGGGAAAATTGCAAGCATCTTTTCTATTCTGGTAATGTTCAATGTTTCATATTCTGGCTTTGTTCTGAGGAGACTCTAATATTTCCTTGAAAGTAAAACTAAGATTATTCCCCACTTATCTTTGCAGTGAAGAAAGCCATATTAGAGGTGCTGAGAATATAGTAATGGAACATCTATGTATCCCCTCTGAAAGGTGTGTCATTTCCATACAGGTGATGGAACCATAAGAAACACAAACCATTCTGAAATCCATGTTAGGCAGCTGGCACGTTAGTATAATCTGAAATTCAGAACTGCTCAGCCACCTTGTTCTTTTGAATCATTAAACTGAATCTTCAGCTGTTTATTAAGGCCCTGTAACACTGGCTGACGGATGCAAAATGTTTGTAAAAAGGACACAGCGGATGAGAAAAATGTTCCATCCATTGTTATCCGCTCTCAAAAGGGGCAAAAATTTGCATAACCAGAGCGGACAACACGGAAAGGAACGGGCGGGGGGAGGACGTAGGGAGGATGGAAAGCAGATGCTCCACGGAAGCCTAGCAGATGGAAGCGGATGGCACATCTGCAAGGCTTCCGGGGGAGCGCAGCAAAGCGGACACGGAACGGAAAGAGCGGATGCAGAGCAGACGCCGAGCGGATGAAGCGGATGCACAGCGGAAGCCGAGCGGATGAACCGGATGCACAGCGGATGCCTAGCGGATGCCTAGCGTTCACTGCGCATGCGGGGAGGATGCATTGCATCAGCTCCGCGGATATAAAGGGAAACAGCTCCCAAGAAGGTCACCATTCAGAGGAAAGACCATCTCCAGCCTGCATGCCTACCTGCCTGCCTGCCTGCCAGCCTGCCTGCCAGCCTGCCAGCCTGCCTGCCAGCCAGCAACCCCACAACCATGGGGAAGAAGAGAAAGCCTCAGCCATCTGCTGCTAGCCCTGGCAAGAGGGACAGGGCCACCCTCCCACCCCCTGGCCTTCACTCTGCTTCTACTGGGGCTTCTGCAGTCCGGGCTCGCTCTTCTGGGGCTGGGGCTTCTACTGATGCTGCTTCTGGAGGAGTTGATGATGCTGCTTATGGTGGTGGTGCTTCTGCTGGTGCTTACTCTGCTGAATGTGCTTCTGGGGTGGTGCTTCTGCTGGTGCTTACTCTGCTGATGCTGCTTCTGGCAGTGGTGCTTCTGCTGGTGCTTAATCTGCTGATGCTGCTTCTGGAGGTGGTGCTTCTGCTGGTGCTTACTCTGCTGACACTGCTTCTGGTGGTGGTGCTTCTGCTGGTGCTTACTCTGCTGGCGCTGCTCCTGGTGCTGGTGCTTCTGCTGGTGCTTACTCTGCTGGTGCTGCTCCTGGTCCTGCTGGTCCTGCTGGTGCTCCTGGTCCTGCTGGTCCTGCTGGTGCTGCTGGTCCTGCTGGTGCTCCTGGTCCTGCTGGCGCTGCTGGTGCTTACTCTGCTGCTGCTGATCCTGCTCCTGCTGGTCCTGCTGGTGCTGCTGCTGCTGGTGGTGCTGCTGGTGCTGCTGCTGGTGGTGTGGAGGAGCAGCCCCTACAACCTGGAAGCCCCTCTGATGAGGGCCCATGTGGTCCTGCCAAAGAGAGGAAGAGACAGACACAAGAACGGGAGAGGAGGCAATACAACATCGAGGAGGAACATGAGGATGAGGTGCTGGAGTGGCTGAGAGAGAATGAATATCTATGGTGGAAGGGACACAGGCTCTACAGGGACACCAAAAGGAAGCAGGCTGCTTGGAGAGAGAAGGCAGAGAACCTGGGCTACACTTCGGAGGTGATCCTCGGCTGGTGGAAGCACATGCACACCTGGTATGGGAAGCTGCACCTCAAGAAATCTGGCCAGGCCGCGATCAAGCTGATGGACAGAGAGACCTACGTCATGGCCAAGTGCAGCTTCCTGCAGGGTGAGATCCGCCACCGAGGAGCAGCCCCTCTCACAACCCTCTCTCTCAGATAGCCTGCTGAGAGCCAGTCCTCTTCCAGCAGAGAGTCAGCTACTGTCTCCAGGCAGGTATCTGTGGAGTGTGCCACAATGGAGAACCCCCCGACAGCTGTAGTACCCGTGGCAGAGCACGTGGAGGACCCCCTGATGCAGTGGGAGAAAGGAGACGGCACTTTCACCACAGCTCAACCCGCATCCACCCCCAGCTCCACCTCCACATAAAGGCAGAGAGGCAAACCAGAGGGATAGAGCCACACTGTCCTACTGGAGATAAGAGAAACCATCAGGAGCAGCATAGATCTCCTCTCTCAGCTTGTACACACCGACTCCTCATCCTCCAACCGCAAACTCTTCCTCACCTATGTGAACCAGACCCTCATGGACATGGCAGAACCCCAGTATCAGGTGGTAAAGGACAGGATCACCGATCTGCTTCACAACCCTCCAGACCCAAATGAACCTGCTCCCACCCAGTCCAGGTCTGCTCCTCCACCCCAGGTGATGTCACTCCCATTCCAAGGCTTTCCACAGGCCCTCACCTACCAAGGCTACGGCTACCAGGAGGTCTAGCAGCACAGGCAGCAGCCCTTCCCAGTCCAGGCTAAGGTACATCAGATGCCACCGTTGCCACCAGTTCCACTGATGCCACCGATGCCACCCACGCCACCGATGCCACCCACATCACAGATGCCACCAACGCCAGTCCTCACCCAGTTGCAGACCAGACAGCCCCACTACACTGCTCCTTCCTCCACCCCACAGCCAAGCCCGGCCTCAATACATCTGTCATCGGTACTGGGGCTGATACCCCATGGCATGGAGGAAGGGGCTCTCAACATCACGGGACTGAGCCAGCTGTCTGAGATCTTCCTCAACACACCGTCCCCTGTTGTCCTCTCGGGGCCAGGCACCCCAGTGGCGCTTCAGACCAGCACTCCGGAAGCAGCCCCCTCCACAGCACCTGGACCCTTCACCTCTGAGACTGGGCACACCTCTGAGTGACTAAGAAGAGTGCCAGAGACTAGGTGGCTACCTGTTGACTTTATTTGGACACTTGACTTGGGTCATTTTTTTTTTTACAGCTTGTTATTAATAAAGATTATCTTTGCTTCACACACTTGCTTCATTTATTTTTTTTAATAAAGTCTTGGTGGAAACTTTTAGAAATGGTTTACGCCTTTGCATGCTTGTGGGATGGGTTAAGATAGCAGTGGGATGGGCAGGGATACCTTTGGGATGGGTTAAGATACCTGTGGGATGGGCAGGGATACCTTTGGGATGGGTAATAGCTGTGGGATACATAAACCTCCAGTGCAAGCATAGTGGGACTTTATGGTCCACCCTCCCAGGTGCCACACCTATGGCCCTTTATTATCAATAACAATGTAACATAAACACACATGTCAACATAAACACAACTCTTCATTAAACGCCCTGTTCATTGTAGGCCAACCAAACATACATGGCCCAATCTCATCCGTGTGATGAGACAGGCTGAAGGAAGCATCCATTAATCATCTATCATCCTGTCTTGCCACTCCACTGCTCCAGCTGGGGAGTTGCACCAGTGTTTCAGGAGGTTGCGCTGCTTCTTCCCTTCACATGAAGCTCTGTTGGGGCCTTGCACATTTTCAGTGTCTATCAGGTTTTGCCCTTGTCTCCATTCCCCAGGCCCCATGTCCCCATTGCCTTGTTGGAGGTCCACGAGTCTGTTCTGCAAGACTGGGTAGCGGGTGCGTATGAGATTGTGCAGGATGCAGCAAGCTTCCACAATCCTCCTCATGGTCTCTGGGTGATGCTGCATGGTGGTGAGAAGTACCTGGAACCTGTTGGCCAGGATGCCAAAGGCGTCCTCCACCACCCGCCTTGCCCTGGATAGCCTGTAGTTGAAGATCCTCTCTTCACAGGTGAGGCATCTGGAGGTGTAGGGCTTCATGAGGTCGGTTCTGAGGGAGAAGGCGTCATCCCCCACAATGAAGTAGGGCACATCTTGTGTGTCGTTGGGCGGGGGTCTGGATCTGGGAAGCCCATGATGAGGTTGCGTTCCAGCCCCTCCTTGAGGTGACTGGCCTTGTATACCTGGGCATCTGAAGCTGACCCGTTGCCTGAAGCATCGATGTACATGAACTTGTAGTCAGCATCGACCATGGCAAAGAGGACGATGCTGAAGAAGCCCTTGTAGTTGAAATAAGTGGACCCCGACTTGGCTGGAGCTTTGCAGGCCACGTGCTTCCCATCTATGGCTCCAACAGTGTGGGGGAAGTTCCACTTCTGATACCACTGCTCTGCAACTTTCTTCCAGCCTTCTTCAGTGGAGGGGTACTGGAGGAGCTCCTCCTTGTATTCTTCGATGATGGCCTGCACAACTTCTCTGACCACAATGGTGATGGTGTTGGATGGCACCCTCCAGCCATTCTGCATGCTCCTGTAAGAGGTCCCTGAGGCCAGGTGGTGCAGAGTGAGTGCCACCTTGAGCCCAGGGTCCAGGCTGGGCCGGAAGTTGGTGCTCTGCTTGGTCAACCTGGGTGTCAGCCGCTCCACAACTTCGTCAAACATGTCTGGAGGCATCCTCATGAAGTTCTGGAATGCACGAGTGTCTTCGTTCCTCAGCTCCACCATCAGCTTGTTGTACAGTCCATACTCTGCTCTTCTCCCGATCCATCTTCAAACCCAGATGCTTCTTGGCCACCTCCTTTTCTTCCCGTAGAACAGTTGAAAGAACCTGTAGATGCCTTCGCACTGTTGCAGAAGGATGGTGGCTACCAAAAGGAGTGTGTTACGATCCATGGTGGACATCAATGGATGCTGTGGAAGAGCAGGAGCCAGATGAAGGCTGCAGAGGTCTGCACAGCAGGACTGCTGGACTGGAAGTTAGATCCAGGTGAGTTGCTCCCCCTTTTTATAGGCAGTATAGGTTTTCCACTATGTGTCCTTTTGCATCCTCTAGGCATCCTCTAGACATCCTTAATATCCGAGATAGGTCCCCTCTGTGAACGTTTTTTCCGTTTTAAATGCTTTGTATGCGAGCTGCATCCGCTTTCATCCTTTCTCCGTCCGTGTTACTAACGCTTTGTGTCCGTTCCACGTCCTTTTCGCTTCCTCCGTGTCCGTTTTCCACTGGAGTGGATTTGAGTTGCGCGGATGAGCAACGGATGCCTAGCGGATGTAGCGGATGCGTAACGGATGACTACGGATGCAGAACGGATGTTCCCCGTATGCATTGCAGATGTCGAATGGACGCATTGGATACATTTTCCGCTCAAAAAGTTTTGAGCAGCTCAAAACTTTTTGAGCGGATGGAACCTCAGTCGACGGATGCTGGACGGATAGAGAGGAAGAAAAACGGATGCAGTGAGTACAGAACGGATGCATCGCGTTAACCAACAGATGGCAAGTGTTTCTCTCCGTTTTATATCCTCTTTCCATCCGTTGGTGCAGTGTGACATGGGCTTTAGACTGTATATAATAACTTCTTTGCCTACGGAACTCACTTCAGACCTGATTCTCAATAAAAGCTGCTATCATTTTAAATATTTAATCTTGGAAAAATTAGTTATTCAGTGATCTTCCTTAAATTAATAATTTAAGGCTATCTAAAGGATGGGTATATGCAATTTCTTTGTGAAAGAAAGTAAATCTGACAATTCTCTAATTTAGAGGTGGGCAATTAATTTTTCCAAGAGGCCACATGACAAACTAGGCATTAACTCTGAAGCAAACATGTCTGATGCCATCTTGTCCTGCCTCAGAGTTGCCATGAAGCCTGAGGAAAAAGGAGAGGAGGGAAACAGACCTGCTTATAGTCAAAATAAAAAGTTTTCCTGTGGGAACCAAGTTCATCATAACACTGGGACTGTTGTAGAGGGCCATTGCCTTGGCCCCCTGCTGCTGGCCCCCTCTACTCCCATTGATGCCACCCTGCCCCCACTGCTGATGCCCGGCTGCTGATGACTTCCTGCCCTTTGCTTATAGTAGCTGGACTGGAACAGCCAATGGGCCAGTTGTCAGTTGCAGGCCATTAAATGCCCAGGTGAGCTTTAACTCACTAATTTAATTAGAATAAATATCTACAAATTGGACAATATAATTTCCAAATTTAGAACTTCAAAGACATTCAAAACAGATAGCCTTTCCTTTCAATTGGCCAATGTAGAAATTATCCCAGATTCAAGATTTACAAAGTAAAAAATTGAAAAACCTTGTCAAGAAAACTTCAGGGACTTGTGCAGGCAGTCTCCAAGAATTGGACATGACTGAACAGAAGAGAAAAAAAAATTCTTATAGTACAGTATTACACTCTTTTTATACCAAAGGTCAAGCATACTTTTCTATCCCTGGAAATTAAAGAGCTGTGTTTCCAGAGTGGTTTGTTAATTTAGAGCCAAATTCTACTTTCAAATTTTCTACATTCAGCAAATGGTAAATAAAAAGTTCATTGATTAGAAGGAAGCTGTTCTATGAAATAACAACAGCAACACAAAGATTTGGAAAAGTGTCATTTTAGCATCATTAGCCTTGGTGCTGTGAGTGTCATTATCCTCTTAACCTACCTTCTACATTTTTTTAAAAAAATTGTATGTTTTCCCAGATCTAGAATTGACCAACATGTTTCACCTGCATTTGAAGATGACCAAAATACTCAAATAATTTTTCTTTAAATACCACAAGCTCCCATGGCAACTGAAGTCACCCTCTGCTGGTTCATGAATTAAGAAGCTAATGAAACTTGAGCTGATGACCGAATGTTCCCAAAGACTAATATCAACAAAGGCTAGATTCATGTGCCCATCGCCCACTGGCTGTAATATCAACTGTAAAGCCCAGCAGAAATGTTTTCTTTTAAAAACATGGTTCTTCCAGTTTGGTCAAAAGACATTAGAAAGAAGCAAGGCAGTAAGAAGGACTTTCAAGAAAAATAATGTTTGTGGTGCCTGCATATGTCTACATTTTCAAAGGAACACCTGCAAGATTTTAGAATATTTTATCCTCCAGAATAAGCAATGAAGTGGATATGTAGAAGTTGGACAAAAGAAATCTCAGTTACATTCATTCCTTACACTTGAAAAATTGCAGCTACACAACTGTGTGGATTTTTCTTTTTAAGCTAAGAAAAAGCAGATAGCATTGTGCTTCTAATTCTGGTTTTAATAGATGCTTTCTCATGGAACACAGGTTATTCTGGAGAACCATATATTAATACATTTGTAATATATCCTTCTGAATTCTTTTGTATAGATGATACTATCAGCCAGAATTAAACCCTGTTAAATGTAATAATTACAATATTTTTGAAAGGTATTAGTGTAGTGTTTTTTTACCCTCTGCATATATAGCATACATATAGGAAAGTACATTGCATGGCATAAAAGGAGGTAAATATAATATCTGACAAAATATTTTAAAGAAATATATAATGAAATATTAAAGATACAAAGAAACATTTATAAGCCTGATATGCATTTTTAAGACTCTGATATCAGAGAGGATATGAGAATAGAATGCAGGCACGAGAACCATTTTTTAAAAATTGAACTATGTTTTGAATTTCTACAATAAGCAAAAATATCATTCCTTTTTTTTTCTCTTACATTATGTAAGTGTATCAGGGGAGGGGGAACAAAAGTACATAACATATTTTTATACAGATTAGAAGAAATGCAATGGCTGCTTCACATATGAACAAAATTCAAGAAAGGTTATTGTCAGGATTTCAAGTTATATGTCCACAGCAAACAGAACTCTGAGGCATATATAATCCTCAAAGAATAGTTTTATCAGACATCATATTAGCACAGGCTGGTGAAAATTGAATGTTCCGTGGTTTTCACCTAATTAAAAGTAAAAGTTTTTCTCCTTCCCCCAACAAACATTGCCCAATCAAGGTGGTGTCTATTTGCCTTGTAACTTCACTATTCCTTTCTCCGGCCACCTGTGGGAATGTCCTTGGTTCCTAGGAGAAAGTATTTTGTTTTGGCTAAAAAACCTCAGCTATCTCTATTCCCCCCTCCCTATCCCTCAGCTCGAGTGTGGCAACACTGAAGCCTCAAAATGGCCTCAGTCAGGTCAGCTTCAGTATTGACAGTTATATTGTAATTTATGAGATTTAAAGAGATCCTGACTTGACTCTCTTTAGTACAAGAGACATAGTTGTTCTGTCCTGGGAATAGAAGTACTCAACACCAGTGTTCATCAAACAGCTCTTTATTATAAACCAACTCAGTGACTTCGTAACAGAACATTGCCAGAGTCGCGGCAGCCCTTTTTATAACGGCTGCTTGCGGCTTGCGGCCAATGACAGCTCTTTAAGATTTCCCGCTGTCAGGCAGGCCAATTGTAATGGTACTTTATTAACCAATCCTATTGCGGCCTGCTCGGCCAATCAGATTAAAGTATTTGGAGTATTCTAATTCTTATACACAACAATATCAGGTTTTCAACATTCTGTTACTATAGCCAATAATATATCAATACAGCAATGTGCCAAAATTTGTGGTGGAATCCATTTTCCTGACCCGGCCTAACCTCAAATAGCATCAGTCTTGAAACCCTCACAGCATGCTTCCTTCCCTCCCTCTTACAGCCTCATTAAATGGCTGCTAATGGGTTTTAAAGCATAGGTGAACATTATGTATGCATTACATTATATATTTAACGCTCCTGTCACATTTCTTGTGATCAAGGAATTGAAATACAGAGGATGTCATTCCAATCCTTCTAAACAAAATGCACATGGTGTGTCTTTATGTTTCTAATGAGATGCTCATCATAGCAGATGAACATGTCTGGTTTTGTAAGTGCAATTTGTCTCAAGAAACTAGGATTTATTCTTCTTTAGGGCTCGATTAGTAAGAAACAACCAGATAGCAGATGTTTCATAGCACCAGCCATCTTGACTAGAAGAGATTTGTTATGTTTTTTTTGTTGTTGTTGACAATAATGCTTGTTTTTTTTTAATGATCATCCAACCCAAATACTTTTAAAGTCTTGATTTTAATTTGGCACTTTGTTTGACTTCTTACACAAAGACCTACACAGAGTGTCTTATGCTTCCTTCCTTCTCAATGATGAAGATATAAACCAAACGAGAATAGAATGGCTTAAAGTCTAAAAGCTTGCCTAATCATGACCAATATTTGCCACACAGAACTGCAGTTCTAATACTCTGGCCTTTCTTAATTATATTAGGACAGTTGAAGGGATGGCAAAATTGTTTTAGGATTTAATGATAGTTTGAGTATCATCTAAAGTGATAAAGTATCTGTATACATTTAAAATTACATGAAATTCTGTTTCTGTTAAGATTATATAATTCATTAGTTGGTTCATGTTTAAATACTGACTTTAAAGCAATGTTCCAAGACAATAATAGTTTCCATGTTCTATGAGCTTTCTTATTGCCAGCCTATCACAATTATTCTAAATTGTCTGTATTATTCTGCATTGTCTGTATTATAGCAATTATTATATTAGGTCAATTAAGAAAGCAAAGTTGTCTGGACACTTCTGAAGTGTCTTTCAATTTTTTCATCAGGCAAGTGGGTAAATTAAACGAAAAGGATAAAAATGTAAAAAAGAGTGCATCATTAGATAACATATATAAACCTTTAATTAAAACTCCCTTTTATGACCCTGTAATCCCTTAATTTGGGGTAGAGTCAGGGTGACTGGAGCTGAGTGTTTACTGGCCAGGTGCCCTTCCTGCTGCCTACATGGAGTTCACAGCAAAAAAAAATTCTTTGTGTCCTAAGAGAGAAACATCTGCCACTACCTAGGATTGAACTCTCAACCTTCTGAGTGGAAGAAGAGCGTCTTCACCACTGGGTCACCATGCTGTTCAAATCTTCCGTTTAATTACTATCTTAAAAATGGGGCATGGAAGGAAGCTGGCTGTTCAAATGAGGCTCAATCAAGAGTGCAGGTTTCCAAGTGATGAAGAAATGATTACACATAGACCTTGATTTATTACCATAATTGAGCCCAAAATTTCTGTTGCTAAGCAAGATAGTTGTTAACTGAGTAATTCTCCATTTTATGACCTTGACTTACAACCACAATTGAGCCCAATGTTTCTGTTGCTAAGTGAGATAATTGTTAAGTGAGTTTTGCCACATTTTATGACCTTTATTCCCACAGTTGTTAAGTGAATCACTGTAATTGTTAAGTTAGTAACATTGTTGTTAAATGAACCTGGCTTCCTTGCTGACTTGCTTGTTGGGAGAGCACAAAAAGTGATCACATCATCCTACAACACAGCAACCATCATAAATATGAGTCAATTCCCAATTGTCTAAATTTTGATCATGTCAGCAAGGGGATAGTGCAATGTCTGTAAGTGTGAAAAAATCTTTTTTCCCAGTACAGTTGTAACTTCAAACATTCACTTAAGGCCCGGTCCCACTGCACTTACGGATGCAAAAAGGATGTAAAATGTTAAAAAAAACTTGCCATCCATTGGAAAACGCTATGCATCCATTGTGTACTCATTGCATACGTGTTTCATATGCTCTATCCATTGAGCATCCGTCCACTGCAATTTCATCCGCGCAAGAAGTTTTGAGCTGCACAAAACTTTGTGAACAGATGAACTTTCCGTCGTGTATGATGTAAATCTGCGACATACAAGCAACAAACGTTCTATGTCTGTTATCATCCGTTAAACGTCCGCTGTATCTTCTCTGCATCCTCTGGGCATCCTCGCAACTCACATCTGCTGCAGCTGAAAATGGAAAGAGGGAGGAAAGAAAAGGTACATGGAATGTCTATACATCGTTAGTAGCACTGAAATAGAAAGGATGCGCAGTAAACGGTTTGCATCTGATATACATCCACGCAGCATCCCTTTTCTTTAGGTGTACGTGATGCATCTGCTTCATCCGCTATGCGTCCGCTTCGCAATTATCCCCCGTAACCCCTTCGGAGGTGTCATCCCCTTCCATCCGCTTTCATCTGCTAGGCTTCCGATGAACATCCATTTAACATCCCCGCTACATACTACCCACGTCCATTCTTTTCCATTCTTTTCCATTCTGTTTATGCAAATTTTCATCAATTTTTGGAGACAACGGTTGGAACCACTCCCGAAATTTTGCTCGTCCGCTGTGTCCTTTATGCATACGTTTTGCGTCCATCGGCCAGTGGGACCGGGCCTTAAATGAACTCTTCTAAGTCAAGGACTTCCTGTATATTTCCCACATTTTTAAGGAAAACAAAACCCAGCAGTGGCTTAGAGCTGCAGCCATGCATAAGTGAAATATATTTTTGGGAGGCAAGAAAAAGTAGTAGTGTTAGACTGTCAAACTTTATTTGTATGTATATGCATGTAGACAAATCCCCACATTATAACCTGTCTGATTATGTCTGATATGTAGTGTTGTTAGTTGCTGGTGCCCAGTTCTACTTCTCCAATATAAATGAAGCTGCAGATAGGTTGGGAAAGTATCTGAAGTCAGTAACACAAGGGGTGGAAGTTTACATACTGAACCTTAATCCAGACAAAAATAAGGTGTTATTATTCATCTTGTTCAGAACATAGATTGATGTTATTGCTATCATGTCATGAATCAATTACTACTAGCTGAGGCATGTCTGTCAACCAGAACTTCTCCAGCCACAAGCATTTATTTTTTGGCAACGCAAAATATGGGAGTTATACTGCTACAATAAATAAATAAATAAATCACCCACTGCAGAATGGAAGTGTTAGATTAACAAATCAAACAGGAACATTTTGTCAGTCTGAAAATACTGCCATCCAGACGTGCATTTGTGGGTATCATTTGCAACACCAGGAAGACTTCTGTATTTTGTATTAGAGATAAGTTTTTGTCTCACATATAATGTTATATATTACCAGATATTTTCCTAGGACTCTCAATTTAGCACTACCATTTTTCTCCGTATGCACTGTGTCAGACCATCTGTGATCTTAAAACAATGAAGCAAATGGAGTAAGTACAAAACCTGCAGCAAGTGAAATCTTTTATCTATCAGTTTCTCTCTGCTGTGGATTTTTCACAGGTTCTGAGGAAGCCATTTCACAGAGAACAAAGCGCGACTTTATTTCTGTTTTATTAGGTAGCAAGGAATGCGTTGCTCTGTTAAACATTAAAAATAATAATGGAAAATTGGTTGTTTAGAATTAAGTGAAGGAAACCTGTCAAAATAATAAATTATTTTTGTTCACTGTGAGCTGTTAAAGCAAGAATTATTTTCTTCATTTTCACAAGGGAGACAATTGGAATTATTTGATTAGGTCAATTATTTAATCATACCTTTTTCTGATTGCTCATTCCTTAGTCACTTTCTGTTTAGATTACTGCAACTTGTGGTGCACAGGGCCACCCTTGAAGGCCACTGAAAGTTACAATCAGTTCAGAATGCAGTGGCATGCAATGTTGAGAATCCATAGATTCCACATAATACACTATACTACATCGATACTATGCCACATCCAGTTTTTTTCCAAGTGCAATTTAAGATACTGGTTATTACCATTAATAGCAAAAACAATAGCACTTAGATTTATATACCACTACAGTGCTTTATAGCCCTCTCTAATAGTTTACAGAGTCAGCATATTGCCCCCAACAGTCTGAGTTCTCATTTTACTGACCTTGCAAGGATGGAAGGCTGAGTCAACCTTAAAGTCCTAAATGGCATAGAACCAACATTCACCCCTCTCCCCCCCCCCAGGACATATGTCCATCCACCATCGCAATAGGATACACATGCCTCAAGTATCTTCTCTTAAACATTTCTATCATATATGTCCTTGGAAGCGTGTCTTTTCTGTTGCAGTTCCTTCCCTATGGAATACTCTCTCCCTTGACATATGAGATATGTCTACCTTTCTATTCTTCTGCAGATCACTTAAAACTCAGTTCTTCCAACAATATGATGGCATAAGGAAAGGCCAGTGTGGCATGAGAATGCAGGTGCATTAGAAAAGTTTATGGGTATATTAGAGATGTCTGGGTGCCATGCCAAGTTTTTCTGATTTTAATTGTATTGTTGTTAGCTTCATACAGGTGGTCCTCAACTTACGACCACAATTGAGTCCAAAATTTGTTAAATGAGAAATTTGTTAAATGATAACTTTTCTTGTCACATTTGTTTAAGTGAATCACTGCAGCTGTTAAATTAGCAACATGATCCTTAAGTGAATCTGGTTTCCCTGTTTGGCTTTGCTTGTTAGAAGATCTCAAAAAGGGATCACATGGCTCCCCGACACGGCAACTGTCATAAATGTGAGTCAGTTGTTAAGTATCCAAACATAAATCATGCGACCATGGGGATACTACAATGGTCATAAGTGTGAAAACTGGTCATAAGTCACTTTTTAAAGTGCTGTTGTAACATTGAATGGTCACTAAATGAACTGTTGTAAGTAGAGGACTACCTGTACTGTTTTATTGATTGTAAGCAACCCACATTTGTTTTTAGGATGGGCAGCTATATAAATGTTTTAAATAAATAAATGACCAGATTAGAAACCAGTCTTAAAAGTCAAATTCATTTTGAACAATATAGTAATAATAGTCTAGTTATCTAAAAATACAATCAAAGGCACTAAGATGTGCTACATAAGAAATATCACCCTTTAGCTCTAAAAATTGTTCAGCTTTGTTTCAAAGCCACCACTTGACTGAGATGAATGAAACAAACAACAATTATCTGAACTACTCTAAGTACTCTTTTTCATCAAAGCAAGCGCAAAAAGGTCTAAGAATAAAAGATGATCAAACACAATATTTAAAAATGCTGTCACATAGACAGAGCAGCTGTAACATGAAAAACTGGAACCCCACAGAATGGTTTGAAGAATTTGTATTCATTATGCCACTATTTTTAAGATATTTAGCACGCACTGAACAATAACATATGCTAATAAGTTAAAAACTTCATACCTTGCAGGTGTCAACTTAATTAAAAAGCAAAACAGAACTCCTCCACTCTACCACAGAAAGAAAGAAAAAATTGTACTGCATAAACCAACAACTACTTGGAGAAATGTTTCTGTACACATGGGAAACTGGCTACAATGCCTTTTCTGTTTAGTGAAATTATAAGAATGTTGATTTCAATAATCACTTTGTTAGACATGCCATACCGAGTTTGGAATAAATATAAAACAAGGTTCTCTATGAAGTTGTCCAGGGGTGGGATTCTACCAGTTCTGTCACTTCTGTACAGGGTTGGGATTCTATCAGTTTGCACCTATTCGCTAGAACCGGTTGTTAACATTCTCAGCAGTTCAGAGAACCGGTTGTTCAAAGAAATTACTGGCCTAATCCTGTAAGGAAGGCAGGAAGGAAACATTCTGGTGTCGCTTACAGAAACTGCATCTCCGTTAACCCTTATTCTTGGCAGGATTGGACTTCCTGTCTCTGGAACTTCTCTGGAGTTTTTTTTCCCCCTCCTTTGCTAGTACTTTGCTTGTGTGGAGTGTCTATTTAAATTACAATGGCACTGAAAATAGTGACTTATGACCATTTTTCACACTTATGACTGTTGCAGCATCCCCACAGTCATGAGAGGCCAGGCAAGGAGATGTATGCCTCGATGTGAGTGATATTGAGTTGGCCACGCCCAGCCAATAACATGACCACCAAGCAATGCCCACCAACTAAGCCATGCCCACAGAACCGGTTGTTAAAATATTTGAATCCCACCCCTGAAGATATCTTTTTGGGTGTCTCCCAGGAAACCTTTTAGAGAAAAGAAATGGGGGTAAAGCCAGACTGGTAGACTTATGGTAAAATAATATCTTTCAACACTGGTGACCCTACCCTAAAGTTGATGGAAGAGCTTGAATTAGAAGGCTACATTTGACATTGGTTTACAACAACTGAAAGAAAGATTTAAACCAGATAAAAAGAGTTATAGGTTTGGTTTTCATGAATTGGAAATCTTACTATGTGATAGCAATGAACAGATTATGCTAAGATTTATAAAACGTTACTGAATCTGAATTTGGAAAGTGAACATGTAAAACATTGTATGATTCAGTGGGCAAGGAACTTTGGATATAATGTGATGCTTGAACAATGGGAAAATATGTAGGCGAAAGGTTTAAAATTCATACTAGACAGTAATTTAAAAGAAACATTTTATGATATGTTGTATCATGGGTATTTAACACTGGATCTAGAATATATAAAGGTATTTCAAATGAATGTTGGAAATATAAAAGTAAAGAAGGGATCCTTTATCATTTGTGGCATACATTTGATAAAGCAAAGAAATTTTGGAGTAAGATCCATATTTTAATACTGAAAATTCTTAAAACAAAGATAAAAGATGAAACCAGAAACTTTTCTTTTGGGGTTAATGGAAAAAGACTTGGGAAAAAAATTGGAACTTTGATCTTATATATGTTGACAGCAGCAAGACTACTATATGCACAAAAACAGAAGGATATTTCGATCCCCACCATGGAAGAATGGCTACAGAAGTTGATGGAGTTGGCAGAGATAGCTAAATTGACTGTTTTGAACAAAGAAAAGAATATAACTACTTTTGTTGCTACATGGAGACTGCTTCTGGACTTTGTTCTTAAGGTGGAAAAAAATGAAATTTTGATTTTGGGTTTTACTGATTAGATTGATGTGTTGCTGCAGAAATGGCTAGTTTATATTACACACTAGCTTCCCCCACTGTGTCCTTCTATTTGCTTTTGTATTTTTATATTTTATTCTAATAACATGTTTAAAGACTGAAACTACTTGAAGAGATACTTCTGTGCATCTGGGAAACTGGCTACAATCCCTCTTCTGTTTAGCAAAATTATAAGAATACATTAGGCTTCATTAGTCACATAAATAGAAACTAGACCTCAGGAGGAAGTAGCTTTGGCAAACATCTCAGGAGGGACTCTCCCTAGCTTTTTGGGCTGTAAAAGGGACAAGGAATCTATGGAGAGTCAGCCAGGTCAGGGGTGTCAAACTCAAGGCCGGTGGGCCATAACTGGCCCAAGGGTTGCTTAGATATGGCCCATGGGGCCACCCTGGAAACAGCGAAAGACTGGCCCATGGTGCTTCTGCCAGTGAAAATGGAGCTCCCAGTCCTCCTGGGCTCTCTTTTTTCTGGCAGAGGGCTGCAGGAGGCAGTCCCATCATAAAACAAAGCCCATGAGGATTGCACACGGGCTGCAGGATGTCAGGCTGGCCATGCCCATGCCCATTCCAGTCAAGCTGACTCACCCCACCTGATGTCAAACACAGTCCTTTTGTGGTGCTCAATGAAATTGAGTTTGACACCCCTGATCCAGATCATAGTTGTCCCAAAGTTTTTTTTTCCCCCCAAAATGTAACTGGACCGTCTTGGTTTTTTTCTTTGAAAATGTTTAGCTTTTCATCCAAGAAGCTTCTTCAGTTCAGAACTGAAGATTATTCTTGGATGAAAAGTGAAACATTTTCAAATAAAAAAACCAAGACTGTCTTGTGGAAAAAGCACCTTTAAGACAAGGAAGAAATATACTTTCAGCCTTGCAAGTTTTTGTTAGTATAACCTTAAAATAAAATAGGATTGGCTCATCTGGACTTTATCCGGCCGACTTCAGAAGGTTGACATGTGAACACAGCACTGCTTTTATTGTTTTGATAAAAACATTAGCAGATAATGCCTATGGTTCATCTATGCCCTTTCTAGAATGAGGAGGAAAAAGAATAATAACGGATAAAGAATAATTTTACAAAATCTTTTCCAAATTCTTGCAGACGTGGAAAAAGACAAAACATTTATTCTTGGAGATCTGAATGAAATGATAAATTTGGATTATATCAAGGGAGGAAAGATAGAAAGCTTTTAGAAAAAAATGTTCCAATGTACATGTAGTCTTCGACTTTTGACCATATCTGAACCCAAAAGTTATGTTGTTAAATGAGATGTTTGTTAAGTGAATTTTGTCCCATTTTTTGACCTTTCTTGCTACAGTTGTTAATTGAATCACTGAAGTTGTTAAAATAGTTACATAGTTGTTAAGTGAATCTGGCTTCCCCATTGACTTTGCTTGTCAGAAGATCACAAACAGTGATCACATGACATGGGACACAGCAACCATCATAAATATGAACCAGTTGCCAAGCTTCTGACCACATGACCGTGGGAATGCTGCAAAGGTTGTTCCTGTAAAAAATGGTTATTTTTTATAAAAATATATATAAAATATAAAATGTTTTCTTAGGTTTTCGCGGGTACTTACATGTGTGCTGTTTAGCTTCCTTCGGGTATTATCCCACGTCATTGTAGTTCTGTTAAAGTTGTAGCACCATATACCAGAAGAAAACACACACCAACCGCTACCTCAACGCCCAATCCCACCACCACCCAGCACAGATAAATTCCGAGGCGAAAACACTAATTACCAGAACCAAATGCCTGGCAGACAAGACACATATAAAGACTGAACTATGCACCCTGACTGAAGTATTGACAGCCAATGGCTTCCACAAAAACAAAATCACCAACTTGATCCACAAAAACACACCAAGACATAACAGAGACCTAGAAGACCAACAGATCTATGGAACAGCTGTCTTGCCCTACATAAGAGGTACCACAGATAAAATCAGTAAGATACTACACAGGCATCACATCAAGACTGCCTTCAAAACAGACAAAAAAATAGCAGCCATCCTGAGGAACCCCAAAGACAAAATTGACCTGGAAAACCAAGGCATATATGAAATTCCCTGTACATCATGCCCGGCCACATACATTGGACAGACCAATAGAAGAATAAGTACCCGCCTAGAGGAACACAAAAATGCAGTAAAAAAGCTGGAACACACCTCCTCACTAGTCCAACACATGAAAACCACAGGTCACAACATCAACTTCAATGGCACTAAAACCCTGGCCACTATAGAAAACCCCAGCCACAGAATCATCAGAGAAGCCATAGAGATTGAAAAAAGACCTGACAGCATGAATAGAAGAGATGATTCCACCAGACTGTCAATCATTTGGAAGCCTGCACTCTCAAATAGAAAGATCTCCATGCCACAAGCCAGGCAAATACCTGGGCAAAAACAGACTCCCTCTGATAGCTCCAACCTAACCCCCCCACCAGGCACCCAGGTGAAACCCAGCTTGCTAATGAATAGCAGCTTGCTAATGAAGAGCAGCCGTCCCTTCACACGGAGCCAAGCTGCACTAAAAGCCTCCAACACAAGAACAGACTGTTGCCAGCCAATTAAAGCCACAAAACAGACAGAAGAAACCAGGAACACCAATCAATCAAACTCCAAGTCCAATGAACACAGGTCCAGGCTCCCAACCAATCAGAATGGACCAGCCTCAAATTTAAAACCAGGAGCTGTAAGACCCATATCCATACAGAAGCCTGAAGATGGCAGATGAGATTCTGCTGAAACGTTGCTACAACTTTAACAGAACTACAATGACGTGGGATAATACCCGAAGGAAGCTAAACAGCACAAAATATAAAATATATATATAATACTCATAAAAATACAGAGCCATACATTTCTGTTTTTTTTTTTTTTAATACATATTTGATCTACTTGCTCACTCTATGAGAGAAAGACCAGATCAAGAAACTGACTCCATCACAGAGGTGGTATTCAGCAGGTTCTGACCAGTTCTGGAGAACCGGGAATGGAAATTTTGAGTAGTTCGGAAAACGGCAAATACTTTTTCTGACTGGAGATTTTACAGTATCCTTCCCCTGCCATCAGGGGTGGGTTTCTACTGGTTCTGTCCACCTCTGTAGAACTGGTAGCTCTGAAGAGTAGCAGACACAGAACCAGTTCTATGTCTGCTGATGTTTTTGCCCATCCACCCACCTGGGCTCTTACCTGATCTTTATTTCCTGATTTTTCAACTTCAGCTGCCAAACAAGGTACAGCTGCAGTTAAAAAAGCAGGAAAAGAGGGCTGTTTCAAAGGCTGCTTCTCTGCACACAGCATGCTGATAATGATTTACAGGCACGCGGCTCCAGCGTGCAAGGAAGCTCATAAATCATGAACTGGTAGTTAATCCTGTTGTATCCCACCCCTGCCTGTCACACCCACCAAGCCACACCCACAGAAACCGGTAGTAAAAAAAATTGAATCCCACCACTGCTCCATAGGAAGACTAGAACTATAAATTCGTGACATAGGTTATAGAAGCAAAATCCTGCAAGCCTGAAAAGTAAAATATTTTACCTTTCCTCCCTTTTATAACCTTCTAAGTGAAGGACAGCCTCCTGCAACACTCTGGCAGCTAAAACATGGGCCGGTCCTTATCTATTTCTAGGCTGGCCCCGCGGACTGTGGGTCTTGAGTTTGACACCCCTGTATTACTGTATAACTGTTCTGTGTTCTTAGAATTTGGGATCATAATGGCAAAATCCACCAAGCAAAATGGACTGGGAATGTCCAATCTCCCATTATTTCTATTCTGATTATCTGTGGCTGGCAAAGAACTAAATTAATTCAAATCCAATGGACAGTAATGATTCCACATTGCTCAATTTGATAATCTGCTTGATCTGTAGTCCTAGTTGTTAATTAGTAAAACAGAGCACCTTAAGAACTGCTACATAAGAGAGTACACTTAGCTTACTTCCATTATTTTTAATGACTTTCATCAGCTGTATGTTGTGGTGAAAACTTCAAATATTTTTGCCACAGAAGGGCTTTCTTTTTATGACTAATTTTATTCCCTAATGCTAACTATTTTTACAGAAATTAGAGAGACCAAGTTGTTCAAATTATTCACAGCATCTCAATAAAATATAGCAAGTGATGAAAATGAATACTGTCTTAGCAGTCAAAATACAGTCAGAGATATCGGCTTTATTTCAATAAGCTGAAGACATGAAATCCTCAGTCACTGACACTGTCTCATTGAGCAGCTAAAATGTGAACAAAAAACAGATAGGTACAAAAAAGTTACAGATATAAGGACTGGACTTGTTAATTTTCGAGGACGTATTCCTTAACAACCATCTTTGAAGCCTGGAATCATCGTGCTGGCCAGCAACACAGACTCAGTGGCAAGGATAGACTTTTAGCAACTTTATCTGATATGTCCATACATGTAGGAGAGAAATTTAGCTTTAATGTACGCAAACCAACTAGTATTTGCTTTACCATTAGCAGAGAATCCTTTGTATATCATATATAACTAAAGCTGGTAATCTAGTCTTATCTCTGTTACTGAAAAGTACTTTATAAAAACAGATTGTCCAAAGCCATAAATAACCATTATGGATGATGACCAAAGCATCTATACTTTGTGGAAGGGAGGAGCTGGCATTGCGATGATACTGCATGCAATCTCAGAGGTCTGAGATTGCAGCCAATATCTTTGCTCCTGGATGGTTCAAACGGACCTAAACCGTCCCAAAGAGACAGTGATAGTGAAGGGCGTGCCCTGTAGATCCCAGGGATATCGCAAAGTCCCTGGTTGATCCAGGAGAAGCCCTTTTGCCAGTGGCAGAGAGGCAGCCATCAAAGCTGCTGAAGTTGGGACAGCTCTGAATGGAAGAGGCTGAAAGAGAAAGTGTGTCAGTTTGGTGAGAATTTTTCTTGTATTATTCTAAGACTTAAAAGGACCTTAAAGGACACCCTAAGGGGAAAAAAGAATTGGTAAAAGTTTTGACAGAACTGAATAAGCGGCGGTTTTTAAACAGAAGTATCAAAGTAAGGCTTTGCTTTTTTCTTCTTCTTATGGCTGGACTTCTATCGTGATTTTGCACTTGCTAATTGGACTGTTTTTTTCTCTATTTATATCTATTTTTTCTTTCTTTTTTGACTTTGTAATATTCTAGGTTAGAGGCTCCCTTTAGTTATTCTTATATATATTGTTTTTTCTCTTTTTAACTTCTATTATGTTTTGTCTGGGAAAGGAGGGGGAGAGTGAGAGTAAAGAAACTTTGTAACACTGCCAACTAGAGGCTTGAAAATATTTAAAGGGCCTGTCACATAGGCCGACGGATGCAAAAAGTATGTAAAAAGGACACAGCGGACGAGAAAATTTTCCATTTGTTGTTATCCGCTCTCAAAAGTGCCCCAAATTTGCATAAACAGAGCGGACAACAACGGAACGGAACGGAACGGATGGGGGGAGGATGTAGCGGGGATGTAAAGCGGATGCTCCACGGAAGCCTAGCAGATGGAAATGGATGGAAGCAGATGGCACATCCACAGGGCTTCCGGGGAGCACAGCGAAGTGGATGCACAGCGGAAGGAACGGATGCAGAGCAGATGCCGAGCGAATACAGCGGCTGCATCACGGACGCCTAGCGGATGCCTAATGGATGCCCAGCGGATGCCTAGCGGATGCAAAGCATTCACTGCGCATGCGGGGAGGATGCATTGCATCAGCCCCGCGGATATAAAGGGAAGCAACTCACAAGCAGGTCACCATTCAGAGGAAAGACCTGCTGTCAGACACAGCTCCAGCCAGCCAACAACCATGGAGAAGAAGAGGAAGCCTGTGCCATCTGCTGCCAGCCCTGGCAAGAAGGACAGGGCCACCATCCCACCCCTTGGCCCTGACTCTGCTTCTGCTGGTGCTTCTGCTGCTCGGGCTGACTCTGCTGGTGCTGGTGCTTCTGCTGGTGCTGCTCCTGGTGCTGGTGCTGCTCCTGGTGCTAACTCTGCTGGTGCTGCTCCTGGTGCTGGTGCTTCTGCTGGTGCTTACTCTGCTGGCGCTGTTCCTGGTGCTGGTGCTTCTGCTGGTGCTTACTCTGCTAGTGCTGCTCCTGGTCCTGCTGGTGCTGCTGGTGCTGCTGGTGCTGCTGGTCCTGCTGGTGCTGCTGGTGCTTACTCTGCTGCTGCTGATCCTGGTGCTGCTGGTGCTGCTGGTGCTGCTGGTGCTGTTTTTGCTGCTGTTGTTGTTGTTGCTGCTGCTGCTGGTGGTGGTATGGTGGAGCAGCCACGAGAACCTCAAAGCCCCTCTGATGAGGGCCCAGAAGGCCCTGCCAGAGGGAGGAAGAGGCATACACGAGATAGGGAGAGGAGGCAATACTCTATCAAAGAGGAACATGAGGATGAGGTGCTGGAATGGCTGAGGGAGAACGAGTACCTATAGCGGAAGGGACACAGGCTCTATCAAGACACCAAGAGGAAGCAGGAGGCTTGGAGAGAGAAGGCAGAGAGCCTGGGCTACACTTCGGAGGTCCTCCTCGGGTGGTGGAAGCACATGCACACCTGGTATGGGAAGCTGCACCTCAAGAAGTCTGGCCAGGCCGCGGTTAAGCTCACTGATTGGGAGACCTACGTGATGGCCAAGTGCAGCTTCTTGGAGGGTGAGATCCACCACCGAGGAGCAGCCCCACTGTCTACCCTCTCTTTCAGGCAGCCCACAGAGAGCCAGTCCTCTTCTGGCCAAGAGTCAGCTCCTGTGTCCAGGCAGGTATCTGTGGAGCATCCCATGACGAAGACCCCCTCCCGACAGCTGCACTCCCCATGGTGGAGCGCATGGAGGACCCCCTGACACAGTGGGAGCATGGAGAGGGCACTGCCACCAGAGACCAACCCACCCCCACCCCCAGCTCCACCTCCACAGAAAGCAGGCAGAGAGGCAGACCGGAGGGGCAGAGCCACACTGTCCTGCTGGAGATCAGGGACACCATCAAAAGCAGCGTAGATCTCCTCTCTCAGCTGGTACACACCGACATACCATCCTGTGCAAGCATAGTGGGATTGTATGGTCCACCCTCCCAGCTGCCACACGTGTGGCCCTTTATTATCAATAACAATTAAATCATTCATCAACACATTTCAACATAAACACAACTCTTTATTAAATGCCCTGTTCATTGTAGGGCCACTCAACATACATGGCACAATCTCATCCGTGTGATGAGGCAGGCTGAAGGAAGCATACATTAAGCATCTACCATCCTGTCTTGCCACTCCACTGCTCCAGCTGGGGAGTTGCACCAGTGTTTCAGGAGGTTGCGCTGCTTCTTCCCTTCACGTGAAGCTCTGTTGGGGCCTTGCACATCCACAGTATCTTATCAGGTTTTGCCCTTGCCTCCGTTCACCAGGCTCCATGTCCCCATTGCCTTGTTGGCGGTCCACGAGCCTGTTCTGCAACACTGGGTAGCGGGTGCGCATGAGATTGTGCAGGATGCAGCAAGCTTCCACGATGTTCCTCACGGTCTCTGGGTGATGCTGCATGGTGGTGAGAAGTATCTGGAACCTGTTGGCCAGGATGCCAAAGGCATTCTCCACCACCCGTCTTGCCCTGGACAGCCTGTAGTTGAAGATCCTCTCTTCACGGGTGAGGCATCTGGAAATGTAGGGCTTCATGAGGTAGGTTCTGAGGGAGAAGGCATCATCCCTCACGATGAAGTAGGGCACATCTTGTGTGTCATTGGGCAGGGGTTCTGGATCTGGGAAGCCCATGATGAGGTTGCATTCAAGCCCTTCCTTGAGGTGACTGGCGTTGTATATCTGGGCATCTGAAGATGACCCGTTGCCTGAAGCATCGAAGTACATGAACTTGTCGTCAGCATCGACCATGGCGAAGAGGATGATGCTGAAGAAGCCCTTGTAGTTGTGATAAGTTGACCCTGACTTGGCTGGAGCTTTGCAGGCCACGTGCTTGCCATCTATGGCTCCAACGGTGTGGGGGAAGTTCCACTTCTAATACCACTGCTCTGCAACTTTCTTCCAGCCTTCTTCAGTGGAGGGGCACTGGAGGAGCTCCTCCAGGTATTCTTCAATGATGGCCTGCACCACTTCCCTGACCACAATGCTGATGGTGCTGTATGGCACCCTCCAGGCATACTGCATGCTCCTGTACGTGGTCCCGGAGGCCAAGTGGCGCAGAGTCAGTGCCACCTTCAGTCCAGGGTCCAGGCTGGGCCGGAAGTTGGTGTTTGCCTTGGTCAACCTGGATCTCAGCCGCTCCACAACTTCGTCAAACATGGCTGGCGGCATCCTCATGAAGTTCTGGAATGCACGAGAGTCTTCGTTCCTCAGCTCCACCATCAGCTTGTTATACAGTCCGTACTTGGCTCTTCTCGTGATCCATCTTCGGACCCAGATACTTCTTGGATGCCTCCTTTTCTTCATGTAGAACAGGTGAAAGAGCCTCTAGAGGGCTTCACACTGTTGTAGAACGATGGCGGCTACCAAAAGGAGTGTGTTACGATCCATGGTGGAAATGACTGGATGCTGTGGAAGAGCACGAGCAAGATGAAGACTGAAGAGGTCTGCACCGCAGGGCTGCTGGACTGAAAGTGAGATCCAGTTGATTTCTCCCCCTTTTTATGGGAAATATAGGTTTTCCACTCGGTGTCCTTTTGCATCCTCTAGGCATCCTGCAGACAACCTAAATATCCGAGATACGTCCCCTATACAAACGTTTTTTCCTTTTTAATGCTTTGTATACGAGCTGCATCCGCTTTCATCTTTTCTACGTCTATGCTACTAAAGCTGCGTGTCCATTCCGTGTCCGTTTCGGTTCCTCCCTGTGTCTGTTTTCTGCTGGAGCGGATGCGAGTTGCGCGGATGCGCAGCGGATTCCTAGCGGATATAGCGGATGCGTAACAGATGACTACGGACGTATAACGGATGTTCCCCATATGCGTAGCGGATGTACAATGGACACGTTGGATACTTTATCCACTCAAAAAGTTTTGTGCAGCTCAAAACTTTTTGAGTGGATGAAATGTCAGAAGATGGATGCTGGACGGATAGAGAGTATGAAAAACGGACGCAGTGAGTACAGAATGGATGCACCGCGTTAACCAATGGATGTCAAGTGTTTCTCTCTGTTTTACATCCTCTTTCCATCCATTGGTGCTTTGTGACATGGACTTTAGACGAAGCAGAGAAAGCAAGCTTTAAAATTCTTTTTCGAGGAAATTGCTATGTGATAAGATAGAGGAAAGAGAGTGTTATTGCAGGTGTTCTGGATTTCTATCAATAAATGAAACTTGGCTTTGAAGCTTGGAGAGAGTTATGACAAGATCCTTGGATAATTAAATAAAGTGCAGTGTGTCTTTTTTATTCTTTTAAGTTGTGCTACCCCCCCCCACCAGCCATACTGTTCATTTTTAATTTTTAAAACTTTTATTTTTGTAATATTTTCATTTTTGCTTAATATTTAAAAGGAAAAGCCTCAAAATTTTATTTTATGCTTTTTTTTAAATTTGAGAACCTGAAGAATTATTCTTATTGTCTCAATTTTTTTTGTTTGCCCTTTTTAAACCTTTTTATTTTTCTCCTTCCTTTCTACCTAATTATTGATTGGTTTAAGGTTAAGAAGAACCTGAAGAAATTTTTTCTCCTTTTTTTTTTTTTAATTATTATTGGGTTTTTCTCTCTACCATTTTTATTTTTCATTTTGGATCATAATTGGCTATTCCATAATTGGATTAGGGTTTAGAAGAACCTGAAGATCCCGAATTGTTTAAAATGAGTAGGAAGTTTATAGCTTCCGCCTCCCCACCATCTGGAGGACAACGTTCAAATCAGACAATGTTAAAGCAAGACAAAGATCAAGAAAGAGTGACTTTACAGATGATTATGCAAGGAAAACAAGACCTTAAAATAAAATCAGGCACCACTGAAAAGAGCATAGAAAATATTGAGCAAAGAACAGAGAATATTGAACAAAGAACAGGGAAAACTGATGAAAAGGTGGAGAGTATAAAACAAATGATGGTGAAGTATGATGAGAGATTCCAAAAAATTGAAGAAGAAGATAAACAAAGAGATAAGAGGATTGGAGATATTTGATTGCAGATTAACAGTGGTTGAACAAGATAAAAGTGGGATGCTGAAATGGGAGATGGACAGATCAGAATTCTATCTCAGATTTCAAAACAAAGAGGAAGAAAAAGGACAAAATCTAGCTGAGATAATGATAAAAATACTGGCTGAAGCTTTGGAAATAACAGAAAAGATGATGGATGGAGTAGATGAAGTATACCGAATTTTTATAAGATATGCAATGAGAAATAACCCACCAAGAGAAGTTCATATCAGATTTACAAAAAAAGCCATTAAAATGCAAATATTACAAGTGGTAAGAGAGAAAACATTGAAATACAAAGGCAAGGAGATTGTGGTTTTAAAGCAAATACCCAGAAGATTTAGAGAGATGAGAATCAACGATTTTTGACTAAAATGCTCTTGAAAAAAGAGATGAATTATAGATGGCTAATCCCAGAAGGGTTAATGTTTATATGGCAAGAACAGAGACATAGAATTGATTCAATCGAGAAAGCAGAATTATTTTATGCAGAATTTTTTGGAAGGAGAGAGGAGGAGGCAGAAAAAGAGAGCTCACTAATTGAATTCCAAGATGACCAAATGGAGACTGAAAAAGAAGAAGGCGCAGTAGGTGGATCGGTGGAGATTAAAGAACAACGTATACCAAGATCTACAAGAGCTGCCAAACCCAATTATAAAGCATAGTGATGGAAGAGAAAAAACTGATTACAATGAATATAAATGGACTTAATTCAGCTGTTAAAAGAAGGAAATTTTTTTCACAAAGTAGAGAAACTAAAATTTGATATAATTTGTCTACAAGAAGTACATATTAAAAAACAATATGAGCAATTGTTGATACAACCAAAATTAGGGAAAATATTTACTTCTTTGACTCAATGTAAGAAAAGAGGAGTGGTTTTATGTATTAAAGAGACCATCTTAGCAAAATTGATTTATATTGATGAAGACGGAAAAGTATTAATGGTGGAAATAATGGAAATAATACGAAAACACTTTTGATTGCAATTTATGCTCCGAATGATAAACAAGTAGAATTTTATAAAAAATTACACATGAAAATAACTGAACTGTACTATGTCAATATAGTTATGATGGGAGATTTCAATGGAATTGTAGACAATAAACTGGACTATATAGCAACAACAACAACAAAGCAAAATAGAAAGACTCTCCCCAAATCCTTTTTTAAAATGATAGATGAAATAAACTTAAAAGATATATGGAGAGAAAGAAATGTTAAAACCAAACAATACACTTTTTACTCAAATAGACATTTATCATGGTCCAGAATAGATATGATTTGGACTTCAACAGAACTAATATCTAATATTCAAGAAACAAATATCGAAACAAGTACTTGGGCAGACCACAATCCAATGACAATTAAATGGAAAGGACAAAAAAGAAGATCGAGATGGACGTTAAATAATACTATTCTAAAGGAGAAGGATTTTATACAGCAGATAGAGAAAGAATTGGCTTTTTTCTTTGGAGAAAATAAAAAAGAAGACACTTCAATCCAGAATGTATGGGACACAATGAAAGCATATGCTAGAGGCTTGATAATAGACTACACAAGGAAAAGGAATATTAGGAAAAGGCAAGCCATGGAATCTTTAGAAGGTGAGTATAAAAAACTTGAAAAAGAACTATAGAAAACACCACAGAAAAAAAATTAAAGCTAAAACTGGATACAATTAAACATAAAATGAGTTTAATAGAGAAAGAAGAATTAGCACAGAAAATTAGAAATGCTAAACAGAATTATTTTGAGGATGCAAAGATGGTTAGCATACAAATTGAGAAAGGAAAAAGAATCAAGGAAAATACCGCAGTTAACAGATGATCAAGATCAAGTTTGCCACAGCAATAAAGAGAAGAAGGAAATCATTCGAGACTTTTTTGGGAAATTATATGAACAAGAGAATATTGAGGAGGAAAGAGTTAAACAGTATTTACAGAATGCTAATCTACCTAAGATACCTAAAGAGATTGAAAAAATGTTAGAAAGCAATATAACCATGATAGAGTTAGCTGAAGCACTTAAGAAACAAAATAATGGGAAGGCACCAGGCCCAGATGGACTTCCGGCAGAATTCTATAAAACATTACAAGAATCGCTGAACCTTCCATTGCTAGAAGTCATGAATGAAGTTATGTTAAAGAAGAAGGTACCTAAAACATGGTCAGAAGCCTATATTACACTTATTCCAAAAGAAGAGATTGATCCATTACAAATTAAGAATTATAGACCCATTTCTTTATTAAATGCAGATTATAAAATTTTCACGTCAATATTGGCAGAGAGACTCAAAAAATATTTGAATAATTTTATTCACCTTGACCAAAATGGATTTCTGCCAAAGAGACAAATTAAAGATAATATGAGAGTAATATTGGATACTTTGGAATATTATGAGGCACACCCTGAAAAACAAATGGTTTTGAAATTTTTAGATGCACAAAAGGCATTTGATAATGTGAACTGAAGATTCATGTTATTATTATTGGAACAGATGGGCTTCGCCAGAAAATTTATTCAAGCAACACAAGTCATACAAGCAAATGGCAAAGGTAATGATAGAGGGAGAATTAACAGACTCCATCAATATAAGAAAAGGTACAAGATAAGGTTGCCCACTGTCCCCTTTGCTACTTACACTAACTTTGGAAGTGTTAAATAGAAACATTAGAGACAAAAAGAGTATAAAAGGAATGAAAATTAAAAAGGAAGAATTTAAATTGCAAGCTTTTGCAGATGACTTGGCCTTTATTTGAGAAGACACTCTAGAAACAGCACCAAAACTATTGGAAAAGATAGAGGCATATGGCAAGGTGGCTGGCTTGAAAATAAACAAAGATAAGATAAAGATTTTGACAAAGAATATGTTACTAAGAGAAAAAGAAGAATTGGCAGATGTATTGAAAATTCAAGTCACGAACAAGGTTAAGTATTTGGGGATACATTTGACAGCAAGATGTAGTACACTAAAAGAGAACAACAATACTAAACTTAAACAATAGATAGCACTAGATTTGACGAAATGGGAGAACCTACAATTGTCACAAAAAGGGAGAATTTCAACAATCAAAATGAATATTTTACCCAGAATTTTATATTTGTTTCAAACAATACCAATTAAGCTTGGAAAGGACTACTTTGAAGATTTAAATAAAATTGTGTTGAAATATATATGGCAAGGTAAGAAAGCGAGAATAAAGTTAAAACTCTTACAAGATGCTAGAATTAGAGGAGGATTTGGTCTGCCTAATTGGGAGTTGTACTGCCAAGCTACAAACTTGACATGGGCTAAGGAATGGATAACATTAAGAAATACTAGATTGTTGCCATTAGAAGGACATGATTTGTTGTTGGGGTGGCATGCCTTTCTATGGTATAAGGGAACTAAAATACAGAGTTATTTTAGAAAATATCATGTACGGGAGTCTCTGTGGTTAAATTAGGAGAAGATTAAAAGACAACGTTATTTGAAAATTCCAGTCTGGTTATCGACTATTGAAGCATTTTCTTATCCTATAACATATAAGAAGGAACAAACAGTTAGATTTGGGGAAATTGTGAATGAAAATGGTGAAGTTAAATCGATGCAAAAATTAGAGGAACAAGGTATAAAGATGAATTGGTTATCTTATGCGCAAATACATTTAAGGTATGAAAAAGATTTTAAAACAGAAAGTTTCTATAATAAATTGACTGATTTAGATAAGATTTTGACAGGTACTGATGAAAAGGTGATTAAAAAACTGTATGGATATTTATTAGAAATTAAACTAGAAGAACAAGTTAAAGAGACTATGATTGCTTGGGGGAAGAATTTTGGATATGGGATTGATCTGGAGAAATGGCAAAAATTGTGGTCTCAAAATTAGAAAATGACAATGTCAACAGCATTTAAACAAAATTTGTATAGGATGTTTTGCAGGGGGCATTTTCCACCGACAAGAATATCAAGAATGTTCAAGAATAAATCTGAAAGATGTTGGAAATGTCATCAGATACCTGGCTCATATTATCATATGTGGTGGACTTGTGAGGATGCAAAAAAATATTGGACTAAAATCCACACGTGGTTGGAAAAAATGACTAAAAAGCATATAGATTTAAAACCAGAGATATTTTTATTGGGAATTCTACCTGATACATACAGCAAAGATTTAAGATATTTGACTGTAAATGTATTAACAGCAGCTAGGATTGTATTTGCTAAAAATTGGAAAAATGAGAAAATACCATCGCAGGAGGAAACTATCAAGAAAATACTGTAATGTGCTGAAATGAATAGATTGACATTTGAAATTAGAGAACAAGAGGATAAACAATTTTATAAAATTTGGGACCTTTTCTATCAATGGCTAGATAACAAAATATAATAATAGAATACGTAGAATTTTAGAAAATAATGAATATATAAAGATGTGTTTCTTTTCTTTTTCTTTATTATTATATATATAAAATATTTTTAGAATAGATTTGGGAGGACTATATGAATTGTTATAAAATAAACTAAGTAAAGTATAGCTATCTCGCAAAGTATGAATGAACAAAATTATAGTCAAATGATTGATTAATAATAATACCAGGATATTCAATTTCTGATTGATAATATGAGTTATTATATAATGTAACTGTAACTGAGACTATGAAATCTAAGCACAAAATATTTGCAAACCAACCGACATACTGTTTGTATATTTATGGAAGAAAGATGGATGTTTTTATGTTTTGTTTGTTTTTAAAAATCAATAAAACTTAATCAAACAAAAAGCATCTATACTTTGCATAAATTTATCATTGAATGAAGACGATGAATCAGCAAATAAAACAAAAGGGAGAGGGAGAAGGAATATATGTACCCTGTTTCTTTAACAATACAGTCTCCCCCAATAGGAAGTCCCAGCATGTTTTATAGGCATGAAATGAAATTTAGCCCCTCCCCCCAAATTAAGGCCTAAAACATACAAAATGGGGGGGGGAATGGCGGGGGGGCTTGCTGTTAGGAAGTACTTTTGTTGCACACACGGATATGGTGCTGCCTGCGTTGACCCTGATACAAAGTGTCTCACCAACGCCAAGGTCAACATCCAAGCCGTCACCACCCGGCCGCCCGAAGATGCAAGGGGTGGGAATTAAGTCACCCCCGAAAAGATGGCCTAGCCACTTTTTCGGGGATAAAAAAAAAAAAAAAGACCTGGCCTTATTATGTGAGAAACACGGTATTTATTATGTGTCTGTGAAAATCAGATAAAGTGAAGGCTATAACAGATCTTAATAAAGGAGTCCTGATTTGGAAGAGTTTATTTACTTAATTAAACAATATATCTGGGTGGCTAACAATAAATAGCATTACCGGTAATGCAAGCAATTAAAAACAAGTACAGTAATAATTTACTGCTGGTGTTTCATAGGTATTTATTTATTTGTTAAATTTATTTGCTACCTTTCTCACTCTCGGCAGCTCACAGAAATATAAAAGGAAGAAAAATGAAAGGAATATAAAACAAAACAGAAGTAAAGTAATAGAACAATGAAATAAATAATGACAAAGGAATACAGCGGGAACAATACATCAATATGCTAGCCAAATATATCATGTTTGTCTTGACACACACAAGACTGCTCACACTTTGTTGTTCTGGAGCAATTGCCACCTTCAGATTCTCTTGAAGGGCAAACCCAGGTACAGTGATTTGTAACAGTTAAAAAAAAGACGTGATTAAGGCAAAGTGACCATAAATAGAACCTCCTGATCAAAAAACAGGGGCAATTGGCATAGAAAGCAGATGTTATCAAATCATTTGTTCCTTAATCTTAACTCTAGGAAAGGGGTCCCCAACCCCTAGTTGGTGGACTGGCACTGTGCCATGGCATACCAGAAACCAGGCTGCACAAACTGGGCAGCTTCACTTATTTGAAGCTGCATTTGCGGGATACAGGCAGCTTGCGAAACCATACTTCCTTTGGTCCTCAGAAAAAACTGTCTCCATAGAATTGGTCCCTAGTGCCCAAAAGATTGGAAGCCATTGCTTTAGGAGAACTCCAATTTGTGCATAAACTCTATTTTCCATGCTAAATTAAAAATGGGAAGTTTTCAAATCCTGGGACTCTCAAAATCAACAGATGCTTAGTCTTTAGTAAAGAAAACAACAATTTATAAACAACAATAACAGTCAAAAATAGCAACAGCAATAGCAATAGCACTCAGACTTGCATACTGCTTCAAAGTGCTTTACAATATTCTCTGAGCATACTGCAATGTCAGTATGCTGCCCCAGCAATCTAGGTCCTCATTTTATCAGAAGGATAAAAGATACAGTTACTGTATGATATCTATTTAAGTCTGAAATTTTAAGAGAAGCAATATATTGCAAAGTATGTAATCAAAGAGCAAGGTTCTATTAGGATTAAAAGTGGCATATATGATGATTTGAAACAACAACAACAATAATAATATCACAAAATATCATAACTTTGCCATTGAAACTACACAATTATGGATGAAGCATGTAACAGTGATACCCATTGTCATCGGGGCACTTGGTACTATGTCCAAGAATTTTATAAAATACATCAAGAAATTGCAGCTTCCTGCAATAACACCAGTGGAACTGCAAAAAACTGCACTACTTGGAACATTGTACATCTTTAGAAGGTAACTGGTTGATACCTAGGACACTGGCAGCAACCCATATCAACCATTAGCAGCAATTTGTGGTATTTGTGGTGCATTTTTGAATGTTCAGTTGACTGAGTTTCATGTTTAATGAATAAAGTATATAACAACAACAACAACAACAACAACAACACTAATAATAATAATAATAATAATAATAATAATAATAATAATAATAATA
>BLBF01000002.1:73565253-73593651 GCA_015471245.1 Laticauda colubrina
CTGATTCTGTTAGCATCATCAGGGTTGGTTTTGGTCAGGCTGGTTTCCCGCGAAAACCTCAGAAAACCCGCGAAAATCTCAGAAAACAAATATATATATATATATATATATATATAAATATATTATCCCACATCATTGTAGTGCTTTTAAAGTTGTAGCAATTTATATATATATACACTGAGCCTAATGAACTCTACTGCAGAAGAAGGAATCTGAGGCAAATAACTCAATTCACATGTTAAAAAACAATGTTGGGCTTACATTTGTCTCTAAAATTGGCAATAGATTGTTCAGGAAGCAAACTAGACACTTAAGATGTAACACAAATTAGGTATAGTTTCATTAGTACAAAGAACGATATTGAAGCCATTTTAAATTTAAAAAGTGACAAAAGGCCCAGAGCTTTCTTAGATTAACAAAGAATAGACAAAACCACAAATAAAGATTAAAAAAACTTAAATAAAACAATAAAAGCAAACGCATTCCTAGCTAAACATTATTCAAAGAACTGACAAAAAAATAATAATTAAAAAAATCAAATCTACAACCAGTTATTTTAAAAAATGGAAACTCTAAAATAAGCAGAAACAGGATCTATTTCTACTTTCCGATAACTAAATATTTAGAGAACTAAAAAATAAGAAATAAAAAATAAGAATCACACTGACCTTTCCTTTTCTGTATTCTGCACAGTAGTGGATTTTTAAGCTGTGCAGATGCAGATAGATAAACTCAACAAGACATCCACAACAAAGTACATTTATTGGTTCATCAAGTATCCTCATAACTCACTTTCGTGATGAAATTCTTTTTTAATGACTAATCCTTTGCATATCGGCCTTGTAGGTAAAAGATGGTTACCTCCTAGCCCATCTCTTAGTGATAGAAAGCATCTGCCATGAGTTAGTGAATTCAGGCAAAAGTGAAGAATACTCCCCCAACCCATCAAGGGTCAAATTAGTGACCAATCAGGATTACAGATTTGGCCAAGTGACATCAACTACATTTCCCAGGATACCTTTAACTACATTTACCATGATACATTCTCTTAAGGGGACAACTCATAATTCCTAAGTAACTATCCAATTCCCATCGACTGGCTGGGACAGCACATTTGCAACTTTTAAAAATGTTTTTGTTCTGGTTGTTATTGGCTTTTAAAAGAGTCACATTTCTGCTTCTGTGCATGTGTTGAAGGATACTTGACTGACAAACTTAATTGGATTAGAATGATATCCATATACTATGCAGATGGAGTTTATAGGATGGAAGAAGGGAAAGCAGAATAGCCTCAGTTACAGAATATGTGGTGTTTGGAGGTTGCTGGTGCTCCTGACCAACTGTCCTTCCAAATATTGGTCTTTTCTGCATTGGAAATAATTGCTGTTGGTGCCTTTAGATAACTATATATAGGTTCAAATTCACTAATGTGGAGTTGCAGGGTGGCTTTTAATTAGTTGGACGGTCTTTATTTTTGATGCAGTGTGTAAAGTAGGTGACAGCAGCAGAAACTTTAGAAGTTAGGATTTGAGTTTGGGAAGAAACAAACAGTATTGATATGTGGGCCCTGTCATGTAGGGAAGATTAACCCAAAGAATGGAGCCTTTTGTATTTGACTATATTTCCTTTTTAAAGATTTCCCCTGAAGAAATAAATATAAAATATTATTTAATTTGTATGCTGTCCAACTTCCAATGATTCTGCCTTTTACTATGAAGTTAGAAAGTCTTTCTTCATAACGAGACAGAATAACAGAGTTGGAAGAGACTTTGGATATATTTTACTCCAATCTTCTACTCAAGCAGGAAACCTTATACCATTTCAGTTAAATGCTTGTCCAATCTCTTCTTAAAAACCTCCAGTTGTGGAGCACCTACAACTTCTGAAGCTGTTCCACTAATTAATTGTTCTGTCAGGAAATGTCTCATTTCTAGGTTGATCTGAGTTTGATTATGGTAGTTTGATTATGCTGCTTCTTGTAAGCAATCAGTTGTTACTTTGAAAATGCTGGGCTTCTGGTTTGAGCTTCTTCAGTGACAGACCAAAATCTGAGATTGTGCGCAGTTTCGATCTGTGCTCTCTGCTGGAGCATCCCAAGCCAGCTGGTTTCAGGGCTAAGCCATCCCGTCGAAGTGGTGCAGAGGGGGGAGACTGCCAGCAGGGTTGAGGAGAGTCACATCTGTCCTCCCCAGCTGGCCATTACTCCCTTTCCCAAAGATGGTTGCAGCAGTGGTCAGAAATGGCCACCTCAAAGAAGAACTCAACCAGAAAAGAATGTGCAGGAGGGAGATAAGAAGAGAAAGTTTTGGCTGACTGGATCGAACTGAAAAAGCAACAATATAAGTTACCCTGGAATTTGAATTATAATGAACAACATTATTCCCAAAGAAGATTTTGAAGTGGCGAGTGAGAGAGGGAAGGAAAAGATTTGGTTTTTTTTCCTTTTCTTCCCTATATTGACAACTAAGAGATTTAAGCAAGGAACCAGCAAAAATCCACTTTGACATTAACAGGTATTTAAGCTGAAAATAAAATGTCAAAGGGATAATAAAGATTTCTGGATTCTCAAAAACTTTTAAAAGAAGGAAAAAACAAAAGGGTGGGATCTGGAAAAATGGAAGTAAAAGGAATTAACAGTGAAACTTTAACAAGATTCCTAAAAAAAAAACATTTTAACTGAAACTTTATAACAAGATAAGAGAACTCCAGGAAGAGAAAATGGAAAAAAGAAGCAAGAAGAAACAGCTTTGGATTATTTGGATTATTTGGTGATTTTTGGCTATCGGATCTAAAGGACTAAAATTAATCAGGTGGTTGTTTAAAAGTTTTTAAAATGGTATCACTCTTGGAAGAATTGAGAATGGAACTTAAAAAACAGAAAGAAGATGCACAAGAAGGAAGAGGTTCTTTTGGCTTCATATTTCAATTTTTAGAAATGGAGATCCTGAACTATGAGAAACAAGAAGAAATGCCTGTAGAACAAGAAGGGCGGGACAAAGAAGAAGCCATCTTCAATGACGAAGTATTTCTATGTGGGGAAAAGAAAGGAAAGGGGGGAAAGAGAGTGAAAATTTTAAGATTTGAAAAAACAACCCCAAAAAAGAATAGTTTGAAAAGTAATTACAACATTAGGAAGAAACAGAAGAGAGGATTAGAGAAGAGAGAATCAGAATTAAAGAGAGAAGGGGTCAAGGAAGAAGAGGGGGAAGAGGAAAAGAAATTATAAAGGACAGAAATAGGACATGGGGAAACAGGGAAAACGTACAAGGTTTAAGGGTATAAGCCTATTTAGAAGACATAGAGATAATGGGTGAAAACTTAATTGAAAAGGGGATTCTACAAGGGGACAGAAGATAGTATTGTTATATTAGCAATAGAAATGAACTTTGAAAATATGAAACAAATGTGATTAAAATGATATATAAAATACTCATTGTAATGTAATGGAATGTTTAATAAATAAATGAAATAAAGAGAATGAGAAATTGAAATTAGGAAAGGAAACATTTTCCTTATTATAAATGTGTTATAAAAATTTAAATGAAGAGGAATATGAAAGAAACATGAAAAAATTATGTAAATATTATAAGTGTTCCTAGAAGTATGATACCCTATTGAAAAGAAATGTTAAAGATGTCAACGATTATAACTAACATTAATGATAGAACTGAACTGGAATAGAATAAGTATTTTATTTATTATTGTTATATATATATTCTCTTTAAGAACTTAGAGCGTATTTTAAGAATGTACCAAGCAGAATTTGACTGGAAGTTATGTTATATTGAATGTTATAATTGTAAAGGCATAAACTGAAGTTTAAATAAGAATTGAATGGATAAAAATTAAAAAATACAAAGGTGTCATACTCCAATTAGTAATTGCAGGGAAAAAATTGTTTAATGAGAAAAGAAAATATGAAATTGAAACAGGACAGATAAAAGTATAAATATGACTAGAAAGCTACTGAAACTTAGAAAAAGATTATATATATATATATATATATATATAAAATTGAATTTAGAAAGGAATGAGATAATTAAAAGTAAGATTGAGAAAACTAAGGGAAGGGAAAAATTATTGAGAAAATGTTAAAATAGTAACAAGTTATGGAATAGAACACAAAAATGAATGTGAAATTGAATTTGTGTCTGTATGGAGAAGTGTTAACTCAGAACCATGATATTCTCAAAAAAATAAAATTTACTTGTATTATGTTTTGTGAAAACCCAAATAAGTTTTTTATTAAAAAGAAAAGAAAAGAAAATGCTCCTGATGCTTCTTACAAATGGGTCTTACTGAAAATGTAAACATCCTAACTACAGTACTTAGGAATTCATAGTATTATTGCTGAGGATCTGGATTTTAAATATAATTGAAGAAAGAAAAGAAAAAGGTAAAATACTTTTGATCTATTTATCTAAAGTCCAAAAGACTTTAAATATGCTAAAACATTGGAATAGATTAGGAGTCATACAATCCCACATATAGTGGAATATTTTTAGTAATAATTTCCATATATAGATTTATAGACAGATACATGCACACACACAAATGTAGTTAATTCACATGCCACTCACAATTGAAGAGAATACCTTGATTTGGGGGAAGGAGAATAGTTGACAAGTATAAAAATTTCAAATAAAAAAATCTTTAAAGAAAGTCTATTATTTCTCATTATTTATTATTGTGTAGAATTCTGGGGCTTGATTCATGTCTAGATTGTAACGCTATATTCTATATTATTATATATATTAAATCATATTCTTGGGCAGCCGGCAAGAATGGTGAAATGAATTGTACCGACTCTTGTTAGTCTTTGATATTGATACTGATTTAGTCTGATATATCAAGACATAGATTTTTTTTTATATTCTAGTGCTTAACAAACAGTTGCAAAATGACAGTAATGTATAGAGTGTTAATGGATACAGATTGTCTTGTGCCAGCTATTGAGGATAGAAAATGGAACTTTTGTGACATTTTAAAGAGAGAAAACAAACCCAAGGGGGCTGTGTTCTGAGGGGAGAATGACACACACTACAAAGAAGTAAATAACTTTATAAAAATAAACATGTTTTCTGCAGGAAAACACGGGTGCAAAAGATGAAGTTATTTTTCCTTATATTCACATTTGTTGTGAATAACTGAACGAAGCTGCTTGAAAAGAATCTTTGAAGAATGCATTTACTTTTAATGAAAGGAATCTTAGATACACAAGTTGAGACAGGCTACAATACAGAGCGTGGACTGAAAGGAAAATGCAGTCCACAATGGATACTATAAAACCAGATTAATAGAATAGCAATAACAAGGTATCAGAACAGCAAACTTTTTTCTACTTATTTGGCTGCGAGATCAATTGTG
Source organism: Laticauda colubrina (assembly GCA_015471245.1). Lineage (NCBI taxonomy): Eukaryota > Metazoa > Chordata > Lepidosauria > Squamata > Elapidae > Laticauda > Laticauda colubrina. Next base: position 73,570,621 of record BLBF01000002.1, read on the forward strand.
GAGAGAGGTTTGTTTTATTTGGTTTTGTTGTTTTGACATTGCAACCATGCAGAAATGAAAAAGAGGATACCAGTATGTGGCAAAACTTTAACGTGTTTTTTTTTTTTTCCTGTTTGCTAAAATGATAGAATTTCAACTTTTCAGTAAAAAAACACCCTTAGAGTTTTGAGCTAACCCCTGACCTTTGCTTGCATTTTCTGAACTGGAGCTGTTCTATTTGCTTGTTGTTGGTGAAGAGAGAGTTACAAATCTCATTTTGTAAAAAATACGGGATGCTTTCATGCTTCTTAGCTTGCTTTATTCTGTCTCTGTCTCTCTTTACCCCAACCTACCTCACTGGATTGCCCAGAGTATGATGGGAGGGAAAGCATCCATGCAGCTCTGGGCTCCTTGAGAAGAAACGCCTATTAGAAGGATCATAAGAAATATCCAGAGGGATATTTCCTGAGTGTATTATCCTGTGATATTATCCTGAGTGTAATTTACTTTCCACCTGGCCAGATGAAGTGTACTATACAGCCTGGCCAAAACGAAGTGGGAAAAGGAAAGGAACAGCATAAAAGGGACAAGATAGACTCTTTTTCATCAATCCCAATGGGTTCTTCAATGGGTGATTGATTCCAGGCAGGGGAAAAGGCAGCGTTTCCTGGGAAGGAAGGGGGTGGGGAGAGATCGTCGAGATTGACTCGGCTTTTACTCACTGAACGTGGGTATAGGAAACGTGGGAAGCCGACCTGGTCCGATTTACGTCAAACAAGCTGAGGGAGGAGCGCGGCATTGGGAGAAACGAGGAAGGGGGGGGAGGGGAGGGAAGCAGCGAAGGCGCCAGCCGACACGCGACGGCTGTCGCTGGACAGTCGCTGCCGAAGTGCCCCGGCTAAGCTCCGCGTTGGGCTGCTGGGAATCAGGCAAACGGGGAAAGGGAGGCACCCGAAGCGGGTGGGTCGGCTATGGGAACCTCAGGAGCCTGACCGGGGCTTTGTCAGTCGCTGCCAGAACAAGGCAGAAGTCTTCCGACGTTCACGCCGGCTCGGTTGTGGGAAGTTTCCCATTGCTCAGGAGCAAAGCAGGGCGGGGACTGACTGAAAAGGAAGGACAGCGTGGTCGTGTGGGGGAAGCACCAGCCTTGAGCGAGTTTGCTTTGAAAAGCCAGAAGCGGCGCCGGCTCGTGTCTCCCCTTCTCTCCCCGGAGCTGTTACTTCATAGGCGGGCGGGGAGGGGGGAAACCAGGGGCGCGGGGAGGGGGGGGTGCGAGAAAAAGAAAGAGGGCTCAGCCTCTGGAGGGCCCCCCGCGGAGTTAGCGCGGGAGAGCGGAGAGGTTCCGCTCGGGCATCCTTCCGAGAGGATTCGATCGTGGGAGCCAGGCGGGACCTGTGTCGCCTCCAGAGGTTGCTTTTCCCTCTCAAGACGGAGCAGCAGAGCATGGCAGCGGAAGCCCCTGCCGTTTCCAGCGACCGGAATCAAACCTGGGGCTCGCCCTGGCTGGACTTCAACGCCTCCAGGGCCTCCCTCCATCAGCCCTCAGGGAAGGAGCAAGCCAGCTTCCTCTCTGAAATCGGCGTGGAGAATTTCGTCACCTTGATTGCCTTCGGCCTCATTTTCACCCTGGGCGTGATGGGCAATTCTCTGGTCATCACGGTGTTGGCCCGGAGCAAGCCGGGCAAACCCCGCAGCACCACCAACATTTTTGTGCTCAACTTGAGCATCGCCGACTTGGCTTACTTACTCTTCTGCATCCCTTTCCAGTCCACCGTGTACATGCTGCCCAACTGGTCTCTGGGGACCTTCATCTGCAAGTTCATCCACTACTTCTTCACCGTCTCCATGTTGGTCAGCATATTCACCCTGTCGGCTATGTCGGTGGACCGCTATGTGGCCATTGTGCATTCCAGGCGCTCCTCCTCCGTCCGGGTGTCCCGTAACGCGCTCTTGGGGGTCGGGATCATCTGGCTTCTCTCGATTGCCATGGCTTCCCCTGTGGCTCACCACCAGCGCATTGTCCAGGAAAAATTCCTCAACCAGACCTTTTGTTGGGAAGTCTGGCCCAATCTCCAGCACAAGAAAGTGTATGTTCTGTGTACCTTCATCTTTGGCTATTTGCTACCTCTGCTGCTCATCTCCTTTTGCTATGCTAAGGTAAGTGAGGTTGATAAGGGCGGAGGATCTACCCCGACAAATGCATGAGAGACAGCGTCTCCCAGGATCAAGGAAACTTAGTGCGCAAAAAACAAAACAAAACACAGTAGTTTATCCAGCGTCTATATCCAATGATAACATGGAAATATGCCACTTGTATCTTACCTCTAATGATGCTGCTTCCTATTTCTTTCATGCGTTGTACTAGAACGCAAATAACAAAGACTTGAGAGAATAGTCGAGAGAGGGTTGTTTAGTGCTGTTTTAATTCCAGCACATAAGCTTAATGCAGGATACAAATATATCTATAACATTGAACAACATAACTAGGGTTAAAATTACATTATGGGGGTATTCTGTCAAACACGTAATAGTTCAGATGTACAGACGCTTAAGGGAGTCACAGACAGAAGTATTTTGGAGGATATTTTGAAGCAGGAGTTTTCAAGTTTTGTAGCACTCTGATCCCTCAAATGATAAATTGAAATTCATCTCAGGCTGCCCCTAAAAAATTAAAACAAATGGATTTGTTAGAATTAGGTTTGGAAAAAGAAATTGATATAGCACTTAATAATTAAATGTTAATCTATATGTCAGGGTGGTTATTAAACTTCGTAGTGTTCTAGCTGCCCATCAAAGGAAAAAGCAGAGCTCAGAGCAAGTTTTGTATTGCTCTCCTCTGCTTGTGTTTGGTTAATCAGGGTTGTTTGATTTTTTGTTTGTTTGATTGATTGCCTCCTTTAAGTTGCTCATGAACCTCTGTTTTTCTGAATCACCTATTAAGAGCTGACAAAAATTGGGATTCTTGAAATATATCCCAGAATTGCCATCGGTGGCTATATGAATGAAATATTGACTGAGGTTTGAATAAACTATTACTATCAAGGCAAATATTCTGTTATGTTTGGTAAAATATGAATTGTGACACCAAGAAAGCCATAATGCTGCATCATGAGTATCAGTTAAAAATCTGCTGTTGATTTTAGTGTTTAGGATAGGAGACAGTCGCTGATAAACTCATTTGTGGCTGAAACAGAAAGAATCAACAAAAATAATGAGAACTCAAGGGACTGAATTGCTATATTCTGATTGATTATTCACTTTGTCTAAATCTTGAATCTGGTTCCCTTGAATATGAAACAATTCACACAGTTCTTTCTCTAAAGTTAGGACCTGTTGCTGTCATGCAAATAAATTATCACCTACTTGAAAACATCATTGATCATTTATCTTTGAAGTGCTCACTTCGGCAGCACATAGATTAACATTGGTACGATGCAGAGAAGATAACTTATCTCTGAACAAAGTTTCAACTGTGCAATGAAAAATCCATTAATTTCGGAATAATTGTAAGAAATTTCACTTGGAATCTCTGTAAGTCCAAATTTTCCAATGCCTCTGTTCTGATTACTATCTGCATTAAAAACAGAAAAGCAGAAAGTAAAATAAAATAGGAGAAATATTCCATTTTAAACACTAGAAATAATAGATTTTTAGATTTCTTGTGGTGGGGAGGGAAGGGAATATGCACATCTTTTTAATGGAGAATTAAGCAATGGGACAATTCTGCTGACCTATCTACAGTCTTACGTAGCAGGAAGTCTATGCTGTTAGCATCCAGCATATCGTAGAAGTCTGCAAAACTTTCCTTATGTAGCTGCCTGCCTTGTATGTGGATAGTAGAAAATATGGCTAATGGTATCATTGCCTAGATGCTTTTCAAGATACATGTATGGGGAAGGCTTCAGTGGAACAAAATCATGTTCTGTGTCCTGCTTCTGGAGACATGTCTGTGTTTAAGTAGTAGTCAATGAGGTGAAACTGTTGGTGCGTAGTATGCACATACCTTTACATATTGGGTTCTTGGTATTCTCTCAGCTTGTATGGAAAATAACCAAGCTTTGAGAACACCAAGAACTCAATGGTTCCAACCAGAGCTAGACATATTCTTTAGTTTTGGATTCCTTTACATGCTAGAATTAAAAGAGGATTATCTGATTTGTAAAGCACGAACCTATACTCGCAGACTCTGTTCCTAACCAGTACAGCTTCTTGACAGTCTTTGGCCACCATTTCCAACTTAATATATATGTATCAATGCTAGGGATATCATTAATAATAGGAGAAAATGATTCTAGTTTTCTTCTCAGCAGATGAGAAGTCTTGCGAAAGATCAACACAACGGCTATCTATTTTTAGATAATATTAATACTACTTGCAATATCATGGAATGGATGCTCCAGAATACCGCTTGTTTTGCCTATTCTCTTTTTACTTGCTGTCACGAGATATCTTCAAATTCCACAGTTCCAATTATGCATCTGTACAATTATGCACATATTGTTTGGCCACAAAAGTTTTTCTTCAGTGTCCATGACTTGATGTAGCTGTTTGTTTTTCTTCAGTGTCAATGACTTGATGTAGCTGTTTGTAAAATAATTGAAGGGGTGGGTGGGAAATAACATTTGTGCTGGCTTCTGTTTTTTCCATCTTAACATCTGGAATTATTATTAATTTTTAAAAAGTTCATTAAAATAGCATTTTTAAAAAAATACAGGAAAAGAACCAGATATAAATGTGTGTAAGAGATTTTTTTTTTTAAAAAATTGCTATTTCCCCAGAAGCAAAAGGAACTATATACTTAATAATTATTTGTTATATTTCATTCAATCCATGAAATACCTCATTAGAAATTACTTCATATATTTATGTCTTATTTTTTTAGAGTTAAATATGGGATGTTTTTTTAACTTTTGCCATTAGGAAAAGTGTAACATGATTACTGGTGGGGAATGGAACTGGAGTAGCATAATTTCTCCACTTTCCCTCAATTCTATCATGACTTCTAAAGATGATGCTATGATTTTGGTTGGTTGCCACATCTACCATCAGTGTTTTCTTCCAATCCACCACAGACAGTATTCTCAGAAGAGAGAACTGAATGTCAGTCTCTTCTGTTGGAACTGATGTCTTCATTAGTGCACTTGAGTTGCCAGTAAGGTATCAAAAGGTGAACAGACAGGATATGGGACTTAACTGTATTTAAATTTTATTAGCTTGCATAGTAAATTTATCATGAAAACTAATAAGAATAGAAATGCAACATTAAATGATTAACAAGCCATAAAATGAATAAGCTTAGCTAGTGAGGAAAAAAAAGAAAGGAGAAAGGAGATGACATGGAAATTGTAATAAACAGAATTTCAGTTGGCAATCACATTGTTTGAAAGTCATTCATTTCTCCCTTTGTAAAGAGAAAGAAAGAAAAAAGAAATTCAAATCTGAACAAACAACACATATCAACACCTATACTGCCTATTAGGTACAAAGTTATACAGTATTTTCAGATTTCTGTAATAACTGTTTTACCTAATCCTCGGCCTGAAAATTTGCAATGGTAGATTATGTTGATAAATTGCATATACTATAGTTATAGCCAAGAAGATGTGCAGTCTTAATACAAAGCAGTTGATCTAGAATCAGAAACCAATAAACCAACTAATCTCAGCCCTCAGTGCAACAATAGCAGGAAATGACCAAAACCCATAGGTCACTATTCAAATTTCAGAATAACATTTCTAACAGCAGGGTGATTATCACCAACCCTATTAAATAACCTCTGAAGTGTCCATCATGAAAGAAACTTTTAATTGTATTGAGCTTATTTTGAAGTCAGCGGAAACTGATTTCATGTTGTGTATTGATTTTCTACTGTTCTGATGAGTTTGCTATAAAATGAATAGCTAATATTAATTTCTTCAGTTTCCAGGAAAGAATGGCTTAAGAAGTAGAAATAATTCCTCCAGAATATTTCTTTTCCATGGAGGTAGAGTAACATTTATGTCTAAAACAAGTAAAATAAAGATGTGCTTAAGCTGAATATGTAGCCCAGAGCTAAATCAAACTCATTTGTTCATTCTACATAAGTTTTAAATTCAATTTCTGCAGAACTAAGTTGACCTAAAGAAATTACATTATGAAAGGAACAGTTATTCACTGCCTTCCAAAGACCTGATTTAACTACTACTGTACTTTTAAACTGGGATTATAATGCTTATCTTGGGTAAATAGATAAATATTTGGTAAAGTATTTTCATATATATCTTATAGAGGCATTGAAATAAATTGCACAGAAATTAGTTGTAATCATAGTAAATGTGGTTTACTGGCATGAGATAGAGACAAACAATATTTCAAGGATAGGATAGGATAGGATAGGATAGGATAGGATAGGATAGGATAGGATAGAACGGAACGGAACGGAACAGAACAGAATAGAATAGATTAGAATTCTTTATTGGCCAAGTGTGATTGGACACATGAGGAATTTGTCTCTTAATTCTATAAGATACAACCAACAAAATGATTGTCATAGGAGTAGGAGTAGGTAATAGGAAAGATGAGAAGTATAACAGTAATACAGCTGTTTTTGAATATACCATTCAAAAGAAAAAATAAAAAAGCTAAGATCATAACAAAAAAACCTAGAACACTCCAGCATCCAATACCCAGATGAACAAGGATAAATACCAGGCAAATTATCAGAAAATAATACCCTAATCTCGAATTACCACTACCAACACTAGCAGGACAAGCTACTGTCTATAAACAGAGAGCAAATCGCCAAACTAGCATTGATGAAGTTACCTAGCTGGGTAATGAAACATATGTAAGCAAATAGCAGTATTCCAGTATTTGAGAGGCTGCTATAAAGAGGAGGGGCTCAATTTATTTTCCAAAGCACAAGAGGACAGGATAAGAAATAATGGGTAGAAACTGATCAAGGAGAGAAGCAATCTGGAATTAAGGAGAAACTTTCTAACAGTGAGGACAATTAACCACTGTAATAGCTTATCTTCAGAAGTTGTAAGTGCTTTATCACCGGAGGTTTTTAAGAAGAGACTGGACAGCCACTTGTTTGAAATGGTATAGGATCTCCTGCTTGAGCAGAGGGCTGGACTAGAAGACCTCCAAGATCTCTTCCAGCTTTATTATGATTCAAACAACAACAGGTGAGGAGAGATGTGTACCTCGATGTGAGTGATATTGAGTTAGCCATGCCCACCAACTAAGCCACACCCACAGAACCAGTTGTTAAAAAACTTGAATCCCACCCCTGGTGACTACCATCTTCCAACTAGGCTCTGTGCAGCTTATTAAACCTTGAAGGAAGTAAAACACCACTTTCTACTAATACTTAATTGTATTTTAGTGGAATTATCAATCTCTTGGCCTATATGGAATCCACTGTCTCAAAATGAGATGTGATATCTCTGAGAGCACCTCATAATTTTAAATTCCTTTCAACCACACTAATAAATATAATATATTGGACCTCTCAGGGAGGGAGATTATAAGACCACAGAGTGGTTGATGTGTCAACAAGATTAACTGATCTATTACTGCATAAAATCCTCAAAGGGCTTTTGCCAGATGGAAAGGTTTTTCTAAGTACAATTTATATGTGTTTATTTAAATACATTTTTCAGTGCAAAAGCATTCTAATTTCAGTTAGGAATAGATGAGAGGGCGATTTTATTGTATTTAATTTTTGATGCATTTTTCATTTTCAGCTTGATCATGTTTTCTCTCTGAAGCGTGTAGATGTTAATAACAGGGCCAGCTCACACTCAAAAAATGAAGAGGAGTTATGATAGGTCTTTCAGTCTGAAGATATTAAGTTGGAAGAGTCTCAGGCAGGGAAAGCAACCTTGCCTAGCAGTCTGAAGAAGCATCTATTGCTAGCCTCAGAAGACAAAGGGATGGAACTGAAGCCCCCACCCCCACCCCCCAAGGGCCCTCCATGAAGAGAGGAGGTTTGAACAAAGGCATTCAGGAAGCTTATTGGCCAGAGAGAATCCTGCCCCTCTGAAGGAAGAAATTAGGGTCTTGCCACTCCTATATAAGGAGAGATGTTGGTGGCAATTTCCCATTAATCTCACCATTATGTTCTTCAGCTCCTTCAGAATAGTGATCCAGGCTTTCAAACCATGTTTGCTTGACCCTCTTGGTTTTAATTTAAATTGGTTGAATTTTTATGGGCTTGGTGTTTGGGTGTTTGTTCAACCCTTTTTACCATTACAGTTGTATTTGGAAACCTTTTAAATAAACATACAAGACTTTATCTGCATGCCTGTGAATGCTGTGGACTGTAAGCACTGGACTTTTCCCCTTCAACCGAAAAGAATGAATTTCTGAAAACTAGGTACTTCAAAAGGAATTTTTTATTGAAAGGAAGTGATCCCAGTACTAGTCAAAGCAGAATCTAAGATGCTTCCAGGCATACAGTAATAGATAAAGGGAGTTAGAATCTCCTCTTATTCTGATGTGGATTTAGTCAGACAAAGAACCAACATGTTAATTCCCCCTTCCCCTTTTCTGGGAACATATCTGAGAAGAGTTTCCCAGGGAGTATCCTCCAGAGCTGGAGCTTTTATGATCCCTTCTCCTCTTGCTATCTCTCCAAGAGGTGACAGGTTTCTACACATTTGGCTCCAGTCCTCCAGTTGTATATCATTTGCGAGTTATACAGATTCAGTATAAGATTTAAGACATTCAGGTTACATCAAGAAGGATTACTTGTACCAATTCCCCCCTCCTTTCTTCTTCCATTGAAGAATGGCAGATATACGGATCTGACAGTTTAGGGCAGGTCCCTGCATTGTTACTTAATTATAGTTCATCAGAAGATACTCTATTTAATCAGGCAATGTTTTCCATCAAGCTTATATAAGTTTTGAAATGAATGTTATTATTTGCTAGATTTATGTAGTGTCTTTCCTTCAGGAGTTCAAGAGAAGACTTGAGATGGTGAACACCATGCACTCCAATGCTTTGGCCTAAAATAGTTTCAGCCTCTAGCTTACAGTTTATTTTATTTGCTAGACTTAGTTTGTCCTTATTACTTTATAAGTAAATCAAGGCACTGAGCATATATAATCCTCCTTCCCTTCCCCCAAAACAACTCTGTGAGGTAAGTTGAGGTGAGAGCTAGTAACTGGCCTAAAGGCCCAGTCGGCTTTTGAGGCATAAGAGGGGACTAAAACTCACAGCCTCCTAGTTTCTAAGCCAGTAGCATAACCACTATGCAAATCTGGTTTTCTGTGTCTGGTTCCAGGCTGGACATCTTCAAGAAAGGCACATTAATGCCTCTTTCAAAGCAAGTGATGCTATCTCCTTTCAAAGAGAGGTTTATAACCTCTTGGCCATAACTAATAACATTACCGGGAACATGGAGAAAATTGAAGTAGTCTTATTTTCTCATTTCTTTATGTCATTTTCTTTTTAATTTGCTTTACCATCCTTTCTCCAAATTTAGTTGGGGTTATCAGGACATTTTTAAGTAAGCATTTCTTTCTAGTTGCTGTCCTAGTGTTGTAAGGCATCCTAATATTGCAGCATTTTAGTAACTTTCCAAAGAGGTCTGTTTCTAATGCTAATACACAAAGGTGGATGGCAAAACTGGCAATTGCCCTTGGAAATTGTGGGAGTGTGATCATTTGAGACTTTCAAGAAGAGATTGGACCGCCATTTGTCAGAAATGATGTAGAGTCTCCTGCTTAGGTGGGAGGTTGGACTAGATGACCGATGAGGCCCCTTCCAACTCTGATTATCTGTGAAGCTCCAAATCTGAAAGCCTTTTTACACTGATGTGATTTTTTTCTCAACTGAAAAATAGCTGAATTTGCTTCGATCACCAATTCTGTTCATTCTCTGAAACAATCTTTTTTTCTTTTCTTCTTACCTTACTGGGCAAGCAGTGATAAATTTCTTTACTTGCCTGTTAATGGTATTTTTTTTAAGAATCTATTTTTATATAGCAGTGAAGGATAGATGAGTTGCAAAAGTCTGACTTGTTTCTCCAGAGGATGGTCTTCAATGTTTATTTTCCATTCTGTTGTTGAATGAATGAAGGAAAGAATGAATGAATATGGATGGATAGATAGACAGCTCCATTTAATTTATCATACTGATTCCAGAATGATCAACTTACTAGCTATGTTTAAATCATACCTACTGTTTTTTTAAATAATTTGTTTATTCAATGTTTCAACAATTAAAAATAAATTTCCACATTTTGCAACATTACCATAACAGTGTTTACATTTGTGAATATCCTCTATTACTGTATTATCAATCTCTATGTTTAAATCTTCATTCTTCATCATTCTAAGCATTTTATACATATACACATACATACATTAATTCACACATGAGACTTATTACTTTGTGATTTCTCATACATTATCATTTGATGCCTTTGTGTCTTTGCCTTATCCATTCTTAACAAATATCCCATATCTTATAGTATTCTTCTTCTTCCTTATTTTTCAATATCTTCATCAATCTGTCCATATTAATTCAATATACTCAATCTATGAACAGAAGTTATTATGTCCAGTATAATGTAGCCTGTGGAAGTCATGAAGCGGTAAGTAATTGCACAACATATAAATCATAACAAGAATAATTCTGAATAATGGACATTTTATTTAAAAATACTTGCTGAATTTACAGATTTTAAAATCAGTAATTTAAAATAAATAATTGTGAAATATTATTAATGGGCTGAAGTACTATATTCTTTTTCTTATTAACAAGAAAAAATATTTTTGCTTCCTGACAAAAATTCCAACAGTTCTTTTGCCTACTTTCTATATTTTTCATACTTAACACTCCATGTAATGTAGAGTTCTGTTATGTAGACTTTTACTACATGACAGAACATTGCATTGAATCTCAAGGAGCATTTTTATAAGTGGAATAATTTTCTCTATTAATGCTTAGTTCCCTCTAAGAGATGACTGTTTTTTAATGAAATCTGTTTTGATCCACTACTATGTATGAAAATGACATATGGAAATAATCTTCAAGTTTTCCGACATTTGAAGAGTAGGAAGGAAATGAATATTGAAATATTTTGTTTTATTGGTTTGCAATGTCTTACAATGAGACATATCTAAGTTATCTCTGCATATATATTTTATTTTTAAAAACAAGATCAACAAAAAAATATGTTAATTTTGCTCTCAGGAAAGGATAAAAGTCTAAATAAGTAGCATACATATAGACACATCTATTATACATTTATAGAAAAAAAATTTGGAAGGATTTTTTTCTACAACATGAAAATCTGTATAATTAAATTATAATTAAACTATAATTAAAAATTATAGTTATGGTGAAGGAAAGTATGGAAAATATGGAAAATGTGTTGATTCTACTATATATTTGAGATTTACACCTGTGTATGTTTTCTTAATTTTCTATATTATCCTTTATTTTGTGTATGCATGGTGAAGTCCTCTTTTGTCAATGGGCTGAAAAAAAAGCCCATTTTTTTTCTGATTCTCTAACAGCACAGTCTTACATAAGTCAATTGGAATATAAATTATAAAGGATTCTGTGCACGTATTCTTCAATGTACAATGCTATGCTCTTATACACAGGTGTAATAATCTATAACAAGCAATAGATAATCATAGTTTTTCGCAGTATTTATTTCTAGCAGTAGTCATACTAGCAAGAAACCTGCATCTATTCTTAATACAAAGATTTCTTTCTATCTCAAGTGAATAAAAATAATGTAGATTATTTTTGCATAGTATATTCACCTTTTCCTCACCACCAATAACCACAATAAATTTCCTTTTCCTTACTTCTATGTCACCATAACCAACTGATACATATTTCTGATATGCTAAACTTATAGATGTGAGATGTAGGTTTGGGGCTGAAAATTAAAAAAAGAGCTTGTGAAAGAAGGAAATATATCCCGTTGATTTTATTTTATAAGAAAGGTAAGGATCTGAACGGACATATAATGCTTCATGTTTACATTGAACTAAAATGTTTAAAAGCTAAAACTAAAATGTTTGGCTACCCTTAAACTGTTTGTATAAACAAATCTTTTTCAGTTTTAAAATTCTTAAAGTGGCAAATGAATCTAGTTTGTCTTACTAACCATCACAAAGTTGCTGTGAAACATTTGTACTATGATTATCCTCAAATAAAAGTAGGAAGACTACATCTCCAGAGTGTTTATAGTTTGCCTTAGTCTAGCCAAGTACAGTAGTTCAGAGGCTACTGTGCAAAGAATCATCATCAGTCAATTGCAGAAGGTGGTTTTACTTGGAACAACTTATATCCAGTGACAATACCTTCAAAACCATCAAACAATACTTGCCTATTGCAGGTCCTTTAGAAGGGATCGATAGGTGGATAAAAATCTCAAATACAGTCTAAACCAGGGGTTTCCAAACTTGGCAACTTGTGACCTTCAACTCCCAGAATTCTCCAGCCAGCATGATCTGAACTTCTAACTGACTGTGCTAACAACTGTTCTAATAATGATTTTTGAGCTTCTTCTCTCTTCCTTTTTTTCTTAATAAATGCAGTTCCACCAAATGAACAGTTTCTAATTACCTGAAGGAAAGCCTTCATTCTCAGCTTCGCTGAGTGAGACTGTTTCATCTCAGGTAATCAGAAAATCAGTGAAACAATGGAATTGCATGTATTAAATAAAGCAAAAGAACAACAACAACAATAATATTTTAAAAAATCATTTTTCTGATGGATTTTGAATAAACAAAATTTGCTGGCATTATATAAAAAAGTCTTTGGATGGTGCTGGCTCTTTGGCTTTGTAATGGATATGAGCACTGCCCCCTAGAGCCAGAAATAACTAGCATGTATGAACGAGGGCAACCTTTACCTTTATATAAAAAAGAATTTTACTGACTACTCTTTCTACTAGTATAATAGAAATAAAACAGCCCTTTGAAACAGATGTAGAGGTAAGCATGAGCCATGGTGGCACAGTGGTTAGAATGCAGTACCGCAGGCTACTTCTGCATGTCTACTGGCTGCCTGTAGTTCGGCTGTTTGATTCTCACCAACTCAAGGTTGATTCAGCCTTCCATATTTCCAAGTTCAGTAAAATGAAGACCAGATTGTTGGGGACATGTATGTGGATTTTGTAAACTGCTTAGAGAGGGCTATAGAAAACTGTGAAGTGGAAGATAAGTCTAAGTGCTATTGCTAATGAAGTTTTAATTTTTTTTTTGTTATGCTTGCATCTATGTGGATCTTAATAATTTTGCATATATATATTTAATTTGTGTGTTCCCTATACCTATATCAATCATTTATATGTGTGTGTACTGTATGTATAAGTTTGTGTGTGGGCCTACAGATAAAAAAATACTGATCTCCAGGAAGATCCACCAATAGAAATAAAAAGGGTTTGTCATTATATTTGGAAGTTAGAAATAGGTGGACATAGCAAATTGTCCAATGGGATAAAGTGATAGTCTGAAGTTACTTATGAACTGATGCCAATCTGAATAGGATTTTCTTAAGCTGGTTTAGGATCAGATTGATATGTACAGAGGACAGGTATATGCATATATGCTCTTAATCACTGTGAATATGGCAACAGGTGAATAATTATGTTAATGTGTTGCCATATGTTTTATACAAAGATTATTTGGAACAAGAGTTCCAGTTTTTTTCAATAGAGTTTTGCAAACCATGTGCCTCAAACATTATTTTTCTGCATTTGAGGACAATTAATATATTTAGCAAGTAATAGAATACAGTTGAGGTATTTCTGCTGTGAAAATCAGCTGATACCTATTTAAAAGAAAATGCCAAAAAATACAAATAAACTAATTATATGAAAGGTACTTATATTTTTCAGGTCCTCAATCATCTGCATAAGAAGCTGAGGAACATATCAAAGAAGTCAGAAGCATCAAAGAAGAAGGTAGACAGCTTTTTAAATAAAACAAACTATGGTAGTGCAATAACTTTATTAAACCAATTAGTATGTCACAAAGTAATCTGAATGTGTTTGAGTCTCTTTGTCATACTACGATAAAACAAAAAATGATAGCTTATATTGGAGTTGCCAATTAAAATACCTCACCAACACTAACTTTCATAAGAAAAGTTGAATAGTCTCTTCATATGTTATTTTTAAGATATGGCTTTAACCCAGGGGTGGGATTCTACAGGTTCGGACCGGTTCTATAGAACTGGTTGTTATAATTCTGTGCAGTTCGGAGAATCAGCAAATCATGCCCCTAGCTGGTCCCTCCCCTCTCTGCCCACCTTTCTGCTCCCAGTCAGTCCTTATCACACATGCCCAACATTGTGGACATGCCCAACATCCTGATTGGTTTCTTCCCTGCCCAGTCACTCCTTAAGGTATTTCTTTCTTTCCCCTCCCAACCATCAGCTGTTCCTATGATCAGCTGTGCCGGGATTCCCCTCCTGTCTTACTGCTTCACCCAGAAAGCTTCCTTGAGGCCTTGGAAGGCAAAACATGGGGGGGGGGCACATCACATACACCCTTCAGGCTCCGTTTTTTTCTTCCTTAGCCCCAGGGAAGCATTCTGGGAGCAAAAATGCCCCCCAGGAAGCTTCTCTGAGGCCCAGAAGGTCCCCAGAGGGTGGTGGGGGTGCTGCGCGCCTCCCTCCAGGCTCCATTTTTTTCTTTCTCAGCCCAAGGAAAAAGCTCTGGGAGCAAAAAATCTCCCCAGGAGGCTTCCTTGAAGCCCAGAAGGCTGAAAAAACCAAGGTGAGGGGCTGCAAAAAAGCCATGCCCACCCAGTCACATGGATATGCCTACAGAACCGGTTGTTAAAAAAATTGAGTCCCACCCCTGCTTTAACTCATTTGGGTAATAGAGTCCCAACAAGATAGTTTTAACCCCATGTAATTAAATTAAAACTAGAATAATACAAATGGCTGAAATATTGAATAATATTTAAGATGTTGGAGTCCTTTCAAGATTTGGGGGTGATTAAAAACAAGTTTCCCAGTCTGGCTTTGATATGTAAACAAAAATGGTTTTAAAATGTATTTTGTGTTTGATAGAATTCATCTTCACATATTTTTTTTTAAAGGAAAATGTATAAAATTACAATAAATAAACAATAACGGTAGTGTAGGATTTTCCTGGTTGCAAATCCTATCAATAACAGTATGACTATAATGGCTGTAACATGATAAGATGTTGGAAGAGATTCTCAACTATTATATGCAATTACTAGTTTCAAAGGGCTCATTTCTCATTTTTTAAACTGTCATCAGTTATAACATATGCACCTCAGGATTTTTAAAAAGGACAAAGTAAAGATACCTATAAATTAAATGTAAGTAAGATATATTTTGTTTTCGTTAGGTTTATGGACGGAAAGAATTATAACTCTATATTATCAGCAGATGATCATCGAACACAAGTTGATTGATTAAAAAAAACCTCCTTAATTAAATTAATGACAATTAATGACAAAAGAGCCTTTTGGATGAAGATAAATTAAGTTTTTATTCAATTTTATAATGATACCAATTTGTCAAATCAGATAATCTATGGAAAATTGACGATTGGTTATTGCATAGGCATTTGACTTAAAAGTTTCTGGACCAGCGACTATCATCTCAGTTTGAAATCTCTTCGTGGTTAGTTAAGATCCAGGAGTTTACATGGGGCTTTGAGTTTTAAAAGTTTTGACAGAGTTAATACAGAAATTTCAGCATGCCAATGGATAATTTGAAAAGCACTCCTAAGGATATAATTCAGAATTGAATGGCTCTTACTTCAACTTAAGTCTTCTTAGGATTGTTATCTGTGGATTTGAAGGGCTAAATTGCTATCATAAAATAATACCTTGCTTTTATTTTATAAAACCTCTCAAGACACTGGAGGATTTACTTAACACATACCCCTTCTGTTTTCATTGCTTTTATGGTGCATTAGTAATTATTGGTACAGCTTAATCACGTGACAGCCTTTTCACATTATTTATTGTTTCTCTCTCTTAGACAGCTCAAACCGTCCTTGTGGTTGTAGTGGTTTTTGGGATATCCTGGTTGCCACATCATGTCATCCACCTCTGGGCTGAATTTGGAGACTTCCCCCTAACTCAAGCTTCATTTTTCTTCAGAATAACAGCACATTGCCTGGCTTACAGTAATTCTTCAGTGAATCCTATTATATATGCATTCCTTTCTGAGAATTTTAGAAAAGCCTATAAGCAAGTGTTTGAGTGTCAGATTGGTCACAATTCGCCTCTGAATGAGGTGAAAGATAATAAGAGTAATATAGATACGCCTCCATTTACTAATTCTACACATGTTTGAAAAATGAATGTGGTTGGCTGTTCTGCTGCAGTTTCATAAGAATGGACTTGCTCTAGCTGCTTTTATTGAAAAAAAATGCAATTCCCAAAGGGAGCAAATATTTCAAGTTTTGTATTAGTCATTAGTATGCAACTAATCAAAGTTCAATTTATTTTGTTGCTGAAAAGAGTTAGAAAATCTGATTCAAGACAAATGAATCAGATTAGTACTCTAATACCCTTCTTTCTGAAAGAATTTTGAGTGAGATTTTTTAAAATTAAAACAAGAATCAACTAAGATTAATATATAATTCATATTGATTCAGTATATTTATGTAATGCTTAAAATATTATTTTCTTTCTCATACAAATTTACTAATGTAAATCACCTAAGCCATTTTTTTCAGTTTGTATATTTCAGTTTGTGTGTATTCCAAATGAAATGGGGTTCAAATTTAACCAGAAGAATTTGAATAGTTGAACTAGGATATCCTATTATTTTCATGAATTGTGGAATGACTCCATTACCAAAGTCACATATGATCATGGGGATGCTACAACATTGTAACTGTAAAATAGTCATAAGTCACTTTTTTCACTGATGTTTTAACTTCAGATGGTCACTAAATGAATGGTTGTAAGTTGAGAACTATCTGTAGAATAGACCCTTGCATAAAATTAGTTTGTATAGACACATTTTTAGATTTTAAGTCAAGTAGTTTAAAATTAATAGTATTGTAATCCTACCTCCATCAATAATTTTATGCATAGCATATAGTTTGCTTATTTATTTAAACAATTCTGTAACTTGGATCCATGCTAACTATTTATCTGTCTGGCTTATGATTAGAGTTGATTTCAAACTAGTTGACTTTTCTAGTACTTTATATTTATATAAACTGTATAATGCCAGAGATACAAATTATGGGAAACTACTTGTACTGTAAATGTTTTTGACAAAGGCATGGGATACCTTCCTGTACATTTTGGGATGAACTGAAAGAAATTATAATGAAAAACTGATCCTATCAAGCATTTTTTTAAAAATTACGTTTGACTATCAAGAAGGCTAAACTTCAAATCTGTTCTACAGATCTGACATGTTGAATGAAGGAGTACACAGTTCATTGTTGTAAGTTACAAAATGGCTATTTCTCCATTTTGATGAGTTCCTTGGCTCTGATCATTCTGACACAAATGGTCAAAATGTTCCAAAAATTGTAGAATAATAATAATAACAGGTCATATGCTGGAAGCTCAACTGTAACAAGGATGAGATGATAATAGGCAGTGTTAGAAAGAAAATATGCAGAATTAAAAGCACAGAACTAATCTGCACTTAATGAAGGCCTTATTCACTGTCTGCTTGAAGTTATGACAATATTTAAAAAATGACTTTACAACCAAAGCCTGCATTTATAACCTTTGCATCACCCTGTGATCTACATTGTACACATTGTGCTGTGCCTAACCTATTGTTGTTATTTTTTACCCCATGGTAGAGTGGAAAGACTACAGAAGAAGAGATTATAAGAGAGTAAGCAGCCATCCAGTGGGGAATATACATTGAAAATAATGCAATGGTGCTTGCAACCCCAAGTGTGTTTGGAGCTGGGAGCAGTAAACCAGATATGCAAACAGCCTGTATATACCCCACTGGGTGCCTTAGTGTATGAATTTCCTAATTAGATGTGTCTTTATCTGTTAATTTCAGCACATAGGGATTGTTGTATATCACTGGTGCACCATTCCTAAGCCACATCAATCATGATATAGGTGCATTTCTCATAGATGCATATTTGATGAATGAGGAAAGATTATTTTTTAAAGATTCTTTTAATCCTGTCGTTAATATTTCTATGAATAACTCAAGATAGAAAACATATCTAATACTTATTTCACCACTATTTTCACCACCACAACAACCGTGTGAATTGGGTTGAGAGAGAGAGAGTGACTAGACCAAAGTCACCCAGCCAACTTTCATACCTAAAGTGGGACTAGAATTTAAGCTTTCCCAATTTCTATCCTGATGCCTTTAACCACTAGTCCAAACTGACTCCATATCTGGTGGGGTATGTCTTGCAGACATATTTAAATTTCGGTGGATATTTATCTCACTGATATATCCACGTGATCTGGAAGGAAGCTTGTCAGGAAAAGCTGTTAAGCACAATGACTACCTCTGTGAGTTTTTTAGGGTGAGGTAAACCATCTTTGGTATGCGAGACTCCCTTTTAAAAAGAAAAAGAAAAGAAAAAAGTGACTTAAGTATTTTCTACAACATATCCAATTCTCTTGTTTCTCTTCAGATAGATCATATCCCATTTTGCTCAAGGATTCTGTAAAAATGTTAGGTCCTCAAGATTATTCATTATCATACTCTACCAATTAACCATCAATATCCAATAAATGGGAGCAGCAGAAGACACTTTAATCCTTTGAAACCTGTATCATGTACTGTTTTTTTCTAGTGCTTGATATTGCATCAGCTTAACATTCCACATATCCTTAAATGTGATCATGAGAATGTCTCAACCAACAACTACGGAGCAGATTGTTGAGGCTGTCTTATGGAAGCATTAAGAATATGGCCTTTGTTTTAGAGGGAGATCATAGTTAGGCGCATAAATTTTTTGCTAAAATAGATATATAAATAGGCATGCCGATTATAAAGATGTTAACTAAGAGCTCTATATTCCCAAAAATAAAATTCTTTTCTATCTTGAATGATTCAAATCAGTCAACCGAAAGAAAATGCATGTTTATAAACATTACACTCTTTTGGATACTTAAAAAACATTATTTTTCATAGTTGTGTATCTTGTGAACTGAAGAAAGAAGCATGGCTAACATGTAACAAGTAAATGAGAAGAAATGAATGCTGCCAAAGACTGAATTTAACTCAGAGCTGTGCACAAAAGATCACAAAGTAATGACTTTAAACAGATTGCACTACTGGTTTAATTTCTGGTATTTTGTTTTTCCGTTGAAAAATTGCATATGTATTTCTGTACCTGACTGTATAGCACAAAATATAAACACTGCTTGATACTGCATGTCTGCCTTAATATTGCATTTATTATATTGTTTCAGGTTGGGCATTTTTTAGAGTTTTTTAATTTACTTAGTTACTGGATAGTCATGTACAAAGCTTTGTGGTGACTCATCTTTCTGTATCATCTTATGGCCTAAAATTTCTTGGCCTGTGTGTGTATTTGTACAAAAGAAGCAGTTCTGCTATACCGAAGATAAAAAAAAATCTCATTATAAAGGTTGAATCCTAGGGACTTCCTTTACATATAGATGCAGTCATACATGTAAAACAACAGTATAGTTGTTAACAGTATATTCAAATTGAGACTAAAACATCACTCAACATATTCATATAACAACAATCATTTCATTTGCACCAATGAAAGTAGTGCTTCTATATCACACAAACACTTAGCTTTTACATCTGTGATGTGTGACAATTGCCCACCCTGCACATTCTAGGGTATCTGTTTCTGCTAAAAATAAGTAAATGTAATGAACATTGTGTTAAGCTAAAATTCCTAATTGTTCTAACTTTTTAAAGTACAATAACAGTGTCAACTATTATTGCTATACTGTTTGTAGAAGATACTGCTTCCACGAGTAAGAGAAATATATAGTCGCCATCAAATTATATTACAGTGACTTCCTTGATAAAAGGGTAAATAAAAATATAGCAATAAGTGAAATCTATTTAAAAGCATCTACCTACCTACCTATCATCTATCTGATGTGCATCATGACATAAATTAGTGTTTGACATATATTTGCTTTACCTTTTTCATATGCCTTTTGAAAGCCACATCTGTCTCTCCCTTTTTGCCTTACCTAATACATAAATGCATGAATATAGCTGTTCTTTTTTCCAGCATCATTCCATCATGCATTAAACGAATCCCCCTGTTTCAGAATATGTCTTATTATATTTAACATTTATTCATTCTTTGAATCTCCTCTAACCTCTTCCAATTCTGTTTTTATCCAGTTCTATTCTTCCACAGGTGCATTTTCCGTTTTCCATTGCATCATAATGTCAACAAACAAATACATGCAGAGAGAGGGGGAGAAAAGGGTAAGGGAGGCAAGAAGAATAAATTCCTTAGTTTTCAACTGACAAATGTGTTAGGAAAAGTTAAAAGACAAAAAAAGAAACAGTTATTTTGTTCATTTGAATAAAAACAGATCTTAGGTTAGCAATTTGAATTCACAATCTGCTTCATTTTAGCACTGAATAGAGTTACTTCTCTTTGTTTCCCAATTACTTAGTAATTCTTACTTAGAAATTTCATCAAAAGTTTAACTTTTTGCTGCCAGTAATCATTTTCATGTATGGATATGTTAATTGTATAATGATTAATATATGTCAGTAGTTCACAAATACTAAAAGAGCTGAATACAATACTTTTATAAAATGATAAATATATTAAATTATGTTTGTAGGCCCAAATGTGATAATATGCAACAGAGATATTACATATTACATTTGAAGTAGAAGTAATAAAAATTTATTGGATATGATTGAGACTCACTTCAAAGATAAGAATATTTTAGCTTTCATAAAGAATGGAGATGATGAGTGAATTAACCCAACTAAACTTTGACTGATGACTATAAATTCTAATAAGGCAAAACCAAGAAGAGAGATGTTAATTAGGAGGAGGATGTTTTCTAAATTTATTCTGATAATTTATTGGAGTTATAGATGGCAGATCTGGAATGTGATTCAGTTTGGATAATACAGGAGGTCTCTTTCTATATGTGTACAAGAGAGAGAGAGAGAAGAAAAGGAAAAAAGGAAAGAAATAAAGTTTATGTGCACATAAAAAGACAATCCTTTTATTTCAAATTTTATTAAAAGATAGTAATACTGGGGAAAATATTCTGTATGTCCATTTACAATACTTCACAATTAACTCCATATCACTGTGTCCTCAAAGTATACCATATGTTTGGCAAATGAGTTGATATATTTCCTGGTCAGCTTCAATATAACCTAGAGTGACCTTTCCATTTACATTGATGAACACCTGTGTCCCATTAAGCCTTTGTCAATTTGGGCTTTCACCAGAGATTGTATTCAGCAGATTCTGTCCAGTTCTGGAGAACCGGTAGCGGAAATTTTGAGTAGTTTGGAGAACCAGCAAAATCTCTGACTGGAGATTTTACAGTATCCTTCCCCTACCATGCCCACCAAGCCACGCCAACAGAACTGGTAAAAAAAGTAAAAAAAGTTGAAACCCATCACTGGCTTTCACATAATACTATTAACTAACTTACAGAAAGTGTAAACTTGTGCCATATTCATTATTTCTTGCTACAATAAGGACAATACAGGTCAACATGAGAGTATCTTTAACAATATTATAGGAAGCACAACTAAAGCCAATTTTAGCCCAAGCGTGCTCCTACCAGCCTATGGAGAAGTGGGATTCTACCAGTTTCCCTACCAGTTCGGTGGTCATGCATTTTGTGCGTGTGCAGCTTTCCAAACACCAGCTGAGGCTCTGCTGCACCAATCAGCTGAGAGGATAAAGAACAGAAAAGCACAGGGGCAGGTGGGAGGGCCAATCCTGCACTTTCCTTTCTCCTCTCAGTTGATTGTTGGAGTTTTTTTACTACTGGTTTGGCCGAATTGGGCCGAACTGGTAGCATTTATACCACTGCTATGGAGCTTCATCCAGTCATCCAGATCATAGTAGTCCCAAAGTGAGTGGTCTCATTCGAGACAATGACGAATCCACATACTGATGGGAGGTTGTACAACTTGCCTCATGGTGTGACTGGAACAATCTGGAATTGAACACACTCAAAACTGTAGAAATGGTGGTAGACTTTAGGAGAAATCCTCTCATACCTCTTACAATACTAGACAACACGGTATCAACAGTAGAGACCTTCAAATGTCTAGATCCTATCATATCACAAGACCTAAAATGGACACCTAACATCCAAAACATCATCAAAAAAGTACAACAAAGAATGTTCTTTCTGCTCAACTCAGAAAGCTCAAACTGCTCAAGGAGCTGCTGATCCAGTTCTACAGAGGAATTATTGAATCTCATCTGCACCTCTATAACTGTCTGGTTTGGTTCTGCAACCCAACAAGACAGATACAGAATTCAGAGAGTAATTAGGACTGCAGAAAAAACAATTACTATCAACCTGCTTTCCATTGAGGACCTGTAAATTGCATGAGTCAAAATGAGGGCTATGAAAATATTTACAGACCCCTCACATCCTGGACATAAACTGCTTCAACTCCTACCCTCAAAATGATGCTATAGAGCACACAAGAACAACTAAACACAATAACAGTTTTTTCCTGAATGCCATCACTCTGCTAAACAAATAATTCCCTCAACACTGTCAAACTATTTACTAAGTCTGCACTACTATCACTATTAATCCTCCCATCCTTCCTTTCACCCATCTCCTCCCATTTATGACTGTATGACTGTAACCTTGTTGCTTGTATCCTATTTTTATTGACTGTTTCCTAGTATGATTTGATTGCTTATTGGTATCCTATGGCTATTATTAAGGTATTATACCTTATGATTCTTGACTCTTGATGAATGTATCTTTTTTTTTTGCGTACACTGAGCATATGCACCAAGACAAATTCCTTGTGTGTCCACTCACACTTGATCAATAAAGAATTCTTTCTATCTATCTATCTATCTATCTATCTATCTATCTATCTATCTATCTATCTATCTATCTATCTATCTAT
>BLBF01000002.1:73608458-73688881 GCA_015471245.1 Laticauda colubrina
AACCAAGAAGAAAATTATAACCAGCCACATAAGCAAAGAAATCCAACAGACGATCATCCCAAGAGAAAAATCTTCTAGATGCCCCAAATTATACGGCCTCCCAAAAATACACAAAGAAGGCATACCTCTCAGACCCATAGTCAGCTCCATAGGAGCACCATTACAAAACCTAGCTAAATACTTAGCAAAACAACTACAGCCCCATGCTGAAACCGCAGCTTCATATGTACAAAACTCATACCACTTCTAAGAAATGATCAAAGATCTACACGTAGAACAAGAAGATCTGCTTGTAAGTTTCGACGTGGTTTCACTATTCACTCAAGTCCCAATAAAAGAAACTCTTGAAATCATCAAAAATAAATACCAACCAACCAGACCTCATGGAACTAACAGAACACTGCCTAACCAACACATATTTCATATACAAAGGACAAAGATACAAGCAAATTGAAGGAGCCCCTATGGGATCACCACTATTACCCGTCATTGCAAACCTGTTCATGGAAGAATTTGAATCCAGAGCCCTGGCTAATGCCACCCACAAACCCAAACTATGGCTAAGATACAAACTATGGCCAAGCTGCACTGAAAGCCTCCAACAAAGGAACAGAGTGTTGCCAGCCAATCAAAGCCACAAAACAGACAGAAGAAACCAGAAACACCAATCAATCAAACTCCAAGTCCAGTGAACACAGACCAATCAGAATAGGCCAGCCTCGAATTTGAAACCAAAATCTGTGAGACCCACATCCATACAGAAGCCTGATGATGGCAGATGAGATTCTGCTGAAACATTGCTACAACTTTGAAAGCACTACAATGACGTGGGATAATACCTGAAGGAAGCTGAACAGCACATATATATATATATATATATATTAGGCTTTCGCGGGTACTTACATATATTTACTTATATATTCATATATATAATTACATATATTTACATATATGTACTTATATATATTATATTGATCAAGCCCTTTGATAGGGCTTTAAAAGATATGCTGTACTTCAGGAGTGCAGCTTAATTGCTAGGTCATTTAGAGAACTACAAATGCATATTTGGTCTGAGAGCACCTCATTATTTTCTTTTATGTAAGTGCTAAAAGTTCATCGGAGGCCAACCAGTATACATAAAAGTGTTTCTATACCAAGTGACATCTTCTCCATTAATGGAAAAAAAAATTAAAAATATAGTACAATGATAACGTGACACAGGATTTATTGATTTCGTTGTTAATCAAATTTATATGGTTGTCCGTCTCTCTGAGTAACTTACAATAGAATTGTAAAATATTTAAGATCTGAAAATATTTAAAAAATAAAATCTCAAAGACTAAAAGAGGATTGCAGATGTTAACAACAATGGAGCCACCTTAGTACTTTGCTGGCTGCCAGCCCTGAAGGCAGAACTAGATTTTAAGTGACTTTGGGAAAAATCAACAGGGATGGAGTTTGCCTTATTCAATGTTGCATAAGGGGCACCACAGCAGAAAAGGCCTGCCTCCCGAAGCCTGCCAATGTAGCTTCCTAGCAGATGGTATCTGTAGCATGCCTCTTCTGCTGGATCTCATACGATGGGGAGATAGATAAGATAAAATAACCTTTATTGACATTTTTTTAACTTTGGGCACATGTTAAAAATGAAATTCTTGCTCTCGAAAGTGTACACATACATAACACATACATAAACATTCTATATACATACATATGTGTGTACCTACCCCCTAAATATAAATATATATCAGTATTAATCACTGTTCATCTTGAATACATAGTGGAAAGAGGAATCTTAAAAGTTCACAAGATTGATATTTCATGGAACAAAACTGTGGCTGAATCTAGATGTTCTGCTTCAGATACCACAAAGCCTCCTCCCAGAAGGTAACAAGGAAAACAGATCGTGAAGAGGATGTGTAGCATTCGAGACAATACTGTAGACTCTGCTCAAGCAACACTTATATGGTTTGTCCTGGATAGAAGGGACCAACCTGTCACTAATCTTTTGTGTCATCCTTAGTACTCTGCACTGCCTTCCTGTCTAAAGCAGTGATGCTTCCAAACCAGACTGCAAAGCAATACGACAGGGTGCTCTTGATCATCCCTCTATAGAAAGTGGCAAGGACAGGGGTACAGGGACATATGATGAGGGAGAGGTGGTCCCTCAAATAACCCAGTCCCATATCATAAAGGTGTTTTTCTGGTGAGACCAGTCTATCAGGGCAAGCTGGTCTACCCAAATATGGAACGGAGAATGCTGCTTCCATTTTTTTTTCTTCGGAGTATCTCCGTCCCATATTTGGGTAGACCAGCTTGCCCTGATAGACTGGTCTCACTGGAAAAACACTTAATCTCCCTCCTGATACAGCAGACAAAGCAAGTGGAGCCCATGGCCTAGAGGTTAATACATCTGCAAGTAGCCCAGGTTTGAATCCCAGAAGGGTATTGCTTGCTGATGAGAGCTAAACAGCTCCTAGTCTCCCTTTATTTCTTTGTCGGTAAATTTAAATTTAACATGTCATAAAGGGTTTTAAAGTTCAAAAACAGCACTTTGTAGAAGCAGAAGTGTAACATGCTATTCTATAAGCACACACATAATATGCAGACATCCTCCATCATCACTATGCAGGAGGAAACTCCCAATATTCCAATGATGCTCCAAGAAAACCCATTCTTCTGTTGCATCCAGCCCAAGAAAGCACACAGCATTAAGCCCCTGTCCCACTGCACCAACGGATGCAAAGAGGATGTAAAACGTTAAAAAAAAAAGCTTGCCATCCATTGGAGAATGCTATGCATCCGTTGTGTACTCACTGCATACATGTTTCATACGCTCTATCCTCGAGCATCTGTCCACTGAGATTTCATCCACGCAAGAAGTTTTGAGCTGCACAAAACTTTTTGAATGGAGGAACTTTCTGCCGCGTACAATGTACATCCGCGACATATACGGGCAACAAACGTTCTATGTCCATTATCATCCGTTAAACGTCCACTGTATCCTCTCTGCATCCTCTGGGCATCCCCTCAACTCACATCCGCTGCATCTGAAAATGGAAAGAGGGAGGAAACAAAAGGTACATGGAACATCCACACAGCGTTAGTAGCATGGAAATAGAAAGGATGTAGCATATGCATCTCGTATATAAAGAATTCAAAACAGACAAAACGTTTGTATCTGGGATGTATCTCAGATATTTAGGATGTCTGCAGTATGTCTAGAGTATGTGGAAGGACACCTAGCAGACTACTGATATTTCCTATAAAAAGGAGGAGGAAATCATCTGGATCTCAGTATGAGTCCAGCAGCTGTGGTGTACAGACCTCTTCACCCTTGGTCTTGGTTTTCCACATCATCAATTATTCTCCACCATGGATCACGACACAGTCTGTATGGTAGCTGTGATCATTCATCACCAGAACCAAAACCTGTTCAGACTGTTTCACCTTTTATACACAAGGAGAAGAAGGAGACGTCGAAGAGCTGTGTGGGTCTGAGGATGGATCGTGAGAAGAATGGAGTTTGGACTGTATGACCAGTTGATGGTGGAGCTGAGGAATGAAGACCCTCGTGCATTCCATCACTTCATGAGGATGCCACCAGCCATGTTTGACGAACTTGTAGAGCGTCTGAGACCCAGGTTGACCAAGCTGAGCATCAACTTCCGTGCCAACTCGGACCCTGGACTGAAGGTGGCACTGACTCTGCGGCACCTGGCCTCTGGAACCACATAGAGAAACATGCAGTATGCATGGAGGGTGCCACACAACAGCATCAGCAAAGCGGTCAGAGAAGTGGTGCAGGCCATCATCGAAGAATATGTGGAGGAGCTCCTCAAGTGTCCCACCTGTCAGGCGGTGCTCCATTCAAAATCCAAGAAAGAAATACTTAGACTCTTTAATTTAGAGAAAAGTTATCTTTTACTGAAAGTGAAGTGGTAGCAACCAGAGAATTCTAAATCTGAGAAATTAGGCGTGTAAATCACATATACAAAGTGATGGAAGTGTTCCCACCCCCAACAGTTCAGATGAAACTTCCAATTAGAAATTGTGAAGATGATCATGTGGGCATCTTCAGGTGATGATGAGGCCTCTGTCTGTTGACCTTGGCATACTTTGATAATGGGTTGCAGTTGCGCAGAGAAAAGAAAACTAAGCGAGAAATAGAAACCTAACTCTGATGTATGCTCCCCCCCCCTTCATTTACACAACAGAAAAATGTAACACCTCCAGCTCACTTCCCAGATTCATCCCACTCTCCCCTCCCCCTGTTTCTTATGACAGCTGAAAGATGCAAAGCGATAGTAGAAGAATTTGAAGGCTGACATTCGGCCCTCCTAGAAAAAGGAAGACTGTCAGTCCTAGAAGAGAGTGAGGAAAAAATATAAAGACAATAATTAATCATTAAACAATTCCAAAGGAATATACTCCTAGGGCTTATCAGGATACTTGGGATGAAATGCTTTGATCAACTTCGGGGCTTTAACATCAGTTTCGTTAACTCATTCGGCTTGCGAAGAAGGGAAATGTTTCCAGGCTACAAGATACTGGAGCTGACCCGTCCATTTGCGAGAGTCCAGAATTTCTTTAACTTCAAAATGTTGTTCACCTTCAGTCAGTATTGGTATGGGAGGGTCAGTCTGGATGGGTCTTAAATCAGAAGTATGTTCAGGTTTTAACAAACTAACATGGAAAACCAGGTGAATTCGTCGAAGAGTTTTCGGTAAGTTCAGCTGGACTGTTACAGGATTTATAATCCATTCAATCATGAAAGGACCAACATATTTAGGACCAAGTCAAGCTTCTTTGACTGTTGAGTGGTTTGCAGGTATCTGGTGGGCAGGAAAACTTTGTCACCTACTTTATATAATTTCTGTGGAGATCTTTTCCTGTCTGCAAATTTCTTATGAGCTTGATGGGTCTCATCTAATGCTTTACGTGTTACTGGCCAGTTAAGTTGGAGTTGACTTATCCATTCATCCAACGAATGGATGTTAGGCCTTTCATGAGGAAGTTCAGGTATGGGTACAAAATCTTGTCCCAAAGCCACTTTAAATGGATTGAATCCAGTACTACTATGTACGGAGTTGTTACATGCCACTTCAGCAAATGGTAGCAAGTCAGACCAGTTATCTTGTTGATAATTTGTGTAACATCTAAGATACTGTTCTAACACTGCATTAGTTCTGTCAAAGGGCCCATTGGTTTGGGGGTGGTGGGCAGAACTTTAGCCCTGGACGGAGCCTATCAATTTCAGGAACTCTTTCCCAAAATTTGAGGTAAATTGGACCCCTCTGTCAGAGATTATGCGTTCCAGAATGCCATATAACCTATAGATATGTGAAATAAACAGTTTAGATGGAATTTTGGAACAAGGTATGCAATGTACCTGTTTGGAAACCAAATCGGTTACCACCCAAATAACCGTGTTTCCACTGCTTTCAGGTAATTCTACCATAAAGTCCATAGAGATTTCCTTCCAGAGGGCTGTTGGTCTAGCTACATTTTGTAACAATCCTGCTGGCTTACCAGGAGGTCTCTTTGCCAAAGCACAAATTGGACAGCTATCTACATAAGCTTCAATGTCCTTCTTCAAAGTAGGCCACCAGAATTGCCGCTTAACCAGGTGTAAGGTTTTCACAAATCCAAAGTGACGAGCTGCTTTAGAATCATGAGCTTGTTGTAGTATTTGGCCCCTCAGCACTTGTGGCACAAACTACTTGGTCCCCACCCAAGCCAAACCATCTCTAATTGTATAGTCTTTTGAATGAGCCAAGAACCAATCATCAAGTTTTAAAGCTTCTTTTAGTTGTTTGGTTAGGTCATTCGATAAATTCACTTCTTGTTTCTTCTTTTGGGTTCTGGTGATCATTGGGGTGGCTAGACGTTTGGTCAAAACAATTGGACTTATCATCTTCTGGTGAATACTATTATATTGGGGTAGTCTAGAGAGAGCATCTGCCATGAAGTTCTTCCCCCCCTGGAATGTACTTCAGTTAGAAATTGAACCGCTTGAAATACTGGGCCCAGTGAACTTGTTTAGGGGACAGCTTCTGAGGTGTTTTTAAGGCTTCCAAATTTTTTTGATCAGTCCATACCTCAAATGGATGTTTTGCTCCTTCCAGGAAATGTCTCCAGGTCAATAAGGCCCAACGAACTGCAAAAGTTTCTTTTTCCCAGACGGCCCACCTTCTCTTGGTTTCAGACGGTTTACGGGAGGTATACGCACAAGGCTGTAAGGTTCCTTTCTCATTGATTTGAAGTAACACCACTCCAACGGCCACATCACTCGCATCGGCTTGGATCATGAAAGGAGCCTCCATATCTGGGTTCTTTAATACTGGTTGTGCAGCAAACAGTCGTTTTAGCTTTTCAAAAGCTGCTCGGCTCTCCATGGACCACTCCAACGGCTTACTCGGCCTTGGCTTCACCTCTCCTTTTTTTTAAGAGATTTGTGATGGGCGTTGCTATCTTAGCAAAAGTCGGGATAAATTGCCGGTAAAAATTTGCAAATCCCAAGAAGCTTTGAAGTTGTTTTCTGGTACGTGGTGGAACCCATTCCAATATAGCACGCACTTTTTCTGGATCCATTTCTATGCCCTCAGATGAAATGCGATATCCCAAATAGTCAATTTTCTCTTGATGGAATTCACACTTGGACAGTTTAGCATACAACTTAGCGGCACACAATTTCTGTAGAACCAACTGCACCAGTTTCACATGTTCATCCAGAGTTTCTGTGTAGATAAGGATATCATCAAGATAAACCAGAACTCCCCTGTATAAATGTTCATGTAACACCTGATTGATCATCTGCATGAATACAGCTAGGGCCCTTTGTAAACCAAAAGGAAAAACGTTGAATTGGAAGCAACCCATTCGGCAGTTAAAAGCAGTCTTCCACTCATCCCCTTCCTTAATTCGAATTCAGTGGTATGCTTCTCTCAAATCCAACTTCGTGAAAATCTTCCCCTTGGCTAGGTGGGCCAACATGTCCTTCATCAAAAGCAAGGGGTACACATTTTCCACGGAAATGGCGATCAAATTTCTGTCATCCACCACCAAGCGTTTGGAGCCATCTTTGTTTTCACGGTACAACATGGGGGCCGCTACCTGGCGCCTAGCAGATTGGATGAAACCACGTTCCAGATTTTTATCTATAAACAGTCTTAGCTCCTCTAATTCCCGTGGTGTCATTGAATACAACTTTGCTTTCGGGAGCTTCACCCCAGGCAAAATTTCAACAGCACAGTCTGTTGACCGGTGAGGCGGGAGTTCATCCAAGGCCTTCTCACTGAACACTTCCTTTAAATCCCAATACTCTTTCGGAATTTTCTCCTTTCACAGGTTTGGTACCTGTGGAAGCTATTTCAATCGGAATCTGAAGCTTCGGCTGAGATCTCCCTTCTTTTTCTGGTCGCTGCTTGGTGCATATGCGCAACAACCCCTTTCTCCAATTAACCTGGGGGTTCCATTTCTGGAGCCAGGGCAATCCCAGTATTAATGGTGGCTCCATCCCAGGGACCACAATAAAGTGCAGAGTCTCATCATGTCCTCCCATCATCATTTATCTGTGATAAAGCGTGCAGGGCAACCTCCAGCCACTGATCCATCTAATTGGGCAAAGGAAATGG
This sequence comes from Laticauda colubrina, assembly GCA_015471245.1. Lineage (NCBI taxonomy): Eukaryota > Metazoa > Chordata > Lepidosauria > Squamata > Elapidae > Laticauda > Laticauda colubrina. Next base: position 73,616,096 of record BLBF01000002.1, read on the forward strand.
GCACCTTTAAAGGTTTTAGTTTTAAGTCCATTTTCTCCACTACTTCCATGTTGATTGTGCACCCAGAATCTAATAGGGCTAGCATTTCCCCTTCGACCCCTGAATTGGGTACCCTCAACTTCACCGGAATGGTCATAGGGCCCAGGCTTGGACTTACCAGGAAGTCATCTTCCGAGTCGAAATCATCCACCTCAGGGGTAACCGGGGTGTCTGACTCTTCTGCAGGAGGGGCGACCTCTGCCGTCTCTTTTGACTTTAGTGCTGCTTCGCGAGGCTTCGCTGAGGATTTTTCAGGTTTCTTCCCTTCCTTTGGTGCCCCCTTTGATTCCAGCTTGACTTTGCAGTTTAGAGCCCAGTGACCTTCCTTCCCGCATCGAAAACAGGCAAAGGGGTTGGGTCTTGCCATCACTCCTCCCCTCTGAGGTTTGGGAATCTCTTGAGGATGTGGGGGGGAAGGTTTGCTCCACCCAGAACCTCCCTGCCATCTGCTTTGGGTGAAATCAATTTCCACTTCTTCTGCCAGCAAGTACCACATCTGCAAGTCATTTGGGTCTCTTCTAGCAAAGCATCTCTGATACACTGATAAATCTGATATATCTGATACTCTGATAAATGCTTCTGTCAGGGCTTCCTGGGACCAGCCTCGGATATGACCTGCTAACTGTCTAAATTCTTGGGTGTAGTCAGCCACTGACCTCCACCCCTGATTTATGGTCTTCATCCTGATCCGGGCCTTGTGCTCTGCCAATGGGTCTTCAAATCTAGCTCGCAGTGCAGTCATGAACAGGTTATAATTCATCAACTGGGGAGCATTATCATTATGCAGGGTCACCATCCACTCTGCAGCTGTTCCCTCCAGAGCCCTGGTAACACATCTCACTTTGGCTGCTTCTGAGGGAAAATCCTCCCTGTATTCTTCCATATAGCTCCAAACTTGGGCTAGGAAAAATCGCAAGGTTTTGGGATCTCCCCCGTATCTTACTTCTAACGGAGGCAGCCTAGGAGCTCTACGCTTTCTAGGAATTACACCTCCCGCTGAGGGCCCTGGGGCTTCTGCTTGATCGGGTTGATTGATGGGAGAGGGGGCTGCTCTGCTTCTTCTAGCTGGGGCTACTCCCCCTTCCCCTTCATACCTTTGTCCAGCTTGGGGTTGTTCAAAGGCTTCATTAAGGAATCTCCTGGCTTGATCCAGTAAGAGTTCTCTCTTCTCCCTCTCCTGCAATGGCTCCTCTTTTCCACGACGGTGTGTGGTGGTGATCCCGGGGGGGGGGGGTCCTTCTCCAGATCTTTCCAGCCAAACCCCACTGACCATCTGGGCTTCACAGCTGGATCCTCTTCCAGATTGAGCTCTGCTAGCGATTGGGCTTCCTGTACCAGCAAAGAATCTTGCCCTCCAATGGCTCCCAGATCTTTCTGGTCACTAGTTGAAGATGATATGATGATGTTCAGGCCCCCTCGGAAGAAAATTGGGTGTTTTCTCTGGGTGGGCTGGTAGAGGCAGATTCAGAATAATGTCAGGCAGTGTCCATTCAAAATCCAAGAAAGAAATACTTAGACTCTTTAATTTAGAGAAAAGTTATCTTTTCCTGAAAGTGAAGTGGTAGCAACCAGAGAATTCTGAATCTGAGGAATTAGGTGCGTAAATCACATATACAAAGTGATGGAAGTGTTCCTACCCCCAATAGTTCAGATGAAACTTCCAATTAGAAATTGTGAAGATGATCATGTGGGCATCTTCAGGTGATGATGAGGCCTCTGTCCATTGACCTTGGCATACTTTGATAACGGGTTGCAGTTGTGCAGAGAAAAGAAAACTATAGCGAGAAATAGAAACCGAACTCTGATGTATGCTTTCCCCCCTTCATTTACACAACAGAAAAATGTAACACCTCCAGCTCACTTCCCAGATTCATCCCACTCTCCTCTCCCCCTGTTTCTTATGACAGCTGAAAGATGCAAAGCGATAATAGAAGATCTTGAAGGCTGAAAAGGCTGGAGGAAACTTGCAGAAGAGTGGTATCAGAGGTGGAACTTTCCCCACAACGTTGGAGCCATAGATGGGAAGCACGTGGCCTGCAAAACACCAGTCAACTCAGGCTCCACTTATTTCAACTACAAGGGCTTCTTCAGTATCATCCTCTTTGCCATGGTTGATCCTGACTACAAGTTCATCTACATCGATGCTTCAGGCAATGGGTCATCTTCAGATAGCCAGGTATACAATGCAAGTGACCTCAAGGATGGGCTGGAACGCAACCTCATCATGGGTTTTCCAGATCCAGACCCCCGACCCAATGACACACAAGATGTGCCCTACCTAATCTTGGGGGATGATGCCTTCTCCCTCAGAACCTACCTCATGAAGCCATACAGTTCAAGATACCTCACCCGTGAAGAGAGGATCTTCAACTACAGGCTGTCCAGGGCAAGATGGGTGGTGGAGAATGCCTTTGGCATCCTGGCCAACAGGTTCCAGATACTTCTCACCACCATGCAGCATGAGGCACATACTGTGAGGATCATCGTGGAAGCTTGCTGCATCCTACACAATCTCATGCACACCCACTATCCAGTGTTGCAGAACAGAATTGTGGACCGTCAACAAGGGAATGGGGACATGGAGCCTTGTGAATGGAGACAAGGACATAAACTGATAGATACTGTGGAAGTACAAGGCCCCAACAGAGCTTCACATGAAGGGAAAAAGCAGCGCAACCTTCTGAGACACTGATGCAACTCCCCAGCTAGAGCAGTGGAGTGGCAAGACAGGATGATAGATAATTAATGGATGCTTCCTTAAGCCTGTCAAATAACATTGATCAGATTGTGCCATGTATGTTGAGTGGTCCTACAATGAATAGGGAATTAATAAAGACCTTTTTTATTTTGAAATGTGTTGATCAATGAATAAATTGTTATTGATAATAAAGGTCCATATATGTGGCAGCTGGGATGGGGGACCATCCAGTCCCACTATGCTTGCACTGGAGGTTTATCTATCCCACAACTATTCTTATCTATCCCACAACTATCCTTATCTATCCCACAAGCATGTAAAGGCTTAACCATTTGTTCAAAGTTTTCACCAACACTTTATTAAGTAAAAAAAATATGAACCAAGTGTCTTAACCTTTATTAACTTTCTTAGGTAACCTTTATGACTTTATTAAATAAGCAAAATGGGCCAAGTAAACTGAAATAAGTATGTTAAGCAAAGATAATCTTTATTAACTGTCTTAAGTAAACTGTATGACGTTATTAAAAAAGCAAAATGACTCAAGTAAAGTGTCTTAAGCAAAGATAAAGTGAACAAGTAACAACTCAGTCTCTGGCACTATTCTCAGTCACTCTGAGTCATGTCCCTGGTCTCAGCTGTTAAGTGGGCAGGGACTGTGGAGGTGGCTGTGGCTTGAGTGCTGGTCTGAGGCGCCATTGGGGTGCTTGGCCCTGAGGGTACAACAGGGGATGGTGTGTTCAGGAAGCTCTCAGAGAGCTGACTCAGTCCCGTGAGGTTGAGAGGCCCTTCATCAAGTACCTGGGATGTCAGGCACAAGACTGATGACAGATTGTCCGTTGACAGGCTTGGCTGTGGGGTGGAAGAAGGAGGAGTGTAGTGGGGCTGTCTGGTCTGCAGCTGGGCGAGGTGTGGCATCTATGGCATGCGATGAACCTGGGCCTGGACTGGGAAGTTCTGCTTCTGCTGTGGGAAGTCCTGGTAGTCGTAGCCTTGGTAGGTGAGAGGCTGTTGAAAGCCGTGGAAGGGCTGTGACATCGCCTGGGTTGGAGGAGCAGACCTGGCCTGGGTTGGAGCAGGTTCAGCTGGGCCTTGACGGTTGTGCAGAAATGCTGTGATCTTCTCCTTCATCACCTGATACTGGGCCTTGGGCAGATCCCTCTGGGTGTGGCTCACGTAGGTGATGAAGGTGTGGCGGCTCGAGGATCCTCTGTCCAAGTGGACCATCTGAGAGAGAAGTTCTGTGCTGGTCTTGATTGTGTCCCTGATCTCCAACAGCACACTGTGGTCCTGGCCCTCCAGTCTGCCTCTCTGCCTGCATCCTGTGGAGCTGGGGTTGGGGGTGGGTTGGTCTCTGGTGGCTGCCGCTTCTTCCTCAATTTGTGACAGGGGATCCTCCAAGTCCTCCGGCATGGGGTGTGCAGCTGCCATGGGGGTCTCTGCCGTGAGACCCTCTGAAGACACCTGCCTGGACAGGCTAGCTGTCTCCTGGCTAGAAGAGGACTGGCTGTCTGCGGGGTGTCTGAGGGAGAGGGGTGTTAGAGGAGCTGCTCCTTGGTGGCGGACCTCACCCTCCAGGAAACTGCATTTGGCCATGATGTACATCTCCCGGTCAGTGAGCTTGGCAGCGGCCTGCCCGGATTTCTTGAGGTGTAGCTTTCCATACCAGGTGTGCATGTGCTTCCACCATCCCAGGAGTACATCTGCAGTGTAGACCAGGCTCTCTGCCTTGTCTCTCCAAGCTGCCAGTTTCTTCTTGGTGTCGCAATAGAGTCTGTGGCCCTTTCTCCAGAGGTACTCGTTCTCCCTCAGCCATTCCAGCACCTCCTCCTCATGCTTCTTGGAAATGGTGTACTGTTTCCTCTCTCCCTTCTCCTTCCCTTGTCTCTTCCTCCCTCTGGCAAGGGCTTCAGCAGGGCCTTCAGGGGCTTGAGCAGCAGGGCCTTCAGCAGTCGGGCTTTGAGGGCCTTGGGGCTGGTCCACCACAGCAGTAGCAGCAGTAGCAGTAGCAGCAGCACCAGCAGCACCAAAAGCACCAGCAGCACCAGCAGCACCAGCAGCACCAGCAGCACCTGCAGCACCAGCAGCTTAAGAGTCAGTGCCAGGGAGTGGGATGCTGGTTCTGTCCCTCTTGCCAGGGCTGGCACGTGTAGGTACCAGCTTCCTCTTTTTCCCTGACTTACGAACCATGGTGTTCTTTCCAGATGTATGTGGCAGCACGTCTTTCCTCTGAATGCTGACTGCGTGTGAGCTGCATCCTTTTATATCTGTGGAGCTGATGCAATTCATACTCCCCGCATGTGCAGTGAACGCTTTGCATCTGATATACATCTGCTCGGCATCCCCTTTGTTTCTTCTAGGTGTCCGTGATGCATCCGTGTCATCCACTATGCATCCGCCCCTTCCGCTATGCGTCCACTTCAAAATTCTCCCCCGGAAGCCCTTCGGATGTGTCATCTGCTTCCATCCGCTGTCATCCACTAGGCTTCCTATGAACATCCATTTAACATCCTCACTACATACTACCCCCATCCGTTCTTTTCCGTTCTTTTCTGTTCTGTTTATGCAAATTTTCACCACTTTTGGGAGTGGATGACAACGGATGGAGCCACCCCCAAAATTTTGCTCGTCCACTGTGTCCTTTTTGCATACGTTTTGCATCCGTCGGCCAGTGGGACCTAGCATTTAGCAATGAGGGACCATCTGTTCAGCTACTGCCAGGTCCATGAGTGCAGCAAATGTGGCAAGCATGGGCAGAATAGCAGAATATCATCTTCTGGGAATATGTTTCACGTGCCACAATTGTTTTTCAACACTGTTTGCATGGGCTTTAGGCCTTGCATGATCAAAATAACTAACTTACTACATATTCTACTTGTGTATCATAATTAATCAACCTTAAAGTATACATGACTCCAATATCGCTGAAAGTAATTTTTTTCCCTTCATCTGATTACTGAACAGGTAGGAAAATTGTTTTTCCACATATGTTCTTGTAGATTTAAGTGGCTTTAATTATGGCACACTTGCAAGAAAACTAACCTTGGTTTTTCCTATGCTTTTCAAATGAAAACAATGCATAAACGAAGTGTCCTTGGTGCTCTCTGAACTCACTTGTTTTCTTGCAGATGTTTCATTGTCCTAACTGCACTAGGTAACATCTGATGATATTACCTAGTTAGGGTAATGAAACACCTGCAAGAAAACAAGTGAGTTCAGAGAGTACCAAGGACCCCTCATTTCTTCCCTGAGCTACAAATATTCTCCTTTATTTCAACCATGCATCAAGTTGAATACTTGGCCATGCGATGGTCTTCTCAGGGAAACAAAAATTAGAATTACATTTCCAGCTCTGTTAGAGCTCTGCAGATGGTCCACAATGCTAAATTGTGCGTGTGTATGTGTGTGTGTTTGCACGTACATAGTCATGCAGACAAAATTGTTTCCTTTGGGATCTTAATAGTCCTATAATTCTGCTCCCCTCTTTATTACATTTTGTACTGTGAGCAGAATACTACAGTATACGACATAGAGTATTTGCAATATTCTTGGTAGCTATCAAGTCATGAATAGTTCAAAACTCCTTTCTTTGAAGGCATCATTTTGATTTCTACATATCTTGCTTAACACAGACATGACAAATGAACAACAAGCAAGACATCTTATCAACCACACAGGCAACCCTGAATCACCACATTTTAATGAACTAATTAAAATATTGGGAGCTTAGTGAGTCATTTATTCTTTGTAGAGCCTTTTGCTATTTACTCATTTGAAGCATGTGGGTTAAAAATTTGACTGACAAAGGAAATGGAGATGAAAAACTGAACAATGTTCAGTTTGAAGGTATCACAGTAAAATAATTGATTGTTATTTTCTTGTTTGTGTGGCATGTTTTCTTTTTTATGGAAAAAATTACAATCTTGTAACTTGTAAAAACAGAACAAGCCCATTTATGTACACAAACACTTTATGTAAGTGAATCTTTTGGTAGGTCAGCATCTGACTAAATAAAGCTTGAGCTATAATGTATTATGAAAGTAAAAAATTCAGCCTTGGATAGGAATATGGGAAATACTGTAAATAAAGTGTCTTGCCAAATGAATGGAACAATCAAAGCAGACTTTTAAAAGATTGTTTAAAAACTGCATACAATATCATAAGAAAAATATTCAGTGTAAGTAAGAGACTGATTTTATATATATAATGAAGTAGAGTGAATGATGTTTGCATGAAAAAATTACACTGTCATTTTCATTTTCTTATTCCATGCCTTAATTTCTTAATCTTCATTTCATATATACTGTATTTCAGAAGCTATGAATCTTGAAATCAGTACCTTTCAGCCTAATGCACTTTGCTATGTTGTTAGGAATACTATATAAATCACATCCATTGTGACACAATCTTTATAGGCAGCAGGATCTGGGTTAGTTGATGTGATTCTCATGGAATTTCCGGAAGTCTAATGCAGCTTGAGCAATTTTTTATTGTTAAAGACATCATATCATATCTCTTCAGTAAGGGATTAGGATCAGCAGTGGGATTCAAATTTTTTTACTACCGGTTCTGTGGTGTGTGTTGCTTGGCTTGGTGTGCGTGGCTTGGTGGGCATGACAGGGGAAGGATACTGCAAAATCTCCATTCCTACCCCACCCCACTAACCTGCTTTCCAGCTCCATTTTCCTGTGCAGGGAAACAAAAGAAGACCCAGCTAATCAGCTGGGCCTTGAGAACCAGAGTATAGATGGAGCAGGACCAGTCAGAGGTGGTATTTCAAACTACTCAAAATCTCCACTATCGGTTCTCCGAACTACTCAAAATTTCCATTACCAGTTCTCCAGAACTGGTCAGACCCTGATGAATATCACCTCTGATTAGCATCATGTATTTTCTCATTTTTTCTGGTTTTCCCACTTGGTTTGGAGGTCAGCACAAGATTACGGATATATGAATTTGGCATGCCTAGAATCTCTGAAAACTGGGAACTGTGAAAAATAATTCAGGGCCAAGGTACAAGTCTGCACACAACTGCAGTTTTCAATTATTCATGTGCATGTTCTATTCAAATGAATAGCCAACCCCAAAAATAAAAATCACAACTAAACAATAGCGTCACAAACTGAATACAAAAATAACATTCTTGATTTCCATTGCTTCTTCTTGTTTCCATTATGTTAGGTAAATTTTAGATAAAAAGAGCAAGACAACATTTCCAGAACAATATTTTCAGGAAAGAAAAAAAGCCAACATTAGCAATTATTTGAAGTAGTCTTCTACTTGCTAGTTGATGAGATTGAATCTTGTATGAATCTGAGCGTAATAACAGGGAGTAATTGGGGAGCGAGTACAAATTCATTATTTTCTTGAACAGGTAAGTGACATATTTCCAGGAACACAGAGTAGTGAAATTTAAGAGAAATCTTAAATCATAAAGTACTGGGAAAAATGCAAACGTCAGAAAAAAATAGAGCAAAATGTATGTTAGAAGTCAACCAGCTTCAGTTGACGTCTTTTATCAAGCACGTGATCTCAAATTAATATTCTGCTCTGCTAATATAAAGACCATTAAGTATAACATAGTAGTTCAGTTTTAATTCCTTCAATCACAATAAATACCCATTTCCAGGGATGGGATTCAAATTTTTAAGCAACCGGTTCGGTGGGCGTGGCTTAGGTGGTGGGCATGGTTTGGTGGTCATGTGACTGGGTGGACATGGTTTGGTAGTCATGTTATTGGCTGGGCATCACCAACTCAATATCAGTCACATCGAGGCACGCATCTCCTCGCTTAGCCTCTCATGACTTTGGGGATGCTGCAACAGTCATAAGTGTGAAAAATGGTCATAAGTCACTTTTTTCAGTGCCATTGTAACTTTGAATGGTCACTCCACACAAGCAAAGTATCAGCAAATGAGGGGGGGAAACTCCAGAGACGTTCCTGAGACAGGAAGTTTAGTCCTGCCAAGAATGTAATAAGGGTTAATGGAGAGGCAGTTTCTTTAAGCAACACCAGAATGTTTCCTTCCTGCCTTCCTTACAGGATTAGGCCAGTAATTTCTTCTAACAGCTGGTTCTCTGAACTGCTTAGAATGTTAACAACTGGTTCCAGTGAATAGGTGTGAACTGGTAGAATCCCACCCCTGCCCATTTCACATCAGTAAAAAACCCCAAAACTACACTCTGAAACACTACAACCCCCCCCCCCCCAAATACCTCTCTTCTTCCAATCTCCCAGATAGAATAAATCACTGCTCTTCAAACAACTTAAAAAGAAAGACATGTTGTATTAGAAAATATCTGATCACTTTGCATACTGCAATCTGGATAGGATAATGTGCTTCTCTTTGTGCAGGCTGTAACCATTTTGCAAAAGAAGGCCCACCAACACCCCTGCTCAATTGAGCCAGTGCTTTTATTTATTTATTTTTAAATAATTTTATTAAGCTGATCAAAATAGAAAATAGAAAAGGAAAGGAAAATAGCAGGGAGGAAAAGGGGAGAGAAAAAGAGAAGAGAAAGAAACAGGATAAAGGAGAAAAAAGAAACAAAAGCATTGATTTCCAATTATTTAATGCAGTAGAAAAAGATAGCAACAATCTCAACTTCTATGTACTAGCCATTTCCGCAATAACAGACTTCATCAGCAAAACTCCAAGACTAAGTTTCTTATTTTTCCATCTCCAGGACAAAATCTAGAAGGAGCCTCCAAGTCAAAACAAAGTTGGATGTGTTCTTTTCTTTGTTTAAAGGGAATTTAGACATTCCTGCTAGTTTGGTCAGTTTTTCCAGCCATTCATAGCAATAGCAATAGCACTGAGACTTATATACTGCTTCATAGTGCTTTACAGCCCTCTCTAAGCAGTTTATAGAGTCAGCCTATTGCCCCCAACAATCTGGGTCCTCATTTTACCCACCTCAGAAGGATGGAAGGCTGAGTCAACCTTGAGCCTGGTGAGATTTGAACTGTCAAATTGCAGGCAGCCAAGCAGTCAGAAAAAGTATCCTGCAGTACTGCACACTAATATTTCCGTTTTTGTGCATAAAGCATTTTTGTTGCTGTCAACACATCAACTCAGCCAGTGCTTATTATGTACTCTAATAATTTCTATACCTTACTTTATCACCATGCTGAAAGAAGCATAGTGGTTCATTTTTGCTTCCTGTGGAGAAGCTTACTCGTTTGAAACCAGGTAGAAATTTTATGTCTGTATTTTAATGCTTTTCTCCGCCCCGCCCCCCAAATAAAATTAATTTCCCTCTGGGCTTTTTGTCTTGTTTTATATTTAAAGATCCATAGATTTATTGTTATAGCATTTTTCTGCTCACTGTTAATTTAGTTCACCATTGGCTATTTTGGTATTTGAGAACTGGGGCTGACCTCTGCCATCTCAAGTGTCTACAAGTCCTGGCTGTTAAATGGTAAACTTTTATTTTGTACGGACTAAGGAAAAATCCAGAAAAATCAAGGAAAGAAGAATATTGAAAAAAACCTGACATTTCTTCTGATGTTGGGCTAACAGCCTTTACAATGATGAACATATATTTGAACCCCTACACTATTTTAGCAATGCTGATATAATGCAAGAAAAGAAGAAACCTCTTTTTTAAAGCTGCTTATTGTGCCTGCATTATACACATACACATATACGTGTGTGTGTGTGTGTGTGTGTGTGTGTAACTTTCAGTGAAGATGTTTTCATCCTGCCCTAGGCTAATTCAGACCACCAACAATAAAACTTTTGCAAAATCCAGTAACATCCAGACACATTAAAAAAGTGATCGTCACTGTTTTCCTGGAACTTGAGAGTAGGGATACACAACAGAACTGATAGCTTGCAGCCTGGTCTGAATACCTTGTAAGTTGTTGGCAAAGTGCCTTTGTCTTTGCAGGATTTGCTTAGATTAGTGCATGCTGGCATGAACATTGATCAAGCACAACTTAAATGGTAAATGTGCCTTTTTAAATGGATGTAAGTATTGACAAGTATGCAGTAGGCTGGATAGGTATAATGTACGGATGCCATGCACTATGTTGTTGGATCTGTACATTTTTGAAGGGATAAACATGTTTGGTGTAACTTAGCATTTGTACCAATGTGGGCAAACACATTCAAGGATTTCATATCATGAATGAATTGAAGAAATGTGGAAAACATCCCAAGTGTCCATTTGAAACCATTCATTTAGATGCTCTGCGAAACAAACACGTTCTTTCATTTCAATAAAACCCAAGGGGATTTCATAGCCCTGACATCCAGTAACGCATTTGGGGTTGAGTTGCTGAGAAGTGATGATGCCCGTTAATAAGAGCAAAAGCATAAGCAGGCTCCATGTGTGCTGAATGCAATCACTAAAGGATGCTTCTGTTTTCTCCAGCCCTCTAGTGGTGCTTGAGGGAGAGCAAATGCCACTGAAGGAGGAGTTAGAATTACAGATTTGACTTGGATGAATTTCCCATTACACCTGAAGTGTACAAACAATTAAATGAAACATGTAGAGCCAGACTCTTAAGGCTGCTTTTGAGCATGCATGGTTTTTGCTGCAGCCTACCTAAGTGTTTTCTTGCTGGGGCTTCCGGCGGAATTAACACCACTAAATTGCACAGTTTTATTCAGCTGCACACAGCTCTTGACAGAAGTAGTAAAATGCAATGCTTTCTAAATATAGACAAGTTTCAGGTCTAACCTGAAAGAAAAAGAACTGCAGATTAATTCCTAAATGCTTATTGTTCTCTTGTAAAGCTGGGAGATGTGTGCTATTTTGTTTCTTGTTGAGAAGTCTGAGATCCACTCAGAACTACAAACTCTCTTTTGAGATTAAGGTAAAAGTTCCCCTTGCACATACGTGCTAATTGTTTTCGGTTCTAGGGGGCAGTGCTCATCTCCGTTACAAAGCCAAAGAGCTAGCGCTGTCCAAAGACATTTCCATGGTCATGTGGCCGGTGTGACTAAACGCCAAAGATGCATGGAATACTATTACCTTCCCAGTTCCCACCAAAGTGGTCCCTATTTTTCTACTTGGATTTTTACATGCTTTCAAACTGCTCGGTTGGTAGAAGTTGAGACAAGTAACAGGAGCTCGCTCTGTTACATGGCTCTAGAGATTCAAACTGCTGAACTGCCAACCTTTCTGACTGACAAGCTCAGCGTCTTAGCCACTGAGCCACTGCATCCATTCTGAGATTGTCTTAGCAAAATTGGACTTTGTTTTTAAAAAAGGCTGAATTATCCAGTATCACCTGAAGTCAGGACAAGAAGCAATGGATGAAAATTAATCAAGGAGAGTACCAGTCTAAACCTAAGGAGAATTTTCCTGATAGTTGGAACAATTAATTAGTGAAATGACTTGCCTCCAGAAGTTGTGGGTGCTCCAACACTAGAAGTTGTTAAGAAGAAATTGCACAATCATTTGTCTGAAATGGTGTAGGGTTTCCTACATTAGCAGGGGGTTGGACTAGAAGACCTCCAAGATCCCTTCCAATTCTCTGTTATTCTGTTATCTATGTGACCTCTGATAAAGTTAATAGATTGCTGTATAATTGTCACAAAGCCTATTGAGGTAATTCCCCATTAGGAGAATGAGTGCACACAGGGAGACGTCGTGAGAGTGATGTTGAATAACACACAACCAGCAGACAGATTCACTGAATAGTAAAATGTAAGTTTTACTTCCAGTAAATGGTTAAGCAAAGTCCAACAAACAGTCCAAGTCATTCACAGTTAAAGCAGTCAGTTTTCAGTCCAGGAATAATCCAAATAACAAAGTCCAGTATCATAAACAGTTCAGTAACAGACTTACACCAATCCAAGAAGAACGATGATCAGCAACAGTCAATAGGGAAAAATGCAGAAAACAAGAACATCGATCAACAGAACATCTAGCAACTAGCAACTAATAACAACAGAACAGAACAACCCAGGTTTCTGGCTCCATCTTATGTCCATTTGAGGAACCACACACAATTACAATTTTAGCATTCCCTTAGTATTAAACGTCTATCCTGGTTTATATATTTCCAACCCAACTGTTATTATCAATTTCTAACAAAGTCCACTATTTTTTTTCCCTAAAAACTGAAATGGAGGTCCTCCCCAGATATGATGCTTGGGTCTCATTCCATTAGAATCTTTTCTTTCCTAATTCTAGCTTTAGTTTTATTACTATTGCTATCAAAAAGAGAAAGCTTTTGAAAAATAGGAAGTTGCCTTCCATCTTTTATATAGATCAACAAATGTTTATTTCTTATTTATTTGTTTCATTTATTTGCATCCTATCTCTCCATGTGGCTACTTTAGGCAGCTTATATTAAAAACAGAAATAATAGAACAATGAAGTAAACAATGGCAAAGGAACACAATGAGAATAAATATATCAATATGATAACTAAAAAGATGGGTGAGTGAAGAGCAGAGAGCAAAGGGGGAAATGGAATCTGCCATCAATCTAGCAGCCATTTCCAATGTGGAACTCTCCCATATGGTTCCCAGTCTAATTGGCAGAGTCATATCTTGCAGAAGGATAGGAAGGTGGGGGCGGACCTAACTTAAAGAGTAAGATATTTCAAAGGGCAGGTGCTGCCACAGAGAACCCTCTTCTTCTGGATCGTTATAATCAGAGTTCTTTGACCAGTGGGATAAGCCTTCTCTGCTGGCAAGAGTAGGAGGGGCTTATCTTAGTGGGATGAGGCAGTTTATTCTATTAAAATATCTAAATAGATTCATTCACTGTTTCATTCCTGATGAATTTGATACTGGTGCCACTTCATTTTGCAGCTTGAAAAGAGTAACAATAGATTTCAAAACTATGTCGTGACTTTCAGTTAGGATGTGGCTATGGTGATGAGTTCAAAGGTTTAAAAATAACATACTGTTGTTCTCCTGCAAGCAAATAACATCTAGATTCTACATTTATGTGCTAATAAATAAAAAGTGCTATCTTGAAGGATAAAGTTGTTTAGCAATCATTATTAAATTGATTCTTCTGATAAAAAGCACATATCTTGGGTCTGAACAATCAATTTTGTCTGTCTACTAAATAATTGTACCTTAGACTCTGTCATGCCTTTGTTGGAGTCTGAGGAGGAGATTGAGGAGCTGACAGAGTGGGAGTGTGGCTCCGATGGCTGTGGAGGAAATGGGGGAAGAGCACAGCCTAGCTGAGCATTCAGAGGAAGACCCAGGGCCATCCCTTCTTCATCCTAGGGCACACAGGGAGGAACAGAGAAGGGAGCAACATGTCTTATGGGAGAGGAAAAGGCCACGATCCCTTTCATTAGTTGCAGCTGGGAGAACAGGATATTAAGGCCCTGTCACACTGGCCGACAGATGCAAAACGTTTGTAAAAAGGACACAGTGGACGAGAAAAATGTTCCATCCATTGTTATCCGCTCTCAAAAGGGGCAAAAATTTGCATAACCAGAGCGGATAACACGGAAAGGAACGGACGCAGGGAGGACGCAGAGTGGATGGAAAACAGATGTGGAACAGAAGCCCAGTGGATGGAAGCAGATGAGAGCAGATGGCACATCTGCTAGGCTTCTGGGGGACCTCAGCAAAATGGATGCGGAATGGAAAGAGCGGATGCAGAGCGGACGCCGAGCGGATGAAGCGGATGAACAGCGGATGCACAGCGGATGAAGCAGATGCAGAGCGGAAGCCTAGCGGATGCACAGCGGAAGCCTAACGGATGCCGAGCGTTAATTTTGCATGCGGGGGGGGGGGGGTAGCGTAAGCCCTGCAGATATAAAGGGAAGCAACTCGAAAGCAGGTCACCATTCGGAGGAAAGACCTGCATCCAGACACATCGAGTGCCTTGCCAGCCTGCCCTGCCTGCATGCCTTGCTTCCAGCCTTCCTGCCAGCCTCCCTGCCAGCCTTGCTGTCTGCCTGCCTGCCAGCCTTGCTGTCAGCCTCCCTGCTAGCCTTGCTATCTGCCTGCCTGCCAGCCTTGCTGCCAGCCTTCCTTCCAGCCTCCCTGCCAGCCAGTCTGCCTGCCAGCCTTAGTGCCTGCCTGCCTGCCAGCCTTGGTGCCTACCTGCCTGTCAGGCTTCCTGCCAGGCTTCCTGCCAGCCTGCCTGCCAGCCTGCCTGCAAGCCTTGGTGCCTGGCTGCCTGCCAGCCTCCCTGCCAGCCTCCCTGGACAGGGCAGCCAGCAACCCCACAACCATGGGGAAGAAGAGAAAGCAGCAACATGCCGCCATCCCTGGCAAGAGGGACAGGGCAACCCTCCCGCCCCTGTCCTTGACTCTGCTTCTGCTGGGGCTTCTGCTGCTTCTGATTCTGGAGGAGCTGCTGCTGCTGCTTCTGGTGGTGGTGCTTCTGCTGGTGCGTACCCTGCTGAAGCTGCTCCTCGTCCTGCTCATACTCATGGACTTGCTCATCCTGCTCGTGCTCCTGGTCTTGCTCATCCTGCTCATCCTGCTCGTGCTCCTGGTCCTGCTCGTGCTCCTGGTCCTGCTTGTGCTCCTGGTCCTGCTCGTGCTCCTGGTCTTGCTGGTGCTACTGGTGCTTACTCTGCTGCTGCTGCTCCTGGTCCTGCTGCTCCTGCTGCTCCTGCTGCTCCTGCTGCTCCTGCTGCTGCTGCTGATGATCCTGCTGGTGCTGCTGCTGCTGCTGCTGCTGCTGATGATGATTGTGATCCTGCTGGTGATGATGATGATGATGATGATGATGATGATGATGGTGATGATGGTGGTGATGATGATCCTGCTAGTGCTGCTGCTGCTGGTGGTGTGGAGGAACAGCCCCTACTGCCTGGGAGCCCCTCTGATGAGGGCCCATCTGGTCCTGCCAAAGAGAGGAAGAGGCGTATGTGGGGACGGGAGAGGAGGCAATACTCCATTGAGGAGGAACACGAGGATGAGGTGCTGGAGTGGCTGAGAGAGAATGACTATCTGTGGCGGAAGGGACACAGGCTCTACAGGGACACCAAAAGGAAGCAGGCTGCTTGGAGAGAGAAGGCGGAGAGCTTGGGCTACACTTCGGAGGTGCTCCTCGGCTGGTGGAAGCACATGTACACCTGGTACGGGAAGCTGCACCTCAAGAAATCTGGCCAGGCCACAGTTAAGCTGACGGACAGAGAGTCCTACGTCATGGCCAGGTGCAGCTTCCTGGAGGGTGAGATCCGCCACCGAGGAGCACCAGCAGCCCCTCTCACTAACCTGTCTCCAGGCAGGTTTCTGTGGAGCGTGCCAGGGCGGAGAACCCGCAGACAGCTGTTGTAACCGTGGTGGAGTGCGTGGAGGACTCCCTGGTGCGGTGGGAGAAAGGAGACGGCATGTCCACCACAGCCCTACCCACATCCACCCCCAGCTCCACCTCCACAGAAAGGCAGAGAGGCAGACCGGAGGGGCAGAGCCACACTGTCCTTCTGGAGATCAGGGACACCATCTGGAGCAGCATAGATCTCCTCTCTCAGCTGGTCCACACCGATTCCTCATCCTCCAACCGCAAGCCCTTCCTCACCTATGTCAACCAGACCCTCATGGACATGGAGGAACCCCAGTACCAGATGGTGAAGGACTGGATCACCGAGCTGCTTCACAACCCTCCAGGCCCAGCTGAACCTGCTCCCACCCAGTCCAGGTCTGCTCCTCCACCCCAGGTGATGTCCTTCCCATTCCAAGGCTTTCCACAGCCCCTCACCTACCAAGGCTATGGCTACCAGGAGGTCCAGCAGCACAGGCAGCAGCCCTTCCCAGTCCAGGCACAGAGTCATCGGACGACACCGTTGCCACCGGTTCCACTGATGCCACTGATGGCACCCATGCCACCGACACCACCCATGCCACTGATGCCACCCACGCCACCAATGCCACCAACGCCATTCCTCGCCCAGCTGCAGACTAGACAGCCCCACTACACTGCTCCTTTCTCCACCCCACAGCCAAGCCTGGCCTCACTACATCTCTCCTCGGTACTGGGGCTGACACCACATGGCATGGAGGAAGGAGCTCTCAACATCACGGGTCTGAGCCAGGTGTCCGAGAGCTTCCAAACACCATCACCTGTTGTCCTCTTGGGGCCAGACACCCCAATGATGCCTCAGACCAGCACTCCAGCAGCACCCACCTCCACAGCAACTGGACCCTTCACCCCTGAGACTGGGCACACCTCCGAGTGACCAAGAGGAGTGCGAGAGACTGGCTGACTGGCTACCTGTGGACTTTATTTGGACACTTGACTTGGGTCATTTTTCTTTTACAGCTTGTTGTTAATAAAGTCTATCTTTGATTCACACACTTGCTTCATTTCTTTTTTTTAATAAAGTCTTGGTGGAAACTTTTATAAATGGTTTAAGCCTTTGCATGCTTGTGGGATGGGTTAAGACAGCAGTGGGGTGGTCAGGGATACCTGTGGAATGAGCAGGGATACCTTTTGGATGGGTAATAGCTGTGGGATAAATAAACCTCCAGTGCAAGCATAGTGGGACTGTATGGTCCACCCTCCCAGGTGCCACACCTACAGCCCTTCATTATCAATAATAATGTAATTATCATCCACACATGTCAACATAAACACAACTTTTCATTAAACGTCCTGTTCATTGTAGGCCCACCCAACATACATGACCCAATCTCATCCGTGTGATGAGACAGGCTGAAGGAAGCATCCATTAAACATCTATCATTCTGTCTTGCCACTCCACCGCTCCAGCTGGGGAGTTGCACCAGTGTTTCAGGAGGTAGCGCTGCTTCTTCCCTTCACGTGAGGCTCTGTTGGGGCCTTGCACATCCTCAGTGTCTATCAGGTTTTGCCCTTGCCTCCATTTCCCAGGCTCCATGTCCCCATTGCCTTGTTGGAGATCCACAGGCCTGTTCTGCAAGACTGGGTAGTGGGTGCACATGAGATTGTGCAGGATGCAGCAAGCTTCCACGATCCTCCTGACGGTCTGTGGGTGATGCTGCATGGTGGTGAGAAGTACCTGGAACCTGTTGGCCAAGATGCCAAAGGTGTTCTCCACCACCCGCCTTGCCCCGGACAGCCTGTACTTGAAGATCCTCTCTTCACGGGTGAGGAGTCTGGAGGTGTAGGGCTTCATGAGGTAGGTTCTGAGGGAGAAGGCGTCACCCCCCACGATGAAGTAGGGCACATCTTGCATGTCGTTGGGCAGGGGGTCTGGATCTGGGAAGCCCACGATGAGGTTGCATTCCAGCCCCTCCTTGAGGTGACCGGCGTTGTATACCTGGGCATCTGAAGCTGAGCCGTTGCCTGAAGCATCGATGTACATGAACTTGTAGTCATCATCGACCATGGCGAAAAGGATGATGCTGAAGAAGCCCTTGTAGTTGAAATAAGTGGACCCCGACTTGGCTGGAGCTTTGCAGGCCACGTGCTTTCCATCTATGGCTCCAACGGTGTGGGGGAAGTTCCACTTCTGATACCACTGCTCAGCAACTTTCTTCCAGCCTTCTTCAGTGGAGGGGCACTGGAGGAGCTCCTCCAGGTATTCTTCGATGATGCCCTGCACCACTTCTCTGACCACAATTCTGATGGTGTTGTGTGGCACTCTCCAGCCGTACTGCATGCTCCTATACGTGGTCCCGGAGGCCAGGTGGTGCAGAGTCAGTGCCACCTTGAGCCCAGGGTCCAGGCTGGGCCAGAAGTTGGTGTTTGCCTTGGTCAACCTGGGTCTCAGCCGCTCCACAACTTCATCATACATGGCTGGAGGCATCCTCATGAAGTTTTGGAATGCACGAGTGTCTTTGTTCCGGAGCTCCACCATTAGCTTGTTGTACAGTCTGTACTCTGCTCTTCTGGCGATCTATCTTTGGACCCAGACACTTCTTGGCTGACTCTTTTTCTTCCCATAGTAGAGTTCACAGAGCCTGTAGATGGCTTCGCACTGTTGCAGAACGATGGTGGCTGCCAATAGGACTTTGTTACGATCCACGGTGGACATGACTGGATGCTGTGGAAGAGGAAGAGTCAGATGAAGACTGCAGAGGTCTGCACAGCAGGGCTGCTGGTCTGAAAGTGAGATCCAGATGAGTTGCTCCCCCTTTTTATAGGCAGTATAGGTTTTCCCCTATGTGTCCCTTTGCATCCTCTAGGCATCCTCTAGACATCCTTAATATCCAAGATAGGTCCCCTCTACGAACGTTTTTTTCCATTTTAAATGCTTTCTTTGCGAACTGCATCCACTTTCATCTGATCTGCATCCATTCTGCATCTGTTCCCCAACCGTTCCGCTTCCTCCCTGTGTCCGTTTACCGCTGGAGCGGATCGAGTTGCGCGGATACAGAGTGGATGCCTAGCGGATATAGCGGATGCATAACGGATGCAGAATGGATGCCTAGCGGATGCAGAATGGACGAATTGGATACATTTTCCGCGCAAAAGTTTTGAGCAGCTCAAAACCCTCTGAGCGGATGAAACGTCAATAGACTGATGCTGGACGGATAAAGAGGAAGCAAAACGTATGCAGTGAGTACAAAATGGAAGCATCGCGTTAACCAACGGATGGCAAGTGTTTTTCTCCATTTTACATCCTCTTTCCATCCGTTGGTGCAGTTTGACAGGGGCTTTAATCAGGATCAGGGCATTGCTGCTATGGGTTTCTTCAAAGAACTGGTGATCACAGCAGGGAATCTCTTTCACATACCTCCTTTAGAGTGTTGCTTTTGAAAGCCCCATGGAAGCTGCCCGTTTTAGTACCTTCTCCCAAGAATAATGATAGATCTAAAACCATGATAGTCCTTTCTAAACTGGAAGAGTTGATAGATAGAAGACAAGAGTTGTTTTCCTTTCTACCTTTCCATGAGAAACTGCAGTTTTGTATGTTTTGGAACTGATGCTGATGATTACTACATTGTTTGACTGATTATAGGCCATCAAGTTATGATTGACTCTTAACCATCAATCATAAAGGTTTTCTCCAGGAGATGATTGCTACCAACCACAAAATAAATGTGTATATTTTATGCAGTTTGACACTTTGTCACTCTTCCAAGACTTGTCTCCTGGTTATGTCTGGAAGTACAAGGAAAATCAGTTATCTTGATGTGAATATGGAACATATTTGGAGAATTAAAAAAAACAGGTGTATGCCAGGAATCTCTTTTATGTGTCAGAAATAAACTCAGACTTGATTTAAAGCTTCCATACTGTTCATTTTAGCTTCCTTTCATCTAAGCACCTCCTGCAGAATATGAAAAAGGAGCTTTCTATTGAATTCATATGGTTCCTTTATATATCATATGTACAAATCAAATGAAATTGATCATCACAATTACTGTATATTGCTTCTGGGTAGTTATGTTTCATGTGCATGTGCCAATATGACTAAAATTTTCTTTAATTCATTTTTTTTTTCGTTTACATGTTGATTTGGATTGGTCTATGAATCTATGATTAACTAGAATGTTATTCATTTGAAAATAAAAAGAATGTTTACCAAAAACAAGCAAGTGAATGGAGAAATGTTAAGATGTGCAAACGATGCTAGGAAACTGAATGGTAGAATGTGATTTAGAGGAGAACATTTTTTGAAAGGAGTGAAAATGCCAATGTGGAAGTATGTTTCCCCTCCCCCATCACTTCGGTATATATTAAAGTTCAATGCAATGTGATAGTGTGCATAAGAAGTAAAAGAAAAAAAAAGAAAGGTTCAAGAATGAATTAATGGGTGCTGGATAAATACAGAAATGGCTAAATGACAAATGCATGTAGTGTTTTGTATAATTATGAATAGGATTCAGTTCTATTTCCTTTTCTTAATCTCATGCTATTTAAGTTTATCATTTTATACTTCCTTTTAGATCTTTTTTATAACTTTCCTTACTCAAAAAGGGAACACATGAAGAAATGCAGGATGTGTGCATCTATGTATGTCTACCAAGCCATTTTGTGTGATTTTTTTTTATTTAGGAAAATATATAGAGATATTTATAAGACAAGCAGCTTTCAAAACTGTGGCCTTGTCAATAATATTTTGATTCTCAAACATAGGTAGGCCTCACAGAAATGGGCCATTTATGGAATTTTTAAATTGCTTCTTCTAAGATATTGTCAAATGTTGTATATTTTTTTTCACAAAATACACAGGCATAATCTTTCAAAAATGAAAGATGATTGCTCTCACTGGTTTCATTAGAAGCAAGCTAATGTGTATGACTAGCAAATTAAAGTTGCTCTTGAGTTCAGCTTCATTCCAAATGTTTGCATTTATGCAATTTTCTTGGCACCATAATAGAAATGGTTTGCTGTTGTCTTCTTTATTTAATTTTAAGATTTAAGAATTTTACCAACCAAGAATTAACCAGGTATCTCCTTCCTTAAATATTGAGTTCAGCTAAGGTTGATCATGTGATTCCCATCTTCTGAGGGAACACAATAAAATAATGACAAACACTTCCTTTCAGGCTTTTCCAACCTCTAGACACCAACAAAACCTCATTTATTAAGCATCTTAAATTAAGGAGATCTAAACATTAAATGAATAGTAGTATTGAGAAGGCAAAGATGTGATGACTTCCAGTTTGCAATACTCGGTGGCGGCAGGAATCCGCGATCGTGTGTGGTTTCTGCTGCGCTCGCTGCTGGAGTGCCCTGAGCCAACCGGCTTCGGGCAATAGCTACCTCGTAGAGGTAACTGAAGACAGGGGAGACTTAGCAGGGGTCCGGGGGAGTTGCACCCCCCTCTTCAGCTGGCTTAACTCCCTTTTCCGAAAGCAGTAGAGCGGCGGTTAGAAATGGCCGCCATAAAGAAGCTTTCATCCAGAAAAGAATGTGCAGGAGGAAGCTGAGAAGTGAAAGTTTTGGCTGACTGGGAGGAGAAGCAACATCTAAGACATCCTGGAATTTAAATTTTGGAAAAAGGTACATTGTTCCCTAAGAAGATCGAGAAGCAGCGAATGAAAGTGAAAAGGGAAAGTTTGTTTTTTCTCACTCTCCTTCCTTACGGTGACAGCAGATGAATGAGAAACTGGAAAAACCTGCTTTGGCATCAGCAGGTAATCAAACTGGAAAATTAAAGCCAAGGGGACAATAAAGATTTCTGAACACTGGGAATAAAGAAATTATGCTGTAAGTGGGAAGGGAGAGGATAAGAATTAAGATTAAGATATGGCTGGGGGAGACTGCTTGGAATTTAAAAGACTAGAACAAAATCATAATAAGACTTCTAAAAGACACATTTTGATTGGAACTTTGTAACTGAATTACAGCCCCAGGAAGAGAAAGTGAAAAAAAGAAGAAAGTGTTAAATGAAATAGACTGTGTGTATTTGGACTGTTTGGTGACTTTGGGACTTTTGGAAATTCTTTTTTGAATGATTAAAATTATTTGGGTTGTTTAAAAAAATTTTTTTACAACGGCATTGTTTGTGGATGAACTGAAAATGGAATTTATAAAATATAAAGAAGAGGAACAAGAAGGGAAAGGCTCTTTTAGCTCCGTTTTTAATTTTTTAGAAATGGCGATTTCTAAGTATGAGAAACTACAAGAAGAAGAAGATTGGGATGAAGAAGAAGCCATCTTTAATGAACAAGCAACTTTATCTGGGGAAAAAAGGGGAAAGGGGGGAAAGAGAATGGAGAATTTAAGACTTAAAAAAACAACCAAAAAAGGGAAAAATAAGGTGAAAAGTGGACATAATGTCAAAAAGCAGCAGAAAAAAGGAATACAGAAGAGGGTAGAGATTAAGAGACAAGGGGGTAAAAAGGGTAGAGTGGAGAAGCAAGGGAGGAAGGAAGGGAAGAGAAGCTATAAAGGTTTGGAACAAGATGTGAACAAACAGGACTTATTTAGAGATAATGGGTGAAAATATACCTGAAAAAGAGATTTTGCAAAAGATTTTGCAATACATAAGATTGTATTGCTGTATTTGTATTAGAAATAATGTTAGAAAATTTGGAACAACATATGATTATAAAATGTGATCAAATATTTAATGTAATTCAGTGGAAATTTCTTTTCTTTTTTTTACAAAATAAATGAAATGAAATATGAGAGAATTGAATTAAGAAGGAAGGGGAACATTTTAATTACATAATGTTTTAAAATATAAGTGAAATGGGAGGCAAGTAACTATGCAAAATTTATAAGTGTTCCCATAGAAGCATGATATCTATTTGAAAAGGAATGTATAAAATGTTTAAGATTTATGAATAGTAAAGCAACAGAAATGAGGAATACAGAAGAGGGAAATGAAGATGAAGATTGAAATAAGTTGTAAAGAAGGCAAAGATGTATGCTGGCATACATATGAACTGGGCATGGCTAGTTTAATGAAGAAAAGGACCGGGGGGTGACATGATAGCACTGTTCCAATATTTGAAGGGCTATCACAGAGAAGAGGAGGGGGTCATCCTGTTTTCCAAAGCATCTGAAGGCCAGACAAGGAATAATAGATGGAAACTGATCAACGAGAGATTCAACCTAGAAATAAGGAGAAATTTTCTGGCAGTGAGGACACATAGAACAGCTTCCCTTCAGAAGTTGTGAGAGCTTCATCACTGGAAGCTTTCAAGAAAAGGCTGGACAGCACTCTTTTAGAAAGGGTACAGGGTCTCCTGCTTGAGCAGGGGGTTGGACTAGTTGACCTACAAGATCCCTTCCAACTATGCTATGCTACTCTACTCTACTCTACTCTACTCTACTCTACTCTACTCTACTCTACTCTACTCTTCTGTTCTGTTCTGTTCTGTTCCGTTCTATTCTATTTGGTGATTACTTTTATACACTATTTGATTTTGAGCCACAGCACATATAGTGCTTCAGAAATGTCAGACTACGAATGATTTCTTTATTGACACTAAATAACCTGGCAAGAATAATTTTAGATGTGCTAAATTGACTTATTATCTGATGTTTGATAGGAAGCCAGGCTGCCAAATAAACCACAATGGTTGGACCCCAACAAAGCTGACACCAGCCAGAGCAAACAAAAACTCAAAAAAGCAGTGCAAGATTGGAGGATGTGAAGAAACCTTACCCATAGAATTGCCAAATGTGGGACATGACTGAATGGTTAGCAGCAGCAGCATCTTATCCCCTCAATTTTCCCCTTTGAAAGGAATCTCATCTGAAACAACTATTCCTTTTGCCTGTAGTCATTCTTTTTTGTGTCTTTGAATTTTATGTAAATTATTCTATACACATACACAGTATGTGACATGTACAGTAATTATATCAACAAAAAATAATATAAATGTGTAACAAACAGTAAGTAGCTAGAATTTAAAAATGTATATCTTTTTAGTGGACAAAGTAAATAATCACTAGTTTATAAAATATAGACAAATATTACATTTTGTAATATTTGTAATATATACAGTACTATATATGTACAAATGAATGCATATTCTATGTTAAATTGAAAGACAAATGCATTTGAAACAGAGATAATTTACAAGCTTATAAAAGTGATGGCTTACTTTTATTTGTATTATTTAGCACACTGATATGGCACTTTGGTGTTTTCAGAAAAATCCTCATGACATGTCAAAAGCAGTTTAAATATTTTTATCCTACAACACAATGCAATTAGTTTAAATGGATAAATGCTATAAAATATATCCTCTGTGTTATTCAATTATGTCATCTTTGTACTTTCTATAGCCTCTTGTGCTTTGTTCTTTTTATGGTCTACATTAATCTTTTCAGCTTTTGTTAAATTAAATACCTTCTTCTCCAGCCATTATCTCTATATTCCACCATAGAATCTCTCTTTCATTTACTATATCAGATTCTCTAATGTATTCACATATGTTCATTGTCAATAAAAATAATAATCTTTAGGCTCATCCTGTTTTTTTTAAATTATTTCCTGATTTTTACCTTTATCTTTTCCTTTTAAACTTTAGAACATGCAGTGTGCTTGACAAATTTAATTATTTGTCTATAATTTACTCCTGAATTCTGGTTTCCTTTTCTTTCCTTGAAATCTCTCTATTGACTTAATACATTTTAGTTCATTCCATCCACCAGACTGCAACAGGCAAAATCAGTTTTCCATCAGACCCATTGACTTTATAATCAGTCAGAGTGCAAAATAGTCTCTTAGGAAGACAGAAAGAATGGTAGGATGAGAACTTTTCAAAACAATTTAAAATACTGTGTACTTCCTGATTGTCTGCTAAGATTCATACTGCCTTCTATTTCTGCTACTTCCCTTTTCCCTTCAAAAATCTGTTTCAAACTACCTCTAGATAAATGAAATATAACTGAACTGAGCACAAACTTTTCTCACTTCCTTCTTTGATTATTTTCTGATTTTTATTTGGCATACTGGGTTTAAATTGTGAGTTCCTTAAGTTAAATGCTTCTTTTTTTTAATCTTACACTGTGAATTATCATGATTCTAGTGCCATGATTATTGTAATACACATACATTTTACCAAGGGTCCTTGTTGCTCTCTGAGCTTGGTTGTTTTCTTGCAGATATTTTATTACCAAACTCCATCATAAGGCTTGTGTATTGTGTTTGTCTGTGAGTCAGACTTTCACAGACTTTCACAGAACTGAAACGGCTATGAAAGTCTGACTCACAGACAAACACAATAAGAAGCCTGATAATGGCAGATGAGATTCTGCTGAAACATTGCTACAACTTTAAAAGCACAACTATAATGATGTGGGAAAATACCCGAACAAAGCTGAATACCATATATAGGAATTGTATCAACAAAAATAATCAAATATGTAACAAACAATAAGTACTTACAATTTAAAAAGATGTATCTTTCCAGTGGACAAAATAAATAATCAATGGTTTATTGATTGTGGACAAAGAATTGTTATCACATTTTGTAATGTCATTAGTGCTGAGTTACAAATATTCTCTTCTAATTGCAAAAAGATTTCAATAGATAAAACCACATAGAAAACAACATAATAGTTTATAAAGTCTGTACATTTAAAATATGGGAGGATGAAATCTTTTAATTCATATGCCCACAAGTAATTCATTTCTAGTTTTGCCTAACAAGAATTCTGCTTATTGGCAAGATATTATTATGATAAATTATTTGCTCTTGTGCTGTTATTCTGAATGATAATGCTTCTTGGTGTAAATACTTCAGTGAATGAATTGTCACTACTGAAAGTTGACAATAGACATAATTTCATTAGCTTTCTCAATTTAGTGTGAAAAGCCTTCTCAGTGTTTTTCCACACTGTAGCCTTATGAGTGCTTGATGCTTCTGTATTAATCAACTGAAAATGAAGTCAATTTCCCTTTCTACATATTAATGTCTTCCTCTGCTTTGGCATAGTTATGACTGGTATTCTTATTATGACTGGTATAAACTTATTATAAACCCTGATTGTTAGATTCCTCTACATCTTTACTGCTGCAACATTCCATTCTTGGAATATGGGCAGCTCTTTTAGGACATGTGATTTCTTTTGATAGACCACTCTATACTGATTCTCAATTTATGCCTTTCTGTCTGATACATCGACTAATGGAACAAGGAGAGGAGAGGAGAGGGCCAGTTCTACTGTTGTTCCTGTCATTTGATTAGAAGATGAAGATTGCAGAACTATTTTCAAATTTACTGAGTTGGGAAGGAAGGGAAGGAGGGAGGAGGGAAGTGTCCAAATCCAACTAGGCCCATGGAGACTTATAGAATAATAATTCCTTAATAATAAAGCAAAAATATAAATAATAAAATATCCATGGGACACACTAAACCATTGGTCCCAACTTTTTTGGAACTAGGGACCAGTTTCACAACAGACATTTTTTTCAGGGCCTAATAGGGGAAGGAGTGTGCAACCTAGATCCCACATATATGGTCACCTCCGGCTCTGCAGCCCAGTTTCTAACAGGTCATAGCCCGGTACCAGTTTTCAGCCTGGGGGTTGAGGATCCCTTCCCTAATCAGTAAACTATACATCATAACCAAATTCAATATACTGCCAGTTAACTGCCACTGTTTCCCAGTGAAAACATTTCTAAGGTACTAGTTGGTGGAGTGTTCCAATCAGTGCCCTAATGCAATTAAGAGTCTCAAGCCATCCAGTTTTTTATTAGGAGCACCATATCAACATTACCTAAGTGAAGCCAACTCTGACTTCACCTTCTTCGTGCCTTGCCTCTGACCCTGTTTCCCCATCCCCCCAAAGTGTGTCACCTGTCACATTCCCCAATGAGGTAATTTTGCAGGTTATAGAAGTCACTCTCTCCAGGATTTCTGGTATCTATTGGAGATGACCTTGACTTACTCACTAGACTACATCGTGTTATGATTGAGGAGTAAATTACTTGGTGCAGCTGCGAGGAGTAATTTCCTATCCCTCTGCCTATGGCAACTCGGGAGCGGGTCAAGGAAGCTTCACAAGTTGATATTAACTCAGTTCTCACTAATTTTCAGCATGTACTTTCTTTTCCTCTTCAGGCAAGCTGCCATGTCTACTGAAAATTAATCACACATCCAATTTAAATCTCAAACTGTAAATTATATTCATCTAGATAGAATATTTCTCCTCACTCCTCCCATTAATTCCTTCTTATTTAGAAGACTGCACAATGTTAAATTAGAATAAAAAGTTAAATTGTCTCACTCCTAGCAGCTGTGACCAGTGACTTTGCATAATATTTAATTGTACAGTCTGCAGTGATATGAGAATAAAGATTACTGGGATTTGTCCTGATTAATTTGGGAAGCATAGTTTAAAATACAGTTCAATTTATGGAGTTAGAACAATTGGGAGGGTTTTTTTAAAATGAAGTTTAAAGAAGCAAAGCAGGAGCTCAGTCAAAATTATTTTGTGCTGTGTTCCTCATTTTTCCTGCTGAAGCTTACAATGGGCAGCTACAACTTCATAAAATCTTACCATACTCACGGAGTAAAGATTAAAATGTACTGTAATTATTGCAAATAAATGGTATATTTATTTTGTGCCTAACCCTAAAGCCCATGTCACACTGGCCAACGGATGCAAAACGGACACAACGGATGAGCAAAATGTTCCATCCGTTGTTATCCGCTCTCAAAAGGGGCAAAAATTTGCATAACCGGAGCGGATAACACGGACGCGGGGAGGACGCAGGGCGGATGGAAAGCGGATGCGGAACGGAAGCACAGCAGATGGAAGCGGATGGTAGTGGATGGCACAACTGCAGGGCTTCCGGGGGGCCTCAGAGAAGCAGACACGGAACGGATAGAGCAGATGCACAGCGGACGCCGAACGGATGAAGCGGATGCACAGCGGATGCACAGTGGATAAAGCGGATGCACAGTGGAAGCCTAGCGGATGCACAGCGGAAGTGGAATGGATGTCGAGCGTTAATTGAACATGCGGGGGGGAAGTAAGCCCCCCAGATATAAAGGGAAGCAGCTCGCACGTGGCCAGCATTCCGAGGAAAGACCTGCTGCTGGACATTTCGAGTTCCTTGCCTGCCCTGCCAGCCTGCCTTCCAGCCAGCCTTGGTGCCAGCCTGCCAGCCTTCCTGCCAGGCTTTCTGCCAGCCTTCCTGCCAGGCTTCCTGCCAGGCTTCCTGCCAGCCTTGGTGCCTGCCAGCCTCCCTGCCAGCCAGCAACCCCACAACCATGGGGAGGAAGCGAAAGCCTCAGCAACCTGCCGCCATCCCTGGCAAGAGGGACAGGGCCAACCTTCCGCCCCCTGCCCCTGACTCTGCTGGTGCTGGGGCTTCTGCTGAAGCTGCTCCTGGCGGTGGTGCTTCTGCTGGTGCTGGGGCTTCTGCTGTTGCTTACTCTGTTGAAGCTGCTCCTGGTCCTGCTGGTCCTGCTCGACCTGCTCGTGCTCCTGGACTTGCTCGTCCTGCTCATCCTGCTCGTGCTCCTGGTCCTGCTTGTGCTCCTGGTCCTGCTCGTGCTCCTGGACTTACTGGCCCTGCTGGTGCTTACTCTACTGCTGCTGATCCTGGTCCTGCTGTTCCTGCTGCTGCTGCTGCTGATGATGATGTTGATGATGCTGATTATGATCCTGCTGGTGAGGATGATGATGATGATGATGATGATTCTGCTGGTGCTGCTGCTGGTGGTGGTGGTGTGGAGGAGCAGCCCCTACTACCTGGGAGTCCCTCTGATGAGGGCCCATCTGGTCCTGCCAAAGGGAGGAAGAGGCGTATGCAACAACGGGAGAGGAGGCAATACTCCATTGCGGAGATGCACGAGGATGAGGTGCTGGAGTGTCTGAGAGAGAACGACTATCTGTGGCGGAAGGGACACCGGCTCTACAGGGACACCAAAAGGAAGCAGGCTGCTTGGAGAGAGAGGGCGGAGAATATGGGTTACACTTCGGAGGTGCTTCTCGGCTGGTGGAAGCACATGCACACCTGGTACGGGAAGCTGCACCTGAAGAAATCTGGCCAGGCCACTGTGAAGCTGACAGACAGAGAGACCTACATCATGGCCAGGTGCAGCTTCCTGAAGGGTGAGGTCCGCCACCGAGGAGCACCAGCAGCCCCTCTCATGACCCTCTCTCTCCGGCAGCCTGCTGCCACCCAGTCCTCTTCCGGCCGAGAGTCAGTCCCTGTCTCCAGGCAGGTTTCTGTGGAGCGTGCCACGGCGGAGAACCCGCGGACAGGTGTGGTAAGCGTGGTGGAGTGCGTAGAGGACTCCCTGTTGTGGTGGGAGAAAGGAGACATCGAGTCCACCACAGTCCTAGCCGCTTCCACCACCCCCAGCTCCGCTTCCGCAGAAAGGCAGAGAGCCGGACAGCTGGAGGGGCAGAGTCACAATGTCCTGCTGGAGATCAGGGACACCATCCGCACCAGCATAGATCTCCTCTCTTAGCTGGTCCACACTGACTCCTCATCCTCCAACCGCAAGCCCTTCCTCACCTATGTCAACCAGACCCTCAAGGAAATGGCGGATCCACAGTACCAGCAGGTGAAGGACTGGATCACAAAGATGCTTCACAACCCTCCAGACCCAGAGGAACCTGCTCCCACCCAGTCCAGGCCTGCTCCTCCTCCCCAGGTGATGTCCCTCCCATTCCAAGGCTTCCAACAGGCCCTCACCTACCAGGGCTATGGCTACCAGGAGGTTCAGCAGCACAGGCAGCAGCCCTTCCCAGTCCAGGCACAGAGTCATTGGGTGACACCGTTGCCACCTGTTTCACTGATTCCACGCCAGTCCTCACCCAGCTGCAGAGCAGACAGCCCCATTACACTACTCCTTCCTCTACCCCACAGCCAAGCCCGGCCTCAGTACATCTGTCATCAGTACTGGGGCTGACACCTCATGGCATGGAGGAAGGACCTCTCAGCATCATGGGGCTGAGCCAGCTGTCCAAGACCTTTCTCAACACACCGTCCCCTGTTGTCCTCTCGAGGCCAGGCAATCCAGCACCACCCACCACCACAGCACCTGGACCCTTCACCCCTGAGACTGGGCACACCTCCGAGTGACCAAGAAGAGTGCCAGAGACTGGCTAGCTGGCTACCTGTGGACTTTATTTGGACACTTGACATGGGTCCTTTTTTTTTACAGCTTGTTGTTCAATAAAGTTTATCTTGGTGGAAACTTTTAGAATTGGCTTAAGCCTTTGCATGCTTGTGGGATGGGTTAAGATAGCAGTGGGGTGGGCAGGGATACCTGTGGAATGAGCAGAGATACCTTTGGGATGGCTAATAGCTGTGGGATAGATAAACCTCCAGTGCAAGCATAGTCGGACTGTATGGTCCACCCTCCCAGGTGCCACACCTACGGCCCTTTATTATCAATAATAATGTAATCAATCATCCACCCATGTCAACATAAACACAACTCTTTATTAAATGCCCTGTTTATTGTAGGCCCACCCAACATACATGGCCCAATCTCATCCGTGTGATGAGACAGGCTGAAGGAAGCATCCATTAAGCATCTATCATCCTGTCTTGCCACCCCACCACTCCAGCTGGGGAGTTGCACCAGTGTTTCAGGAGGTTGCGCTGCTTCTTCCCTTCCCGTGAGGCTCTGTTGTGGCCTTGCACATCCTGGGTGTCGATCAGGTTTCACCCTTGCCTCCATTCCCAAGGCTCCATGTCCCCATTGCCTTGTTGACGGTCCACGAGCCTGTTCTGCAAGACTGGGTAGCGGGTGCGCATGAGATTGTGCAGGATGCAGGAAGCTTCCACGATCCTCCTCACGGTTTGTGGGTGATGCTGCATGGTGGTGAGAAGTACCTGGAACCTGTTGGCCAGGATGCCAAAGGCGTTCTCCACCACCTGCCTTGCCCTGGACAGTCTGTAGTTGAAGATCCTCTCTTCATGGGTCAGGAGTCTGGAAGTGTATGGCTTCATGAGGTAGGTTCTGAGGGAGAAAACGTCATCCCCAATGATGAAGTAGGGCACATCTTGCGTGTCGTTGGGCAGGGGGTCTGGATCTGGGAAGCCCACGATGAGGTTGCCTTCCAGCCCCTCCTTGAGGTGACCGGCGTTGTATACCTGGGCATCTGAAGATGAGCCCTAGCCTGAAGCATTGATGTACATGAACTTGTAGTCAGCATCAACCATGGTGAAGAGGATGATGCTGAAGAAGCCCTTGGAGTTGAAATAAGTGGATCCTGACTTGGCTGGAGCTTTGCAGGCCACGTGCTTGCCATCGATGGCTCCAACAGTGTGTGGGAAGTTCCACCTCTGATACCACTGCTCTGCAACTTTCTTCCATCCTTCTTCAGTGGAGGGGCACTGGTGGAGCTCCTGCAGGTATTCTTCGATGATGGCCTGCACCACTTCTCTGACCACAATGCTGATGGTGTTGTGTGGCACCCTCCAGCCATACTGCATGCTTTTGTAGGTGGTCCCTTAGGCCAGGTGGCGCAGAGTGAGTGCCACCTTAAGCCCAGGTTCCAGGCTGGGCCAGAGGTTGGTGTTTACCTTGGTCAACCTGGGTGTCAGCTGCTGCACAACTTCGTCAATCATGGCTGGAGGCATCCTCATGAAGTTCTGGAATGCCCGAGTGTCTTCGTTCCTGAGTTCCACCATCAGCTTGTTGTACAGTCCGTACTTTGCTCTTCTCCCAATCCATTTTCAGACCCAGACACTTCTTGGCCGCCTCTTTTTCTTCCCATAGTAGAGTTCACAGAGTCTGTAGATGGCTTCGTACTGTTGCAGAAGGATGGTGGCTGCCAAAAGGACTGTGGTACGATCCTTGGTGGACATGACTGGATGCTGTGGAAGAGCAAGAGTCAGATGAAGGCTGCAGAGGTCTGCACAGGTGGGCTGCTGGTCTGAAAGTGAGATGCAGGCGAGTTGCTCCCCCTTTTTATAGGCAGTATATGTGTCCCTTTGCATCCTCTAGGCATCCTCTAGGCATCCTCTGGACATCCTTAAGATCCGAGATAGATCCCCTCTGCGAACGTTTTTTCCACTTTAAACGCTTTGTTTCCGTGCTGCATCTGTTCTGCATCCGTTCTGCATCTGTTCCGCATCTGTTTCACTTCCTCCCTGCATCCGGGCGGATGCGAATTGCGCAGATGCGCAGTGGACGCCAAGCGGATATAGCAGATGCGTAACGGATGCGTAGCGGATGCGTAGTGGATGCAGAACGGACGAACTGGATACATTTTCCGCGCAAAAGTTTTAGGCAGCCCAAAACTTTTGGAGCAGATGAAACATCCATTAACAGATGCTGGACGGATAGAGAGGAAGCAAAACAGAGGCAGTGAGTACAGAACGGATACATCGCATTAACCAACGGATGGCAAGGTTTTTTGTCCATTTTACATCCTCTTTGCATCCATTGGTTCAGTGTGACATGAGCTTAAACTAATGAAAGCTTTAGCTTTATTCATGATCACATAACTTTGATTATCATTTTAGGGAGTCACTATACATAGTCGCAAACTTTCAGAACTGCTGGTTTAGTATGGTGTGCACTATATCTCTGCCTGCTATGTGCATATTGGTAGAAAGATATTAGTTATTTCAAGAATTTTATATCAAACAACTGAGGAGAACCTTATAATGGGTCCAGAAAACAGCAGAAAGTCAAACAAGGTCAGGAGTATATCCATATGTGCTGCTTTTGTGGTGACTTTGCCAAATCCATCTGGTTATAGATATCAAAATGAAAAGACCAGTACAAAGAGGAGTGGGTCAAAAACAGAGGTGATATTCAGCATACACATTTGTAGGGCTGAATGCCTGCCCACAAAGCAGCTGAAAAACCATCTCTTGGTGATGAATCTAAGGTGTATGACCCGAGTATTCACAAAACTATGGTAAAAGCTCTTCACACTGCAATGGAAATAAGCACTCCGTGTTTATGCTTCAATACTCCTCTAATGCTGACCTCTTTCTGATGGGAACTGATTAGCAGAAATCTGTATTTTCCTTGAGCAGAGGTATTATTTTCAATGGCAGCTGCTTTTAAATCTAATTGGATTTTAAAAGGCAGACACATTGTGTTAAAA
This sequence comes from Laticauda colubrina, assembly GCA_015471245.1. NCBI lineage: Eukaryota > Metazoa > Chordata > Lepidosauria > Squamata > Elapidae > Laticauda > Laticauda colubrina. The sequence goes on from BLBF01000002.1 coordinate 73,649,145, forward strand.
ACAGTAATTTGCACGAGAACCATTGAATCAAACAACAGGCAAGGAATATTTTTTGCTGCTTGTATTGTGTTTGTATAAGAAATGAGTACTGACAATCCTTGATTGCTCTAAAAACTTTAGAAAAAAACAGAGGAGGAAATGTTTTTTCTTTAAAAAAAAAAACGGCTTTTTTTCTCTATGCAAACACACCGTGAAGGGATTTGTGTGTGTGTGTGCGGACAAAACACGCCCTTTCCCACATGTGAATATATAATGTCCAGGAAAATCTGCTAAGTGGAAACAAAGGGATTTCCAATTGGTTTTCTGCATCAGAAAGATGTGAAAGGACAGCAGTAGAGAACTAATTCAAGGAGACAACATGATAGCCTGCGTCCCAGACAATATTTGAAAGCTGTTATGACCCATGGTGGGATACAAAATAAACACAGTCATGAAAACAGGTGAAGCCTCTTTTATTCCTTCACTTTGCTTCAAAGCTCCAAATATCTTTGACTGGAGACAAACCCTGCCCCCCACAAGCAGTTACGAAAAGGAGGAAATGCCTTTTAAATTAAAAATGCCAATAAATTATAAGAGTAAAAACAATACAAACCACACTGAAGCAATTAAGGGAACCAGGCAAGATAAGGGCTTGAAGATGTCCACATATATCAGAACATACACTGGGAAGAATGCCAAACTCAGAGAGGAATGACAGACTAGAGATATTTCCATGCTTTGTTTCCAGCACTATACCATACACATCTGTCCTTTCAACCAGTTCTCACAGCTGCAGCTCATGAAGAGGATCAAGGCCCTTTCCTCCCACATGGACCATGCCATTCATGTCTCTCCCTTATCTTCTCCTCCCTGCATGCTCTCAGATGGAGAAGGGATGGGCCTGGGTCTTCCTCTGACTACCCAGCTGGCCTCTGCTCTTCCCCAACCTCCTCCCCAACCTCTGGAGCCACACTTCCATTCCCTGTCAGCTGTTTCTCCTCTCCCCCGAGTCAGTCTCCAACAGGAGCATGATACTCAATCTGGAAAGGATTTTCTTAAATCAGCTCAAAGTCAAATGGGCATAAGCACAAGACAGAAACTAACGGAAGCAATTAGAATAAATATGCCCTCAGACAGAACAGTTGCTCACCACAGAAATAACATGGGCTGTTAATAAAGGTAGTCCTAACTTACAACCACAATTGAGCCCAAAATTTCTGCTGTTAAGTGAGACATTTGTTAAGTGAATTTTGCCCCATTTAATGAACTTTCTTGCAACAGTTGTTAAGTGAATCATGGCAGTTGTTAAATTAGTAACATGATTGTTAAATAATTATGGATGCCCTGTTAACTTTGCTTGTCAGAAGGTCACAGAAGGTGATCACTTGATCCCATGACACTTCAACCATCATAAATATGAGTCAGTTGCCAAGCATCTAAATTTTGATCATATGACCACTGGGATGCTGTAACGATCACAAGTGTGAAAAATGGTCATAAGTCACTTTTTTCAGTGACTTTGTAACTTCAAATGGTCACTATGTGAAATGTTGTAAATTAATATACAGATACCTATACCTGCCATATTTTGATTAAAGATTCCAATGAAGCTGACTAGGGATTCATAATCTCAGACAGTGGAAGAAGCCTCAATAGAGCTGTTTAGTAGAGCAAGCTAAGATCTTGTTAGGACCCCTGTAGAGTATATTACAAGAAATTACCTGGTGGATTAAATATTAGCAAGAGTATATTTGAGCTAGCACTTTTTTTTTTATTTTAATGGCAAAACAAAAGGAGAGTAGATCCTATTGTTACTATCTACTACAGGGGTGTCAAACACAAGGCCTGTGAGCCTATTCAGCCCGCAATGTGGTTGGATCCAGCCCATTGGACCATCCTGGAAAATGTAAGGGGCTGGCCCACATGGCCCGGTCTTCCCAATGCAAAGGGAAAACATGCCAGCAGTTTGAGGAGTGACATCAAGCTAGCCATGCTCACTCAGTTAGCTATGCCCATGCAATTGGCCATACCCAATGAGTGGTGTCAAGTTGGTCTTGCCCAGCCAGTTGGCCACAACCACCTATCCACCCATGCCTGCCTGGCCCCCGAGGTCAACCACAGCCCTGATGTGGCCCTCAGTGAAATTGAGTTTGACAACCCTGATCTACTACATCAAAACATATAGTTTCTTAAGTATACAAGGTCAATAACATCAGAGGATTGTTTTTAAATCTAAAAAGACTCAAACCTTCAGCTTTAATCAACAAATAAACTTCTTTGTGAATAAAAGATGTGTTGCAGTCAATTAGTCTAACCAGAAAATCCTTGACAGAATTCTTCAGATAAGCCAGAGTCTCTACACACAATGCTGGGTCCTTAGAGCATTTTTTGCATTCTGCAAAGGCAAAAACCTTTTGAAACCAGGCTTATATTCCCTGGAGGGAGAGGCCCTTATGTTGCATCCTTATGTAGCCTGTACTGCTCCAGCTGTTCTCTTCTACGAATCATCCTGCACTCATGCGCACTTGGCATAGGCTCCTCGGGAACCTCCTCATCACTGTTGCCAGCCCCTACAATCCCTGAAGGCAGCAGTCCATTCCCTGATGGTCCCGGCCCCTCATCCGAGTCCTCACTCTCCTCCACTGTCCACACCTGCTGCCGGCTAACCACAACAATCAGGGGTGAGATTCAAATTTTTTAACAACCTGTTCTGTGGGCTTATTTGGTGGGAATGGCTTGGTGGTCATGTGACTGGGTGGTCATGCTTGGTGGTCATGTTATTGGCTGGGTGTGGCCAACTCAACATCACTCACATTGAGGCATGCATCTCCTCGCCTGGCCTCTCATGACTACGGGGATACTGCAACAGTTATAAGTGTGAAAAATGGTCATAAGTCACTTTTTTCAGTGCCATTGTAACTTTGAATGGTCACTCCACACAAGCAAAGTACCAGCAAATTAGCTGGGAAAACTCCAGAGATGTTCCTGAGATAGGAAGTCTAGTCCTGCCAAGAATGTAATAAGGGTTAATGGAGAGGCAGTTTCTGTAAGCAGCACCAGAATGTTTCCTTCCTGCCTTCCTTACAGGATTAGGTGAGTAATTTCTTCTAATAACCAGTTCTCTGAACTGCTGAGAATGTTAACAACCATTTCTAGTGAATTGGGGCGAACCTGTAGAATCCCACCCCTGACAACAATATCAGACAGTCCTAATGCAATTCTCTCATCTTTAACTACATCATTCTAAAGGGCATGATGACCCTACATTACTTGAAGTGCATCAACCAGTTTAGATAGTCTCTGTTTGTCAAATATGACTATCCGTCTGTGATCAGAATAATGGTATAACAAAAATAACAGAATTTCAAGGGACCCTGGTCATCTTTTAGTGCAACCCCACTGCTCAAGCAGGAAACCCTATACTATTTCAGACAGATGGTTGTCCAACCTTTTAACCTCAAGTATTGTAGCGCCCACAACTTTTGAAGGCAAAATTTGTTCCACTGGTTAATTTTTCTGTCAGGAAATTTCTCCTTAGTTTTAGGTTGGTTTTCTCCTTGATTAATTTCCATCCTTTGCTTTTTATTCTGTCTTTGGGTGTTTAAGCTTTAAGAAGGCTGGCAGAACCAAATAACTTTCCATTTGCCACACCCTTCAGGGGCTTCCCAATTTCCTGCTATTGCTTGCTGCTGACTTCCAAACTTTTATTTTCTGAAGCTCTATGGATGCGAAGCTATGGAAGTTAAGCACAGGTCATTTTCTAAATAAAGACTATAATTTCAGGCACTGAAGGAGATATACTGGGTTACCTCATTAGGATAATAATACACACACATGCACACGCACACACATTGTAAAGGAGTGTGGTGAAGGACATAGAAAGTAAAGCAAATATAACAAGATTATAAACACATAGAAAGTGGCATTGAGGTGTTTGACAGAGCATTCTATTCAAATCCAAGATATAGCCATACTACAATTGGTACAATTCTAATGGCACTAATTCTTTAATATCCTCAAAAATGTTGGCTACAAAAGTCGCAAAATTAAGAATTTTACTATAGTTTGAAAATAAATGGTCAATGCACATACTTTTCTGCTTGTAAACTTATTCTTCTGAGAATTGAGAGGAGATTTTTGTAACAAGAAAACAAAGAACTTAGAAATGATGGAAACAATTTGTAGAAAAGAAGAAGAAAATAAAATAATACCACAACCACCACAACCACCAATACCATCACCACTACTGCTCCTGCAGGCATGTGGGGGGGGGGCACTCTCACATTCATATTTTCTGTAAAATGTTTCCAAAGTTTCTAAAGGCCCTGTCACATCGGCCGACGGATGCAAAACATATGTAAAAAGGACACAGTGGACGAGAAAATGTTCCATCCATTGTTATCCGCTCTCAAAAGTGCCCCAAATTTGCATAAAGAGAATGGACAACAATGGAAAGGAATGGACGGGGATAGGATGTAGCAAGAATGTTAAGCAGATGCTCCACGGAAGCCTAGTGGATGGAAGTGGATTGAAGCAGATGACACATCTGCAGGGCTTCCGGGGGAGCACAGCGAAGCAGACGCGCAGTGGAAGGAGCGGATGCAGAGCGGATGCAGAGCGGATGCAGAGCGGATGCAGAGCGGATGACGCGGATGCATCACGGACGCCTAGCGGATGCCTATCGGATGCCTAGCATATGCAAAGCGTTCACTGCACATGCGGGGAGGATGCATTGCGTCAGCCCCGCGGATATAAAAGGATGCAGCTCGCAAGCAGGTCACCATTCAGAGGAAAGACCTGCTGCCAGACACATCTCCAGCCAACAACCATGGGGAAGAAGAGGAAGCCTGTGCCTACTCCTGCCAGCCCCGGCAAGAAGGACAGGGCCACCATCCCACCCCCTGGCTCTGACTCTGCTTCTGCTGGGGCTTCTGCTGCTTGGGCAGACTCTGCTGGTGCTGGTGCTTCTGCTGGTGCTGCTCCTGGTGCTGCTCCTGGTGCTTCTGCTGGTGCTTACTCTGCTTTTGCTGCTCCTGGTGCTGGTGCTTCTGCTGGTGCTTACTCTGCTGGTGCTGCTACCGGTGCTGATGCTTCTGCTGGTGCTTACTCTGCTGGTGCTGCTCCTGGTGCTGGTGATTCTGCTGGTGCTTACTCTGTCTTGGTGGAAAATGTTTTGGTGGAAACTTTTAGAAATGATTTAAGCCTTTGCACGCTTGTGGGATGGGTAAGGATAGCAGTGGGATGGGCAGGGATACCTATGGGATGGGTTAGGATAAGATAAGGATAGCTGTGGGATGGGTTAGGATAGCAGTGGGATGGTCAGGAATACCTGTGGGATGGGTAATAGCTGTGGGATGGGTTAGGATAGCAGTGGGATGGGAAGGGATACCTGTGGGATGGGTTAGGATAAGATAAGGATAGTTGTGGGATGGGTTAGGATAGCAGTGGAATGGCCAGGAATACCTATGGGATGGGTAATAGCTGTGGGATGGGTTAGGATAGCAGTGGGATGGGCAGGGATACCTGTGGGATGGGTAATAGCTGTGGGATAGATAAACCTCCAGTGCAAGCATAGTGGGATTGTATGGTCCACCCTCCCAGGTGCCACACCTATGGCCCTTTATTATCAATAACAATGTAATCATTCATCAACACATTTCAACATAAACACAACTCTTTATTAAATGCTCTGTTCATTGTAGGGCCACTCAACATACATGGCACAATCTCATCAGTGTGATGAGACAGGCTGAAGAAAGCATCCATCAACCATCTACCATCCTGTCTTGCCACTCCACTGCTCCAGCTGGGGAGTTGCACCAGTGTTTCAGGAGGTTGCGCTGCTTCTTCCCTTCACGTGAAGCTCTGTTGGGGCCTTGCACATCCACAGTATCTATCAGGTTTTGCCCTTGCCTTCATTCCCCAGGCTCCATGTCCCCATTGCCTTGTTGGTGGTCCATGAGCCTGTTCTGCAACACTGGGTAGCGGGTGTGCATGAGATTGTGAAGGATGCAGCAAGCTTCCACGATGTTCCTCACCATCTCTGGGCGATGCTGCATGGTGGTGAGAAGTACCTGGAACCTGTTGGCCAGGATTCCAAAGGCGTTCTCCACCACCCATCTTGCCCTGGAAAGCCTGTAGTTGAAGATCCTCTCTTAACAGGTGAGGCATCTGGAAGTGTAGGGCTTCATGAGGTAGGTTCTGAGGGAGAAGGCGTCATCCCCCATGATGAAGTAGGACACATCTTGTGTGTCATTGGGCAGGGGGTCTTGATCTGGGAAATCCATGATGAGGTTGTGTTCCAGTCCCTCCTTGAGGTGACTGGCGTTGTATACCTGGGCATCTGATGCTGACCCGTTGCCTGAAGCATCGATGTACATGAACTTGTAGTCAGCATCAACCATGGCGAAGAGGATGATGATGAAGAAGACCTTGTAGTTGAAATAAGTGGACCCTGACTTGGCTGGAGCTTTGTAGGCCACGTGCTTGCCATCTATGGCTCCAACGGTGTGGGGGAAGTTCCACTTCTGATACCACTGCTCTGCAACTTTCTTCCATTCTTCTTCAGTGGAGGGGCACTGGAGGAGCTCCTCCAGGTATTCTTCGATGATGGCCTGCACCACTTCTGTGACCACAATGCTGATGGTGTTGTATGACACCCTCCAGGCATACTGCATGTTCCTGTACGTGGTCCCTGAGGCCAGGTGGTGCAGAGTCAGTGCCACCTTCAGCCCAGGGTCCAGGCTGGGCTGGAAGTTGGTGCTCTGCTTGGTCAACCTGGATGTCAGCCGCTGCACAACTTCGTCAAACATGGCTGGAGGCATCCTCATGAAGTTCTGGAATGCCCGAGTGTCTTCGTTCCTGAGCTCCACCATCAGCTTGTTGTACAGTCCGTACTCTGCTCTTCTCCTGATTCATCTTCGGACCCAGACGCTTCTTGGCCGCCTCCTTTTCTTCCCATAGAACAGTTGAAAGAGCCTGTAGATGGTTTCGCACTGTTGCAGAACGATGGTGGCTACCAAAAGGACTGTGTTACGATCCATGGTGGAGATGACTGGATGCTGTGGAAGAGCAAGAGCCAGATGCAGGCTGCAGAGGTCTGCACAGCAGGGCTGCTGGACTGAAAGTGAGATCCAGGTGAGTTGCTCCCCCTTTTTATTGGCAATATAGGTTTTCCACTATGTGTCCTTTTGCATCCTCTAGACATCCTCTAGACATCCTTAATATCCGAGATAGGTCCCCTCTGCAAACATTTTTTCCGTTTTTCTGCTTTCTTTGCGAGGTGCATCTGCTTTCATCCTTTCTCCATCCGTGCTACTAACGCTACACGTCCATTCCACATCCGTTTCACTTCCTCCCTGTGTCCGTTTACCGCTGGAGCGGATTTGAGTTCCCCGGTGTGCAGCAGATGCCTAGCGGATGTAGCGATGCATAACGGATGACTATGGATGCAGAACGGATGTTCCTCGTATGAGTTGTGGATGCATAACAGACGTGTTGGATACATTTTCCGCTCAGAAAGTTTTGAGCAGCTCAAAGCTTTTTGAGCAGATGGAACCTCAGTTGACGGATACTGGACGGATAGAGAGGAAGAAAAACGGAGGCAGTGAGTACAGAATGGATGCATCGCATTAACCAATGGATGGCAAGTGTTTCTCTCCATTTTACATCCTCTTTCCATCCGTTGGTGCAGTGTGACATGGGCTTAAGTGGGGCATTTTAAATAGCTCTTTGCTGGAAGCAAAGTGTGTTTTATCTTGGTTGAGGCTTATCTGGGTTTTGGTGTCTTCCTGACTGCAGTTGCTGCGTTATCTTGTGGAAGTCTGCAATTTATCATCCTGGCCTGCCGTGTTACTGACTCCAGTGTGATTTGTGGTTTTTTTTTTTGTTGTTGTTGTTGTTTCTAATTATTTTTTACTTTTGGTTGGGACAGCATTTACTTTCTTCATAGACTGTTTTTTTGGAAGAGTATTATATCAAGTCAAGGATAATTGGACATTGAGGCCCAAGTTGGAGGCATTAAAGGGAATTTATTCTACTTTTGTGACTGTGTTATTTTTGTGTCATGCCCCAGGTCATCACAGACACATAGGGATGGAGGGGACCTTGGAGGTCTTCTATTCCACCCCCTGCCAAGGAAGGAGTCCTTATACCATCCCAGACAAACAGCTATGCAATCTTTTCTTGAAAACCTCCTATGTTGAGCATACACAACACCAAGAAGCAAGCTGTTCCACTGAATATTCTTCGATGATTGCCTGCACCACTTCTCTGACCACAATGCTGATGGTGTTGTGTGGCACCCTCCAGGCATACTGCATGTTCCTGTATGTGGTCCCAGAGGCCAGGTGGCGCAGAGTCAGTGCCACCTTCAGCCCAGGGTCCAGGCTGGGCCGGAGGTTGGTGCTAGGCTTGGTCAACCTGGGTCTCAGCCACTCCACAACTTTGTCAAACATGGCTGGTGGCATCCTCATGAAGTTCTGGAATGTACGAGTGTCTTCATTCCTCAGCTCCACCATCAGCTTGTCATACAGTCCGTACTTGGCTCTTCTCACGATCCATCTTTGGACCCAGACACTTCTTGGCCGCCTCCTTTTCTTCACGTAGAACAGATGAAAGAGCCTGTAGATGGCTTCGCATTGTTGTAGAACGATGGTGGCTACCAAAAGGAGTGTGTGATGATCCATTCTGGAGATGACTGGATGCTGTGGAAGAGCAAGAGCCAGATGAAGGCTGCAGAGGTCTGCACAGCAGGGCTGCTGGACTGAAAGTGAGATCCAGGTGATTTCCTCCCCCTTTTTATAGGAAATATAGATTTTCTGCTAGGTGTCCTTCCACATACTCCAGGCATCCTGCAGACATCCTAAATATCCGAGATACGTCCCTTATACAAACGTTTTTTCCGTTTTAATGCTTTATATGCGAGCTGCATCCACTTTTATCCTTTCTACGTCTGTGCTGCTAACACTGCGTGTCCGTTCCACGTCCGTTTCGCTTCCTCCCTGTGTCTGTTTTCCGCTGGAGCAGATGTGAGTTGCGCGGATGCACAGCGGATGCCTAGCGGATATAGTGGACGCATAACGGATGACGATGGACGTATAACGGATGTTCTCCGTATGCGTAGTGGATGTAGAATGGATGCGTTGGATACTTTATCCACTCAAAAAGTTTTGTGCAGATCAAAACTTCTTGAGTGGATGAAATCTCAGTAGACGGATGCTGGACAGATAGAGAGTATGAAAAACGGACACAGTGAGTACACATGGATGCATCGCGTTAACCAACGGATGGCAAGTGTTTCTCTCCGTTTTACATCCTCTTTCCATTCGTTGGTGCTGTGTGACATGAGCTTAAGTTCTTTCTTTTCCTGCTATAAAAATCTCCTCTCAACTCTCAGAAAAGGAAGAGTTATTATTGTAAAATACCACCACCACCATCACCACTACTACTATTACTTCTCTCTCTCTGTGTGTGCATGTGCACACACATTCATAATTTCTGCAAACTGTTTCCAAAGTTTCTGTCAATCATCCCGTTAGCATATGCAGCAAAAGAAAGTCCTGGGACATTATTTTACCAAGAGTATGACGTTACTAATAGTTCCATACAGGCACAGTAGAAGTGAAGTTAGCTCTGAGATTTTCACATGAGAAACAGTACAGTTAATTTCCCCTCTTCCCTATTTGGATTACTCATTGTCCATTGTCCAACTTGTTCTTTTTATTTTGGAAAAACAGTATGAATCTTCAGAAGGCTCTCATTGCACAGCCTTGAAGTATCAGGATCTTTTCAGGCTACAAATGGCTCACATAAATTCCTCACCTGCTTCCCAACTCATAATACAGTCAAAGCATTCTCCTCCCCACACCCTTTGTTTTTGTTGTCAAGTTATGAGTAGAGGTGTGTTACAAGTCAAGCTTGACAGTTTCTAATTTCTTCCTTTTCCGGTTACAAAAATCTCCTATCAACACTCAGAAAACTCTTTTTACAAGCACAAGTATATTGCTCTTTGCTCTATTAAACCCAAGTAAGCAGGTGTACAAGGAACCTGTTTAGTGTAGTTGTTAAGGCACCAGAAATCAGGAGTATGGGAGTTCTAGTTCTGCCCTTGGCATGAATACAGCTGGTTGACCTTTCTAATGGCCTTAGGAAAAGGCAATAGAAAGCCATTTTGTAAATCTTGCTAAGAAAACAGCATAAATTAGCCCAGGGAATCATCAGAAGGGACAAAAAATTTTTTTGTTTGTGTTCGTATGCATGTGTGCAAGTTAACATCTATGCTATTTGCAAGTGTATTACTCCTCCTGTCTTCCCTCCTGTGTACAAATGTTTTATTACGTGCCCTTTTTTAATACTGGGGAAAAGAAAGGAGAAACAGAGATATTAGAAAGGATTTTGAATATCTGATGTAGCAGGAGAGAGCAAGGAAAAGCAAATGATGGAACATGTGCTATGATATCATGACACAAGCCTTGTGATATTGGTATACAAGTAGAAAAGGTCAAGTTTGGATCATGATGTCATAACAGACATTTTGCAATGACTGCGGACTGCAAAGTATGCTTCTGCTATTAAATCTTTTCAAGTATTTGCCAACTAGTAAAGCCTACAGAACCTTCTGAGTGTATCTGTAGACATTCTATCCTTTCATTAAATTTAGTTTGGGGCAAAGAGTAGGTTGTTAGAATAACAGCTGCTAATGTGACAGGCACATATATTTTCTTGCAGTTGAGTTCTACAAAGATCTTACTTTTAGATGCTATCAGTTAAGGCAGGCAGCAGAATATTAACTATTCTTATTCAATACATTCTATTGATCATGTATGATTTATGATCTGAGAAAAATGAACCATAAAATTATTGCAGAAAGATGGGGAATGTATGGAATATTAACAACAAGTAGATAATTCTGGTTATGCAAGAAAGCACTTTTTTAGGTAATGGAGTTTAAAAAAAAGAAGATGACTTTTGTAAAACTAAATGAACTGAATAATGCATACCTGGCCTAAATGTTCAAATTTTTACAAAGATGAGCTCTGCACCAGATAATTGACCAAATTTGAAGCCTTAGGTAAATATAAAATCTTAAGAAAATCATTCTTTAGGAATTGATAGGGAAGAAGAAAGCACATACAAAGTCAGTGCCTCAGTCATAATTAATACCAACTACAATTAAAATGAAATTAGCAAGAAATAATGCAATTAGGAGAAAAGAATTTTCCCATTCCCATTTGAAAATCCTTGAACGTAATAAAACTGTAAACTTGTTGGAATCCTTGAATCCATTCTTGCTTTCAATACAAATCTTCCTCAAGGAGCACAGAAAATAAAACAAAACATGAGCATGTTCTCCAGCAACAAAATTAGATCCAAACTGGAGAGATAATGTAGCTCTTTCCCAACATCTTTTTCAAACATGGCAACCTATGATTCCTTGAGTCTTTTCTTTTTTGTTCTAAATGCAAGAAGTTCTTTAAAGAAGTTTAGAAGAGAATGTTGGTGCAGGATTTGCAGGTTCATATGATTCTTTGATCTCCTTCTTTGATCTTCTTTGATCTAGTTGAGTAGTAGGCAAGCATAGATTTACTCATTCACCGAACATTTAAAGCACAAGGTTCCAATGTGTCATCTGATTTATTTCAAACAACAATACAACACAATCAGTCCCTGCTTTCAGATTTCCAATCTAAAGTATCATCTCATGCAAGAAGAGGATAGAAAAATTAACAAGGGAGTACTCAAGAAGTAATCCTTAATGTTATAAAAACCTTCGTATCACACCACAAACCTGACAGAAATGGCTGCTTTCACCATTAGGGGAAAGACACAACTGAATGTACTTCCTGATAGAACCTAGGGGCCCTTCCTCATTCGTTTTCTTTTATTCATGAAATATATCCAAGCAAAAATAACCTTTCTTTTATAACTGTTCTAGAAGGTTCTCTTTTTTTCCTTCTTTTTTCTTACCTGGAAAATATATTTAAGGAGCTACAAGAATCCTTCACCTGGAAATGGCCTTAATCTTAGACTATTAAGTCACACAGCAAATGCATAGCTTACAACATGGAATGTCTGGGGTCTTCTTATATTTTTGCAAAATACATTAGGGAAAAAAATAAATAGTGACATATGAGGATTTAGTTGAGAGAGGCTTTGAATTTTAAACCATTTCCCTTTGGTAAATCAAGTGAAAATGTCCTTATAAACCAAACAGAAAAAGAGAAATAGAACTGAGAAAAAAAATCAGTTTATTTTATCCCCAAGACTGAGAAAGATAATGCATATTTTCATATTCCTACAACTGCTTTAAAGGAGAAAAATGAAATAAATTGCCTGTTTTGCAAACTGTAGCTGAAGATTCTAATCAGTTGTGCTGATTGATTTATGAGATTAGCCTTTCCTAAGATGCAAAAAATATCATGTGAAAATAGGGATTTTTTAATATTTTTCTTTAAAAAAAAACCTAAGTTCCATTGCCAGTCAGTTCAGAGAGAGACAAGAGATACAATCATAAATACATTCCACTTCCAATTTAGTTGCTATATATTTAGTGCTAAGCCAGAAAGAGAAGCAAGAGTATGAAATGTGATATGTATCTTTTTCTAACTGAGACGGTCTGAACAAATGATGCGTACGAAGAATGTCATCCATCAGAGAGTGCTACATCCACATACAAGCAAGATGTTTTTTCCGTTCAAATCTTCATCTGTGAATTTAGGTAAGTTGGGTGAATTTACATTATTACAGGTAGTCCTTGACTTACAATTATTTGTTTAGTGACTGAAGCAGAGGTGGTATTCAACAGGTTCTGACCAGTTCTGGAGAACTGGTAGTGGAAATTTTGAGTAGTTCGGAGAACCAGCCAATACCACCTCTGACTGGCCCTGCCCCTATCTATTCTCTGCCTCCCGAGTCCCAGCTGATCGGCTGGGTTCTTCTTTTGTTGCCCTGCACAGGAGAATGGAGCTGAAAACAGGTTAATGGGAGGGAATGGAATTTTGCAGTAACTTTCTCCCAGGAATGGGGAGGGAATAGAGATTTTACAGTATCCTTCCCCTGCCATGCCCACCAAGCCATGCCCACAGAATTGGTATTAAATTTTTTTGAATTCCACTACTGGTTTGAAGTTACAACGGCATAGAAAAAACTGACTTATGACCATTTTCATACTTACAATCCTTACAACATCCCCATAATCAAAATTCAGATATTTGGCAAATGATTCATATTTATGACAGTTGCTGTGTCCCGGGGTCATGCAATCACCTTTTGTGACCTTCTGACAGGCAAAGTCAATGGGAAAGCCCTTTTCACTTAACAACTGTGATACTAACTTAGCAACTGCAGTGATTCACTTAACAGTTAGGGCAAGAAAGGTTGTAAAATGGGTCAAAATTCACTTAACAACTGTCTCATTTAGGAACAGAAATGTTGGCCTCAATTATAGTCATAAATCAAGGACTACTATACTGTTGGAAAGAATATGATGTTAGGAAGTACAGGATTTGCTTGGTAAAACTTGCAAGTTTTTGAAGATTAGCCCTGAGACCAGCTATGAGGGAAGGAAATGTGTGCATTTGTGTACCCACATGTGCCTCTGTGTGAGAAACAGGTTTGTATCTTCGAGAAGAATGGTTGGAAAATATTGAGGACTGAGATATTTTTTTAAATATGGTGCCTTAGTTTAAAGACAATTAATCTTTATTAGTAAGTATTAGTAAGTATTCGTTGAATTTGTATGAGTGGACTTATTCTGTCTTTTGATTTTAGTTTTATTTAATTTGATTTCTGGCAAATACATAACACACACGTACTTTCTCATGCCACATGCATATATTATGGAGTGGGAAGACAGAAACCATCAGGACTGATTTAAAGTGGAGCTTGTAATTAAAGGCTAACAAGGTGGGAAAGCTGGGGTTATACAGATTTCCCCCTCCTTTTCTACGCCTATTTTTGAAGTCTACATTTTAATTCAGGCTCACCTTCCTATTGCATAAATATCATTGTTTGTTTTCTTAATGACTAAATGGCAAATCTGTCATCACTAGAAGTAACGAACTATTTACACGGTAGTCATAAAGAGGAAATCCATGTCAGTCCCAAACATCATTTGTGTACTGTTAGTCCACGTATTTGCTAGTCAGTTTTTAGACTGTAAGAATTGGTTCTTATGCTTTACTGTATAAAACCTGAAGAGATGTCCTTGTTCCATTCAAGGAACAGTGTTAAGACATAAAAATAACTTTCCACTGATGCTTATTTGAGGATTATACATTAGAGGTTTCATCTTATTATTTCTTCACACATTTTCACTTGTTTATGTTTAGTCATTTGTTTTCCCAAAAACCAAAGCTGAGCTATCCCAAAATGGATGCAGTGCTATTATATTCTCTCTCTCTCTCTCCTCTCTCCTCTCTCTCTCTCTCTCCTTCTCCCTCCCTCTCTCTCTTATACACACACATCACTGCCTGCTGATTGGACTAGACAAACTTGGCCAAGGCCAGTCCTTTAAATCTGCCTGGAGAAGAACTATTTTTTTTCCCATTGGACCTGGTTAATATATCAAAGACAGAACTCACATATATTTCATATTGGCTTCAGCTTACAGAAGAAAAGGAGTACAATTGCAATTTAGTCTAGTAAGACAGCTTCACTTCTTTTTCATGCATCAGATCAAACTATCAGGCCATCTAGCTTTGCTTTGTCTACTCCCTCCCCCTTCCGAACTATGCAACCTGATCCAAAGGAGACACGACAGGCACTCTTGTACTATATCTGTAGTGCACAGTGATTTAAATGATACTGAACAGCTTGCTTGATGGACTAAACAACAAGGAAAATAGGGTCAGTGTGCTCTGAGCTTGGTGGTTTTCTTGCAAATGTTTCATTACCAAATTACATAATATCTTCAGTGCTGATATTATCTAGTTAGGTAACAAAATGTCTGCAAGAAAAGTACCAAGCTCAGAGACCACCAAGGAAGAACCCCACAGTTCAACCCTGAGCTATGAATATTCTCTTTTAGTTGAAACAAGGAAAGTAATTTTTATTTATTTTATTTGTCTTATTTATGATGCAACTTGAACTATTTGTGTTGATATAGTATGGAAACTTACCTAGATATATGGAAAATATGGTTAAAATTAATCATGATATATATTCAAATTTTAAATGAAATCCACAGGCCTCCTTTGACACAAATAGAATTCATATTTATTTCAGGATAACTGTACTCAACTTTGAAAGTTTCTGAGAGATGCATTAAAGAATCAGAAGTTTCTGCTTGAATTGCATTTGGTTCCCGTGAACGTAGAAGCACTTTTTATTTGATAATTCTACCTATAGAAAAACTTCTATCTGGTAGAAGGCAATACAATTTGAAGGGCTTCTACATGTTTTTATTTGTCTATTTTACATAATTGTCTTTCATTTCAGAGGCTTACATAAATAACAAAGCATACCAATCCTGATAGAATTGCATAAAAATCTATAATTACAAAATACCATTATTTTTTTAATGGATTTGTCCTGACTTATAGGAACTCTAAATGGTGAAAGCCAGCCCAAAGAAAGAGCAGATAACATCCAGTAAATATAGTTGCAGCAATTTTGTTTTAGAAGCCCTTTAACTCTTTTTATCTTTTTTTTTTAATAGACATATAAAAGTGTATGTCTTTATTGAACCCAGATGAAACAACAGGTCTTCCCCAAATGTCAGGAGTACAGTTGACAGATAATACTCCTGAAATAAAAGCACATGTATGAAAGCTGGAAACAACTTGAGAATTGATATTTAAACACAATAATAATATACATTCAATAGATAACTGAGAATTAATATTTGAAGACATATAAGTATAATGATGCAGAGCAGGGGTGTCAAACTCGATTTCATTGAGGGCTGCATCGGGGTTGTGTTTGACTTCAGGGGGCCAGAGTGGGCATGGCCAGGGTAGGCATGGCCAACTTGACATCACTTGTGTCGGGGGCACCTGTGATGGCTCGAGCACTCTGATAGCAAAAACGGGCTCCCAAGCTCTGTTTTCAGCTGTGACAGCCTCCTGCAAACCTCTGCCAGAGAAAACGGAGCTTGGGAGGGCTGCATGTAGCCTGCCCAAGCTCCATTTTCACTGGCAGAGGCACTGCAGGCTATTTCTTCACTGTTTCTAAGATGGCCCCATGAGCTAGATCTAAGCACCTCATGGGCTGGATCCATCCCCCAGGCCTTGAGTTTGACACCCCTGGTGTAGAATAACACAACACTTAATGTAGGTGGCAGATATTAATAGACAAGTAGGAAAGTGTTGAAGGATCGACTTAAATGTACCTGTGTCCTCTAAGCTAGTCTGTGGCCTCTTGATTCAGAGGAAGATGCTATCTTATCACTCAAGTTGAAGAAAGAATCATCTGCCAAATTAATTGCATTTCTATATGAAATACACAATAATGCCACCTGATCTTTTTCAGTAAGACATAATTATTAGTATTGTTTATATTGATTTTCAATAGAACTTCAATGTTTAGATAGTAAGAATCTTTTCTTAAGTTGCTTCTGAAATTCCTAAAGATGGATGTTTGCAACCATATGCACGCAATCTATGGACTTCCCCAATGAACCTGATTCTCTCACTATCTTACTTAACTTGCTAACTAAAGCGGCTCAACTCAGCCTGTTTAACTACTAGATACTCTTGTTGATTTTTGCACTTAGTAACTTATTAATGAAGAATTATAGCCTTGAAAATTTAAATCCAGAGCTTGGCTATTTTCAGGAAAGAATGTAAAAGAGGAAAGAAGAAGGGGGAAAAAAGGACCTTTCTGTATATGTTAGAACATAGAACTGTATTACAAAAAGTACGAGAGTTAGAAAAGACATAAATATAAAATGTGAGTTGCTAAAGAACTTACATTATTTATGAAGTTTGGGTACAAATATCTTTACTTTCAGACAGAAAAAATTAAAATAAGTTTCCATTTAAGACATTTCAGGAGAGGCTGTTTCATTATTAAGGCTTTATCACCCTAAAAGCTTGCTTTTTGTAGAGGTTATCTACAAAATGGCTCATCTAATTGATGGCACACTTAAAGAACATTATGTGAGAACATTATAAACATTTCTCTGAATAAAAAAATGGCAAAACTGTAACCATTTTAAGTAACCATTGTGAAATGCTGAAAAACTCTTTTGAAACAGAAATAGAAAAGAACAGCTATTGTAAGCTGCAACAACACTCATGATTTTCTATTATATATTAAAAGTGGGTTTCTGTTGATTTAGCAAATAGGCATTCTCATTTTTAATATGGAATTCAAGAGCAATGCGGTAAGAAGCTCTGCTGAGGTCTGTATAATTGCAAATTCTGAATTTACATGTTATAATGCCCATTTCATCTTTAGATGACAAATATCCATGCAATTCTCACGTAGTGCATGACATCGTAAATTTCAACTTAAATGTCTGATAATATAGAAAACAAGAAAAGCATGTTGTTATCAGAAAGAAAGATAAAAGATTACCACCCTGCTTTTTTGCATTTTATTTTGTACGGTGAAATAATCAACATGTGATGCATGGATATAAAAAGTTCTTTTTCTTGTTCTTGCTGAAACTGCAACAAGACAGCCACAAATGTTTTAAAAAGTATGACCATAAACTCAGTGTTATACCATTGTTTTTTTTTTTCTTTTTAATGAACCTGCAATCCCTTTCTTCAGGGTGGGTTACTTATTGGAGACGAGCATTTATGGCCAGATGCCCTTCCTGATGCCTTTGTGGAATTCACAGCAGACAATTACTTATTGTGCCCAGAGAGATTACTTATCTGCCACTACCTAGGATCAAACTCACATCCTCCTGATTGTGAGATAAAAGTTCCATCTTTAGGCCACCAAGCCATTTGGTGTGATGTTAAAATAGTGTTATACCATAGTTACTCCATTAAAAAAGCACCCTAATTTTATTATTTTGAAACTTAGAAACCCAACACTTTCCAAATGCTATCTAGACTAATGGCAGGGAATGCTGGTGGTTTTGAAACTGCAATTCATTTAAGTAACATTATCAAAAGAAATATGGAGCAATGTATTTGCCCCATAAGGGAATTAATAAACATTAATCTGAATTTTCACCCTTGACTTTTCATGAAAAGAAGAGTGAATGAGTGAGAGGCAGGTTCTGCACTACATTAGCTCAAATACACCTTTGGGAAGATGATCATGGAACTGTCACTTTATCTCTTCTGACACTATATTGGCATTTCTCTCTCCTTTCACATTAATCCTCCTGAAATGTGTGTGCATATGAGCATTTGTCTTTTTCTCTTTTACTTTGGAAGGAAGGGGAGAGGATAATTACCTTGTTATTTCAGTATTAAGGAACTTACTAAAGTTCTGTTTTCTTGGGGTATTCATTAATTCATCAATTGGGGTTTCTCCAATTGATTTCTTTTTTCAAAAAAAACAAATTTTATTAATTTTACAACTAAAAACAACAACAACTCGACAACACATGCATACATGAAAGAGTAGAAGAAAAAGAAAAAAGGGATAGGGAGAAGGAAACAGAAAAAAATTAAAAACATTCTTATTTTTGAAAGTTTGTAGGATCTTTTCTTCCCTTAATTTTGCCATATCTGCACACCTTGTCTTTACAAAAATGTGTACATCACTCATATAAATTTATCTTATTCTTATTATCTTATGATATAAAGTCTATCTTGTTCTAACCATTTATACCAATAGTTCCAACTATTATAATACATTGAATTATCTTTGTTTTTTAAAGCTAAAGTTAATCTGTCCATTTCTGTGCAATTTGAAATTTTTTGGATGGTCATCTCCTCTGTAGCTATATGAGGGTGCTTCCAACATTGAGCAAAGGCCAATCTGGCTGCTGTTAGTATGTGTATTGTTATATATTTTGTTATTTTTTAAGATTTGTTTATCAAAAATCCCTAACAGAAAGGACTCTGATTTGTACTTGATCTGTTCTTTTGTTATATCTTCCAGCCAATTTCAAATTTTCTTCCAGTATTTTTGGGCTTCTATACAGGACCACCACATGTGAAAAAAGGTTCCCTCTTTTTTTTTTACATTTCCAACATTTTGGACTCATTTTAGGGCACATTTTCGCCAATCTTGAAGGGGGAAGGTGCCATCTATAAAACATTTTATATGCGTTTTCTTTGTATGCTGCCGATTTTGTAATCTTATTATTTCTTTCCCAGACTTTTTCCCATTCTATTAGGGTGATGTTATGTCCTACATTCCTACTCCAGGCTATCATATTCCCTTTTACTGTTTCTTCTTCTAATTCTATTTCTAATAAACAATTATAAAATTTAGTTATATTTTTTACCTGGTCCTAATAATTGCTAGGGTTTATTATTAATTCCAAAATAAAAATAAAATTCTCTTATTATTTAAGTTCACCCAATCTTTTAACCATACTAGAGTGGCAGCAATATAATACAATTCCCAATTTGGAAGTGCCAACCCTCCCCTGCTCCTCTTATCCTGCATTGCTTTTAAATTTATTCTGGTTTTTTTCCCTTGCCAAACAAATTTAGCGGTTATTTTGTTAAGTTCTTCAAAAAAAAATTTGTGTAATTTAATTGGAATCATCTGAAATAAATATAAGAATTTTGGGAGAATATTCATTTTAATGATAGCAATCCTACCCGATAGTGAGAGTTGCATTCTGCCCCATAATTCTAAATCCTTCTTTACCTGTAGCAACAACTTATCTCCAATTGATTTCTATGAGACGTCTCAATAACTGTTCCAAAACATTGACATTAACTCACTGTAATGTATTAGCTAACTGTAATGCTGCTATTTTATTTTTTGGCAAAAATCTGTGCACATAAGAAAAGTTTCCTATTTAACTCTTTGGTCCTTCCTGTTCTCCCTTCTTTGCTTTATCCCTTTTCCAGATGAATAAATCATAAACCAAAGTGGAGAGTTGTAATTGCAGGAATGTTCCAATCTTGGATGGCAAATCTCAGAAAAAGAATGTTTCCAAGCAAATGCAACTCAGGCAAACAAAGTCACTAATCTAAAGGAGAATTAGAGAGGGGAAGTAAACATATGTTAGACTTTAACTAGAGATAATTAACTGTATGGATTACTGTGCTGAACAGTAACGAAGGTTCAGCAGTAACCAAAGTTAACCAACGATGGAGGATAACTAAAAATATGTATAAATGCAAGACTATACTCCAATAAAGATCATCATGATTCAATTGTTCATGATTAAACAACTCGACTGCCTCGTCATTACAACACCAAAAGAGATAAGCTTCTGTAGTTTATTCTCTTCCTTCTCAAAATCTTTCTCCTTTCCATATCACTTCTTGAATTTTTACAAGCTGTTGCCAAAGATTTGCTAGCAATATCCACTTCTGCTGGTCCCAAGCAAACTGTCTGATCAATGGGATTATTTAATTCTGCAAGCTAAACCACTCACTCCAAGTCTCCATTTAACAACTTGTATGAAATCAGAACTGGGCCAGACATCTTGGCAATATCAAATGCCACATTTACTTAAATAACATGAATTAAGAAGGCTGCTGGAAGGCTGAACATGAATTAAGAAGGCTGCTGCTATTCTCCAACTGGAGAATAACACAAATCTCTATTAGGATCAGAAACAGATACAAAAATATGACAATTGGGGATACAATATTTGATGAGCACTCTTGCAATGGTGGCTATTGTTCCTCCTTGTTGCTACTAACAGAAATAGCCCTCTTGCAAGGGTGGTGATGAGTTGATCAACCGAAATCAGGCTTGGGCAACAAACTGAAACTTTCAGTACATTTTTTGTTGTATCTAGTGATAGAACTCTATCTAGTCATAGAGCAAAGAGCCACCAAAGAACCTTGATGACACAGTGGTTAGAGTGCAGTACTGTAAGCTATGTCTGTTGCAGCCAGCTGCCTGCAGTTTGGCAGATAGAATCTCACCAGGCTCAAGGTTGACTCAACCTTCCATCCTTCCGAGGTGGGTAAAATAAGGACCCAGATTGTTGGGGGCAATATGCTGACTCTTTAAACTGCTTAGAGAGAGCTGTAAAGCACTATAAAGCGGGATATAAGTCTAAGTGCTAAGTGCTATTGCTGTTGCTATATGCAAGGTTGAACAATGCTAGAGCTTTCCTTGCAGTGGTGCAGGTCAGCATTACCTCATCACCATGATAAGTTGGCAAAGGCTACTGGTTCAAAAGTGGAACCAGCCAGAGCAAGTCCCTCAAACATTCCCAATTATGCATTGCCACACTGAATTCAATGCAGCCTTGAGTCTGCAGAAATGCTAAAAGTCTGGCAACAGATGAGCATTGCATGAACAGCAGAGAAAAAGGGAGAAAAATGCCTAGAGTTACATATGTGGCCACATTCTACAAACAGCATTCCCAGGGGTGGGATTCTATCAGTTCAGACTGGTCCTATAGAACCGGTTCATTGGGGAATTCTGGGAGTTGAAGTCCACAAGTCTTAAAGTGGCCAAGTTTGGAGACCCCTGATTTAGAGCAGGAAGTATAGATGCCTGAAGCCTTCCTACTTGTCTCATATACAGCCTGAGGGTTATGGTGATTAGACTTGTTTGACACAAGACACGAGGATCGAGTGAGATTTATCTAAAAGGTCAGAAGCAATCCTTCAGGAGACTCCTTTCAGTCATGTCTGATTTTTGAAGATGGTCTGAAGAAGTCTCTGAAAGTTTATTGGCAAGATTTTTCAGAAGTATATTACCATTGCTTCTTTCCTAGGACTGAGAAAAAGTGACTGGCCTATGGTTATGCAGTTGGTTTTTTGACAAAGGTGGGACTAGAACTCTCAGTTTCCTGGTTTTTATCCTGATGCCTTACTTACTGCAGCAAACTGACTGCAGGAGAATTGCTTCTCTTCATATGATCTGTCTTGGAGAAGCAATTATGAAGGTTAAGGCCCTGTCCCACTGCACTTATGGATGCAAAGAGGATGTAAAACATTAAAAAAAGCTTGCCATCCGTAGGAAAATGCTACGCATCCGTTCTGTACTCACTGCATACGTGTTTCATACGCTCTATCCCTCGAGCATATGTCCACTGCGATTTCATCCACGCAAGAAGTTTTGAGCTGCACAAAACTTTGTGAACAGATGAACTTTCCGCCGCATACGATATACATCTGTGACATTTACAGGCAACAAACATTCTATGTCTGTTATCATCCGTTAAACATCCGCTGTATCCTCTCTGCATCCTCTGGCCATCCCTTCAACTCACATCCGCTGCAGCTGAAAACGGAAAGAGGGAGGAAACAAAAGGTACACGAAACGTCCACACAGCGTTAATAGCATGGAAATAGAAAGGATGTAAGCGGATGCATCTCATACATAAAGGATTAAAATGAACAAAACATTTGTATCTGGGATGTATCTTGGATATTTAGGATGTCTGCAGTATGTCTAGAGTATGTAGAAGGCCTCATAGCGGACTACCGATATTTCCTATAAAAAGGGGGAGAAAATCACCTGGATCTCAGTATGAGTCCATATGGTAGCTGCGATCATTCCTCACCAGAACCAAAACCTGTTCAGACTGTTTCACCTTTTATACAGAAGGAGAAGAAGGAGATGTCCAAGAGCTGTGTGGGTCCGAGGATGGATCGTGAGAAGAATGGAGTTTGGACTGTATGACCAGTTGATGGTGGAGCTGAGGAATGAAGACCCTCGTGCATTCCATCACTTCATGAGGATGCCACCAGCCATGTTTAACGAACTTGTACAGCGTCTGAGACCCAGGTTGACCAAGCGTAGCACCAACTTCCATGCCAACCTGGACCCTGGATTGAAGGTGGCACTGACTGTGCGCCACCTGGCCTCTGGAACCACATAAAGAAACATGAAGTATGCATGGAGGGTGCCACACAACAGCATCAGCAAAGTGGTCAGAGAAGTGGTGCAGGCCATCATTAAAGAATACATGGAGGAGCTCCTCAAGTGCCCCACCACTGAACAAGGCTGGAGAAAACTTACAGAAGAGTGGTATCAGAGGTGGAACTTCCCCACAACGTTGGAGCCAAAGATGGGAAGCATGTGGCCTGCAAAGCTCCATCAACTCAGGGTCCACTTATTTCAACTACAAGGGCTTCTTCAGTATCATCCTCTTTGCCATGGTTGATGCTGACTACAAGTTCATCTACATCGATGCTTCAGACAACGGGTCAGCTTCAGATGGCCAGGTATACAATGCAAGTGACCTCAAGGATGGGCTGGAACGCAACCTCATCATGGGTTTTCCAGATCTAGACCCTTACCCAATGACACACAAGATGTGCCCTACTTCATCATTGGTGATGATGCCTTCTCCCTCAGAACCTACCTCATGAAGCCGTACAGTTCAAGATACCTCACTCGTGAAGAGAGGATCTTCAACTACAGGCTGTCCAGGGCAAGACAGGTGGTGGAGAACACCTTTGGCATCCTGGCCAACAGGTTCCAGGTACTTCTCACCACCATGCAGCATGAGCCACATACTGTGAGGAGCATCATGGAAGCTTGCTGCATCCTGCACAATCTCATGTGCACCCGCTACCCAGTGTTGCAAAACAGACTTGTCGACCATCAACAAGGGAATGGGGACATGGAGCCTGGTGAATGGAGGCAAGGACGTAACCTGATAGACACTGTGGGTTTACAAGGCCCCAACAGAGCTTCACGTGAAGGGAAGAAGCAGCGCAACCAAATGAGACACTGGTGCAACTCCCCAGCTGGAGCAGTGGAGTGGCAAGACAGGATGATAGATGCTTAATGGATGCTTCCTTGAGCCTGTCGCATAACACTGATGAGATTGTGCCATGTATGTTGAGTGGTCCTACAATGAATAGGGCATTAATAAAGAGCTTTGTTTATTTTAAAAAGTGTTGATCAATTAATAAATTGTTATTGATAGTAAAGGTCCATATGTGTGGCAGCTGGGATGGGGGACCATACAGTCCCACTATGCTTGCACTGGAGGTTTATCTATCCCACAACTATCCTTATCTATCCCACAAGCATGTAAAAGCTTAACCATTTGTTAAAAGTTTTCACCAACACTTTACCAAGGTAAAAAAATGAACCAAGTGTCTTAAGCAAAGATAACCTTTATTAACTGTCTTAGGCAAACTTTATGACTTTATTAAAAAAGCAAAATGAACCAAGTTAAGTGCTTAAGCAAAGATAAACTTAGCAAGTACAACTCAGTCTCTGACACTATTCTCAGTCACTCTGAGTCATGTCCATGGTCTCAGCTGTTAAACAGGCAGGGACTGTGGAGGTGGCTATGGCTTGAGTGCTGGTCTGAGGCGCCATTGAGGTGCTTGGCCCCAAGAGTACAACAGGGGATGGTGTGTTCAGGAAGCTGTCCAAGAGCTGACTCAGTCCCGTGAGGTTGAGAGGCCCCTCATCAAGGACCTGAGATGTCAGGCACAAGACTGATGACAGATTGTCCATTGACGGGCTTGGCTGTGGGGTGGAGGAAGGAGAAGTGTAGTTGGGCTGTCTGGTCTGCAGCTGGGTGAGGACTAGAGTCTGTGGCATGCGATGAACCTGGGCCTGGACTGGGAAGGTCTGTTTTTGCTGTGGGAAGTCCTGGTAGTCATAGCCTTGGTAGGTGAGGGGCTATTGAAAGCCGTGGAAGGGCTGTGACATCGCCTGGGGTGGAGGAGCAGACCAGGACTGGGTAGGAGCAGCTTCAGCTGGACCTTGAGGGTTGTGCAGAGGTGCTGTGATCTTCTGCTTCATCACCTGGTACAGGGCCTCGGGCAGGTCCATGAGGGTCTGGCTCACGTAGGTGATGAAGGACTTCTGGTCCGAGGATGGTATGTCGCTGTGGACCAGCTGAGAGATAAGTTCTGTGCTGGTCTTCATTATGTCCCTGATCTCCAACAGCACACTGTGGTTCTGGCCCTCCAGTCTGCCTCTCTGCCTGCATTCTGTGGAGCTGGGTGTGGGTGTGGGTTGGCTTCTGGTGGCTGCTGCTTCTTCCTCCATTTGTGACAGGGGATCCTCCAAGTCTGCCGGCATGGAGAGTACAGCTGTCGGGGGGGTCTCTGCCATGGGGCCCTCTGAAGACACCTGCCTGGACAGGCTAGCTGGCTCCTGGCTGGAAGAGGACTGGCTGTCTGTGGGCTGTCTGAGGGAGAGGGGTGTCAGAAGGGCTGCTCCTCGGTGGTGGATCTCACCCTCCAGGAAACTGCACTTGGCCATGACATACATCTCCCGGTCAGTGAGCTTGACAGCGGCCTGCCCGGTTTTTTTTAGGTGTAGCTTTCCATACCAGGTGTGCATGTGCTTCCACCATCCCAGGAGTACATCTGCAATGTACCTCAGGCTCTCTGCCTTGTCTCTCCAAGCTGCCTGCTTCTTCTTGGTGTCACGACAGAGTCTGTGGCCCTTTCTCCAGAGGTACTTGTTCTCCCTCAGCCATTCCAGCACCTCACCCTCATGGTCCTCAGAAACAGTGTACTGTTTCCTCTCTCCCTTCTCCTTCCCTTGCCTCTTCCTCCCTCTGGCAGGGGCTTCAGCAGGGCCTTGAGCAGCAGGGCTTTGAGGGCCTTGGGGTTGGTCCACCACAGCAGCAGCAGCAGCAGCAGCAGGTTCAAAGTCAGTTTCAGGAAGTGGGATGCTGGTTCTGTCCTTCTTGCCAGGGCTGGAACAAGTAGGCACGGGCTTCCTCTTTTTCCCTGACTGACGAACCATGGTGTTCCTCCTAGATGTATGTTGCAGCATGTCTTTCCCCTGATTGCTGACTACATGCGTGCTGCATTCTTTTATATCCGCGGAGCTGATGTAATTCATACTCCCTGCATGTGCAGTAAACGCTTTGCATCCGATATGCATCCACACGGCATCCGCTTTGCTTTCTATAGGCGTCCGTGATGCATCCGCATCATCTGCTATGCATCCGCCCCTTCCGCTATGCGTCCGCTTCCCAATTCTCCCCTGGAACCCCTTCAGAGGTGTCATCCGCTTCCATCCGCTGTCATCCATTAGGCTTCCTATGAATGTCCGCTAAACATCCCCACTACGTACTACCCACGCCCGTTCTTTTCCGTTCTTTTCCGTTCTGTTCATGCAAATTTTTGGAGCGGATGACAACAGATGGAGACACCCCCGAAATTTTGCTCATCCGTTGTGTCCTTTATGCATACGTTTTGTGTCCGTCGGCCAGTAGGACCTAGCCTTTAATGTTTAAAAACTCTTATGGGAATAATAAAGTGGGTGCCTCCTCCCCCCAAAAAATTCATACACAGCAATACTGTTAGAATAAGTCAGGTTTATTTTTACTAAGTGGCTATGAAACCAAATTGATTATGTCCTCTAATCAACAATCCACTGATTATGGGTTAATAATTACTAATTGTTTGTCTAGCCAATAATCCTTATTGTTAGAATTATGCTCAATTTACAAACAAATCAGAGGTGATATTCAGCAAGTTCTGACCAATTCTGGAGAACCAGTATCAGAAAGTTTGAATAGTTTGGATAAATAGCAAATACCACCCCTGACTTGCCCTGCCCCCATCTATTCTCTGCCTCCCAAGTCCCAGCTGATTGGATGGCTCTTCTTTTGTTGCCCTGCGCAGGAGAACAGAGCTGGAAAGTAGGTTAGTGGGATAGGGATGGAATGGGATTTTGCAGTAACCTTCCCCCAGGAATGGGGAGGGAATGGGGATTTTACAGTATCCTTCCTCTGCCATGCCCACCAAGTCATACCCACAGAACTACTAGTAAGTTTTTTTGAATTTCATTACTGAGACAAATGTGATTCAATTGGAGCACTTTAGCACAAGGAGGAAACAGATGCCACTTACTGACCATAGCATTTAATTTTACAGGACAAGAGAAGATTCATGTTTTTAGGGTTTTAGGGTTCATGTTTCTTTCCCCCATTACTTAGAAGTATCTCTTATGTTGTGATGATTCATGTTATACATTGTCTCAAGCAACACCTTCTGAAGATCGTCTGTTCTATAATTAAGAGCCTTTCAAAGATGGCTATTATTGTCACCAAACATCCATAAAGTACTCAACTTGTGCCAAGTATTGTTGATTGTGACATAGGGGTCGCAAGACCTGATTCTAAGTTGATTTCTCCAGAGGTAAAGATTGCTAATACCTTCTTTAGAAAGTGATATTAATGAAAGAGACATTCAGGTTGAACATTAATGATGGCTACAACAGTCAGTTAAGCCCATGTCACACTGGCCAACGGATGCAAAAAGGACACAGCGGACGAGCAAAATGTTCCATCCGTTGTTATCCGCTCTCAAAAGGGGCAAAAATTTGCATAACTGGAGCGGATAACACGGACGCGGGGAGGACGCAGGGTGGATGCAAAGCGGATGCGGAACGGAAGCTCAGCGGATGGAAGTGGATGGGAGCGGATGGTGCAACTGCAGGGCTTCCGGGGGGCCTCAGTGAAGCGGACGCGGAACGGATACAGCGGATGTAGAGCGGACACCAAACGGATGAAGCGGATGCACAGCGGAAGCCTTGCGGATGCACAGCGGAAGCCTAATGGATGCCTGGCATTAATTGCGCATGCGGGGAGGATGCATTGCGTCAGCCCCGCGGATATAATGGAAGCAGCTCGGAAGCAGGTCGCCATTCAGAGGAAGGACCTGCTGCCAGACACATCGACTGCCTTGCCTGCCCTGCCTAGATGTCTGCCTGCCAGCCTTGCTGCCAGCCTTGCTACCAGCCTTGCTGCCAGCCTCCCTGCCAGCCTCCCTGCCAGGCTTGCTGCCAGCCTCCCTGCCAGCCTTGCTGCCAGCCTGCCTGCAAGCCTTGCTGCCAGCCGGTCTGCCTGTCAGCCTTGCTGCCTGCCTTCCTGCCAGCCTTGGTTCATGTCTGCCTGCCAACCTTGGTGCCTGTCTGCCTTCCTGCCTGCCTGCCTGCCAGCCTTCTTGCCAGCCTTGGTGCCTGCCTCCCTGCAAGCCTTGGTGCCTGCCTTGGTGCCAGCCTCCCTGCCAGCCTCCCTGCCAGCCTTGGTGCCTGCCAGCCTCCCTGCCAGCCAGCAACCCCACAACCATGCGGAAGCACAGCAAGCCTCAGCCATCTGCTGCCAGCCCTGGCAAGAGGGACAGGGCTACCATCTCGCCCCCTGGCCCTCACTCTGGTTCTGCTGGGGCTTCTGCAGCAAGGGCTCGCTCTTCTGGGGCTGGAGCTTCTGCTGTTTCTGCTTCTGGAGGAGCTGATGACAAGAACTCCAGCACCAGCCACCTCCACAGCACCTGCACCCTTCACCACTGAGACTGAGCGACCAAGAGGAGTGCCAGAGATTCATTTTTGTCTTATAGCTTGTTGTTAATAAAGTCTATTTTTGATTCACACACTTGCTTCATTTCTTTTTTTTTAATAAAGTCTTGGTGGAAACTTTTAGAAATGGTTTAAGCCTTTGCATGCTTCTGGGATGGGTTAAGATAGTGTGGGATGGGTTGAGATAGCTGTGGGATGGGCAGGGATACCTGTGGGATGGGTAATAGTTGTGGGGTAGATAAACCTCCAGTGCAAGCATAGTGGGACTGTATGGTCCACCCTCCCAGGTGCCACACCTACGGCCCTTTATTATCAATAATAATGTAATAATTATCCACACATGTCAACATAAACAAAACTCTTTATTAAACGCCCTGCTCATTGTAGGCCAACCAAACATACATGGCCCAATCTCATCTGTGTGATGAGACAGGCTGAAGGAAGGATCCATTAAGCAACGACCATCCTGTCTTGCCACTCCACTGCTCCAGCTGGGGAGTTGCACCATTGTCTCAGGAGGTTGCGCTGCTTCTTCGCTTCATGTGAGGCTCTGTTGGGGCCTTGCACATCCTCAGTGTCGATCAGGTTTCACCCTTACCTCCATTCCCCAGGCTCCATGTCCCCATTGCCTTGCTGGAGGTCCATGAGCCTGTTCTGCAAGACTGGGTAGCAGGTGCGCATGAGATTGTGCAGGATGCAGCAAGCTTCCATGATCCTCCTCACGGTCTCTGGGCGATGCTGCATGGTGGTGAGAAGTATCTGGAACCTGTTGGCCAGGATGCCAAAGACATTCTCCACCACCCGCCTTGCCCTGGACAGCCTGTAGTTGAAGATCCTCTCTTCACGGGTGAGGAGTCTGGAGGTGTAGGGCTTCATGAGGTAGGTTGTGAGGGAGAAGGCGTCATCCCCCACGATGAAGTAGGGCACATCTTGTGTGTCGTTGGGCAGGGGTTCTGGATCTGGGAAGCCCACCATGAAGTTGCGTTCCAGCTCCTCCTTGAGGTGACTGGCGTTGTATACCTGGGCATCTGAAGATGAGCCGTTGCCTGAAGCATCGATGTACATGAACTTGTAGTCAGCATCGACCATGGTGAAGAGGATGATGCAGAAGAAGCCCTTGGAGTTGAAATAAGTGGACCCCGACTTGGCTGGAGATTTGCAGGCCACGTGCTTGCCATCTATGCTCCAACGGTGTGTGGGAAGTTCCACCTCTGATACCACTGCTCTGCAACTTTCTTCCATCCTTCTTCAGTGGAGGGGTACTGGAGGAGCTCCTCCTTGTATTCTTCGATGATGGCCTGCACCACTTCTCTGACCACAATGCTGATGGTGTTGGATGGCACCCTCCAGCCGTACTGCATACTCCTGTAGGAGGTCCCTGAGGCCAGGTGGCGCAGAGTGAGTGCCACCTTGAGCCCAGGTTCCAGGCTGGGCCGGAAGCTGGTGTTTGCCTTGGTCAACCTGGGTGTCAGCTGCTGCACAACTTCGTCAAACATGGCTGGAGGCATCCTCATGAAGTTCTGGAACGCCCGAGTGTCTTCGTTCCTGAGCTCCACCATCAGCTTGTTGTACAGTCCGTCCTCTGCTCTTCTGGCGAACCATCTTCGGATCCAGACTCTTTTTGGGTGGCTCCTTTTCTTGTCGTAGTAGAGTTCACAGAGCCTGCAGATGGCTTCGCACTGATGCAGAACGATGGTGGCTGCCGAAAGGACTTAGTTACAATCCACGGTGGACATGACTGGATGCTGTGGAAGAGGAAGAGCCAGATGAAGGCTGCAGAGGTCTGCACCGCTGGGCTGTTGTTCTGAAAGTGAGATGCAGGCGAGTTGCTCCCCCTTTTTATAGGCAGTATAGGTTTTCCACTAGGCATCCTCTAGGCATCCTCTAGGCATCCTTAATATGCGAGATAGGTCCCCTCTGCGAACGTTTTTTCCGTTTTAAACACTTTGTTTCCGTTCTGCATCCGCTAGGCATCTGTTCTGCATCCGTTCTGCATCCGTTCCACTTCCTCCCTGCGTCCCGGTGGATGGAGTTGCACGGATGCGTAGCGGAAGCCTAGCGGATATAGCGGATGCGTAACGAATGCGTAACGGATGCCTAGCGGATGTGTAGCAGATGCAGAACGGATGAACTGGATATATTTTCTGCGCAAAAGTTTTACGCAGCCCAAAACTTTCGGAGCGGATGAAACTTCAATAAACGGATGCTGGACGGATAGAGAGGAAGCAAAATGGAGGCAGTGAGTACATCGCGTTTTCGAACGGATGGCAAGGTTTTTTGTCCGTTTTACATCCTCTTTGCATCCGTTGGTTCAGTGTGACATGGGCTTTACTTTGCTGGGAGAGAAATACAGATACCAGTAAAGGAGAATATTTATAGCTCAGGGTTGAAATGATGGCTCCTTGGTGCTCTCTGAGTTTGGTTGTTCTCTTGCAGACATTTCATTCCACAAACTAGGTAACATCATTAGTGCTACAGTTGATAATAGTGGTGATGATGTCACCTACCTCCGGTAATAAAATGTCTGCAACCAAGTAACCAACCTCAGTGAGCGCCAAGGACCTCCTTAAATACAGTTTCCTTCCTGGCATTCATGAACTTGTCTTTTTTCAGCTGTTTGAAAACTTTGCAGAGTAGAGTAATATACTTTCTTGTGTGCCATCAGTCCCCTCAACTTAGAAGTAAATATTTATGTCTTAGAAATATCTTGACTAGGTCTTTTCTTCTCACCTCTGATGATAAATGAAGACTTGATGCAAGTTTAGGTCAGCTAAAAGTGCTCGCTAACTCTGCAGGTTATGCAAAGCTCATTAAAAAGACTGCTATTCCTTAGTTGTATTGATTCCCCAGAGCTACTGCCTGTGACAGTTCCTGAATCAACATCTGCTTCAACTCTGCAGGAGCAATGCAAGTTTTTGGCAGACTGAAAGCAATTCTTCTGAAAGGAAGTGGGGATAGCAGCCAGTAATATACCTAGCTTTCACTAAAAATGAGAGCCATTAAAGAAAAAAGAAAGAAAGAAAAGAGGGTGTGATTTGCCATTCCAACTTTTCACATTCTGCATCGGCCAAATCACTTCCCAAAAGACACAATGGGAACTTTTCTTTCTAAGAAAGAAGAAACTTGGAACAAGTCACAGCATACGCTGCATGCCATTTTAAAATCAGAAGTCTGCTTGGTTAATTGCAGACTTGAAAACATTTGGAAGCCTATCCAAAAAAAATACAAAATAAATGGAACATTTTCATTTTAATATTTGATCAGACAAAGTGAATACCTAGAGAATATGAAGTCAAGAGCTGTACAGAATAGCCTTTGCCTAAAAGTGATACAGGTAGTGACTATAGAGCTAAACACTGAGAGTGAAAAGCTTTGGATCTGTTGTAAAACCAAAATCTGTAAAAAAAATAATCCTGCAGAAAGCCAGGATAAAGATCCTTCTGAAATGAAGAGCTCCTTATTGCAAAAGATAGGCAGTTGGTTTGGCTTTTTGTGCTTATGATATACTGTTTCAGGAATATTTGTCATGTGTGTCACTTAGGAACAATAAAGGGGGAGGAGGACTCAATCATAATTTCCCATAGAGCAATCCCATTTCTATGTGGATTGCAGAAACCCACAACACTAGAAAAAGGAAAGATGCTCTCTATAAACAACTTTCAACAAACTGGGTACACACATAAGTTTATAAAATAGTGCCTGTCCACTCAACCCAATACAGCACATCCAACATAAGGATATCACTTCCATACATCAAAAAACAACCAATAGATTATTAGAACTGCCCAGTACACAATATAGCACACAAACCAACTAAACTCCTCCAAAACACCTTAAATATACCCACCCTCAAAAATCCCAGATGAAATAGAACAAACCAGTAACCCAAGCAGAAAAAACAGGAATGATCTACAATCCAAAATGTTGGAGCTGTAACAGCCTTTAAGTAGAACAGACAGAGAGAAAACTAGCAGAGTGCATCCATGAATACCAACCACAGTAGCAATCATGTTATCACACAGTGA
Organism: Laticauda colubrina; assembly: GCA_015471245.1. Classification (NCBI taxonomy): domain Eukaryota; kingdom Metazoa; phylum Chordata; class Lepidosauria; order Squamata; family Elapidae; genus Laticauda; species Laticauda colubrina. The sequence continues at coordinate 73,681,439 of BLBF01000002.1, forward strand.
AAACTCTTTAATACAGGAATGTCAGTGGTGGGATTCAAAATGCTTTACTACCAGTTCTGTGGGCATGACATGGTGGATATGGCCTGGCTTGGTGGACGTGGCTTGGCAGGCATGGCTTGGCTTAGCTTGGCTTGGCTTGGCTTGGCTTGGCTTGGCTTGGCTTGGCTTGGCTTGGTTGGCGTGGCTTGGTGGGCATGGCAGGGGAAGGATACTGCAAAATCCCCATTCCCTCTCCACCCCACTAATCTGCCTTTCATCTCCATTCTCCTGTGCAGGGCAACCAAAGAAGACCCAGCCAATCAGCTGGGACTCAATGGGAGGTAGAGAAGAGATGGGGTTGGCAAGGCCAGTCAGAGGTGGTATTGGCCAATTCTCTGAAATTTCTGCTACCGGTTCTCCAGAACTGGTCAGAACCTGCTGAATACCACCTCTGATGAACATATTTCACCATAGTTTCAACTGGGAAATAATGAGCATCATAGACCAAACTAAATCCCAAAAGACTAGGGAATTTCTGGAAGTTTGGGACTCTGATAAATCATGTATCAACAAGCATATACGGACAAACAATATTTACACAACTTTCAAAAATGATGTTAAAAAAACAAAACAAAGAATACCTCTTGCTAGCAATCAGCATCCAGATAAGCAAGGAGTAATGGCAAGATTAATACCAATCAAGCAATGAACAAAACCTCAGTCAAGGGACCACCAGCTCAGACAAACATTCAAGCAATAAACAGCAATCAAGGAACTACCAGGAAGAAAACAACTCTTCCACCAACAATGACAGGGCAAGTCACTGTATATAAAAAGACAGCAAAGGCCACTCTCTTCTAGCACTGAAGATGTTATCTAGTCTTCTAACAAAACATCAAACCAACAAGTTCAAGAGATGAGGATTCAATTATTAGTTTTCATTGAGTTTTTCTTCCCTGCATATTTAAAAGCATCAAAGCGCACCTGAGTTCTCTGCCTGTGTTAATAATGGATACGGACCTGCATATAAAGAGGCAACTGTTACTTAGGAAGATTAGAAGAACTTCATGAATTTTCTTTGGCTTTTTTGGATCTCCTGCCAATGTTGCTTGAAAGAGTTTTCTGGGCCAGAATTTTTAGATCATGAAGATGATGCTTGATGTAATGCAGTCTGATTATTTTTCTGGAGAGCCAGCATTCTAGATTAACTCTCTTAGAGAAAATCTGCAATGTGTGCTGTTTAATCTGAACCTGACAATTTTATGTTGCAGATCCTTTTCATTTGAACAGCCCATGCCTGTTCAGTCTGTGTTGGACTATCCCAAATGTATATATAAAAGATGAAACTTGGAGGTAGTATCATAAGTTTTGTAACCGTGTGTCTTTGTGTAATAGTTTTACAGTCATATTTTTAGCAAGTTATTCTTGTTTACTGTAGGTAATTATTTTAAAAAATGGCAATTGCAATTTGTGCAGTCAAAATACATTCCTTGGGTATGTGGTCAGCTAAAGCCCATGTCACACTGAACCAACAGATGCAAAGAGGATGTAAAACGGACAAAAAACCTTGCCATCCGTTCGAAAACACGATGTACTCACTGCCTCCATTTTGCTTCCTCTCTATCCGTCCAGCATCCGTTTATTGACGTTTCATCTGCTCCGAAAGTTTTGGGCTGCGCAAAACTTTTGCGTGGAAAATGTATCCAGTTCATCCGTTCTGCATCCGCTACGCATCCGCTACACATCCGCTACGCATCCGTTACGCATCCGCTACGCATCTGTTACACATCTGCTATATCCGCTTGGCGTCCGCTGCGCATCCGCGCAACTCGCATCCACCCGGACGCAGGGAGGAACCAGAATGGACGCGGAACAGATGCAGAATGGATGCAGAATGGATGCAGCATGGAAACAAAGCGTTTAAAGCGGAAAAAACGTTCGCAGAGGGGACCTATCTCGTATATTAAGGATGTCTAGAGTATGCCTAGAGGATGCAAAGGGACACCTATACTGCCTATAAAAAGGGGAAGCAACTCATCTGCATCTCACTTTCAGACCAGCAGCCCACCTGTGCAGACCTCTGCAGCCTTCATCTGACTCTTCCTCTTCCACAGCATCCAGTCATGTCCACCGTGGATCATAACACAGTCCTTTTGGCAGCCACCATCCTTCTGCAGCATTACGAAGCCATCTACAGGCTCTGTGAACTCTACTACGGGAAGAAAAAGAGGCGGCCAAGAAGCGTCTGGGTCCGAAAATGGATCGGGAGAAGAGCAGAGTACGGACTGTACAACAAGCTGATGGTGGAACTCAGGAACGAAGACACTTGGGCATTCCAGAACTTCATGAGAATGCCTCCAGCCATGTTTGACGAAGTTGTGCAGCGCCTGAGACCCAGGTTGACCAAGGCAAACACCAACTTCCGGCCCAGCCTGAAACCTGGGCTCAAGGTAGCACTGATTCTGCGCCACCTGGCCTCAGGGACCACCTACAAAAGCATGCAGTACGGCTGGAGGGTGCCACACAACACCATCAGCATTGTGGTCAGAGAAGTGGTGCAGGCCATCATCGAAGAATACAAGGAGGAGCTCCTCCAGTACCCCTCCACTGAAGAAGGATGGAAGAAAGTTGCAGAGCAGTGGTATCAGAGGTGGAACTTCCCACACACCGTTGGAGCCATCGATGGCAAGCACGTGGCCTGCAAATCTCCAGCCAAGTCGGGGTCCACTTATTTCAACTCCAAGGGCTTCTTCAGCATCGTCCTCTTCGCCATGGTCAATGCTGACGACAAGTTCATGTACATCGATGTTTCAGGCTACGGCTCATCTTCAGATGCCCAGGTATACAACGCCAGTCACCTCAAGGAGGGGCTGGAACGCAACCTCATCGTGGGCTTCCCAGATCCAGACCCCTGCCCAACGACACGCAAGATGTGCCCTACTTCATCATGGGGGATGACGCCTTCTCCCTCAGAACCTACCTCATGAAGCCATATACTTCCAGACTCCTGACCCGTGAAGAGAGGATCTTCAACTACAGGCTGTCCAGGGCAAGGCAGGTGGTGGAGAACGCCTTTGGCATCCTGGCCAACAGGTTCCAGGTACTTCTCACCACCATGCAGTATTGCCCAGAGACCGTGAGGAGGATTGTGAAAGCTTGCTGCATCCTGCACAATCTCTTGCGCACCCGCTACCCAGTTTTGCAGAACAGTCTCATGGACCGTCAACAAGGCAATGGGGACATGGAGCCTGGGGAATGGAGGCAAGGGTGAAACCTGATCGACACTCAGGATGTTCAAGGCCACAACAGAGCCTCATGGGAAGGGAAGAAGCAGCGCAACCTCCTGAAACACTGGTGCAACTCCCCAGCTGGAGCGGTGGAGTGGCAAGACAGGATGGTAGATGCTTAATGGATGCTTCCTTCAGCCTGTCTCATCACATGGATGAGATTGGGCCATGTATGTTTGCTTGGCCTACAATGAACAGGGCATGTAATAAAGAGTTATGTTTGTGTTCAAATGTGTGGATCAATGCTTACATTGTTATTGATAAAAAAGGGCCATAGGTGTGGCACCTGGGAGGGTAGACCAAACAGTCCCACTATGCTTGCACTGGAGGTTTATCTATACCACAGCTATTAGCCATCCCAAAGATATCCCTGCTCATTCCACAGATATCCCTGCCCACCCCACTTTTATCTTAAACCATCCCACAAGCATGCAAAGGCTTAAGCCAATTCTAAAAGTTTCCACCAAGACTTTATTAAAAAAAAGAAATGAAGCAAGTGTGTGAATCAAAGATAAACTTTACTGAACAACAAGCTGTAAAAAAAAAAATGACCCAAGTCAAGTGTCCAAATAAAGTCCACAGGTAGCCAGCTACCCAGTCTCTGGCACTCTTCTTGGTCACTCGGAGGTGTGCCCAGTCTCAGGGGTGAAGGGTCCAGGTGCTGTGGTGGTGGGTGTTCTGGAGTGCCTGGCCCCGAGAGGACAACAGGTGACGGTGTGTTGAGAAAGCTCTAGGACAGCTGGCTCAGCCCCGTGATGCTGAGAGGTCCTTCCTCCATGCCATGGGGTGTCAGCCCCAGTACTGATGACAGATGTACTGAGGCCAGGCTTGGCTGTGGGGTGGAGGAAGGAGTAGTGTATTGGGACTGTCTGCTCTGCAGCTGGGTGAGGACTGGTGTGGGTGGCATCATTGGCGTCGGTGGCATCGCTGTCGTCAGTGGCATCATTGGCGTGGGTGGCATTGCTGTCATTGGTGGCATCATTGTCGTGGGTGGCATTGGTGGCATCAGTGGAACAGGTGGCAACGGTGTCGCCCGATCACTCTGTGCCTGGACTGGGAAGGGCTGCTGCCTGTGCTGCTGAACCTCCTGGTAGCCATAGCCCTGGTAGGTGAGGGCCTGTTGGAAGCCTTGGAATGGGAGGGACATCACCTGGGGTGGAGGAGCAGACCTGGACTGAGTGGGAGCAGGTTCCTCTGGGTCTGGAGGGTTGTGAAGCAGCTTGGTGATCTGGTCCTTCACCAGCTGGTACTGTGGATCTGCCATTTCCTTGAGGGTCTGGTTGACATAGGTGAGGAAGGGCTTGCGGTTGGAGGATGAGGAGTCGGTGTGGACCAGCTGAGAGAGGAGATCTATGCTGGTGCGGATGGTGTCCCTGATCTCCAGCAGGACAGTGTGGCTCTGCCCCTCCTGCTGTCCGGCTCTCTGCCTTTCTGCGGAGGCGGAGCTGGGTGGTGGTGGATGCAGCTAGGACTGTGGTGGACTCGATGTCTCCTTTCTCCCACCGCACCAGGGAGTCCTCTACGCACTCCACCACGCTTACCACACCTGTCCGCGGGTTCTCCGCCATGGCACGCTCCACAGAAACCTGCCTGGATACAGGGACTGACTCTCGGCCGGAAGAGGACTGGCTCTCAGCAGGCTGCCGGAGAGAGAGGGTCATGAGAGGGGCTCCTGGTGCTCCTCAGTGGCGGACCTCACCCTCCAGGAAGCTGCACCTGGCCATGACGTAGGTCTCTCTGTCTGTCAGCTTCACAATGGCCTGGCCAGAGTTCTTCAGGTGCAGCTTCCCGTACCAGGTGTGCATATGTTTCCACCAGCCAAGGAGCACCTCCGAAGTGTAACCCATACTCTCTGCCCTCTCTCTCCAAGCAGCCTGCTTCCGCTTGGTGTCCCTGTACAGCCGGTGTCCCTTCCGCCACAGATAGTTATTCTCTCTCAGCCACTCCAGCACCTCATCCTCGTGCGCCTCCTCAATATAGTATTGCCTCCTCTCCCGTTGTCGCATACGCCTCTTCCTCCCTTTGGCTGGACCAGATGGGCCCTCATCCCAGGGGCTCCCAGGTAGTAGGGGCTGCTCCTCCACACCAGCAGCAGCAGCAGCAGCAGCAGAATCATCATCATCATCATCCTCACCAGCAGGATCATAATCATCATCATCAGCAGCAGCAGCTGCAGCAGCAGGATCATCATCAGCGGCAGCAGCAGTAGTGGCAGCAGGATCAGCAGCAGCAGGACCAGCAGGACCAGGATCAGCAGCAGTAGAGTAAGCACCAGCAGGGCCATCAAGTTCAGGAGCACGAGCAGGACCAGGATCACGAGCAGGACGAGCAGGACGAGCAAGACCAGGAGCATGAGCAGGATGAGCAGGACGAGCAAGACCAGGAGCACGAGCAGGACAAGCAAGTCCAGGAGCACGAGCAGGACCAGCAGGACCAGGAGCAGCTTCAACAGAGTAAGCACCAGCAGAAGCCCCAGCAACAGCAGAAGCACCACCGCCAGGAGCAGCTTCAGCAGAAGCCCCAGCAGAAGCAGAGTCAGGGGCAGGGGGTGGGAGGTTGGCCCTGTCCCTCTTGCCAGGAATGGCGGCAGGTTGCTGAGGCTTTCGCTTCCTCCCCATGGTTGTGGGATTGCTGGCTGGCAGGGAGGCTGGCAGGCACAAAGGCTGGCAGGAAGGCTGGCAGGAAGGCTGGCAGGAAGCCAGGCACGAAGGCTGGCAAACAGGCACCAAGGCTGGCAGATAGGCTGGCAGGTAGGCTGGCAGGAAGCCTGGCAGGAAGGCTGGCAGAAAGCCTGGCAGGAAGGCAGGCAGGCAGGCAAGCACCAAGGCTGGCTGGAAGGCAGGCTGGCAGCAAGGCTGGCAGGCAGGCATGCAGGCAGGGCAGGCAAGGAACTCGAAGTGTCCAGCAGCAGGTCTTTCCTCGGAATGCTGGCCACGTGTGAGCTGCTTCCCTTTATGTCCGGGGGGCTTAACTAATGCTTCCCCCCCGCATGCACAATTAACGCTCGGCATCCGTTCCAGTTCCGCTGTGCATCCGCTAGGCTTCCGCTGTGCATCCGCTTTATCTGCTGTGCATCCGCTGTGCATCCGCTTCATCCATTCGGCATCCGTTCTGCATCCGCTGTATCCGTTCCGCGTCCGCTTCACTGAGGCCCCCCGGAAGCCCTGCGGTTGCGCCATCCATTCCCATCCACTTCCATCCGCTGGGCTTCCGTTCCGCATCCGCTTTGCATCCGCCTGCGTCCTCCCCGCGTCCGTGTTATCCGCTCCGGTTATGCAAATTTTTGCCCCTTTTAAGAGCGGATAACAACGGATGGAACATTTTGCTCGTCCGCTGTGTCCTTTTTGCATCCGTTGGCCAGTGTGACATGGGCTTAAATTCCTTCCTTTAAAATTCCTTTGGATTAGTAAATGCTCAAAGTGAGCCTTCTAAGGATGATTTAATTGAATTCAACTATGCCCACAGGAATACTTAGCAAGCATGGAGAAGCCAAAATACAACTTGCTACATTCTGCTTAATTCTTACAGCAGAGGAGCAGAGATCTCAGTAGGACATTGCTTCAAATGGTTCCGATTGAGCAACATCATCTTTGTTAAGAATGGGAAAATAATCTAATGTGTCCATTTTGATTGCTGTTTGCTCATCAGGTGTCTTGCTTGGGAAGAGAGCCTTATTTCTTTATGATTTCACTAAGTTTGCAGAAATCAAAGAGCCTAAATTGTTTAGGGGTGATTCTTTATTGTTTCCATCCTCAGAATTGCCCTATATTAAATAAATTTATTAAAACAAATAAACAGATAAAACAGGTTCTGATGAACAAATAAAAAGTAAATAAATAAAACCAAAGTGAACGAAGATGAATTGAAAGAATATCTTTATTGTTTTCCAGACTGTAATATTCACTTAAGATGAATCATAATTGAAAGCCAGAGAATATGAATTTGTTCTGATATGCATATGTGCAATGCCTGCTCTAGACATTTTGACACCCTACAAAATCATAGTCTAGCACCCCCTATGATTTGGTTCATCTGATTTTGTTAGTAATTTCAAAACAGTGTTCTCATATTTGTATGTTTTCTTCAAGTTTTTGAAATCTACGCTTATAATTTTCAGCCTTTTACACACATTTCTTCTTCTTCTTCTTCTTCTTCTTCTTCTTCTTCTTCTTCTTCT
>BLBF01000002.1:73688981-73755694 GCA_015471245.1 Laticauda colubrina
TCCTCCTCCTCCTCCTCCTCCTCCTCCTCCTCCTCCTCCTCCCTCTCCTCCTTCTCCTCCTCCTCCCAGAACAAATTCAAATTAAGTTTGCAGTGCAATTTTAATCACATCAGCAGCCATAGTGGTCCTATTGCAAAATTCTGCAAAATGGTATTTATTCCTCAAGTGGGCATACTGGCTTGCAGAATGCAGCAGTAATGGTTTTTTGCTTTTTTATTGTGTTTTTCAGAAGTCCTTTCCACTTTAGTGCACCCTAAAATTTGGTGCCAGTCAGCCTTAGCCTAGAGCCAGTTGTGCATATAGGTGTGAGATTCTTGGGCTAAGAGAAAATCCAGTCTTGGGTGGTGGTGGTGAGATGGCTAAGATCAACCATTTTAGAAAAACAATTCTTCCTTTTCTTTCACCTTTTTCTAACTCTCTGACATTCTTAATATATTTAAACATTTAAAATCTTAACTCATGGGGTTCTCTTTGAAAAGGGATCTTTTTTTAAACAATAAAATATTAAGATATAATTTTTAAAAAACAAAACTAGACAAAGCATTTTAAAATGTGCTGTAAAAAGACAAAAACACACATACATATATTGCCCCCCATTGAATATTGATAAACATATTATAACAATAATAATCCCCACCCCCCATTTCCACAATTTCTGGAAAAGTGTTCAGTTGTGTTTAGCCTTTATCTTTCTGCCAGGTTACAGAAAGCAGGTTGCTACTTGTCTTCTCCCCTCTTAAATCAGAAACATGAATTTTCCTGGTGGTTGGTACCAGCCAGTGGTGGAATTCATTTTTTTTTTTACAACCGGTTCTGTGGGCGTAGCTTGGTGGGCGTGGGGAAGGGGAAGGATATTGTAAAATCTCCAGTCAGTGGTGGTATTTGCCGGTTCTCTGAACTAATCATAATTTCTGTTACCTCTTCTCCGGAACTGGTCAGAACCTGCTGAATACCACCTCTAGTACCAACCTTTTTAGCTGGTTTTCCGCCAGGGCTTGTGAGTAGCTCACAGCAAAGTCATGCTATGGGGACCACTTGTGAAAAGCAGCAGGACTCAAGTCACAATAGCCTGGTGGACATGCCCTCCATGCAGGAATGAAGCAAGCAAGACAAGAAACCATATTTTTTTAGACTTCAGAGAACTGATAAGGAAGAAAATTGAATAGTATTTAAGTATTCTTTAAAAAAAGATAGAGAAAATATTTAAACCTCGGGGCAGAGGTAAATCATCTTTTGTATATAACTTCACTTTAATCTTCAATAAACTGACTGAAGCAAGCATATTCTTAAATCTGCACTCATAGAGAAAGAGCTTGCAAAAAAAAAAAAAGAACAGTGACTGGGCATTTATATAAATGATTGTTTAAGAAATGAAAAAAAAAAAAATGAAACAGAGTTTCCATTTCCAAACCTTCAGTAATCCTTTCCTGATATTTTTTCTTCTTCTCTGGGGTTAGAATTTTGTGTTCTCTGTTTAATGCTTTCAAAGGGGAAGATAATTTGATGTGTTTTGTTTTTTTTTAAAGAAAAGGACCACTGAGACTGCACTACCTATGGCATAATGATAAAATATTCCTTTGAAAGCTTCATCATTTATCAAGAAGCAGGAGAAGAAGACAGGTCCTGGAAGAAAGGATCTCAGTGAGAATGAATATGTCTCTTTTTTTAAAAAAAAAACGCATCACTTCATCCAAAGGCTGTTTTACTTATCTTTATTGTACAAATGTTTGTTGATTTTTCCTCCAAAGGTAATTACATAGAAACTGTAAGACATAACCAGCAACATATTGACACAAATATACACATGATAATGATAGATAGATTAGCCTTTCCATTCTATCTGTCTTCCCTTTCATTTCTTTCCCAATCCCACATATATGACAATTCAAGTTTCGGAAAACAAAGCCAGCTAACTCTTTTGTGTTTGATTTTCATTTTGAATCCTGAAAGCTGTTAGAAGACTGGAGTTACAGTAGTGCTAAGTAGCTGAGTCTGCATCCAAAGTTATGGCTAAGTCCATGGCCCAAATATTTCTGACTACTATGTATAAAATTATAACATCAAGTAATAGGGCAAAAATGTTCAGAGATGATCCCTTATAGTGTTACAGTGGTGGCTGCTTCTTCTACTTGCAATGCTAAAAGAGGAAAGTAGGAATTCTTTAGACAGACAAGTCCAATTATTCAATTACATATAATTTCTGTGCTTCATTGTTTAAAATAAAATACCTTATCTACATGAGAGTGACAGACTATGATTTTCATGACTAATTCAACCCAGAAACCTTTTCAAATTTTTAGATATGTGAATACATTCCTGAAATGAAATGAATCATAATTTGTTTTATTCACTGACCATTGGTGAGGCAGCTAGGCCAGGACTAAATGTACTTTTTATCTAGACTGAAACTAGTACTTTTTGGCTAGAGAATCAGGCTCACATTAACAGGTTTACTGAAAAAGAAAAAGATTGACTAACCACAAGACTAATATTACTTGTAGTGCACGGGGTTGGATGTGCATGAGCTGAGGAACTATAATGTTCATTCTCTTTTAAAACAGAATGTAACCATTGGTGAGAATTATACTCCAGACTGAAAAATCATGGGCTTAAATGATCATTCAAAATGATTGAATTGAAATATATTCTCACTCTTTTGATCTCTTTCCCATTAGAAATTTGATTTGCCTCATCTATTCTTCTTTAGGGAAATCCGTAAGACTTTTTTGGTTGTTCTTGAAAAAGGATGTTCTTTGACAAGAACACAGAAATTTTGGCATGTAGTATTTTTATTTGCAGGTTATGTATGTATGTATGTATGTATGCATGTATGTATGCACTGGAGTTTGAGAGTGTTTGTTTACACTGATAGTTGCCCAGAGAATCTGACAATAGATGGCAAACAGACTTTGTAAGTAAATAAATGAATGAAGAAATACAAAAATTAACAATGAGATAATCAAACTGAAACTTATTTTCTGTTTAACCTATAGTTATGATGGCCTACTCTCTTCAGGTATATGAAGAACATTGAGTAATGGCCCATGTTGAAGAGTCAACCTACAGGTTTTTTGTTTCATTTTGTTTCACAAACTGGAAGAAGGAACAATATCTTCTTCATCTCAAGAAGCAAAATGCCTCCTTTAGTTCTTCTAATTTAACAAAAAAATGGGAAGGTGGCCACTATCTTATCTTCAACTTTTCCTTGTGAGGGAAGTTAGGGTTAGAGTGCAACAGTTGTACAGCATTACTGGAATCAGACACAAATTTTTGCATCCCTCTTTTCTGCAGTGAAGCATTGTCCACTGCCCAGATCCAACTTATCCCTTTTTTGGCAAGGATCAAACCCATATCCCAAATATTCTTTTTCAAGAGGCAACTGGACTTTCTGGTTTTTCTTTGAAGACATTTCACTTCTCATCCAAGAAGCTTCTTGAGTGAAGAAACTTCTTGGATGAGAAGTGAAACATCTTCAAAGAAAAACCAAAAAGTCCAGTTGCAAAACATTTGAGGAGACATAGAAAGATGTCACCCCATCAATTTCCCAGACTCTGATCAGCAACTTCATTGGCCAAATGTTCAATGAAAAGGTCCAATCAGCTCATTAGCAATTCTTCCATGCATTCTCCTTTAATAGGATCTAGATAGCAGCTATCCAGTATGTTTGAGTGCAAAGTGCAATCGTATTTTTTAATCTTATGCCTCAGCTTTTTATGTAAACGTTGACTGGTGTGCATGCCTCCTTTTATCCTTATTGTAGGAATTTCTATTTGCCTAATTTGTAATTTGTATGGGAAATATTAATACAGTAGATTGATTCATGAATGTACAGATACATTCATTTAAATCAGAAGTTGGCAACTTTAAGATCTTATGGACTTCAGTTCTAACTGCTGGCTGGGGAATTCTGGGAGTTGAAATCCACAAGTTACTAATGTTGAACATCCTTGATTTAAACCCAGAGTGAAAGAATTGTTTTTGTCTTCTACAAACAGCAGTGTGAAACAGAATTTTAATATGGCACAAATAGCTACACACCAGGGTTAATTTGACCTTTGCTTCAGCTTGCTTTGATTTATTTTCCCCAAGCTTGTGCACAGTCCTTACCAAGTTAAGAATGCAAAATCATGGCTGCAGTAATAAACCATTTAGTGAGTTCATGTTTATATATATTAAAAATAGGATGCAGGTAGTATGATGCTATCTTATTTATTTAATCTGTTCTATAAATTTTACAGCTACCTAGGGATTTTTTTTTCTGAACATCCAAATTAGAAAACTCAAAGTAAAATCACATGTATGGAAGTGCTAATATAAGATAAGCCAACACTGATAGTTTGAAATCTGAGTTGCAAACTTGGTCAATTATTAATAGATGGCCATTAGAATTTTCAGCATCTCTTTGCTATCGCTCATGATTGTAGAGACTTTTGCAGCTCCAAAATATAGGCAATGTAGCCCTAGCATATATTATTGCTGAATTAATATGATCATGCATGAGTAAACTTTATTTTTCACTTCATTCATTGTAAAATACACTTATACACTTCATTGCAAAATGAAGCTCATCAGCAATCTGCAATTAAAGGGAAATGACTGTATTCATTTATAATCTTACCAGGTATTCTCAGGGTATTTATTCTTTTAAAGAAATGGCTAAAAGGAAATAGACATTGTTCTATTGCTTCCACTGAAAAAAATGCATTCATCTTTCTAATAGATAATCTGCAACTTCACCTCTTTCTTTTTAATATTATTGACAGCCTGAATGTCTAGACTACGCCAGATAGCTCCTGGTTGCTGTGGGAACTGATATGTCATTTTCCCCCCAAGCAAATCAAATAGTTGTGCCATTATACCATTTAATAAAGAAAGCATAAATAATATTTCAACAGCAACTCTTGCTCCTAGTGTGACAAAGTCTTATTCTTCCCAAATGCTGCATTAAAATCTACAAAGCATCAGTTGGTTTAATTAAGCTAAATCCATTCTTTGCAATTAATTCTTAACAATGTTCAAGCTTTAAATTCAAATGGTGGTGCCGGCAGTCTCTAGCAACAATAAGATTTGCATAAGGTCCTTGACAATAAGATTTGTCATAAGGTCCTTGAACTTATGACCACAGTTGAGCCCTCCATTTCTGTTACTAAGTAAGACATTTGTTAAGTGGATTTTGCTCCATTTTACAATTTTTCTTGCCAAAGTTGTTAATTGAATCACTGCAGTTGTTAAGTTAGCAACATGGCTGCTAAATGAATCTGGCTTCCCCATTGACAGAAGTTCTCAAAAAGGTGATCACATGACCCCAGGACACTGCATTTGTCACAAATATGAGTCAGTTGCCAAGCATCTGAATTTTGGTCATGTGACCATGGGGATGCTGCTATTGTTGTAAGTGTGAAAAATGGTCCTATATCAGTGCCATTGTCACTAAATGAACTGTTGTAGGTTGAGGACTACCTGTATTTAGTGGATTGTTTAAATAAGTCTTGACCTTCTGGTAAAAACATAAATAGTAAAGAAATATGCTTCTTTGTGAATCTTTGAAGAACTAGTCTAATGCAGGGGCAACAAACTTAAGATCCAGAGGCCAGATCTGGCCCATGGGATGCTTAGATCTGGCCCATGGGGCCACCCTGGAAACACCAAAGAGGTTCTTCTGCCAGCAAAAATGGAACTTGGGAGAGCCGCTGATGGCCCTCCCAAGCTCTGTTTTTGCTGGCAGATGATTACAGGAGGCCATCGCAGCCGAAAATAGAGCTTGTGAGGACTGTAACCACAAATACGGAGTACACACAACAGAGTAAAAGAAGCTACTGTTAACAAATCTGAGTACCATACAAAAAAGTTAGATGCTAAAATGACAGTAAGTAAAGTCAGGAATGACTGAGAGTTAATTTTCCCCCAAAAATATGCTAGCAGGGGTCACTATGAGCACAGAATTCATTAGGAGCTCTATTTTTACATTTCCTAGCAACCAGATGTAGTGAAGGAAAAAGCCTAGAACAATCCCCATTGGATTTCAACCATCAACCTTCTGAAAACCACTTGATTTCCCTATTACCAATCTAATGCAGGCATAGTGGAGGTTTTCCACAGCAGCTTTATGTATGAAAGTAAACCAACCCCCCCCCCCCCCCCCCACACAAATCACTGTTATTTGATTAGTGGCCTCAGCTAGGAGAATTTAAGGCTAATTCCCAGATACCAAAATACTAATTCTCTGAGGTGATGATAGGTTTCAGTTAAATTGATATTAATTGATAGAGTTTGGGTTTTTTTTTTTAGTTTGCATTTTATTTCTGTCTTCAACTAACCTTATATATCTCAATTAGGTCTCTCAGCTGCCTTCAAGGAGGTCAGCTGAAAAGGCATATCTGTTTAATGGTTCACTTTTCTGTTTTATAAGCTGTAATCTTTCAAATGAACCTCTTCAGAAGATGGACACAGACGGCAAAAAGGAAAAAGAAAAGATAAAATGCTCAGATCACAATCAATTTAATTTATAGACAGTGGTATATAAGAAGATGTGAAATTAACCAAGAAGTCACAAATGGCATGCTGGAGAGTTATAAACTTGGTGTGTGTGTGGAGGGTAGGAAGGAGGCTCCTGTACCCATAGCTGGTCACCAACAGAAGTCATCCTAGTTCTGCCTGGATGAATTGACTATAAAGTCAGGATTTCCTACTGTTCAATACAACATACATGGGAAGTAAGAAAGGAAAATAGCCTTCTCAAAAATTAAATGACAGAAAATGGAGTGCTTTCCCTCATATACTTATATTTTAAAAAATTATGTTAGCATTCCATCAAAACCAAACTCCAATCAAAAACACTGAGACAGGCCTTTTCTCAAAGTTCCATTTTATTAGAGTTGTTATACTGGCACATCTGGGAAAACCTGAACTTGAGAGTTCTGGATTTTTCCTCAGTAACTCAAAAAGCCCAATTCACCTCCTGCATCCATCAGGTCATCACATGGTCCAATAACCATCCTTCCCTTAGAATTAGAATTAGAATTCTTTTATTGGCCAAGTGTGATTGGACACACAAGGAATTTGTCTTGGTGCAAATGCTTTCAGTATACGTAAAAGAAAAAATATATTCGTCAAGAATCAAGAATCATCAGGTATAACACTTAATGATAGTCATAGGGTACAATAAGCAATCAAATCATATTAGGAAACAGTTAATATAAATTGTAAGGATACAAGTGACAAAGTTACAGTCATACAGTCACAAGTGGGAGGGGATAGGTGATAAGGAGTGATGAGAAGATTAATAGTAATAGTAATGCAGACTTTGTAAATATTTGGACAGTGTTAAGGGAATTATTTGTTTTATGAATTATCCATCCCTTCTTGAGACATCTCTTAAACCACTCAGGAAACCCATCACCTTGACCGAAAAGAGGAATGTTATTATGTCTAACTACATACGCTCCATGAAATCCTCCCTCCCAATTTCCCAGGCACAGGAATGTGTTAGCATGGAAGTTTCTGGTGCTAATATGCTTTCCAAAGCTGACAAATAATTTTTTTCATTGGGATATCTTATTTTATTTAAATTGGGTCCTTCATATGGAGTTTTTGTGGGTTTTATGTGACATTGTCTAGGTTTGCTCCTCATTGCCTTTCCAAGGAATACCTCCTTGGTATATGGCAGTCCATATTGCATAATTCCCGTGGCACCTATCAAAAAAGAGACAAGTTAGAAACAAGTTTTTAAAAAGGTAGAAAAAAAAAGAAATACTTTAAGTAAGGTAAGAAGAAAATTAAATAACATTGGAACTGATTCCAAGGGCCATGAGAGAATCAATAAGTTATAGAAAGATGCAAACAGGAAGCTTTCAGAGTGAATACACAGAATTTATATATATAGTCTATAATGAATCTTGACAGCATATTTAAAACATTTGACAAACAGCTCTGGATTCATTACAACTACTAGGTTTGTGATTCAGCTTTAATAACACAGTAACAACATTCAAACTTCAAATTACTTCTTAATGTTACATGTAAAGGAGAGCTTTCAAAATAATTTGAAGGTTCTTACCCCTTTAAAAAAGTCATTATAGTATTTTTAGTTTATTAAAAATATACATCCATTATTCATATGCCCTCTAGATTGTTCCTCTTTCTTTGTTTATTTTTGCATTATTTTAAAGATTTAACTATGAAAATATAAATATTAGATCGAGTAATGAGCTGCGAGGCAGTCTCGTATTTCCTTAGGGTAGATATAACTTTATCAAATGAAAGTTTCTCACACAAATCATTCCCTTTTGCCATTCTTGGCTACTCCTGCTTTTCAGATTGATGTTTCCTTCCACTCTGAGGCTTGCTAAATATTTCATTTTGGCTAAATATAAACATGATTAGGAAGGAGGCTTTAAAAAAATGAAATAATGCTACTTATTTTTAATCTACAAAATACTTTAAAGTTTAAATAATTCCAATAATTATAAATATAAATATGTTAATTATAATTAAATATAATTATAAATATATTTATAAATAATTATAAATAAATTATACATTCCAAAGTAATTCAATTTATTAATTGCTTAGGTGTTGATTTTTCTCATTAGCTGGTTCAGTACGTTGATTTTTCTAAACCCACATGATAGACAGTTTCTTCTTATCTTTGCTTACATATTTGAAAGGAATACAATTAACAGCCTGACACATTTTTAATCCAAAAAGGGAATGTTAGTTGGCCCAAATGTCCTCCTATTATTTTACATTCTTTTTTTTCCTGCTGGTCCATGGGGGAAAGATTTACTTGAAGTTTTCTTAGAGCAAGGTTAAACTCTTTTTTTTTGGGCTGATGACCCATTTGTACTTTAAATTATTGTATTTAAAGAAAATATTTAAAATAATACCATAAGATATAATAAAAGCAAACACTTACACAACAATAGGAGCAATTACTTATAAAAACCCTTTTAATTTAGTATATAAATACATAAGATATTTTAAGGAGAATGCAACATTTTAAACATTTGTATCAGAGGTGGTATTCAGCAGGTTCTGACCAGTTCTGGCGAACCAGTAGCAGAAATTTTGAGTAGTTCGGAGAACCGGCAAATACCACCTCTGACTGGTCCTGCCCCCATCTATTCTCTGCCTCCCAAGTCCCAAATGATCGGCTGGATCTTCCTTTGTTGCCCTGCACAGGAGAAAAGAGCTGGAAAGCAGATTAGTGGGGTGGGGAGGGAATGGGATTTTGCACTAACCTTCCCCTGTCATACCCACCAAGCCATGTCACGACCACCAAGCCACGGCCACAGAACCAATAGGAAAAATTTTTGAATCCCACCCCTGATTTGTATTCAATATTTTTGATTTAAAAGCCATTTTGTGGAGGTGGTGGTAATTGATTTTTAATTATGTTGACGTTTTTTGGATAATTATGTGAGACAAACATCAGAATGATATATTTCTTTTATATATGGTAAGATAAAACTTAATTATCTTTATGAATTTTCCTTTAGATATATTTTGAATCACACACAAAAAAGTCATAGAAAAACAAAAGGCTGACAATGAAAAGAAAAATCTGTTGAGTTACTGGCTTCTAATTTAAACAAATGCAACAAGGTAATGTTATTAATATAATTAAGACTTTCTAATGTAATATTTTAATCTAATTAACCATTTTTTTCATATGTATATCAAACATTATTCCTTTATTCGTTCAGCAGTTTACATTAATGTTAGACAGCAGTTTTGATGTACAAATTAAGGATTTTTAAAATAAAAACAATCTTGCAATATCTTTCTGGAATAAGGAATTCATTTAGCAGAACTATTATCATTACAAAATAATAATAATAATGGATACATTTAAATCAAGGACATTACTCTAATTATATGTTGATAGGATGCTCCAGAGAGTTTTTAAAGAAGAGTTAGATCTTATTCTCTGGATATTGGTATGGAATGAAAAACTCATATATTTGATGTTATTCTACCTTTGCACTGTGTGGGGTTAATATACCTTAAGTTGTTAATAGGGTGAAGAGAAAAGTAATAAAAAAATTAATATGTGAATGTGATGTTAATCTATATTTTTCACATTTTCATATTTTGAAAATATGAAGAACACTGAATACATCATGACTATGTTCCAGCTAACAAGACTGTTCTATAACAGTGAAAAACTCTCATACACTTGCATTTACTTTCAACCTATAAAATAGCTCCAAGATTACTATGCATGATTAAGACTCAATTTACTGCTTAAGGTCTGATTTTTAACAACATGTTTCAACCTCTAGATGGACTGCAGCAGGGGGGAGTTTCTACTGGATCTGTCCACCTCTGTAGAACTGGTAGCTCTGAAGAGCAGTAGACATAGAACCATTTCTATGTCTGCTGATGTTTTTGCCCACCCACCCACCTGGGCTCTTACTTGACCTTTATTTCCTGCTCTTTTCAACTTCAGCTGCCATGCAAGGCACAGCTGCAGCTAAAAAAGCAGGAAAAGAGGGCTTTTTGAAAGGCTGCTTCTCTGCACGCAGCATGCTGATGATGATTTAGGCGTGGGCCGGCAGCATGCAGGGAAGCACATCGTAAATCACCGAACCTTGTAAATGACCGAACTGGTAGTTAACTCTGTCAGATCCCACCTCTAGATAGCTGGACAGATATATAATATCCCTGACTCAGGGGTGTGATTCAGGTAGTATAACAACTGGTTCAGTGAGCGTGCGCACGTGCCAAATGCACGCCCCGTACACATGCTCTGCATTTAAAAAAGCTAATACTTACCTTAAACTGCAACTGAAGAAACAGCTGAGGTGCAGCAAACCACTCTGCTGCACAAATCAGCTGTGCTCTAACAAAAAGACATAAAGCACAGGAAGGAGCAGGGACAGGCGGGTGGGCCCACATGCTCATTGGAGTGAACCAGTTCGGAGCCAGCTGATCACTGGAACAAGGGGTTCTCCTGGACCAATCCAAACTTGGAGAATCCCACCCCTGCCCTGCCATCAACCCAACTAAACTATAGATATTTATTTTATTTATTTATTTGATTTGTCAATTGCTTACAAGATAATAGGTATAAGTATAAACATAGTTATGAATACATGAATGGATACATATAAGAAAAATACAACAAACAATAGGACAGGGACGGTAGGCATGTTGATGTGCTTATGCATGCCCCCTATAGACCTTAGGAAAGGGCTGAGGTCAACAGTAGGCAGTCTAAGGTTAAAGTTTTTGGTGTTTGGGGAAGAAACCACAGAGTCAGATAGAGTATTCCAGACATTGACCACTCTGTTGCTGAAGTCGTATTTCCTGCAATCAAGTTTGGTGCGGTTAACCTTGAATTTGTTTCTATTATGTGCTCTTGTGTTGTTATGGTTGAAGGTGAAGTATTCATTGACAGGTAGGACATTGCAATGTATGATTTTATATACCATACTTAGATCAGACCGAAGACAGTGTAATTCAAGGTTTTCTAGATCTGGAATTTCAAGTCTGGTGGCATAAGGTATTCTACAACGAGTAGAGGAGTGGAGAACTCTTCTTGTGAAATATTTCTGGACTTTCTCAACTGTGCTAATATCAGATACGTAATGTGGGTTCCAGAATGATGAGCTGTATTCGAGTATTGGTCCAGCAAATGTTTTGTATGCTCTAGTTAGTAGTGTAATATTACCAGAGAAAAAGTTACATAGGATTAGGTTAACAATTCTTAATGACTTTTTGGCTATGTAGTTACAGTGGGCTCTACCACTTAGATCATTGGAGATGAGTACTCCAAGATCCTTGACAAAGTTTGGATCCTCAACAAGATCTTGACTATTCAGCTTGTATTTTATTTTCTGATTTTTTTTGCCAATATGTAAGACAGAGCATTTATTTGTTGAGATTTGAAGTTGCCATTTGTTTGACCATTCTGATACATCGTCAAGATCTTTTTGAAGTGTAGCTGTATTGTCTGTGGTATTGAACAGCTTTACATCATCAGCGAAGAGAACACAGTTGCTCTTAATATGATCACAGAGGTCATTTATGTAGAGTATGAAGAGAATTGGTCCTAGAACACTGCCTTGGGGGACACCATTATTGACAGGTGCAGAATTCGATAGGACAGTCCCAATTTTGACCACTTGTTGTCTGTTTGACAGGAATGCTTCTATCCAGTTATTCAGATGTCCAGAGATACCATAAGATTTTAGTTTTAGGAGTAGTTTGTTATGTACCACTGAATCAAAGGTTTTACAGAAGTCTATGTAGATTTTGTCTGTTGCTTTGCCCTGATTGTTTGTCTCTAAGTGTCTCTAATATTCATCTTTGTAATCCAAGGGTGTCAAACTTGACTTCACTGAGTTGTATCAGAGTTGTATTTGACCTTGGGGGCCCGGGGTGGGCATGGCAAAAGTGGACATGGCAAACTCAACGTCATTCAGGTCAGGGGACCCTGTGGTGGCCCGAGCACTCTGCCAGTAAAAACAGGCCCCTGAGCTCTGTTTTCAGCAGCGATGGCTTCCTGCAACCGTCTGCCAGAGAAAACAGAGCTCGGGAGGGCCATAGACAGCCTTGCTACTCCCTTTTTGCTGGCAGAGGCACTGCAGGCCAGTCCTTCACTGTTTCCAGGGCAGCCCCATGAGCCAGATGGAAGCACCCCATAGGCCAAATCCAGCCCACAGGTCTTGAGTTTGATACCATACATTATCCATACCATACAGATCACATACAGAACGCCATTTCTTGCTACAATAATAATGGTGTTGTCATCGGGATTAAAAAGGTAAAGATGGCAATTTTGTGCTCTAAGCCCCACCCCTTTGAATGTGCATTTGATTGTGACACATGTACAAAAGGGAAGGGGCTTAGACAGAGTGATAGTAACTGCCACCTTGCCTTTTTATACCCCTGTCTTCTCAAGACACTTGAAACTTTAGAAATGAGTTGAATTATATATAGAAGGAATTCTGAAATCTGTTCCATAGCCTTAAATAATTGTTAGCCTCAGCATATTCTGAGCTAAACATCTAATTGAGAAGGCCTATTAGCAAGTAGTTTTTAAGCTGTTATGCAAACTTAAGCGAGATTATTTCTCATATTTATGCTACAACTATCAAAACTTATTTCCATTAAATGTTGAAGAGGCATTATTCCTTACAACTGTCTTGTTACACAACTCCATGTAAAATTTATATGGAATGTGCGCAGATAATACCCAAAGGAGGTTAGTTATTACTTTAAATTTTCATATGCTCTGTCTTAAAATGAAAAAGCTATGGACACCAATCAAATCAGAATGAGAAAAGGGATTAGAAAACTATTGATTTTTGTGAAAATTTACAAAGCAAAAAAGCTATATAACTTTTTTATTCTTTACATGCTGGACTAATGGAGAACCAAAGTCTACATTTTTGGATCAGACTTCATTTCTTGAAATGATAGGTTCATTCTGAAAGTGATTTGAAATGAATGGAACCATTTCAGAATTTTGCAGAATTATTCCTCAATGCTTATATCTTTTTTTTCCCATTGAGTCAAGTTACAAGAATATGCTCGAATGTAATCCTCTACCTAACTCTTATTTTCTTCATAATGGTAATGGAGTTACAACTTGGATCAATATTTTCCATATTTTCTGGTGTCAAAGAAAGATCACTCTTGCTAATTTTTACACCTAGCACATGACTTAGGTGCAAGCAGTTCTGTTCCTTGAAATGGCAAATTGTCATGGCTTCATCCATCCATTTCTACTATAGAACAAAGGTCTACTAAAGAAGTATTTTTCAAACTTGGCAACTTTAAGATGTGTGGACTTCAACTCCCAGATTTCCCCAGCGAGCTGGGCTCCTGGGAGGTAGGGTCAAGGTAGTTCATTTTAAGAGTACTAGAAATTTGTTTTAAATGCTGTGGAGAATGAAAAATCAATTACTTACATCAATACCACAAGAACTTCTTCTTGTAATTTAAAACTATATTCAGGTTAGGAAGGAATGTAATTCAGTTATGACAGTGCTGTTTAATACTATTTGTTGTGTTGTGGAGCAATGGGAATGACCGTGGCGGACATGGAGCAACTGACAAGAATCTTTATTTAGCGAATAAATGGCTGCTGCGACTGCTGGGCTAACAAGGAGTCAGCTTGCGGCAACAGCTGATGCCGTTTGACAGCGCTTTATATAGCCGGCTGTCAAACGGCATCAACCAATCAGAGTAGTCTGTGCTCTCGCCAGGAACATGGACCAGAGGGAAAACTTCGCGTCGATGCAACACTCCTTTCTCCTGGCAAGGAGCCTGCATAGTCCTGCAAGTAGGCCGGTTGTCTTCTCAGGCGGTCAGAATGCCATAGAACAGGGGCCTGCATCTGTTGGTCGAAGTCCTCGGCTTCAGGAAGCCCTTCGGAGCCAGTTACCGCAGGAGCCTTGTCCTCTGGAGCTGCAGATGAGTCGCCAGGCACTGGAACAGGTAGGTCCCTCTGTCCACGGTTCTCCAGGGTGTCATCGGTCAGTGGCAGCAGGTTCTCATCGGTTGGTGGTAGATTCAGGTCAGTAGGTGGTAGACCAGGTCCATCAGTGGCCACTGTCCAACGCCTCCTCAGCTGGTCAATATGTCTGCACCAGGTACAACCATCCTCCAGCAGCACCCTATATGACTATATGACAGCTATGACCTGTCCTGGCACCCATAAGGGGTGGCCTGCATAATTGTGGGCATAAACCAGGTCATTTAAGGCAAACTCCCTGGGCTGGCTGTCAGACCCAAGGGGAGTCACTGGGGCGTATTGGGGGTGCAGCCTGTCCAGGGGAGTGCTCAAGCATCTGCCCATAAGGAGTTCAGCTGGGGACCTATTGGTAGTGGCACAAGGGGTTGCATGATATAACAAAAATCTGGACAATTTAGAGTGCCAGTCACTTTGGCCAAATCTCCCTAGGGCTTCTTTCACTAACTGCCCTTTCAGCCATTCTGTTGCTAGCAGGGTGAAAAGGAGCTTTGAGGGCATGCCTGACCCCCAGGTTGGCTAAGTATAGTTCAAATTCGCAGGAGGTAAATTGGGGCCCATTATCTGACACTACTGTGTCAGGGATGCCATGTGTCACAAATAGCCTGGTTAGGGCCCTGGTAACTGCAAGGGTGGTTGTTGTGGGCAGCAAGGCCACATCAATCCATTTTGAGAAGGAGTCTACTATTACTAGAAATGTACGCCCCTGCATTGGGCCAGCCAGGTCAATGTGCAGCCTGGACCAAGGGACTCCAGCATCCTCCCACTTCCCAGGGCATGCAGTTGGTGGGGCAGGTCTGGTTGCCTGACAAGGCTGACAAGTGCTTACCCAGCTGGAGATCCAGGCATCCATGCCAGGCCACCAGACATAACTACGGGCCAGGGCCTTCATTCTAACAATGCCCGGGTGGCCTTCATGCATGAGCTTCAGAACTGAAGCTTGCAACGAGGAAGGAATGACCACCCTTGTTCCCCACAACAAACAACCCTGGAGGGATGACAGTTCCAGCTGGCATGCCTTGAAGGGCAGGAACTCAGGGGAATAAGGGACATCTGGCCATCCCCTTCCCACCCAGTCAAGGACTTGGGCAATTACCTTGTCCCTTGAGGAATGGTAAGCAATATCAGAAGCTGTAATGGGCAGATTGAGTTCATTGAATTCGAACACAGCATGGATTGGTGCAGGGTCTTCAACTGGAACCAGCAATGGGCAACGGCTGAGAGCATCAGCATGTGCGAGGTTTTTTCTGGGTCTATGGATCAGTTTGTATGAATAAGCAGCCAAAAACAGAGTCCATCTGGTCATCCTTGGGGATAGAATCTGAGGTGTTTGTTTATCAGCAGACAAAAGGCCTAGCAGAGGCTTGTGATCTGTGATTAGTTCAAAATGGTGGCCATAGAGGAATTCATGAAATTTCTTTACAGAGGCGACTGCAGCCAAAGCCTCTTTGTCTATCTGGCTGTAGTTGCGTTCACCTGAAGAAAAAGTTCTGGAGAAGAAGGCAATGGGTGCCTCAGAGCCATTTGGCAGTCTGTGATTAAGAACAGCCCCTATGCCAAAAGGGGAAGCATCTGCAGCAAGGACTAATGGAAGATGCTGGTTGAACTGAATTAAAACTGCTTTAGAGGTAATCAAGGATTTGACAGAGTGGAAGGCATGGGCTTCCCTAGGTCCCCAATGCCAGGGGGACTTTTTGCCCAAAAGTATATGTAAATGCTCTGCGATTGAAGCTTTGTGAGGGAGGAATGCAGCATAGAAATTGAGAAGCCCTAAGAAGGCCTGGAGCTCAGTTTTGTTGGTAGGAGTGGGTGCCTCATGGATGGCCCTGACTTTAGATTCGATAGGGTGTATGCCGGAGGCATCAATTCTATAGCCCAGAAAATCTACTTGCTTAGTGGCAATGGTGCATTTATCCTTTTTAAGTTTGAGGCCATTTTGCCTGAATCAATCTAAAACTGACCTTACTCTTTGTAACAACTGAGGTTTGTTTGTGGCTGAAATTAAAATATGATCGAAATAGGGGATTGGGAGATCTTGAAGTAGTCTCTCCATCAGGGATTGAAATATCCCAGGGGCTACACTCACGCCAAACTGAAGGTGTCTGCACCTAAAAGCTCCCCTGTGAGTTACTATTGTCTGCAATTCTGCTGTGTGGTCATCTACAGGGAATTGCTGGTATGCCTGGAATATATCCAGCTTTGCAAAAATAGACCCAGGTTCAAAAGAATGTAAAAGGTGCTGAATGATGGGAACTGGGTAAGCACTGATTTGGAGGTATCTATTCAGGGAAATTTTGTAATCAGCACATATCCTAACGCTACCATCTTTCTTAAGGAGGGTCACTATGGGGGTGTCCTATTTAGCAAAATCTACAGGTTCTAATATTCCTTATTAGATTAGTTTGTCAAGTTCTTTGTCTAACTTAGGACGGATTGCAAAAGGCACCCTACGAGGTTTCAGGCATACAGGAGTTGCTTGAAGGTCTACACTAAATGATATGGGGGTGCCTGAGTAACATCCCAAACCCTCGCTGAATACATCAGCATAGTCTTTGAATAGGGAATCTTCTTCAGAATTTAACACAGAGTGGATGCCTGTTATATTTAGGCCAAGGACAGGGAACCAATCTAAACCCAGTAAACTGGGGAGAGCACCATCCACCACAACAAGAGGCAAGTGACCTTTAAAAGTTTTGAATTGAACGAGGAACTTGCCTTTCCCGAGGACTGGAATGTTCTTGCCTTGGTGATCTCGCAGAGTCAGGTGGCAGTCAAGGAGCTTCTTCTTTGGAAATCTGGGTAGCAACTTCTTAAGGGTGTTCCATGGATAAAGGGATAATAGCAATGGATAAAGCAGAACCTGTATCCACCTCCATCTTGCAGGGTTTACCTTCTAAGGAGACAAAAATACTGATTTTGTTAGAGCTGTTGTTGGACTGATTGAAGTGGTAACAGGTATAGCAGTCTTCCACTTGCCTTTGAAAGATGGGGTTAGGCTGAGGTCTCTGAGTAAAGGTTTTCCCAGCTTGGCAGACCCTTGCTAAGTGACCCTTCCTCTGGCAACTTAAACAGATGGCATTCCTGAACCTACAGGATGCTCTTAAGTGATTTCCTCCACAGCTTAAACAGATGGGTTGCTGCCGGGGAGAAAAACTAGCTTTTGACTTTGAGTCATCTGGAAGGGGTCTTTGTTGTCTAAGACGATTTACAACAGCTGAATCCTCAGAGTCCTTATCAGGAGAAACCTCATCAAAATGGACTGTTGAGCTATTTTGTTTGATTGTGTTTCCCTGGATTTCAGCTGCAGATTGAGCAGAAAGCTCAGCAGCCTGAGACTCTTCAATGGCTATTGCTAGGGTGAGGTCCCTTTTGGCTGATAGCCGTCTTTGCAGCCTTAAGTCTTTAACCCCACATGCTATTTGTTCTAGGAGCATATCCTCCAGATAATCCCTGAATCCACAATGTAAGGCAGCATACCTCAGAGCAGCCATGTATTCACTGATAGTCTCTCCCTCACCCTGAACTCGCCTCCTAAAGGCATGTCTCCTTGCAATCTGTGAGGGCTTGGGTGAATAGTGATTAGAGAGGATTTCTTGTAGCTCCCCCCAAGGGACTTCTCTGACAGGTCGTGGGGCTACCAATGCTGTGGCAGTGTCAAACACTGCAGCCCCACAAAAGCTTAAGAAATAGGACTTTTTTTTATGGGCTGAAGCTTCAGTGAGGTCTATAGCATTCAGGAAGCAGTGGAAGCGGTTCCTATAGGATTCCCAAGTCTCTGCTGCTGGTCTAGATGGCGGGAACGCAGGGGTTGAAGACATCTCTTCTCAGCGATGACAGTCTATTCAGCCAGGAAGTTGAATTTCGTGCTCGCAAAATGGCGTCAGCAGCTTGTGACAGTCAGCTCATAGTGGCTTCGGCTCTTTTGTTTTTAGTGACTCTGGCTCTTTAACAGTGACTGCGCTCTGCTGCATTGTCCGGTCGCCTCTTATTTGCATCCCATCCTTGTCGCCAGTGTTGTGGAGCGATAGGAATGACCGTGGTGGACACGGAGCAACTGACAGGAATCTTTATTTAGCGAATAAATGGCTGCCGTGACTGCTGGGCTAACAAGCAGTCAGCTTGCGGCAACAGCTGATGCCGTTTGACAGCGCTTTATATAGCCGGCTGTCAAACGGCATCAACCAATCAGAGTAGTCCAAGGTCCTGCCAGGAATGTGGACCAGAGGGAAAACTTTGCGTTGACGCAACATATTGTATTGATCCTGTCCCAGTAATGCAACTGACTTCTCAGAGAAATGGAGAGCTTGATTGACTGAAATAATCAATTAAACTTCTGCAAGAAAAAGAAATGGGCAAATAGTATCAGATAGCATTGCCTGAATTAAATTAAATGTCATGTTGTTATGATGAGCAGTTGTCATGTTGTGTGTGACATGAATTTTTAAAGCTAACAAACTTTGTGCGGAAAACTTGAAATAAAGGCTACCAGCAGTAGATCTGCACTTGAGTTAGAAGCAGTGAGGTGCTTCCAGGTTGAAAGGATTAGCTGGTGATATCACCGTTGACCTGGGGTTGCCCAGATGAAGTCTTCTTTCATGTCCCTGAGAGAAACTGGAGTGAAGGACGAGAGCTCAAACCCACCCCATGGCAGCTCTCAGGTCTCGAATGCGGGCTTGCTAGCCTCCTTCCCAGCCTTCCAACCACTCAAGTCACTATGCTTCACAGCAGTAGATAGGAAACAGATTAGAAGCTAGCACTTCTTGTAGCTAGTGTGCATCAGTATTTCAACTTCTTATTATTTTTCAAATGTTTAATCTTAGAGAGAAGCTAGAAGGCTAGAGAGAAGTTCCTTGATGGCTCCAGCACAAGTCTGAAAGTTAGAAGACAAAATTTCTGGCCCCGATGACGGATACAGATTGGACCTGCAACATGGTCTGAGGACAAGTATATTCACATTCCTTCGTTAATCTTTTTATGTAAACGTTTTTTGTATGAAGGTAAACCAAAGCATAGAAATTGATTTTTGAATAATACTATTTATTCTTACAATACCAGACTTTTTTCACAGCACAAAAGAACATTACACCTTTGAAAGATTTCAGGAAACTTCATCTGCTGTTTCTGGCAAGTTATGGTTATACTGGTTATAACGTGCTATTGATATCAAAGGCAACTTGCTTCTGATTGCTGTTTTAAGCATCTAATGCTATAGCATGACACAGAGTGGATATTTTCATTTGGATATGTATGCATTAGAAGAAATAGTGAGATTAATTTACATTCATGGAAGGGATAAATGCCAGTTACTTCCAGTTTTGTATATGTAGTCAAATGCATGAAGGATGCTGGATGCTCAGTTCAATGTTCTGCCCCATTCAATATTGTCTCAGCAAGGGATTGTTTTATGTTAGAATATTGTCTTATGCACTGTTGCAAGCCATTTTATGAGATTGAACAAAGGAATAAATGCCTACAAAAACTGAAACAATAAACTAAACAATTGATTGACAGCTGATCCCCAAGTTCCTTTGCAAACATTCTACAAAGTTAGTAGAAAGTTACCTGTGGTTTCTTTCTAATATTTCCCCGCACCTCAAAATTTATAACACCCCTTTGTTTTAAATATTTTCTATTTTTTAAATTTAGACAGTGTTCAAAGCAGCTTTCAGACCACATATCTATGCAAATATTTTAGTTCTCTGCTAAAGCATGATGAAAATAGTTATTTGCATTTTAAATAATAAAAACTAGTCCATTCCTCTACGTAGTCTCGAATGAAGGTTCTCTTTATATGGCACCTGATTTTTTAAAAATGTATTTCCTTTGATGTTTAGAAAACAGTTAAAAATTATCTTTCAACAGTTGACAAAATCCACATTTCAATTAATTTTTCATTGTCCGTTGAATAAATGCAATCAGTGCTACCGATGTAGCACTTGCACAGAGAACAAAAGCTCTTAAACCAAAGCCATATTCATGGAAAATGCTGGATTTTGCTGAGCTCAACTGAGAATTGGCTCATTTATCACGAATCTTCTTGGCAAATGTGTTGAAAATGGTTTCCTGGGAAACATTTGATAGAACCATTGTTTTTATTATACTATTGAAAGGCATGAGTTGAACAAATTTAGATTTTCAATGGGAAAATAATTACAAATATAGGTGACCTTATTGAAAACAAAACTGAACTGAAATGTAGAATCTAAAAATAACTCACTAGGGATTGTTTTCTCCTGAAACCCAACCAGAATATTTCTGTCAACTTCGTAAAATCAGATTCAGAGATGATCTGATTGAGCTGCCAAAGGTTCTGCCAACACAAATCACAAACCTATTTTAAGAATGGCACTTTCAGTCTGTATTGTGAAATGTTTGCGCTCAAAGCAATTCTGTACAACAACCCCCCCCCCCATTAATACCAAACTAATTATATTTTAAAGGAGAAGTTTGCACTGTACTATCTTGGATGAATGGTTGGAAACTACCAACTGTTACATTTGTTATATTTAATTCAGTATGTGTGTAAACTTGTGGGACAGTTACATTTAGACTGGTTTCTTTTTAAAAAAGCCTTCATTCTGAGCCGAGCAGCGTTCACTTAGATGATGATGATGATGATAATGATGATGATGATGCTTTAATTCTTTTGACGATCTAACAGTTGGAGAAGAATTAATCCAGTTTAATTATTTTATTACTGTTCTTTCATGAGTATATTTGCTCATTTTCCATGTAAATATGTTCATGTTTTGTTCTTGCTATTTATTCTAACTTGATAATCTATATACATGGAGAAGAAACTTGATGATTACAAATCTGAACCCTAAAACTCCTAAAATGGAATTAGGAACTAATTAGAATTGTTTTTTCAGACCTCAACACATTAATATATACACTTATTAAACCATTGTTTGGTACAAGGATGTTTGTAGGGTCCGCAGCTGTGGTGGTATTCAGCAGGTTCTGACTAGTCCTGGAGAACCGGTAGTGGAAATTTGAGTAGTTCGGAGAACTGATAGTGGAAATTTTTAGTAGTTTGGAAAACCACCTCTGACTGGCCATGCCCCCATCTATTCTCTGCCTTTGCATCAGCTGGGTCTTCTTTTGTTGTCCTTCACAGGAGAACAGAGCTGGAAAGCAGGTTAGTAGGGTGAGGCCCTCCCCCACAAAATCCCCACTAATGGGATTTTGCAGTAACGTTCCCCCAGGAGTGGGGATTAGGGAATGGAGATTTTGCAGTACCCTTCCCCTGCCATGCTCACCAAGCCACTCCCATCAAGCCACTCCATGTCCACCAAGCCACTCCCACAGAAATGATTGCAAAAATTTTTGAATCCCACCACTTGTCTGCAGTTGGTTTATGACTGTAGTATCAGAGATGATAATGATTGTGAACTGGGAACAATACTAGAAGATCTCTGTCCAGATGACTCATAGGGTAATAATTACCCACTTTTGACAGTGTTGTATAGAGTACAAACATAGCTGTCTATATAACATCATATTAAATGAGATTGAGCTTACATAGCCATTGGTAGATCCTGATCTTGACTCTTAGTGACCTGATATAGGTTTCTGCATGATAATCTTAACTTGATCCTTCATATCTTCCAACAGTGTATTCATCACCACTGCAACTGAGTTCATTCTACTTGCTGTTTGTCATCTTTTTATTTTCTTTCCCTCCATCTTTTCCAGCATCGGGACCTTTTCCAGAGGCCTAGGTCTTCGCATAATGTGTCCAAAGTAGGGTAATTGAACCTGTTATGTGTTACTTTGAATGAGAACTGTAGATTGATTTATATGATGATCCATTGGTTTGTTTTCTCAGGTCTCCTTGGTATTCTCACAAATTCTCCAATGCCAAAGTTTAAAAGCATCAATACTTTTCTTATCATGTTTCTTCATTATCTAACTTTTGCTTCCATAGAGGGTTATAGAGAAAACCATGGGTTGAGTTTTTAAAAATCATCATACTAGGAATGCCAGAAAAAGAAAAGAATTTGTTTACAAATTCTATTCCAGATCCTTCTGTATTTATATTGGTTTATTGATTGTGCATATGAAAACTACTGAAAACTCAATCCCTTTCCAGTCAATTGTTCTCTTGATTTTATGTTAACTGCATCGTTTTCCTAAGCTTGCAAGTCTTTATATGTTAAGCCCATGTCCCACTGCACCAACAGATGCAAAGAGGATGTAAAACGGACAAAAAAGCTTGTCATCTGTTGGAAAACACCATGCATCCGTTGTGTACTCATTCCATACGTGTTTCATACGCTCTATCCGTCGAGCATCCGTCCACTGAGATTTCATCTGCGCAAGAAGTTTTGAGCTGCACAAAACTTTTTGAGTGGATGAACTTTCTGCCGGATTCGATGTACATCTGTGGCATATACGGGCAACAAACGTCCTATGTCCATTATCATCTGTTAAACGTCCGCTGTATCCTCTCGGCATCCTCTGGCCATCCCCTCAACTCACATCCGCTCCAGCTGAAAACAGAAAGAGGGAGGAAACGAAAGGTGCACGGAACGTCCACGCAGCGTTAGTAGCACAGAAATAGAAAGGATGTAAGTGGATGCATCTCATATATAAAGCATTAAAACAGACAAAATGTTTGTTTATGGGATGTATCTCAGATATTTAGGATGTCTGCAGTATATCTAGAGTATGTAGAAGGACACCTAGTGGAAAACCAATATTTTCTATAAAAAGGGGGAGGAAATCACCTGGATCTCAGTATGAGTCCAGAAGCCATGGTGTACAGACCCCTTTACCCTTGGTCTTGCTCTTCCACATCATCAATTGTTCTCCACCATGGATCATCACACATTCCTTATGGTAGCTGCGATCATTCAACACCAGAACCAAGGCCTGTTCAGACTGTTTCGCCTTTTCTACACAAGGAGAAGAAGGAGACGTCCAAGAGCTGTGTGGGTCCGAGGATGGATCAGGAGAAGAATGGAGTTTGGACTGTATGACAAGTTGATGGTGGAGCTGAGGAATGAAGACCCTCATGCATTCCATCACTTCATGAAGATGCCATCAGCCATGTTTGATGAAATTGTAGAGCGTCTGAGACCCAGGTTGACCAAGCTGAGCACCAACTTCCATGCCAACCTGGACCCTGGACTGAAGGTGGCACTGACTCTGCGGCACCTGGCCTCTGGAACCACATAGAGAAACATGCAGTATGCATGGAGGGTGCAACACAACACCATCAGCAAAGTGGTCAGAGAAGTGGTGCAGGCCATCAACGAAGAATACCTGGAGGAGCTTCTTCATTGTCCCACCACTGAAGAAGGCTGGAGGAAAGTTGCAGAACAGTGGTATCAGAGGTGGAAATTTCCCCACACTGTTGGAGCCATAGATGGGAAGCACGTGGCCTGCAAAGCTCCAGTCAACTCAGGGTCCAATTATTACAACTACAAGGGCTTCTTCAGTGTTATCCTCTTTGCCATGGTTGATGCTGACTACAAGTTCATGTACATCGATGCTTCAGGCAACGGCTCATCTTCAGATGCCCAGGTATACAACGCCAGTGACCTCAAGGATGGGCTGGAACGCAACCTCATCATGGGTTTTCCAGATCCAGACCCCCTACCCAACGACACGCAAGATGTGCCCTACTTCATCGTGGGTGATGACGCCTTCTCCCTCAGAACCCACCTCATGAAGCCCGACAGTTCAAGATACCTCACCCGTGAAGAGAGGATCTTCAACTACAGGCTGTCCAGGGCAAGACGGGTGGTGGAGAACACCTTTGGCATCCTGGCCAACAGGTTCCAGGTACTTCTCACCACCATGCAGCATCACCCAGAGACCGTGAGGAGCATCGTGGAAGCTTGCTGCATCCTGCACAATCTCATGCGCACCCACTACCCAGTGTTGCAGAACAGGCTCATGGACCTCCAACAAGTCAATGGGGACATGGAGCCTGGTGAATGGAGGCAAGGACTAAACCTGATAGACACTGTGGATGTGCAATGCCCCAACAGAGCTTCAAGTGAAGGGAAGAAGCAGCGCAACCTCCTGAAACACTGGTGCAACTCCCCAGCTGGAGCAGTGGAGTGGCAAGACAGGATGGTAGATGCTTAATGGATGCTTACTTCAGCCTGTCTCATCACACAGATGAGATTGTGCCATGTATGTTGAGTGGCTCTACAATGAATAGGGCATTAATGAAGATCTTTGTTTATTTTGAAATGTGTTGATCAATGAATAAATTGTTATTGATAAAAAAGGGCCATATGTGTGGCAGCTGGGAGGGTGGACCATACAGTTCCACTATGCTTGCACTGGAGGTTTACCTATCCCACAACTATCCTTACCCATCCCAAAGCATGCAAAGGCTTAACCATTTTTTCAAAGTTTTCACCAACACTTTATTAAGTAAAAAAAATTAACCAAGTGTGTTAAGCAAAGATAACCTTTATTAATAACTATTTTAAGTAAACTGTATGACTTTATTAAAAAAGAAAAATGAACCAAGTTAAGTGCTTAAGCAAAGATAAAGTGAACAAGTAACAGCTCAGTCTCTGGCACTGTTCTCAGTCACTCTGAGGCATGTCTATGATCTCAGCTGTTAAGCGGGCAGGGACTGTGGAGGTGGCTGTGGCTGGACTGCTGGTCTGAGGCACCATTGGGGTGCTTGGCCCTGAGAGTACAACAGGGGATGGTGTGTTAAGGAAGCTCTCAGAGAGCTGACTCAGTCCCGTGAGGTTGAGAGGTCCTTCATCAAGTACCTGGGATGTCAGGCACAAGACTGATGACAGATTGTCCATTGACGGGCTTGACTGTGGGGTGGAGGAAGGAGAAGTGTAGTGGGGCTGTCTGGTCTGCAGCTGGGCGAGGTGTGGTGGCATGCGATGTACCTAGGCCTGGACTGGGAAGGTCTGTTTCTGCTGTGGGAAGTCCTGGTAGTTGTAGCCTTGGAAGGTGAAGGGCTGCTGAAAGCCATGGAAAGGTGGTGACATCACCTGGGTTGGAGGAGCAGACCTGGCCTGGGTAGGAGCAGGTTCATCTGTGCCTTGACGGTTGTGCAGAAGTGCTGTGATCTTTTGTTTCATCACCTGGTATTGGGCCTCGGGCAGGTCCATGAGGGTCTGGCTCACGTAGGTGATGAAGGGCTTCCGGTCCGAGGATGGTATGTCGCTGTGGACCAGCTGAGAGAGAAGTTCTGTGCTGGTATTGATTGTGTCCCTGATCTCCAACAGGACAGTGTGGCTCTGGCCCTCCAGTCCGCCTCTCTGCCTGCATCCAATGGAGCTGGGTGTGGGTGTGGGTGTGGGTTGGTCTCTGGTGGCTGCCACTTCTTGCTCCATTTGTGACAGGGGATCCTCCAAGTGCAGTTGTCGGGTGGGGGTCTCTGCCGTGGGGACCTCCGAAGACACCTGCCTGGACAGGGTAGCTGTCTCCTGGCTGGAAGAGGACTGGCTGTCTGTGGGCTTTCTGAGGGAGAGGGGTGTCAGGGGGGCTTCTCCTCAATGGTGAACCTCACCCTCCAGGAAGCTGCACTTGGCCATGACGTACATCTCCCGGTCAGTTAGCTTGACAGCGGCCTGCCCAGATTTCTTGAGGTGTAGCTTGCCATACCAGGTGTGCATGTGCTTCCACCATCCCAGGAGTACATCTGCAGTGTAGCCCAGGCTCTCTGCCTTGTCTCTCCAAGCTGCCTGTTTCTTCTTGGTGTCGCGATAGAGTCTGTGGCCCTTTCTCCAGAGGTACTCGTTCTCCCTCAGCCATTCCAGCACCTCCTCCTCATGGTCCTCGGAAACAGTGTACTCTTTCCTCTCTCCCTTCTCCTTCCCTTGCCTTTTCCTCCCTCTGGCAGGGGCTTGAGCAGCAGGGCTTTCAGGGGCTTGGGCAGCAGGGCTTTGAGGGCCTTGGGGCTGGTCCACCACAGCAGCAGCAGCAGTAGCAGTATCAGCAGCACCACCACCAGCAGCAGGAGAAGCACCAGCAGCACCAGCACCAGCACCAGCAGGAGAAGTACCAGCAGCACCAGCAGCACCACCACCAGCAGCAGCACCAGCAGCACCACCAGCAGCAGCTTCAGGGTCAGTGCCAGGGGGTGGGATCGTGGTTCTGTCCTTTTTGCCAGGGCTGGCAGGAGTAGACACAGGCTTTCTCTTCTTCCCTGACTGATGAACCATGGTGTTATTCGAAGATGTCTGTGGCAGCACGTCTTTCCTCTGAATGGTGACTGCTTGCGAGCTGCATCCTTTTATATCTGCAGAGCTGACGCAATTCATACTCCCTGCATGTGCAGTAAATGCTTTGCATCTGCTATGCATCCGCTATGCATCCGCTTTGCTTCCTATAGGCATCCATGATGCATCTGTGTCATCTACTACACATCTGCCCCTTCCACTATGCGTCTGCTTCACCATTCTCCCCCAGAAGCCCTTCGGATGTGTCATCCACTTCCATCTGCTTCCATCCACTAGGCTTCCTATGAACATCCATTTAACATCCCCGCTACATACTACCCCCATCCGTTCCTTTCCGTTCTTTTCCGTTCTGTTTATGCAAATTTGGGCCACTTTTTGGAGCGGATAACAATGGATGGAGCCACCCCCAAAATTTTGCTTGTCCGCTGTGTCCTTTTTGCATACATTTTGCATCCGTCAACCAGTGGGACCTAGCCTTTAACCATTTATCTTTGCCCACTGTTTTTCTTTTCAACACTTCTTGAGCTGTGGCTAACAATGTTATTTTTGGATACAAATCTTCCATATTTGTAGCATGACAGGTTTGTCAGCTGCCACTTCATGTTTTGTGCTTCGCTGCTACATGGTGATAGTTTACCATGACCCATGAAGAAGGGGGATGAGGGGGGGGAATGTTAGGGAAACTGAAGGTAGGTGCTGTGCCTTCTCAAGAAGCTGCTTCAAGGTCAACCAGATGGAGGAAAGAGGAAGCAGCAGACCAGAGCATGCTTGAACTGACCATTGGAAAACAGTTTGCAAAATTTTAATTGGTTTCCCTTGGGGCGGGAAATGAAAGACAATTAAGGAGGGGAAAGGAGGGGAAAGTATAATATAGGGATTTGATGTGGAAACCTCAGTTCTGGTTATGGATGTTAGGAATATAAGTCACCTAACAGCTATTTGGGTTAGAAATATAAAAAACAGGATAAACATTTTAAAACTGTATCTTTAAGAAAATGCAAAACTGTAATTAGGCGTGGTTTCTCAAATGGCCATAAGATGGAGCCAGAAACCTGGTTTGTCTTAGTCTCAGTCTCAGAAGAGAGTGTGAGTGTATCTCTGTTTCCTTCTGTTGAAAAGTATTGCCGTTCCTCCATTTTTCCTAATTGACTGCTATTTCTGGTTTTGATGTAAGTTTGTTACTGAACTATTTTTGACACTGGAATTTGTTATTGGATTATCCTTGGATTGAAAAACTGACTGATTTACCTATGAATGACTTTGGACTGCTTATCTTGAACTTTGCTTCAACTTTCTGGAAGTAAAAACCTACATTTACTATACAGTGTATCTGTGTACTGTGTGTGTATTTTTCAAACACTACTCTCTGTACATCTCCCTGTATGCGCTCATTCTCCTAAAGGGGAATTACAACAATGGGTTATTGCAATACATTTGATCTTTAATAAAAAATATACCTTTCTCAGCAAATGGAGCCAAGAATTGTTTTCTACAGAGTGGTATTTAGCCAGTTCTGACAGGTTCTGGAGAACCAGTAGCAGAAATTTTGAGTAGTTCAGAGAACCGATAAATACCATCTCTGGTTGGCCCCACCCACATCTATTTACTGCCTCCTGAGTCCCAGCTGATTGGAGTTCCAGCTGATTGGCTGAGTCTTCTTTTGTTGCCCTGCACAGGAGACTGGAGCTGGAAAGCAGGTTAGTGGGGTGGGGATTTCACCGTATCCTTCCCCTGCCATGCCCACTAAGCCACACCCATGAATTCACACCACACCCATCAAGCCACACCCACAGAACCGGTAGTAAAAAAAGTTGAATACCACTGCTGGTCCTATTGTTGGAAACTTTGGGTGCTCACAGACTCATCCCTGCAAAAGAAAGTTATCAGTACTTACTTTACTGGCAAGAAGATAGTTGGGTTGGAAGCCAGAGAATACATCAAATAGGGTCATGAAAAGATGTTCCATACAGAACATTAAGCCTCAACTTTAACAAATAGAGGAAAGAATTGAAATTCAAAAACAGATTTCTTAAATTGGCTTCATTCCCAGCTCGTGTGTGCAGAGGAGTCAAACAGCTTTAGGCTGCAATATGGAAAAAGAAAACCCATTATCTTATATGAATTATTTGCTTGCTAAAATTGGCACAGAATTGTTGTTCAGGGATTTGCCATTACCCTTTGGTAGCATAATGAAAAAGAATTATGATGCTGGGAGTGGAGAGAAGTGATAATAAAATAATTTTAAGGAAAACATGCAGACCTTGAGAGATTGAATGCATTGTTTAAACTGAAAAAAAATTGTTTTTTTAAAGAAACATTCCTTCCTTTATTCAACAAAGTCAAGGGCCAGGTAGCAATAGCACTGAGACTTATATACCACTTCACAGTGCTTTTACAACCCTCTCTAAGTGGTTTGCAGAGTCAGCATATTGCTCCGAACAATTTGGGTCCTCATTTTTACCAACCTCAGAAGGATGGAAGGCTGAGTCAAGCTTGAGCCTGGTGGGATTTGAACTGCCAAATTGCAGAAATAGCCTGCAGTACTGCATTCTAACCACTGTGCCATTGTGGCTCAAAAAAATAGTTACAACCTGGATGAAGTGTTGGTGGTGGGGAGAGTCTATATTATATTAACTTGCATTTGCACTAATAAGAAAGATTGGATTAATTATTAATATACTTTCATCTACATGATGAAATTGATCTTATTGTTGTAGTCCTCTGGAGGTCTGAGGAGCTGGCAGCAGAGTTGGACAATGGGGAGGAACATGAGCCAGTCCTGGAATCTGGGGAGGGCTCGGGTGGAGGATCTGCATCCGACACAGAGAGGAGATCGGGGCCATCTGACAGTTATGTGCTGACTCCACAGCCTCCAGAATCTGACATCAGCGAGACAGAAGAACAGGGAGTGCCTGTTCCCAGTGTGCACTTGCGCAGAGCTGCCAGAAGGCAAGAACAGTTAAGACAAAAGGGTGACTTGTGAGTAAGGCTTGGAGATGATTGGTCTCTCCCATAAGATATAAAGGAGGAGCAAAGGGACATGAGAGTTTTCTGGAAGCAACTTTGTTCATTCTGATAGGTTTAAACTCTGAAACTCCATGTTTACTTTGTGCTCTGTTTGGCCTTGTACAGCTAACTGGCAATTTAGTCACTGGCAGCATTTTAAGGGAGATAAAGGTGAGTGCTTATCAGCCTTATCCCAAAAAGACTGTGGCAGATTTAGTTAGAAATTTAAAAGCATAAGAGAATGATTAATTACACAGAAGATTCACTAAATGGATAAACAAATACTATTATGTTGTTGTTGTTGTTATTATTATTATTATTGTTATTGTTATTATTGTTGTTGTTGTAGCAGTAGTAGTAATAGTACACAAAAATGACAGTATACATAGCAGACAAGATAACCATGCTGGGTTTCATATCACAAATCACTAGTCGAACACTTCCCAAGTGTTTAGGACTGCGTGATGTATTGGCGGATTATGCAAGCAGATCCCAGGAAAGTGGCCTTCTGCAGCTGACCAATGGTGAGCTTGTCAGCGCCAATTGTTTTTAAGTGCTTGCCTAGGTCTTTAGGCACAGTACCCAGTGTGCCGAGTACCACTGGAACCACCTGCACTGGTTTATGCCAGAGTCTTTGCAGTTCGATTCTCAAGTCCTGATATCTGGTGACTTTTTCAAGTTGTTTCTCATCAATTCTGCCATCACCAGATATGGCAATGTCAATGATCCACACTTTTTTCTTCTTTACAATCGTGATATCTGGGGTATTGTGCTCCAGTACTTTGTCAGTCTGTATTCGGAAGTCCCACAGTAGTTTTGCATGCTCATTTTTGAACACTTTTTCAGGCTTATGATCCCATCAGTTCTTTGCTACAGGCAGATGGTAGTTGTGACACAAGTTCCAGTGGACCATCTGAGCAACTGTGTTGTGATGTTGTTTGTAGTCAGTCTACAACAGCTCAGTATGTGATCAATGGTTTCATCCGCTTCTTTGCGAGTCTGCATTTGGGGTCATCAGCAGATTTTTCTATTCTGGCTTTGATTACATTTGTTCTGATGGCTTGTTCTTGGGCTGCAAGAATCAGGCCTTCTGTTTCTTTCTTCAGTGTTCCATTGGTCAGCCATAACCAGGTCTTTTCCTTATCTACTTTTCCTTGGATCTTTTCAAGGAACTGTCCATGCAATTCTTTGTTACATCAGCTGTCAGCCTGAGTTTGCATCACTGTTTTTCTATATTGATCCTTGGTAGTATTATTATTATTGTTGTTATTTATCAAAATTAACTGTACCCAGGCCACAGACATTGTAGACATTGAATTTGTATGTAGAATAATAATAATAACAGCAGTAAATGCTGTCTATGTCAAGAAGCTGAAGAAACAGTGGACCACTTGGTAAGCTGCTGCAAGAAGTTTGCACAAACTGACTACAAGCAGCAGCATGACAAAGTAGCAACAATGGTGCATTGGAAAACCTGCAAGAAATATCATTTGCCTGCACACAAGAACTGGTGGGACCATAAAATAGAAAAAGTAATCGAAAATGAAAAAGTTAAATTGCTCTGGAATTTCAGAATCCAGACAAATCTGCCACATAACAGCCCAGACTTAACAGTTGTTGATAAGAGAGACAAAAAAAGTCTGGATAGTGGATGTTGCAGTGCCTGGGGACAGCAGAATAGAAGAGAAAGAACTGGAGAAGATAACAAAATACAAAGACCTACAAATAGAAATAGAATGACTATGGCAAAGGCAAGCAAGCGTAGTACCAATAATAATAGGTGCCTTGGGTGCAGTCCCAAAACAACTAGAGAACCACTTGAACACCATAGGCATTGACAAATTTGCCATCAATTGCAGAAGGCAGCTGTCAGCGTTCTGGAGAAAATCTATTCCTTCCAGTAACTCCAAGATACAAGCCATCTCAAAGCACTTTTATTGGAACAGTACCTGACACATACTGGGGAAGTCCAGAACAGATTTTTTCCCCGGCTTCCCCACACAGTCTCAAGCTACAAGCCCCCACCTTTTTTTCTTCCTCACCATATCACATGCACCAATCCCACAGTAAGTTTTATCCTTCTCTGCGCCACATTCTGTAACTTTGAACTATCAAAATAATATATTTTGTCTACGAAGAGCTACTCAATTTACATCACCCTTTCCCACATTCTTCAATTGTGTGGCAGTGATGAATTCCATAGCTGCCAGCAGCTTTACTTGGAACAGCTTCCATCCTGAGGCGATATCTGTAACACCCTCAAATATCCAGATTTACCTATTCCAGGTCCTTGGTAAGGACTTGATAGGTAGACAAAAATGCCAAACCCAGTCTGAACATTCAGCTGATTGTGTGAATAACAACAACAACAACAATAATAATAATAATAATAGTAGTAGTAGTAGTAGTAGTAGTAGTAGTAATCAATTATATTTGTGATACAGTTTTAAATGTTCAGTTGACTGAGTTTCATGTTTAATGCATAAGATAAAAGAACTGCAATCCTGCCATTGAAAAATATTTTAAAAAGAAAGGGCAATAAAGAGGAAATCTCATTCTAGAAGGCAAATGTGCTGCTATAGAGAAAGTGTGTTTCCAGGGTCTTGAGACATGACATTGTTTTATTGAATAAATCTGAACCGTACCAACCCTGCAGGTTTGATCGGTTGTACAGATGCTACGGAGGATAGATATGGCTAGCCTAGAGAGAAAAGAAGGACTAGGGGTGACATGAGAGCAGTGTTCCAGTATTTGAGGAGCTGCCACAAAGAAGAGGGGATCAATTTATTTTCCAAAGCACCAGATGACAGGACAAGAGACAATGGATGGAAACTAATTAATTCCAGCAACATAGAATTAAGGATAAATTTCCTAACAGTGAGAACAATTAACCTGTGTAACAGCTTGCTGACAGAAGTTGTGTGTGCTTCATCACTGAAGGTTTTTAAAGAAGAGACCAGATAGCCACTTGTCTCAATTTGTATAGGGTCTCCTGCTTGAGCAAGGAGTTGGATTAGGAGACCTCGAAGGTTTTGTTTCTGCTTTGTTTTTTTTTTTAGTAAAATTTTTATTTTATTTTTTACACATCTCTTCAAGTGAGCAACGTGATTCCAAGTTACAACATTCATACATAATCATAATTACATTTCCAACTTCCTTATCTAATTTCATATCAAATCATTATCTATTCCACTGCTTTGAATAAGTTCTCACTTCATATTTTCAATTCATTAATCCAATATCAAAAGCATTTCATCCCCTTCCAGCTCTATTCTGATTGAGTGATTATTCCCCATGCTGTAAATCAGCCTTCTTCAGTTGTAGTCACTGGCCATGCTAACTACGCATTCTGAAATTTGTAGGCCCCACTAGTGTATATTGGGAAAGGCTACTGTTCTGTATATAGAATAGTAGACTCCTAACACAGGATTCTGATTGGCTAAAAAACCTGAATGGGGATTGGTTTAATAGGAACCAATCCAAGAAACCGCTCAAAAGGCAGCAAAACTAAATACCTGTCATTGGCTACAAGCCGGCAGGCAAATCCCTATAAAAGGGCTGCCGCGGCTTGAGCCAATGTTCCGTTTTCCCACTGCTGTATATAATAAAGACTTTGTTGTTGGAACCTGGTCTACCTCGCGTTTTTCCGGATGGAACACTGGCGACAAAGGTGGGATCGTCTTAAATGCGAGACTGAGCATGCGGCAACAAATAAAACTAGACAAAGAACTATGGCAAGAAATAACGCGCCACCCGCACCCTTCAATCCCAATGAAGAGGATTGGGAATCCTACGTAGACCATTTCCAGATGTATTTGGAAAGTAACGAGATGGAAGAGATCTCAGACCAGCATAAGAGAGCTGTTTTCTTGACACACTGCCGGCCACAATCTTCAAGATGGCCAAGGCTTTGGCGAAGCCCCGAGATGTGAAGCAATTGACTTGGCCTGAGCTCCAAAGAATACTAAAGGCTCACTACACACCGGTGCTATCAAACCTAATAAAGTGGCACGAGTTCTACCGAAGAGACCAGAAAGAAGGCGAGACCATCGCTGACTTTGTGGCAGCCCTCCGACAAATAGGGGGAGCGTGCGAATTTCTAAATTTAGATGAGGCGATGCGGGATCGAGTAATACTGGGTTTAAGAGACTCTAATATACAGAGCAAACTACTAAATAAACCCAACATAACAGTAGCCGAAGCCATTGCCGAAGCCACAGCCGCTGAAGCCATGAAAAAATCGGCGGTCAAAATGAAACAGATGAACACGAACAACGATGAAATGAGCCTGGACAGAGGGAAGAAACAATTCCCCACCACCACTCACCACGAGGATATTGAGACGTCAGAATCCGGGGAGGAAGATGATGAAGTCCACCGCCTATACGCCAACAAGAAAGGGTGCGAAAAAAAGAATTGGCGGGAATGTGCAGGCTGTGGAGGAAACCATCCTCGGGCCGATTGCAGATTTCTCAATGCCATTTGCAGGGCTTGCAAGAAAAGAGGGCATATCAAGAAAGTCTGCAGGAACAAAAAAAATTACAGCCCAAACAGACGCAGCAACTCCCCCACACAAACTGAGCCAAAACAAATTG
Source organism: Laticauda colubrina (assembly GCA_015471245.1). NCBI lineage: Eukaryota > Metazoa > Chordata > Lepidosauria > Squamata > Elapidae > Laticauda > Laticauda colubrina. Next base: position 73,723,241 of record BLBF01000002.1, read on the forward strand.
AGAGAAAGTGGCAGCGGAACAAGCGAGCCACTAACCGAGAGAAAGCACATCAGACTTTCACTATCGGAAGCGCTCAGACGGAAAGCGGGAAGAAAGTAAAAATAAACGTAAAAATAGAAGGCAGCCCCTGCGAAATGGAGGTAGACTCTGGGTCTTTTCTATCAATAGTATCATGGGACACCATCAAACAACTGGTCCCAGATATCAAACTCAAAGAACACCAGAGACAAAAATTAACCCTGAAGGACTACCAAGGAAACCAAATTCCTGTGGTAGGCCTAAGACATTTCCGAGTCGCCTACAAACAACATGTTGAAGTACTACCATTGACAATAGTTGACCGAGACCAACCAAGCCTCCTGGGCATCAAATGGTTCGCACCATTGGGCATCGGGATGACCGGAGTAGACTGGGTAGCCGCAACCGACTGGGAAGAAAGCCTGATCCAAGAGTTCCAGGACGTTTTCAACAGCTCCCTAGGCAGGTATCGGGGGACCCCAATTTCCTTTAGTCTAGACCCCCAGGTAGCCCGTAGAAGACTAAAGGCCAGACGAGTTCCTTTTGCTCTGAAAGCAAAAATAGAGGAACAACTAAATAAATTAATAGACCAAGGGATTTTAGAACCTGTGGACTATGCGAAGTGGGAAACGCTGATCGTAACACCAATTAAACCAGACGGGTCAGTTCGAATTTGTGGTGACTACAAGGCTACCCTGAACCACGCATTGCAACAAAGCGCATACCCGGTGCCAGTTGTACAACACTTATTACATTCTCTTGGGGGAGGAAAAGTTTTCGCTAAACTAGATCTAGCTCAAGCTTACCAACACCTCCCAGTAGACCCATTAACAGCTGAATATATAGTGACCCACAAAGGGGCATTCAAGTGCAACAGACTCCAATTTGGAGTGAGTGTTGCCCCAGGTGTTTTCCAGAGCCTCATGGAACACCTATTAAATGGTATAAAAGGGGTTGTACCATATTTCGACGATGTCCTAATTTCGGCCAAAGATGCGACCCAACTAAAAAAAAAGACTAAAAGACGTACTAACTAAATTCAGAGAATCTGGCCTAAAAGTAAAAAAAGAAAAATGCTGTTTAATGACTGATCACATCTAATTCCTGGGCTACTTAATAGACGGAGAGGGTATACACCCTACTGACAAAAAAGTCAAAGCTATTAAAGACGCACCAGAACCAAGGAACAAAACTGAACTACAGGCATTTTTGGGACTAATAAATTTTTATAACGTGTTCCTACCCCACAAAGCGAAAATAGCGGAACCATTACACTGATTACTGGATAAAAAAACAATTTGGACTTGGGGTTATAGAGAAAAGAAAGCCTTCCAAAAAATAAAAAACTTATTAACATCAAACACCATTCTTATCCAGTTCAGTAACACACTTCCATTGACGGTGACCTGCAACGCCTCACCGTTTGGAGTCAGTGCCATCCTGAGCCACCAATTGCCAGATGGGAGAGAGGCACCCGTCGCATACTATTCAAAGACTCTGTCTAAAACCGAGCGTAATTATAGCCAATTGGACAGAGAGGCCCTGGCAATCGTCGCCGGAGTGAAACGCTTCCACGAATATCTATATGGAAGAACATTTTTGATTGTAACGGACCATAAACCACTACTGGGAATTTTGGTGGGAAACAAGCCAACACTGAACATTTTGTCCCCGCAAATGACTAGATGGTCAGAATTCCTAGCAGCCTACTCGTATACTCTGACACATCGCCCTGGGAAACAAATTTCCCATGAAGACGCATTGAGCAGAGCACCATTATCGAATATAGAGGAAGACCTGGCGCCAACGATGAACACCTTGCAGATAGAAACATGCCCCGATCTACCCATATCTGCAAATGATGTCGCCAGAGCCACTGCAAAAGACCCATTGACTGCCCATGTACTGAACTGGGTAGGTAAAGGCTGGCCAGAAAATCAAAAAACTGAGAACTTTAAACCTTTCCGGACCAGACAAACCGAACTCTCAATTCAAAAGGGTTGTTTGTTGTGGGGTGATCAGGTAATTATTCCTTCCATATTACAAACTAAGGTACTGGGTATGCTTCACGAAGGCCACCCTGGAATTGTTAAAATGAAAAGCCTTGCTAGAAGCTATGTCAGGTGGCCGGGTATAGACAGGGACATCGAATACTGGGTAAATTCTTGCAACAAATGCCAAAGAACCAGACCTTCCCCACCAAAAGCACCCATTAGGGACTGGGAAACCCCACGGGGCCCCTGGTCATGAATTCACATTGACTTTGTGGGTCCCACTAAGGGGCATACTTTCCTAATTGTCGTAGATGCATACTCGAATTGGCTGGAGGTTAAAATTATGCCATCTACGACAACAGAAACCATTATTAAACAACTTGGCAAACTTTTTGCAACCCATGGCCTGCTGGACGTCCTAGTGTCCGACAATGGGCCACAATTAACAAGTATCCAATTCGAACAATACCTAGCCTTCCTAGGTATTAGACATGCCCTGACCACGCCGGCCCACCCAGCTGCAAATGGTAGGGCAGAGAGAATGGTCAGGTTTACCAAAGAAGGGTTAGAAAAAATGGACATTGGGGATGTCCAAGAAAAAATAAATAGCCTACTTACCCTCCAGCATATTACACTGGGCACGATAACAAACAAAAGCCCGGCTGAATTACTAATGGGGAGAAAACTGAGGTCGCATCTAGATAGATTGCACCCAAACTATATGCCAGAAAACCCCCCTGACTCCTCCAACTGTTTCAGGACATTTGAAATAGGCGACTTTGTCTATGCAAAAATTTTACCGGGGACCTATTATGGCTTCCAGGTACAATAACACAAATTACAGGCCCCCGGTCCTACCGACTAACCATAGATGACGGCAGGGAATGGAAGCGGCACATAGACCAGCTTTGGTCCCGAAACATAGAAACAAGTACAAACACACAACCACAAATATTAAAAAACAACGAAAATAAAACCAGGGAGGGGGGGGGAAATACAAGAAAATAATAAAGAACCTTTTAAATTAAACACAGAATATGATAACAAACAAAAAGAGAAAAAAAGAGACTTACAGTTAGAAGAAAGTTGCGAGAAAAGTCCACTCGAAGGGGCCAGCCAGGTCAGCTCAACCTGCCGGAGAAACCAGGAGGGAGCGGCAAAACCACTGGCCTAAGAAACTCAGGCGACAGTAAAATGGCTGACTCACCCTTCCAGGCGGTTCCATGGAGAAGGACCGGAGAGACAGCAACCCCATCCGAACCGGTTGAAGTCTTCAGCAGGAATGAACCGCGCAAGTCCAGTTGAGTCAAAAGAAGCCCCACCTACCTGCGCAACTACATCACCACGTAGGACTAAACCAAGAGGGGAGGGGTGTTCTGTATATAGAATAGTAGACTCCTAACACAGGATTCTGACTGGCTAAAAAACCTGAATGGGGATTGGTTCAATAGGAACCAATCCAAGAAACTGCTCAAAAGGCGGCAAAACTAAATACCTGTCATTGGCTACAATCCGGCAGGCAAATCCCTATAAAAGGGCTGCCGCAGCTTGAGCCAATGTTCCGTTTTCCCACTGCTGTATATGATAAAGACTTTGTTGTTGGAACCCGGTCTACCTCGCATTTTTCCCGACGGAACAGCTACCATTTAATAAAGCCAAAATGTGGAAGGTCCCAGGATACTTTCTTAACAGATTCAGGAAAGGAAGGGAAAAATCATTTCTAAAAATGTAGTCTTCACTGAATGGATTATTAGTATTGAGTTAGATATAATCTGACTCAGTGCAATACCATTCCCCATTTCCTGATTATACTTGTGAGGCCAGATTTCAATTACTGATTATGATCCATTAAGTCATTTTCAGCTCCTAGTGACCACCTAGATGGATTTTTTCCATGATGATCTGTCTTTAACCTGCTCTTTCAAACCTCTCAACAGTGCGCTCCACCACTTTTTAAAAAGAAAGCTCTAATGGAACATTCTTTGTATGTTCCAATTTTAAAAAATAATTTCATTATACTAGATTGAATTTATTATCATTGGAATAAAGTCCGGATTTTGTAACAGTATGATTCGAGGCTATGATCAGAAATGAAAAGAGATAGGAAAGCATTAGGGGAAAAAAATTTGCAGTTCCATGGAACCATTCACTGAATTAATCCTTTATATTGCAGTTGGTTCTTTGCATAAAAAGGCACAAAATGTAATGTTTACAAAAATTTTGTTCCTATCAAAGCATCTTTCGACTTTAATTACATCTTTGCTCCAGGTAACAAAAAATTGGAAAATATATGTACATGCATACTATAGACAGATTTTCTCTCCTGCTCTCTCTTCATATAACTAAGCAAAGAATAATAATGCTGTATTTAAATATTTATGTTTCCTCTATAGATACTGAAAGTCTGGTGAAGAGTGTAAATTTATGCTAGTTGTGTTGCAATTCTAAACAGTTAACTTATTTGGTTTTGAATGTAATCAACATGAGTCCGAGGAAAGAAAATGTCTGGTCCAATTTTGTAAAAAAAATAAAATAAAATAAAACCCAAAAGCAGTAAGTTATCCGAGAATGGTGATTTTCCATTTTGTTACATGTGTGAGCAATGAAGCCTAAAAGCCTTGGTCTCAACAGCCAATTCTCATTATATCAGAGGTATTGCAGCTACACAGGCCAGAAAGATGACTTTCCCACAGGAAGGTTATAGGAATAAATTTATACCTCCATCAAAATGAAAGTATTTCTTGCACAAAAGAATTCTCTGAATAGTCTTTACCCCAACTATTTCGTCTTGCCCTTATATCCTGCTCCCTGGCCCCACTCCACCCCCCTCCCTGGCCCCACCCTACCAAGCTATCTATGAGAATTGAGGCCCAATTCCTATGAGGACAGAAAACATTACAAGAGGTAATAACTTAACAGCCAGATTGGCAAATATTCAGCCAGTGACAGATGGCTTCATCTGACAGGAATACCACAAAAGGCAAAGGACTTAAACCTTGGCATAGTGGACATAGCTTAAAAGTCAGAAAGAATGTCTCCTCTGCTAGAAAAATATCCATTCTTTAACCTGATTTATGCTTGCAAAAGATTAAAAAAAAGAGGGTCGGGGTTATAATGTCCCTCCTGTAATTCAGCTGATATTAATGGTTGATATCAATGCTTTCTGTTTTGCTAAATTTGTAAACTGCTCCAATCAGGGCCAAATTTGTAAACCTCAAACTGGTGAGCTCAATCAGTTGATTGATACCTCGTCCATTTTTATGTGTGCAAAATGTCTGCAATATACATGAAAAAGAGGCAGGGCTTTATCTCCTGGTTTTGACCTCATTGAACATCCTAATGCAAGGGTGTCAAATGCATGTTGTCACGGCAACATCATGTGAAGATTTGCAATTTTTCCCCTCTTCAGTAAACTGGGGCATGGGCATGGCCAGCACGTGATGCATCCGGCCCGCTGGCTGCGAATGTGACAACCCTGTCCTATTGGAATGCCTTGGTTCAAGACTTCTTGTATTTTTTCCTCATTTACCTTTCTAAGGACATGTGTGTAGAATGAGGAAATATCTACCAATTCAAGGCTGGAATTCTCCACATCTTTTTTTTTTTCTCTTGTGCAACTATCCAGAGATCTTTTTTCTACACAGGCCTTTATAAATAGCAACCAGCACCTTGAATCACACCTAGAAATAAATTGGCAGTCAGTGCAATTCATGAAGCAGAGATATTACATGGGCATACTGAGATGTGACCATTACTGCTAATTAAGAGTAAAGCAAGAGATTTGCAACAAATAAACTTCGTGAGTTGTTCTTGAGCTGATCTAAATGTTGTGGTCTTAGCCAGTGGTGGGATTCAAATATATTTACTATTGGTTCTGTTCTGTATAAATATAGTAGACTCCAAATAACTCATTCTGATTGGATACTAAAAACTAATGGGGATAGGTTCAAAAGGAACCAATCCCCGAAGCCGCACAAAGGCGGCAAAATCAAATGAATGTCATTGGCTACAAGCCGGCAGACAGAAAAGTATAAAAGGGCTGTCGTGGCTTGAGCCAATGTTCCGTTTTGCAACTGTTCTTGAAATAAAGACTTTGTTGTTGGAACCCGGTCTACCTCGCGTTTTTTCTGGACGGAACAGGTTCTGTGGGCATGGTTTGGTGGGTGTGGCAGGGGAAGGATACTGTAAAATCTCCAGTCAGAGGTGGTATTTGCTGGTTTCCGAACAACTCAAAATTTCCGCTACTGGTTCTCCAGAACTGGTCACAACCTGCTGAATACAACCTCTGGTCTTAGCATGTGAGAACTAACACAAGAATACTCATGAGTTTCTTTCAGGTCAATGCCCATAGTTGGGCTTAAATAATTGTGAGGGCCAAGCATTAACCAGACAGTGTGTTAAAAAAAAAATGAAATTGTAATTATTTAAATTTTAGTTTACTGTATATACTTATTTAAAGTTAATGTCGCTCTCTATGAATTTCATGATTTACCCTTTTAATCACAGTAAAATTCTTATTTTTGCAGACTGTCCATCTTGAATACTTTGAATCAATCTAGTGTCAGGGTTCCAAGTAATACATCCCATTCAATAAGAACTCTAAGGCAGGCATAGAACATTTTATTGGAATATACCAAGTTGGCATTTTTGGTCGAATATGCCTGCCTCGGAGTTCTTATTGAATGGGATGTATTACTTGGAACCTTCACATTAAACTGACTCTAGATCCTTCCCCTCAGTTTTACACTCAATTAAAAGTAAAACTTTGTCACTTCCCCCCAGAGCAGAGTGTTCTGCTCTGTTCAGTAGGTTCTGATTCATTCTGGAGAACTGGTAGTAGAAATTTTAATTAGTTCCGAGAACCAGCAAATATTACCTCTGACTGGTCCTGCTCCATCTGTTCTCTGCTTCCTGAGTCCCAGCTGATTGGCTGGGTCTTCTTTTGTTGTCCTGCACAGGAGAACAGAGCTGGAAAGCAGGTTAGTGGGGTGGGGAGGAAATGGGATTTTGCAGTTACCTTCCCCCTGGAGTGGGGTGGGAATGGAGATTTTACAGTATCCTTCCCCTGCCACACCCACCAAGCCACACCATGTCCACCAAGCCATGCCCACAGAACTGGCAGTAAAAAAAATAATAATCCCACCATTGCCCCAGAGTCACCCACCACATGGTCAATATGTGATTCAGTTGATAGATGACCTCAGTCTCCATCTTTTGAACACCTGCACCAATGTCCTTGATACCCGGGGGAATTTTGGCTACAACACCCCAGCTATCTCTACACCTTCCCCCTCCCTAGCCCCTGAGCTCCAGACTGTGTCAGTTTGAATCTGTGAGAAGAAGAAACTCTCTAGAGAAAAACAACAAAAGAAAATGGCCACAGTTCGGCCAACTTCAGGGTTGACATCTAGGGCTTAACGAGAGAAGATTATCAGCCAGTTTTCAATCTCGTACAGAAATGAAATCAGCATACTGTTCACATATAACTAGAAATATCATTCTGAGAGGTGATAAAAAATGAAATGTTGATACATTTTTGAGATATTACTGAGATTGTAATATATTAATAGGTGGTGTGAAAATATACATAGCTTCTTTGAATTACTATCCATGAATCATGTGATAAAAATGTTTTTCAAATGAACAGAAGTTGTTTATTTACTGAATTGCAGACTCAAATAATCCATAATACCAGAACATCTGCTACTAGGGATTGGCATTCCATGAATAAAAATGTTATATTACCTATAGTCATAGCAAAGGATATTTATATCAATATTTTTATTAATTTTCCTTTCAAGCAGGCACAGAATGGAATAAATATTCTTAGGAACTTCTCTGAACAAAGAAACTTGACAGATACTTATTTCAATTAATATTTACCTGATCAGTTATATACCTTATATCTTTTAAATCTTCCTTCTTATCCAATTCAATCAATCAATCTATCTACCAATCAATCAGATTAGAGCTGGAAGGGACCATAGTTTAACAGGAGACCTTTAGATAGGTGGCTGTCCAATCTTTTCTTAAAACCCCCCTGTGATGTAGCACCTACAACTTGTGAAGGCAAACTGTTCCACTGATTAATTGTCCACATATTAGAAAGTTTCTGGTTAATTCCACGTTGCTTCTCTCCTTGATTAGTTTCCATCCATCGTTTCTTGCCTTGCCTTCTGGTGCTTTTGAAATAAGCTGATTCACAATATAGTTTCTGTTCTGTATGGAACTTGGTAGGTTCCAAGTACTTCATTCTGATTGGCCGAAAAGGCTACTTATGGATTGGTTCACTAGGAACCAATCCAGGAAGCCACCAAACGGCAGGAAGAGTTAAATAACTGTCATTGGCCACAAGCCAGCAGGCTAGCTGCTATATAAAGGACTGCCGCGGCTTGGGCCATGTTCCATTTCTTTACCTAGTGGTTTGAAATAAAGAGTTGTTGTTTTGGGAGAAGGCGGAGCTTCGTCTCGGTGCTACAGCTGCGATCGCAGCTGATATTTTCACCCCTGGTCGGTCCTAACGGACCTAAACCGTCCCGTAGAGACGGGGATTGTGAAGGGCACAGTCCCAGGATCCCAGAGATATCACAAAATCTCTGGTTTGATCCGGGAGAAGCCCTTTTGCTGGCGGTGGAAAGGCAGCCTCCAAAGCTGCTGAAGTCGAGACAACTCTGAAAAGAAAGTGGCTGGAGCGAGTGTGTGTCGGTTGGGTGAGAAACTTCTTTTGTATTGCAAATTGGTTGAGACCTGAAAGGATATCCTGAACAAAGAAGAAACCTGTGGCTTTATTTTTGTCTGACTGGAATCTGGTTGAGCGGCGTTTTTTAAGTGATGTCAAATTGAGGCTTGGATTCTTTCCTTACTATTTTTTTTTCTCTGAGGACTTTAATGTGACTTTGTAGGTAACCAGATTGAATTTTTTCTTATATATATTTTTATGCTTCTTTTGATTTTTTAATTTTCTTTAGGATAGAGGCCCCCTTTGATTTTTTTCTTTTCCTCTGAGTTTTGTATACATTACTCTTTTTTCTGGCTGGGGGGGGGAAAGTATTAAGAGATCTTGCAACACTGCCAACTAGAGGCTTGAAAGTACTTTATTTGAATTGGGGAGAAATGTATAAACACTCCTTCTCAAGGACATTTTAATGTGATAAGATGGAGGGAGAGCACAGAAAAATATTACAGGTGTTTTCCTGGACTCTTATCAATATTTCAACATTTGAGGCTTGGCTTTGAAGCTGCTGGAGAAGAGAGTCATAATAAGAGCCTTGGATAAATAAATAAAGTGCAGTGTGCAGTCCATATATATATATATATATATGTATATATATATATATATATATATATATATATATATATATATATATATATATATATATATATATATATATATACTTGTGAAACCTCTACTCGCCAGCCTTTTTGTATATTTCAATTTTAGTAATATTTTTATTTTTGCTTTTTATTTTATCCTTTTTCTTCTTTGGTTTTTTGGGCCTTTTTATTATTTTTCCATTTTGGATCATAATTGACTACTCTATCAGATGGATTGAAGGTCAAAAAGAATTTGAAGTTTTTTGAAGCATTAAAATGAAAAAAAAAGTGAGAAAAAGAAGAAAGTGTTAAATGAAATAGACTGTGTGTATTTGGATTGCTTGGTGACTTTGGGACTTTTGGAAATTCTTATTTGAATGATTAAAATCATTTGGGTCGTTTAAATTTTTTTTTTTTTTTTACAATGGCATTACTTATGGATGAACTGAAAATGGAATTTATAAAATATAATCAAGAGAAACAAGAAGGGAAGGATTCTTTTGGCTCTATTTTTCATTTTTTAGAAATGGCAATTTCTACATATGAGAAACTACAAGAACAAGAAGATTGGGATGAAGAAGAAACCATCCTTAATGAACAAGCAACTTTATTTGGGGAAGAAAGGGGAAAGAGGAGAAAGAGAATGGAGAATTTAAGACTTAAAAAAACAACCAAAAAAGGGAAAAACAAGGTGAAAAGTGGACACAATATCAGAAAGCAACAGAAAAGAGGAATACACAAGAGGGTGGAGATTAAGAGACAAGGGGGTAAAAAGGGTAGAGGGGAGAAACAAGGGAGGAAAGAAGGGAAGAGAAGCTACAAAGGTTTGAAACTAGATGTAAAGAAACAGATTTTATTTAGAGATAATGGGTAAACATATAACTGAAAAAGAGATTCTGCAAAGGTACATAAGATTGTGTTGTTGTATCTGTATTTGAAATAATGTTAGAAAATTGGAATAATATATGAATACAAAATGTTTAATGTAACTTAGTGAATTTTTTTTTTCAATAAAATAAATGAAATTAAATATGAGAGAATTGAATTAAAGAAAGTAACTAAGCAAAATCTATAAGTGTTCCCATAGAAGTATGATATTTATTTAGAAAGGATTGTGTAAAATGTTTAAGACTTAAATGAATATTAATTTTAATGATATAATTTCAATTGCTATGGATTGTTGTTTTAATTATATTATATATCTAAAAATAATATAATGTTTTATATTATTATTATTATAAAAATAATAATATGTTTTAAAATATTGAGTTTATTTTTAGAATGTATTACGCAGAATCCGAATGAAAATTATGTGTTATGTTAAGCTTTAAAACTAGGGGAAGGATAAGTATGACAAGGCATTATACTCCAATTAGTCATTACAGAAGAAATTTTGTGTTAATGAGAAAAAATAATAGATAGCTGAAACAGGACAGACAAAAGATATAAGTATAATGATTTAAATTGAGATGAAATAAATATAATAGAATTAAGAGAGTGAAAAGAGGGGAGAAGCTATATAGAAAATGTAAAATAGTAAATAAGAAATGGAACTGCTATATAAAAGTAAGCATGAACTTGGATTTATGTCTGTACAAAAAGATGTAACTCGGGATCAAACTGCCGTCCAAAAAAATATTTTATGTTTTTTATGTTTTGTGTTTTGTTGGTATATGTTTGTTTGTTAAAAATTAATAAAAAAAATTTCAAAAAAAAAAAAAAAGAGTTGTTGTTTGGAACCCGGTCTCCGGTACTTCTTTCTGGATGGAACACTGGCGATGAAGGTGGGATCATCGTAGAAGCAGAGATCAAAGCACGCAGCGATCTGAACCAAGCAAAAGAGATGGTTGGTAACAACGCGCCGCCCGCACCCTTCAATCCAGATGTAGAGGATTGAGAATCATATATCGATTGCTTTCTTATGTTCTTAAAAAGCAACGAGATGGAAGAAATCCCGGATCAAAGGAAAAGGGCTGTCTTTCTTACACACTGCGGACCGGCCGTATTCAAAATGGCGAAGGCACTGGCGAAACCCAGAGATGTCAAGCAGATGACCTGGTCCAACCTGAACCGAATGCTCCAAACACACTATGCACCGGTGGTCTCAAATCTCATCAAACGACATGAATTTTACAAAAGGGACCAGAAGGAGGACAAAACCATAGCAGACTTTGTGATGGCCTTGAGACACATTGGAAGGGCATGTGAGTTTCAAAACATGGAGGAGGCTATGAGAGACCACGTCGTCCTCGGCCAGAAAGACTCTACTCTTCAGAGCAAATTATTCAACAGGCTGAATATAACCGTGGCCGAGGCCATTGCTGAGGCAACTGCCGCCAAAGCAGCAAAAAAATCAGCAGCCACCATGCGAAAAATGAACGCAGTTCCTGACCTGCCGACCCAAACCAGGGAGAAGAAGGCAGAGGGAGGAAAGAAACAGCCCACAGCAACAACCCACCACGAGGATGTTGAAACCCAGAGTGACACCGAAGATGACGACAAAGATGTCCATAGACTCTATTCAGATAGAAAATGGCACAAAAAGAGGAAGAATCGGTGGGAATTTCAATGTGCAGGCTGCAGAGGCAATCACCCGCGGTCTGAATGCAGGTTCCTTGACGCAATATGCCGAGCTTGTAATAAAAGGGGGCACATTGAAAGGGTCTGCCGCAACAAAAAGAGCTATAGTCCAAAAAGACGTGGCAGCACCCCCGCCCCCCGACACAATGACAGACAAGCCAGCAACCGATGGAACCGAAATAAAAAAAACGGTGACAGAGAAAATGGTGACAGTCACCATCGATAATGCCAGGGTGGAAAGCAGAAAGAATAGAGGTGAGCATTTAGGGGAGACCCTGCGAGATGGAGGTCGACTCAGGGTCATTCTTATCGATGGTATCCTGGAATACCATCCGGTGCCTAATTCCAAACACCAAGCAGAAAGAACTAAAGAAACATAAACTTGTGCTAAAAGACTACCAGGGAAATCAAATCCCTGTAATTGGCCTTGGACATTTTTTAGTTGAATTTAAACAACATGCCAAAGTCTTGCCCCTAACTATCATCAACCGTAACTGCCCTAGCCTGCTAGGAATCGAATGCTTTGCGCCTCTTGGAATCAGGATGACCGGTATCAACCGCATTGCTACTACCAACTGGGAGGAAAACCTACTCCATGAATTCCAAGATGTATTCGATGGGACTCTAGGCAAGTACCAGGGGACCCCAATCTCATTTAGCCTAGACCCAAAAATAACCCCCATTCGCTTAAAGGCCAGACGCGTTCCATTCATGCTGAAACCAAAAATTGATGAACAGCTAAATAAGTTAAGAGCACAAGGGGTTTTAGAACTAGTCAACCACGCAAAGTAGAAAAACCCTATTGTAACACCGGTAAAGCCAGATCGGTCAGTGAGCATCTGTGGGGACTATAAGGCAACCCTGAACCACGTGCTCCAACAAAACGCATACCCAGTGCCAGTAGTGCAACGTTTATTGCACTAGCTAGGGGGAGGAAAAATATTTGCAAAACTCAACCTAGCACAAGCTTATCAGCAACTACCTGTTGATCCAATAACAGCAGAGGCACAAACGATAGTAATGCATAGAGGGGCATTCAAATGTAACCGCCTCAAATTCAGTGTTAGCGTTGCCCCAGGCGTTTTCCAAAGCTTCATGGAAAGCCTACTAAATGGAATCAATGGTGTCATCCCATACTTCGACGATGTACTGGTCTCACCAAAAAACGCCAACCAGCTAGAGACCAGGCTAAGAGAAGTCTTAACTCACTTTAGAAAAGCAGGCCTAAAAGTCAAGAAGGAGAAATGTGAACTGGCCACTAACTGGGTCGAATTCTTGGGCTATTTAATCGATGAGCAAGGCATTCACCCAACTGAAAAGAAGGTGAAGGCTATCAAAGACACTCCCAGACCAAGAAACAAAACCGACCTCCAGGCGTTCCTCGGCCTCATAACCTTTTACAATGTGTTCCTGCCCCATAAGGCAACAATAGCAGAACCTCTACATCGGCTGCTAGATTAAAAAAAAAATGTTTGGACTTGGGGCCACTGGGAACAGAAAGCTTTCCAAGGTATTAAGGACCTATTAATGTCAGGCACAGTTCTTATCCAGTTTAGCAACACCCTGCCGCTGATGGTCACCTGCGATGCTTCACCTTTTGGGGTCAACGCCATCCTGAGTCACGAGCTTCCAGATGGCAGAGAGGCACCAGTCGCCTTTTACTCAAAGACGCTCTCCAAAGCAGAAAGCAATTACAGCCAACTTGATCGTGAAACCCTGGCAATCGTCGCCGGGGTCAAACGATTCCATGAATACCTTTACGGTAGACCCTTTTCTATCGTAACTGACCACAAGCCTCTCCTTGGAATCCTGGCGGGAAACAAACCAACCCCGAACATTCTGTCTCCTAGAATGATGAGGTGGTCTGAATTCCTCGCTGCCTACTCCTACATGCTACTCCACAGACCCAGCAAAGCCATCTCGAACGCCGACGCCCTGAGCCATTCCCCGTTGCTCATCACAGAAGACGACCCTGCTCCAATTACCTCCACATTCCAACTGGACACCTGCCCAGAGCTACCGCTGACTGCAGCTGACATCGCGAGAGCCACAGCCAAAGACCCTTTGACAATGAGTATACTGAACTGGGTAGGTAAAGGCTGGCCGGAGGAAAATAAAAAAAATAAGACTTTTTTTTATATTAAAAACCTTTCCATGCCAGAGAGACCGAGCTGTCTATCGAAAAGGGGTGCATCTTATGGGGTGAAAGGGTGGTAATCCCAAGCAGCCTCCAAGAAACCGTCCTAGGAATGTTGCATGAGGGTCACTCGGGCATAGTCAAGATGAAAGCCCTGGCCAAGAGTTACGTCTGGTGGGCAGGGCTGGACAAAGACATCGAACGCTGGGTCGCAACATGCCACGCCTGTCAGAAAATGAGGCCTACCCCCCCACAGACACCTATACGAGACTGGGAATGTCCCCGGGGCCCTTGGTCTAGGGTTCACATTGACTTTGTGGGGCCAATGAATGTGAACACCTTTTTGATTGTTGTCAATGCATACTTGAACTGGTTGGAAGTCATCCTCATGGCTTCCACAGCACTGAGGCTGTCATGAAACAGCTCGACAAACTATTTGCGATGCACGGGCTACCAGATGTACTGGTTTTGGACAACGGGCCTCAGTTTACCGCCTTGCAGTTCGAACAATACCTGGCTGCCCAGGGTGTCCGTCACGCATTAACTGTGCCGGCCCATCCAGCTGTGAATGGCAGGGCCAAACTCATGGTTAGATATACTAAGGAAGGCCTAGAGAGAATGGACAAGGGAGACGTGCAAGACAAACTCAACCGTTTACTAACATTGCAACATATTACCCCTAGTAGCACTACAAATGAAAACCCAGCTGAACTATTAATGGGTAGAAAACTACGGTCCTACCTGGACAGGTTACACCCCATGGGACAAGCCCCCCGACACCTCTAGCAAATACCGTACCTTCGAAATCAGTGACCTAGTCTATGCCAGGAACCTTACCGGGGATCCCCTATGGCTGCCAGCCACCATCAAACAAGTCACAGGTCCCCGGTCCTACTGACTAACGCTAGACAATGGGAGGGAATGGAAGCGGCACATAAACCAGTTTCGTTCCCACAACCTTGAAAGAAAAACTGCCACAGAACCGAAAATAATAAATTCCAATGAAAAAACAACCAAGGAGGGGGCTGAAGTACAAATAAATAAAAAAGGGAGAGATGAACCTTTCAAAACAAGACTACAAACTCTGCAAAATGACAATCTAACCAAACAAAAAGAGCACTCACAGTTAGATGAACCCCAAGAAAGAAGTCCGGGAGCAGGAGAACGAAGTGAGGCCTTCCTAGAACGTGGCAGCCAGGCCAGCTCAACCAACCTGGCTGAACCAGGAGGGAGCGGCAAAGCCATCTCAACCGGCCCAAGAGACTCAGGTGGGAGCGGCATGGCTGACTCACCCTTCCAGGAGGTACCATGGAGAACATCAAGAGAGGCAGCAATCCCGACCGAACCACTTGAAGACCAAAACAAGACTGAGCCACGCAGATCAACTAGAGCTAGGAAAAGCCCCACCTACCTGCACGACTACATCACCCACGTTGGACTGAACTAAAGGGAGAGGGGTATTCTGTATGGAACTTGGTAGGTTCCAAGTACTTCATTCTGATTGGCCAAAAAGGCTACTTATGAGGAACCAATCCAGGAAGCCACCAAACGTGGGAAGAGTTAAATAACTGTCATTGGCCATAAGCCAACAGGCTAGCTGCTATATAAAGGACTGCGCGGCTTGGACCATATTCCATTTCTTTACCTAGTGGTTTGAAATAAAGAGTTGTTGTTTGGAACCCGGTCTCCCACGCTTCTTTCCAGATGGAACAGTTTCTTAACAGCACCTGTTGTTGTTATAAAAAAGAAAAATATAAACAAAAATATAACCTTTATTCTCCATGCTTTTCTCATGTACTATAATCTGGATCATGTCAGATTGGAAGAGGTGGTTTTCCCACTGACTGGAGTATGGATATTCTCATCCTATCAGAAATGATGACCCTTAAGGGCCTGTCACATAGGCCGACAGATGCAAAACATATGTAAAAAGGACACAGCGGACGAGAAAATTTTCCATCCATTGTTATCCGCTCTCAAAAGTGCCCCAAATTTGCATAAGCAGAGTGGACAACAATGGAAAGGAAGGGACGGGGAGAGGATGTAGCGAGGATGTTAAGCAGATGCTCCACAGAAGCCTAGTGGATGGAAGCGGATGGAAGCGGATGACACATCCGCAGGGCTTCTGGGGGAGCACAGTGAAGCAGATGCGCAACGGAAGGAACGGATGCAGAGCGGATGCCTACCGGATGCCTACCGGATGCCTACCGGATGTAAAGCATTCACTGCGCATGCGGGGAGGATGCATTGCGTCAGCCCCGTGGATATAAAAGGATGCAGCTCGCAAGCAGGTCACCATTCAGAGGAAAGACCTGCTGCCAGACACAGTTCCAGCCAACAACCATGGGGAAGAAGAGGAAACCTGTGCCATCTACTGCCAGCCCTGACAAGGAAGGACAGGGCCACCATCCCACCCCCTGGCCCTGGCCCTGACTCTGCTTCTGCTGGGGCTTCTGCTGCTGGGGATGACTCTTCTGGTGCTGGGGCTTCTGCTGGTGCTGCTCCTGGTGCTGGTGCTTCTGCTGGTACTTATTCTGCTGGCGCTGCTCCTGGTCCTGCTGGTGCTGCTGGTGCTTACTCTGCTGCTGCTGATCCTGGTGCTGCTGGTGCTGCTGGTGCTGCTGTGCTGCTGGTCCTGCTGGTGCTGCTGGTCCTGCTGGTCCTGCTGGTGCTGCTGGTGCTTACTCTGCTGCTGCTGATCCTGGTCCTGCTGTTGCTGCTGTTGCTCCTGGTGCTGCTGGTGCTGCTGGTGCTGCTGGTCCTGCTTTTGCTGCTACTGTTGTTGTTGCTGCTGCTGCTGGTGGTGTGTTGGAGCAGCCCCTAGAACCTCAAAGCCCCTCTGATGAGGGCCCAGATGGCCCTGCCAGAGGGAGGAAGACACATACGCGAGAACGGGAGAGGAGGCAATACTCCATCGAAGAGGAACATGAGGATGAAGTGCTCGAATGGCTGAGGGAGAACGAGTACCTCTGGCGGAAGGGACATAGGCTCTATCGAGACACCAAGAGGAAGCAGGCTGCTTGGAGAGAGAAGGCGGAGAGCCTGGGCTACACTTCGGAGGTCCTCCTTGGCTGGTGGAAGCACATGCACACCTGGTATGGGAAGCTGCACCTCAAGAAATCTGGCCAGGTCACGGTCAAGCTGATGGACCCGGAGACCTACTTGATGGCCAAGTGCAGCTTCTTGGAGGGTGAGATCCGCCACTGAGGAGCAGCCCCTCTGACAACCCTCTCTCACAGGCAGCCCACAGAGAGCCAGTCCTCTTCTAGCCAAGAGTCAGCTCCTGTGTCCAGGCAGGTATCTGTGGAGCATGCCACGACAGAGACCCACCCGACAGCTGCACTCCCCATGGCGGAGCGCGTGGAGGACCCCCTGACGCAGTGGGAGCAAGGAGAGGGCACTTCCACCAGAGAACAACCCACATCCACCCCCAGCTCCACCTCCACAGAAAGCAGACAGAGAGCCAGACCGGAGGGGCAGAGCCACACTGTCCTGCTGGAGATCAGGGACACCATCAAAAGCAGCATAGATCTCCTCTCTCAGCTGGTACACACCGACATACCATACTCAAACTGAAAGCCCTTCCTCACCTACATCAACCAGACCCTCATGGACATGTCCGAATCACAGTACCAGGTAATAAAGGACAGGATCACCGGTCTTCTGCACAACCCTCCAGGCCCAGCTGAACCTGCTCCGACCCAGTCCAGGTCTGGTCCTCCAACCCAGGTGATGTCACAGCCCTTCCAAGGTTTTCCACAGGCCCTCACCAACCAAGGCTACGGCTACCAGGAGTTCCAGCAGCACAGGCAGCTCTTCCCAGTCCAGGCACAGGTTCATCGAATGCCACCGATGCCACCCATGCCACCCATGCCACTGATGCCATCGATGCCACCCACAACACCGAGGCCACCCACGCCACAGATGCCACCAATGCCACAGATGCCACCCACACCTCACCTCGCTCAGCTGCAGACCAGACAGCCCCCCTACACTCCTCCTTCCTCCACCCCACAGCCAAGCTCGGCCTCAGAACATCTGTCATTGGTCTTGGGACTGACACCCCATGTCATCAACATCACAGGACTGAGCCAGCTCTCTGAGAGCTTCCTCCACACACCATCCCCTGTTGTCCTCTTGGGGCCAGGCACCCCAATGGCGCCTCAGACCAGCACTCCAGCAGCAGCCACCTCCACAGCACCTGGACCCTTCACCCCTGAGACTGGGCATGCCTCAGAGTGACCAAGAAGAGTGCCAGAAACTGGGTTGCTACCTGTTGACTTCATGTTTGCTTCGGACACTTTACTTGGGTCATTTTGCTTTTACAGTTTGTTATTAATAAAGATTATCTTTGCTTCACACACTTGCTTCAGTTCTTTTAGCCAATAAAGTCTTGGTGGAAACTTTTAGAAATGGTTTAATCCTTTGCATGCTTGTGGGATGGGTAAGGATAGCACTGGGATGGGCAGGAATACCTGTGGGATGGGTAATAGCTGTGGAATGGGTTAAGATAGCAGTGGGATGGGCAGGGATACCTGTGGGATGGGTAATAGCTGTGGGATAGATAAACCTCCAGTGCAAGCATAGTGGGACTGTATGGTCCACCCTCCCAGGTGCCACACGTATGGCCCTTTATTATCAATAACAATGTAATCATTGATCCACACATTTCAACATAAACACAACTCTTTATTAAATGCCCTGTTCATTGTAGGGCCACTCAACAAACATGGCAGAATCTCATCAGTGTGATGAGACAGGCTGAAGGAAGCATCCATTAAGCATCTACCATCCTGTCTTGCCACTCCACTGCTCCAGCTGGGGAGTTGCAACAGTGTTTCAGGAGGCTGCGCTGCTTCTTTCCTTCACGTGAAGCTCTGTTGGGGCCTTGCACATCCACAGTATCTATCAGGTTTCGCCCTTGCCTCCATTCACCAGGCTCCATGTCCCCATTGCCTTGTTGGAAGTCCATAAACCTGTTCTGCAACACTGGGTAGCGGGTGCGCATGAGATTGTGCAGGATGCAGCAAGCTTCCATGATGTTCCTCATGGTCTCTAGGCGATGCTGCATGGTGGTGAGAAGTACCTGGCACCTTTTAGCTAGGATGCCAAAGGTGTTCTCCACCACCCGCCTTGCCCTGGACAGCCTGTAGTTGAAGATCCTCTCTTCATGGGTGAGGCATCTGGAAGTGTAGGGCTTCATGAGGTAGGTTCTGAGGGAGAAGGCGTCATCACCCATGATGAAGTAGGACACATTTTGTGTGTCTTTGGGCAGTAGGTCTGGATCTGGGAAGCCCATGATGAGGTTGCCCTCCTTGAGGTGACTGGCGTTGTATAACTGGCCATCTGAAGATGAGCCGTTGCCTGAAGCATCGATGTACATGAACTTGTAGTCAGCATCGATCATGGTGAAGAGGATGATGCTGAAGAAGCCCTTGTAGTTGTGATAAGTGGACCCTGACTTGGCTGGAGCTTTGCAGGCCATATGCTTACCATCTATGGCTCCAATGGTGTGGGGGAAGTTCCACTTCTGATACCACTGCTCTGCAACTTTCTTCCAGCCCTCTTCAGTGGAGGGTCACTGGAGGAGCTCCTCCAGGTATTCTTCAATGATGGCCTGCACCACTTCTCTGACCACAATGCTGAAGGTGTTGTGTGGCACCCTCCAGGCGTACTGCATGTTCCTGTACATGGTCCCAGAGGCCAGGTGGCGCAGAGTCAGTGCCACCTTCAGCCCAGGGTCCAGGCTGGGCCAGAAGTTGGTGTTTGCCTTGGTCAACCTGGGTCTCAGCCGCTGCACAACTTCGTCAAACATGGCTGGAGGCATCCTCATGAAGTTTTGGAATGCACGAGGGTCTTCATTCCTGAACTCCACCATCAGCTTGTTGTACAGTCCGTACTCTGCTCTTCTCCCGATCCATCTTCGGACCCAGACACTTCTTGGTCACCTCTTTTTCTTCGCGTAGAACAGGTGAAAGAGCCTGTAGATGGCTTCGCACTGTTGTAGAACAATGGTGGCTACCAAAAGGAGTGTGTGATGATCCATGGTGGAGATGACTGGATGCTGTGGAAGAGCAAGAGCAAGATGAAGGGTGAAGAGGTCTGCACAGCAGAGCTGCTAGACTGAAAGTGAGATCCAGGTGATTTCTCCCCCTTTTTATCGGAAATATAGGTTTTCTTCTAGGTGTCCTTTTGCATCCTCCAGGCATCTTGCAGACATCCTAAATATCCGAGATACGTCCCCTATACGAACGTTTTTTCCGTTTTAATGCTTTCTATGTGAGCTACATCTGTTTTCATCCTTTCTACGTCCGTGCTACTAACGCTGCGTGTCCATTCCGCGTCTGTTTCGCTTCCTCCCTATGTCCATTTTCCGCTGGAGCGGATGTGAGTTGCGCGGATGCGCAGCGGATGCCTAGCGGATGTAGCGGATGCATAACAGATGACTACAGACGTCTAACAGATGTTCCCCATATGCGTAGCGGATGTAGAACGGACGCGTTGGATACATTTTCCGCTCAAAAAGATTTTTGCAGCTCAAAACTTTTTGAGTGGATGAAATGTCAGTAGACGGATGCTGGACGGATAGAGAGTATAAAAAACGGACGCAGTGAGTACAGAACGGATGCATCGCATTAACCAACGGATGGCAAGTGTTTCTCTCCGTTTTACATCCTCTTTCCATCCGTTGGTGCTGTGTGACAGGGGCTTTAGGAAAGCATGTTACATAGTTACATTTTTCTTTGAAATCCCAGCCACCTTACACACAGTCTGTTATTCCTCTGTACCTACATTTTTCATTGTAAAAAAAAATACACTGAACTGAATGGATCACTTCATGAAGCAAACATGTATATTTCAATGTCTGCCAGCAGTTGAGCCTATTTTCTCCATAGTTATTTGTAAAATTTAATTGTTTGGAATGCCTAAAGCTCCAGATTGTTTGACTTCATTGATATCTCTATCTCCTCATCAACCAGATTAAGTCAGTTAGAAATCAATTTATATTAGTTAATTGTATAAATCTGATAGATGCCACCAAATTAGTGATGAGACCTGCATCATTTTGACTTGCCTTTAGTAAGTAATTTACAACTTAATAATTCACAGTTTTTCCAATTCTATTGTAAGAGTTATTTCTTACCTTCTGGTTATAATAAATGGTTATTCCATCCATCTAGCTTAGCCACTTATTTCTTTTTTTTTCTACTTCCCTCTCCATATTTATAGTGATGTCTCTTATTTTCCCCACAACAGCAACAACCCTGTGATGGGGGTTGGGCCGAAAGAGAGAGTAACTCACCCAAAGTCACCCAGCTGGCTTTCCTGGCTAAGCAGGATTTGAACTCATGTTCTTTTGCTTTCTAGCCTTGTGCCTTAAACTGGCAGTTTTCTCATAATTTTCCAATTATCTTCACATGCACTCATTCAACACACCTCACCCCCCCCCCCAACCCACCACTGTTTACTCTTCTTAAGGCTTCCCAATCACCAATGCTCTCTAGATAGACATTTTTTAAAAAATAATCTGGGCTTGGCTTGAAATATCAAAATGCAAACATTAGCTGGAGCAAAACTACTTGTAATCCACAGGAGCATATTAGCAATGTCTCTATAGATTAGGGCTGTTAGACATTAAATTAGCAATTTGGTGTAATTTTTAGTAGGAATGGCATTAGCTGAATATTATACTCTTTTATAAGGAGCTATTATCAAAAGTGCACCCAATTCTCTCTTTTTTTCAGACTGCATTGATAGCTGTCATAACTTTTGAATTAAGCATGGTTGGCACTTTAACAGGTGATGGAGGGAGACATGGCTTATATAACCCCTGTTTTTGTGTCATGGCTGTAAATGAATACTCATGCCTGCTTCTCAGAGGCAGTATTGGACTGAAATCAATCAATCACATAACTATCTGGGAAAAGGATGTGTCAGTTGTGAACACTCTGTCATCTGCCGCCCAAGTTGTTTTTTGTCTGGCAAACACAGGGGATGAACCTCAGTCCTTCTGCATGTAAATTATGTGTTCTAGCACGCACTGTGACCTCCCCTTATCATATCAGAGCTTAACTCCCAAATTATACAATGCTGCACCATCAGTTTGCTGAATTTATTGAGTAAAGTTTAAGAAGGTTTTTAAACTTCTGCTTCTTTGCAGAAGTTGCTGCAATGATGAGAAGTGTAGTGCGCTACCAGCAGAGCTAGCAGTAAAGTGAGATGAGAAGGAGGGGGCAGGGAGAGCCTGGGCCAGCTTTGGAGCCTTTGGAAGGCTCTGATGAGGAAGCAGAACAGAGGCAGATGCAGAGCTGGGGCCTTCTTCATTGAAGAATGAGGCCATCATCACCATCCCCAGGTGGAGAGGCAGCTATCTTTGGGGCCTGAGCTGAGTGAGGGTGGAGGAACAGATGGGGCCAATCCCAGATGTGGGTATGCATCAAGAGGAAAAGATAGAAGAGCAAAGGAAAGCAATAAGCCAGTCGCAGGAAAAAGAAGTTGTAGATGCTATCCAGTCCCTCCCTGACTGGGAAATAAATAGTAGGGATATGGGAGTGGCCTTTTGTTGCAGACAACGGTTTGTTTTTCAGTGTATATCAATCAAGTCAAATTCCTTTGCTAGAACCAGGTTTCTCAGGACTAATTGCTCTGTATTTGAGGTACCAACTGAGTCTTCCTGCTGAAAAACAATAGATCAAGGTCTTCAAACTTGGCAAGTTTAAGACTTGTGGGCTTCAACTCCCAGAATTCCTGAGCTAACATGACTGGAGGAGGAATTCTGGGAGTTGAAGGCCACCAATCTGAAAGCTGTCAAGTTTGAAGACCCCTGCAATAGATGGTGCATTTGCCTCAGTTGGTGAGAATAGGGGCTGTTTCTGCTTGGCTTAATCATTGAAGGACTTCTTATCTTGAGTTCTCATGTGAACAGAAAATGTTTGTGCCCTGTTTCAAAAGTGGAAAATAGTTTCATTTGTGACTAATTATTTTTGGTTTTGTCTATCCCACATG
Organism: Laticauda colubrina; assembly: GCA_015471245.1. Taxonomy (NCBI): domain Eukaryota; kingdom Metazoa; phylum Chordata; class Lepidosauria; order Squamata; family Elapidae; genus Laticauda; species Laticauda colubrina. The sequence continues at coordinate 73,746,290 of BLBF01000002.1, forward strand.
AATAAAGACTAAAAGGGGGGTTTGTTTTACTCATGAGTAAGAGGTTTCTCATTGCTCCTGATGGCTGGGTCAAAACAATAAGATATTGCCTTTCTCAGGAATATTGTCAAAATCACACTCGGAATTAATCTACAACTTGCCAAGACAATACCACATGAGATAAGAGAAACAAATCTGTTTTCAGATCTGATGGATTTTTGAAATTCCACCATGCATAATCATGGCTTAGTGCAGATAATCAAATCAAAACAATTCAAAGCATAATTGGACAGTTTAGAAGCAAAACACCATAATGTCACTTCTGCCTTCTCTGTTAATATTTCAGTTATTCAACATGGAAGAGTACTGTACAACAAAAGCCATATAATACTTATAATTTATTGTATTGTATTTGTTTTCTAATATTACTTCCTGCTGCTCAAATAAATAAATAGACAAATCTATACAGTCAACATTTGAGCACAGATACAAAAGTAATGATCAGAAAGATGGAACCAACAACAAATGGCATTTTTTAAAAAACTGGCTGAAAATACAGTACATTGAATTGAAAAATACTTGAACCTACAATAACATTTTCATCTACCTTTAATCATACCAGATTATACAGATTACGCTAGTATCTGATACAAAATGATATCAAATTGATTATTTTTAAAAATGTAGTTTCAGATTATTATTATTTCTTTCTGGTAGATGAAAAGTACTGAGAAGTCGTACATGCTAAATCATTTCTTTCTGGATAATTTTTTACTACAGAAAGGAATCATTTACTGAATCTGGAAATATTAATTTATTCAGTTTATGGGCTGCCCATTGCCATGGGGTAACTTTGGATGGAGTTACTGATTATTATTTGTTATAAATAAATAAATGTTCAAGCTACAAGCAGTTACCTGCAGCCAAGACAGTTAAATTCTTCACATTTCATGACTTAAATGAAAAAAGGGAAAAGAAAAGTTTGGAATAGAGATAAAAAGAAGAAAAAAGCATTAACTTCCAACTTCTTTTAGCTCAGTAGAAAAAAAAGGTATAATCTTTTTTACTTTTATATCCTTAGTATACTATCCATTTCTATAGCAATAGACTGATCTAATCAGCAAAATCAAACTTTCATTTTCTTCTGTCTTGAGCACAAAGTCTAAAAGTAGTTTCCCAGTGGAAACTAAACTTGTAGATGTATTCTTTTCTTTGATTAAAGCAGTTAATTTGTCCATCTCCGCAAGCTTCATCAGTTTTTCCATTCATTCTTTCATTGTGGGAATTAATGTGTACAAGTAACTTTTCCCCAAACTATCATAACTATGAACCATTGTTAAATGAAAGGTTGTAAGTAGACATCCATCCATCATCCATCCATCCATCAGCAGCTTGGTGCAGGGGACATTCCTTTCCATTTGCCTGAAGGAATGCATAGCTGTTTCTGACCTATACTATTTTGCAAAATATCATTACTGTTCCCAGATCAGGAAAAAAAAATGCATTACAGAAAAGCAGTAGGTCATTTCAGATCTGAAATCTTCCAAGTTGCTTAATTACAGTGTTACTCTAGGCAATCTATTTTTATCCAAAGTTGTTTTGGCCAAAATAGAAAAGCCCAACTTACTTTGCTAATCTTTTAATTGTTTATCAAAAATATCAAAAAGAAGTGTTTGAATATAAAGTAGCAGATTTAATAGAGCAGACATTTTAATAGTTATGATTTTCTCAAGAATAGAGAAATTGCATTACATGAGCTAATCATATTCTGTTTAATTGTTTTTAAAATGGAGTCATAATTAACTTGACAGAGCTTACAAATATTAATTGTAATCTATACCTAGATGTCAAAACTTTTTATGCATAATGAGAAATGTTATTGATTTTTTTAAAAAATAATGTTTGAATATCTTGAGGTTTATAGAATAACATAATACCATTTCTTTAAAAAATGTTAATCCTGCCATTTCTGCAAAGTTCAAATTTCCATGAAGTATATTAGATATAAGAGTTATGTAATTGGCAAATACATTCAACAAATACACTTTTCTCTGTTTATACTATTTTTTTAAATTTTCTTATTATTTCTTAAGCTATTGCTAATGATCTCAAAGTTAGCAAAAAAGAAAAGAAAGAAAACAGAACAGAAAAGAAAAGAAAAGCAATGATTAAAAAGAATAGCTCTCTTTAGTATCTGTATTTTCCATGAATTCACAGAATTAAGCAACAGCATTTACAGGTAGATCCTTGGAATTGGCTAATTATTGCATATAATATTTGATAGATTAAATTTATATTTTTCAACAACTCAAATATCCAAATTGATATCATCTCCACAATGAAAGTCATGGGAAAATATGAAGGAAAGGTGCTGGATAAGTTACCTTGTTCAGGAGAAAAGGACTGATAAGATGGTGCAAGGCCTACCTGTTAAACCATATAGGGATTGGATGATTAGATTGTTGGGCATCTTGGCCTCCAATTGCTGTGAGTAAATGCTATATCTGTGTGAAAGAGTTGTGGTGGCGCAGTGGTTAGAATGCAGTGGTTAATACTGCTACTTCTGCTGACTGCTGGCTGCTTGCAATTTGGCAGATCGAATCTCACCAGACTCAAGGTTGACTCAGCCTTCCATCCTTCTTTCCAAGGTCAGTAAAATGAGAACCCAAATTGTTGGGTACAATATGCTAATTCTGTAAACCACTTAGGGAGGGCTGTAAAGCATTGTGAAGCAGTATATCAATTTAAGTGCTATTGCTATTGCTAAATAGGACTACTTCTTTTATAACATAGTAATGGATGAACACACAATTGTGATGTATATTACTGAGGCAACAAATGAAAAATTGTCCAGCTGACATTCATAACCTACAGCAGCTAAAATGCCCAGATTAGGGAAGAGAAGTAGTTCTGACTATTGGTGAGACTCATAGTGATAAGGGACTATGGTTAGTTAATAGCATCTGAATATGCAGATGGGCTGCATTCAGAGGTGATATTCAGCAAGTTCTGACTAGTTCTGGAGAACCGGCAGCAGAAATTTTGAGTAGTTCGGAGAACCGGCAAATCCCACCTCTGACTGGAGATTTTACAGTATTCTTCCTCTGCCACACTCACCAAACCATGCCCACAGAACCAGTAGTAAAAAAAATTGAATCCCACCACTGGCTGCATTGATTCCCTATGACTTTTTCTGGTAGATCAATTGTCCAGTTGTTCTGTCCTAAGCATAGAAGTACTAGAGACCAGTGTTCATCAAACATCTCTTTATTCTTAATTAATTTGGTGACTTCATAACAGAACATTGCCGGAGCCGCGGCAGGCCCTTATATAGTGGCTGCTTGTGGCTTGCGGCCAATGATAGCTCTTTAAGTTTTCCCACCATCAGGCGGGCCAATTACAACAGTACTTTACTAACCAATCCTATCGCGGCCTGCTTGGCCAATCAGATTAAGGTACTTGGAGTATTCCAATTCTTATACACAAACCCGTCCCCTCTTGGTTTTGTCCAACATGCGTAATGTAGTCACGCAGGTAGGTGAGGCTTTTTCAGGTCCTACTTGACCTGCGCAGCTCAGTCTCAGCGTGGTCTTCCATCGATTCAGTCAGGATCGCCTTTTCTCCATGTCTTCTCCATGGAACCTCCCGGACGGGTGAGTCAGCCTTGCCGCTCCCGCCTGGGTCTCTCAGGCTGGTTGAGTTGGCTCTGCCGCTCCCTCCTGGTCTGTCCGGGTTGGTCGAGATGGCCTGGCTGTCTCCTTCCTGGAAGGCCTCGCCTCGCTTCCCTGCTACCGGTTCTCTTCTCTGGAGGTCGTCTATGGGTAATTGCTCTTTTTGTCTTACCAGGGGTTCTAATTCGGGTTTGTGTTGTGCCTTTTGTTGTGTTATTGGTGGTTCATCTCTCCCTTTTTTATTATTTTGTGTCCCCCCCCTCCTTGGTTGTTTTTGGACTGTTTGTTGGGGGTAGTATTTGTGGCGGTGCTTCAGAGATAGGTAGGTTAGTGTTGCGTTCCAATGTCCTAGAGCGAAGCTGGTCGATGTGTCGTTTCCATGTTCTGCCATCGTCTAGTTCAAGTCAGTATGACCGGGGCCCTGTAATTTGTGTAATTGTGGCTGGAAGCCATAATGGGTCCCCGGTAAGATTTTTGGCATATACTAGGTCTCCAGTGGTAAAGGAGCAGTATTTACTTGAGGAGTCAGGGGTTTTTTCAGAGGTGTAGGTGAGCTGTAATCTATCAAGATAGGAACGCAATTTTCTGCCCACAAGGAGTTCTGCTGGGCTTTTGTTAGTGGTTGTGCTTGGGGTGATATGCTGAATTGTTAACAGTTTGTTTAGTCTATCTTGGATACCCCCAGTGTCCAGTTTGTCTGGGGCTTCTTTTGTATAATGAACCATGTGTTCAGCTCATGCATTTGAAGCCAGATGAGCTGGCGCTGTTAGGGCATGGCGGATGCCTTGTGCCGCTAGGTACTGCTTGAAAGCTAAGGCAGTAAATTGGGGGCCATTGTCAGATACTACTACATCTGGCAGTCCATGTGTTGCGAAGAGTTTGTTCAATTGTTTTATAACTGCCTCAGTCGTTGTGGACGCCAAAAGAATAACCTCGAGCCAGTTTGAATAAGCGTCAACAATTATCAAATATGTATTCCCTTTCGTTGGCCCTGCAAAATAAATATGGAGTCTCGACCAGGGGCCTCTGGGAGTTTCCCATTCTAAGACTGGTGCAAGAGGGGGGTAGGCCTTGATTTCTGGCAGTCATGGCCAGAAATCAATGTCTTTGTCCAGCTGCGGCCACCAGATGTAACTCCTGGCCAGGGCTTTCATTTTTACTATGACCAGGTGTCCCTCGTGCAACATGCACAATACTTCTTCCTGCAATTTGTTGGGAATTACCACCCTGTCCTCCCACAGTATACAACCATTTTCAAGGGACAGTTCAGTCTGCCGGGTGCAAAAAGTTTTAAAAGTCTCGCCTCTGTCCTCATCCGGCCTGCCCTTACCTACCCAATGCAGAATCTGAGCTGTCAGCGGGTCTTTCGCAGTAGCTTTAGCAACATCTGCTGCTGTTAGTGGTAGATTCGGCCATATCTCGATCTGAAGGGTGGAGATGGTGGGAGTTGGGTCATCTTCTTTGTTGGGCAGAGGGGAATGGCTTAAGGCATCCGCATGGGTGAAGGTTTTTCCTGGGTGATGTATGAGTGTGTAATTGTATGCAGCGAGGAATTCCGACCATCTCGTTATCCTTGGCGATAGGATATTTGGGGTTGGTTTGTTCCCCGCCAGAATTCCTAGCAGGGGTTTGTGGTCTGTGATTACAGAAAATATCCTACCATATAGGTATTCGTGGAATCTCTTGACGCCTGCTATGATTGCGAGGACTTCTCGGTCAAGTTGGCTGTAGTTCCTTTCAGATTTTGACAGCGTTTTAGAATAGAAGGCGATTGTTGCTTCTCTGTCGTCTGGTAGCTTGTGGCTCAGCATGGTGCCGATTCCAAAAGGCGATGCATCACAGGTGACCGTCAGTGGCAGGGTGTTGCTATATTGTATTAAAACGGTGTTGGATGTTAATAAGTCCTTCATGTTTTGGAATGCTGCTTGTTCTCGGTGGCCCCAATTCTAGACAGTTTTTTGATCTGATAGCCAATATAATGGCTCTGCTACGGTTGCCTTTTGGAGCAGGAAGACATTGTATAAGTTAATGAGACCTAAGAATGCCTGTAAGTCTGTTTTGTTCTTAGGTCTGGGTGCGTCTTTAATTGCTTTTACTTTTTTTTTCAGTGGGGTGTATCCCTTTCTCATCTATCAGGTAGCCTAAGAATTCAACTTGATTGGTGGCTAGTTGACATTTTTCTTTTTTGACTTTAAGCCCTGCTTCCCTGAATCTTTGTAAGACTTCTCTCAGTCTGTCTTCTAACTGATGTTTGTTTTTTGCAGATACTAATATATCATCAAAGTAGGGAACGACCCCTTTTAGTCCATTTAGAAGGTGCTCCATTAGGCTTTGGAAAATGCCTGGGCAACACTAACTCCAAATTAAAGTCTGTTGCATTTGAATGCTCCTCTGTGCATGACTATAGTCTGTGCTTCTGCAGTTTCGTGGTTGACCGGCAGCTGTTGATATGCTTGCACGAGATCAAGTTTCACAATTTTTTTTCTTCCCCTTAATGAATACAACAGATGTTGAACTACTGGAACAGGGTACGCACTTTGCTGGAGTGCATGATTGAGGGTGGTCTTATAGTCACCACAGATGTGTACTGACCCATCTGGTTTGACAGGAGTCACGATGGGAGTTTCCCACCTGGCATGTTCGATTGGATCTAACACCCCTTGTACGATGAGTTTGTTAAGCTTCTCATCTATTTTCGGTTTTAAGGCAAAGGGGACGCGTCTGGCTTTGAACCTGATGGGAGCTATCTTAGGGTCTAGGCTGAATGTTATAGGGGTCCCCTTGTACTTGCCTAGGGTCCCATCGAATATGTCCTGGAACTCCTTCAGCAGGCTCTCCTCCCAATCAGTCTCGGTGACGCTGTTGATTCCTGTCACTCCGATTCCCAAGGGCGTGAACCATTAGATTCTCAGCAGGCTGGGGTGATCACGGCCGACAATTGGCAAAGGAAGTACTTCAGTGTGGTTTTTGAATTCTATTAGGAAATGTCCAAGACCCACTACCGGGATTCAGTTTCCCTAGTAATCTTTGAGTATTAGGCTTTGCTGTTCCAGTTCTCTTTGCTTAATGTCTGGTATCAGATTTCTGATGGTGTTCCATGATATCATTGACAGGTATGATCTAGAGTCTACTTCCATTTCACAGGGCTTTCCTTCGATTTTTATGTTTATTCGGACCTTTTTTGCGTTTGCTGCCCTGGCATTTCCTATGATTATTGTTTGGTGTGTTTCTTCTTTGTCTTTCATTCACTGGCTTCTGTTCTCTCAGTTCCATCGGCTTCCGGTTGTCTATCTCTGTCTCTGGGGGGTGGGTGGGGGGGTGCTCCCACTTATTTTTGGACTATAGCTCTTTTTGTTCCAGCAGACCTTTGCAGTGTGCCCCCGTTTCTCACAAAATCTGCAAATGGCATCCAAGAATCTGCATTTGGAGCGTGGGTGATCCCCTCCACATTGAGCACACTGGAATTCTCACCTCTTTCTTCTTTTTTCCCCGCCGATTCCTTTCCGACTGAAGCCTATGTATGTCTTCATTGTCATTATCGATGTCGCTCAGGGAGTCAAGGCCTTCATGGTGGGCACTCATGGTGGTTTGTTTTTGTGTTCCCTCCACCTTCTTCTCTCGAGCTTGGTTCTGTGGTTCTGGATTTGTGGAGTTTATTTGGTGCATGGTGGCTGTAGATTTCTTGGCCGCTTCAGCAGCAGTGGCTTCTGTGATGGCCTCAGCCACTGTGATATTCGGTCTGTTTAGTAGCTTGCTTTGGAGTGTAGCATCCTTCAATCTGAGGACTACGTGGTCTCTCATGGCTTCTTCCATGTTGAGAAACTCGCAGGCTCCTCCAATATCTCTTAGGGCTGCTACGAAATCTTTGATGCTCTTGTCTTTTCATTGATCTCGCTTGTAGAATTCGTGTCTTCTAATAAGATTGGAGACCACAGGCGCGTAATGGTCTCATAGAATTCGGTTTAAATCTGGCTATGCCCTTTGTTTTATGTCCCGCGGTTTAGCTAATACCTTGGCCATCTTGAAAATGGTAGGGCCACAGTGCATGAGGAATACGGCTCTCTTCCTCTGGTCAGTTATTCCTTGTAGCTCGTTGCTTTCTAGAAACATCAGGAAGCAGTCAGTGTGTGACTCCCAATCTTCTTCGGCTGGGTTGAACGGTGCAGGCGGCGCATTGTCACCGGCCATTTTGGTTCTTGTTGCCGTGTACTTTGGTCTTGCTCTTCTAAAACGATCCCAGCTTCATCACCAGTGTTCTGTCTTCTGATAGTCTTGACTGTCTGTAGGTAGTCCTTGGCTTACAACAGTTCATTTCGTGACCATTCAAAGTTACAACACAGCACTGAAAATAATGACCCACAGTTACAACTTTTCCAGCACCTCAGGATCAAGTGATCAAAATTCAGATACTTGGCCACTGGTTCATACTTATGACCACTGTAGTATCCCAGGGAGGAGGTGTCATGGGATCACTTTTTTCAATCTTTTGATAAGCAATGTCAATTGGGAAATCCAGATTCACTTAACAACCAGGTTACTAATTTATCAACTACAGGGATTCACTTAACAAATATGGCAACCATCAAGATATTTGAAGGACCTGATCTTCCTGAAACATAGAATAGCATTCTTCAGAGCCAGATTTAACATCCTCCCCTCAGCACCCTTTCAGGGCAGATATAGTAAGATCCCAATAGCACAACGAATATGTATATGTGGTAAAGGAGAAGTTGAAGATATCGCACATGTTTTATTGCACTGTGAGTTATACAGTGCTTTTAGGTCAATGCATATTCTCCCCTTACTAGACAGATTACCAGGGAGGGCAGACAATTTTTACATAGACTATTTCCTCCAGGACACAAACCCGGCTACTACATGTGCAGTAACAAAATTCTATGCTGCTGCAATGACCACAAAGAAAAGTTTGGTTATAGGACTAAAAATGTTGACTTGTACCAATTTTTCATGAACAATTTTTAGAGAGTCTATTTTGTCCACATACTTATCTGCTTTTCCACCAAGTACACATGGGCATGATCCAAATTGTATGATATAATGAATGTTATTGTTATGGATGTTATTATTTACTGTTGGTATCAGTATTATCATTTTTAGTTTAGTTTAGTTTACTTTTATTGTCTTTGCACCTCACACAACGAAATCAAACACCATCTTCAGTGCACATCATGACCATGACCATAAACACACAACCTTCATCCTTCACACATTGAACCGAAACCCCAGACACCACACCAACACTGCACTATACAGCAGAATTCAAGAACTACTGCACTGGGATAGAAGCTATATTTCAGCCTATTTGTCCTTGTTTTTATTATTCTGTACCATCTGCCAGATGGTAATCATTCAAAAAAAGGGTTCCCAGGATGAGATGGATCTTTGAGAATGTTTTGGACTTTCTTAATGCAGGTGGAGCTATAAAGCTCTTCCAAAGAGGGGAAAGGGCAACCAATGATCTTCTGGGCAATGACATTAACCCTCTGGAGTGCTTTCCTATCTGCCACTGTGAAATTGGCAAACCATTCAGAGGTGCAGGATGTTAAAATGCTCTCTATGGTGGAGCGGTAGAAGGTCACCAGCAGTTTTCCATTCAGTTGTTGTTTTCTGAAAAGTCTCAGGTAGTATAATCTCTGCTGGTCCCTTGTGACCAGGGCTGCAATGTGAGCACCCCAGGTCATGTCCTCTGCGGTATCTGCTATCCCGCATCAGATGGGCGTCTCATGATAGGGAG
>BLBF01000002.1:73775050-73813601 GCA_015471245.1 Laticauda colubrina
ACAGAATCCATCATATGTGCAGTAGAATCCAGCCTAACCAAACTAAATACAGATGAAGCTGACAGAATAAGACACCAGGTTACTAACATCTTATGCACAACCAAACCACTGAAAAATAACTTGCAAAAAGATGAATTCACAGCGCTACAAACCCTGAAAAATGATAACAGCATAATAATACTTCCAGCAGACAAAGGGAATGCCACAGTAGTAATGGATAGAAAAGACTACGAAACAAAATTGACAGACCTACCCCAAGACTCCACATACAAACCTATAAACACAGACCCAACCACATATCTGGAAAAATTAACCAAGAAGAAAATTATAACCAGCCACATAAGCAAAGAAATCCAACAGACAATCATCCCAAGAGAAAAATCTTCTAGATGCCCCAAATTATACGGCCTCCCAAAAATACACAAAGAAGGCATACTTCTCAGACCCATAGTCAGCTCCAAAGGAGCACCATTACAAAACCTAGCCAAACACTTAGCAAAACAACTACAGCCCCATGCTGAAACCGCAGCTTCATATGTACAAAACTCATACCACTTCTTAGAAATGATCAAAGATCTACACGTGGAACAAGAAGATCTGCTTGTACGTTTCGATGTGGTTTCACTATTCACTCAAGTCCTGATAAAAGAAACTCTTGAAATCATCAAAAATGAATACCAACCAGCTAAACACCTCATGGAACTAACAGAACACTGCCTAACCAACACATATTTCATATACAAAGGACAAAGAAACAAGCAAATTGAAGGAGCCCCTATGGGATCACCACTGTCACCTGTCATTGCAAACCTGTTCATGGAAGAATTCGAATCCAGAGCCCTAGCTAATGCCACCCACAAACCCAAACTATGGCTAAGATACATCGATGACACATTTGTGATTTGGCCCCATGGAAAAGAAAACCTAAACAATTTCCTAACACACCTAAACAGCACACACCCCAAAATCAAGTTCAGCATGGAAACGGAAATAAACAAACAACTACCATTCCTAGATGTACTAATCTACAAAAGAACAGATGGCACACTGGGACACACCGTATACCAGAAGAAAACACACACCAACTGCTACCTCCATGCCCAATCCCACCACCACCCAGCACAGATAAATTCCGTGGCCAAAACACTAATTACCAGAACCAAACGCCTGGCAGACAAGACACATATAAAGACTGAACTATGCACCCTGACTAAAGTATTGACAGTCAATGGCTTCCGCAAAAACAAAATCACCAGCTTGATCCACAAAAACACACCAAGACATAACAGAGACCTAGAAGATCAACAGACCTATGGAACAGCTGTCCTGCCCTACATAACAGGTACTACAGACAAAATCAGTAAGATATTACACAGGCATCAAATCAAGACTGCCTTCAAAACAGACAAAAAAAAAATAGCAGCCATCCTTAGAAACCCCAAAGACAAAATTGACCTGGAAAACCAAGGCATATATGAAGTTCCCTGTGCATCATGCCCAGCCACATACATTGGACAGACCAATAGAAGAATAAGTGCCCACCTGGATGAACACACAAATGCAGTAAAAAAGCTGGAACATACCTCCTCACTAGTCCAACACATTAAAACCACAGGTCACAACATCAATTTCAATGGCACTAAAACCCTAGCCACTATAGAAAACCCCAGCCACAGAATCATCAGAGAAGCCATAGAGATTGAAAAAAGACCTGAAAGCATGAATAGAAGAGATGATTCCAGCAGACTGTCAATCATTTGGAAGCCTGCACTCTCAAATAGAAAGATCTCCACACCACAAGACAGGCAAACACCCGGGCACAAACAGACTCCCTCTGATACCTCCAGCTCAAACACCCCCCCACCAGGCACCCAGATGAAACCTAGCTTTCTAATGGATAATAGCCATCCTTTCACATGAAGCCAAGCTGCACTGAAAGCCTCCAATATAGGAACAGAGTGTTGCCAGCCAATCAAAGCCACAAAACAGACAGAAGAAACCAGAAACACCCATCAAAGAAACTCCAAGTCCAATAAACACAGATCAAGACTCTCAACCAATCAGGATGTAGAAAAAAAAACATCCTGCCACAATAATAGGCTAGCCTCAAATTTAAAACCAACGGCTGTGAGACCCTGACCCACATACAAACTTCATACAGAAGCCTGATGATGGCAGATGAGATTCTGCTGAAACGTTGCTACAACTTTAAAAGCATGTACAATGACATGGGATAATACCCAAAGGAAGCTGAACAGCATATATATATATATATGTATGTATGTATGTATGTATGTATGTATGTATGTATGTATATATATTTGTTTTCTGAGGTTATCCATATATATATGTGTGTGTGTGTGTGTGTGTGTGTGTGTGTGTGTGTGTTTAAAGTTTTCGCGGGTACTTACATGAATGCTGTTCAGCTTCCTTCGGGTATTATCCCACGTCATTGTAAATGCTTTTAAAGTTGTAGCAATGTTTCAGCAGAATCTCATCTGCCATCATCAGGCTTCTGTATGGAGTTTGTATGTGGGTCAGGCTATCACAGCCTTTGGTTTTAAATTTGAGGCTAGCCTATTGTTGTGCCAGGATGTTTTTTTCTACATCCTGATTGGTTGGGAGTCTTGGTCTGTGTTTATTGGACTTGGAATTTGTTTGATGGGTGTTTCTGGTTTCTTCTGTCTGTTTTGTGGCTTTGATTGGCTGGCAACACTCTGTTCCTGTATATGGCTTTTAATTACCCACCTAATCCAAAAAGATACCCCAACCAAAAGCCAAGACAGTGAACAAGAGAATGGCAAGCCCTCCTCCCATATATAAAAGGCACTACAGACAAAATCAGCAAGATCCTCCAAAAACACAACATTAAAAAAGCATTCTGCACAAACAGAAAAATATCCACCATCCTAAAAAACCCTCAAGACAAAATCGAGTTAGGAAACCAAGGAGCATACGAAATCCCTTGCACTGCCTGCCCTTCCACATACATCAGAGAAACTAACAGAAGAATAAGTGCACGCATGGAAGAACACAAGAACTCAATCAAAACAGAACTGACCTCTTCCCTGGTCCAACACCTCAAAGTCAATTTCAGGACATGAAATTGACTTTAAAAATACGAGAACTATCGCCAAAACCGAACACTTCAACAACAGAATAATCAGAGAAGCCATAAAGATAGAAAAACACCCACACAGCATGAATAAACGAGATGATACCTCCTGCCTACCAACCATTTGGAAACCTGCCCTCATTAATAAACAACTACCTAACATGAAGAATGATACCAAACTTACACCCACGAGTGCCACACAAGATGCTACCCCCACACTTCCACGTAGAAAAAAGACTCACACCCACACAGAAGATGAGACATGACCATGGACCAGAAGCCGTACCGCAGCTGCACCACTACCCGCTTCAAACCCCTCTGACCCATACAAGAAGCGAACTGACACCCACAATGAAGATGTGGCACAACCACGAACGTGAAGCCAAACAACAGGATCACAGCTCACCAGCTCAAATCCCCCAGCAACTAAGACTAACCTGAGCACAACCAAGCCCCCACCTGAACAGAACACAACCCCAGCCAATCAGAACACAGCCAACCCCCTACCAATCAGAACACAGCCAAACCCCCAACCAATGAGAACACACCCTCACCCAATCAAAGCACAGCCAAGCCCCCACCCAATCGAGTCATACCCCCACTAGCAGTTAAAAGGAAGAAGCAGCTGCAAGCTCACATGACTCTGAGAAGCACAGAGCCGAAGAAACAAGCCTGAAGATGATGAATGAGACTTCATCAAAACATTGCCTAGATACTTCCAATTCTACGCGGGAGAAAACCCGAACAACCAAAGATCTGTATATATATATATATATATATGTTTTCTTAGGCTTTCATGGGTACTTACATGTGTGCTGTTTAGTTTCCTTCGGGTATTATCCCACGTCATTGTAGTTCTGTTAAAGTTGTAGCAACGTTTCAGCAGAATCTCATCTGCCATCCTCAGGCTTCTGTATAGAGTTAGTTCCTGGTTTCAAATTTGAGGCTGGTCCATTTTGATTGGTTGGGAGCCTGGATCTGTGTTCATTGGACTTGGAGTTTGATTGATTGGTGTTTCTGGTTTCTTCTGTCTGTTTTGTGGCTTTGATTGGCTGGCAACACTCTGTTCTTGTGTTGGAGGCTTTCAGTGCAGCTTGGCTCTGTGTGAAGGGACGGCTGCTCTTCATTAGCAAGCTGCTATTCATTAGCAAGCTGGGTTTCACCTGGGTGCCTGGTGGGGGGGTGTTTGGGTTGGAGCTATCAGAGGGAGTCTGTTTTTGCCCAGGTGTTTGCCTGGCTTGTGGCATGGAGATCTTTCTATTTGAGAGTGCAGGCTTCCAAATGATTGACAGTCTGCTGGAATCATCTCTTCTATTCATGCTGTCAGGTCTTTTTTCAATTTCTATGGCTTCTCTGATGATTCTGTGGTTGGGGTTTTCTATAGTGGCTATATATATATATGCTAGCCTGATATATATAGATATATATAGTGATAGCCTGACTCACAGACGAACACAATACAGAAGCCTGATGATGGCAGATGAGATTCTGCCGAAACGTTGCTACAACTTTAAAAGCACAACTACAATGACATGGGATAATACCCGAACGAAGCTGAACAGCATACATATATATATATATACATGTATATACTCTTAAGTTTTCGCGGGTACTTACATATATGGTATTCAGCTTTGTTTGGATATTTTCCCATGTCATCATAGTTGTGCTTTTAAAGTTGTAGCAACGTTTGGCAGATGATGGCAGATGAGATTCTCCCAAAATATTGCTACAACTTTAAAAGCACAGCTATGATGATGTGGGAAAATACCCGAACAAATCTGAATACCATTTCTTCTGGCATGGTATTGTATACATGCATCATACTGTGTATCATTCGGGGGTGGGATTCTACCTGGACAATAACCAGTTCAGTGATTGCGTCCTTCACGCACACTCCACATTACAAAAAAGCCCATACTTACCTTCAACTGGAGCCTCTGTGAATAAAACAGCTGAGGCATGGCAAACTGCTTAGGAAAGGGGCAGATGGGTGGGCCCACATACTCGTCACAGTGGTTCAGAGGCAACTGATCATCAGAACAAAGGGTTCACCCAAAGTGGTCCAAAATGGTAGAATCCCACCCCTGATATTATTGTATATAAAGAAGTTTCTTCTATAAATGAATCCTGCTAAATTATTTACTTGTGCACTGACAAAGAATTAATTGACTCATATTTGGCCTCAGGGTTCAAAAGAAGAATAAAATAATATCAAAATATTCCAACTACTTTGTAGTAGACCTCAAAGTGACATTTGTGGAAAAATGCACATTGCTGCATTCAAATGATCAAAAGATTTCAGGAAATCTTAAAACATCTCAACAAACACAGTGAATTAGATACGGCCCAATGTTCTAGTGTTCTAGATCCGGCCCAGTGTTCTGTCAAGATCCATCTAGATCTTGAACCTATCTTCTTGCATGTAAGTTATTCCTGCCAGCTTAGTGTCATTTGCAAATTTGGTAAGTTCCCCTTTTATTCCCTCATCTAAGTCATTGCCTTCCCCCTCATCCCAATTAAATCCAACATCAGTCTGGGACATTTATAAATCTGATGAATAAAGTGTATTACTTGCAAGAGGTGCTACCAGACTCCTCCTGATTTTCAAACAAGTGGAAGTCAATTAAAACTGCTTCATATTATATTCTAAAAATGAAGCTATTCACTAAAAAGGCTACCTGCACAGAGGTAATGAGTGGAAATAAAATAACCAAGTTTCTTCAAGAAGAGTGTCCTGCAGTAACATTGTTATTACTGCAAAGTATGTTCTCCTCTCCCATTCTCTGAAATTCTTTGACAAATGGGATCTTTTGGTTTCCTTTCCTTTCCTTTTATTATTCAGTGCTGTCTTTGGAATGCCATACAAAACTGTTTAAGGTCTTTAATGCACTGTAGCTCTTGCCTCAGAATCAGGACACTGTGAGTTCCATCCTAGGTAGAGGCTAAAAGTTGGAATAGACTCTCCTGCTCAAGCAGGGGGTTGGACTAGATGACCTCCAAGGTCCCTTCCAACTCTGTTATTCTATGAATAGATTTCTACGGTAGTGGTGGTGCAGTGGTTAAAATGCAGCTTTTCAGTCAAACTCTGCCCACAGTTGGGAGTTCAATCCTGACCGACTCAAGGTTGACTCAGCCTTTCATCTTTCTGAGGTTGGCAAAATGAGGATGGTTGGGGCAATATGAAAATAATGCTCAGCATTAGGGGTGTCAAACTGGACCGGATGTGTCATGTGTAGACCATGCCCATCCCAGCTCTGCAAATGGGAAAAACATCATGAAACATCATGTGATGGCAACGTGACACAGCAAGTTTGACATCCATGCTCTACATTGTAAACTACTCAGAGTAACCTGTAAAGCACTATGGCAATATATAAGCCCAAATGCTACTGCTATTAGTTTTTATTTGTAGCATCAAACTTTTACATGTCAAAACTCAAGACAAGATGCTTGTCTCACGTTAGGATGCCTGCTTGTAAATGTGCATTAGAATTGCATTTGCATGATGGCTAAAAGCTTTAAATAAGGAACTATGGTAGGAAAATCTGTTTCCCATTTTAATTAGCCAAGGGCTTAATCAAACCAGAAGGCCATGTCCCCAACTTTCAAGTCTCTAAATGCTCAGATGCTGCCTTCATGTGCTAAATTTGGAAGGTTCTGCTTAGCATCTGGATTTTTTGGCAGTTATGTATGACCTATTGCTCCCATTGATCCGAATGAAACCTGCACAAAATACTCTCCTCCCCCAAAAGGATTGTATCTGTGTGATTCAGCACAGTCTCTTAAAATGAATGCAACAGTAGGCAACATTTTAGATTCGCAATTAACTGCAATGTGAGAACTATTAGTCTTCTTTTGTTACTTTTTTGGCACAGCACTGGGCTGTCTTAAGTTCCTGTTCTTTAATTCTGTTGACATAATTAATGAACAAACAGCAGATACAGCAGCTGGTATCTGCTGCTTCACATAAACAGGACAAGGGCAGATGCATGGCAAAGCATTTTTATCTATGAAAGAAAATTAGGATAGGTCTCATTGGATCATGCCTATTGTGGTTGATGTTCAGTCATTCAGTCACTTCCAACTCTTCAAAGCCCACAGACGTCATTTAGCTAGAATTGTTGTTTAGTAGCTGCTGCTTTGTGTTCCAGTAAACTCTTGCTTGAATCACCAATGATGACAATTGGTCACCTTGTCTTCTGCCAGTCTCTTTTTCAGGTGACTTCAGTTCAAGTTTTCTAAGCAGCAAGGTTTTTCCAGTTATGTTTGGTCTCTTGATGCTATAGAACAATTAAGAAAATCCTATGGGTTGAGCCCTCTAACAAACAGAGTCTAGCTACATGGATGTGCATGTGAAATTTTATATAGACCTATAGTTCCAGTCTTTGTGCTGTAATAATCAGGAGCAGAGTCTAAAATCAGAGACTGTAAAATCAGACTGACATGAGACTGACTGACTGTCTGTCTGTCTAGCAATCTAATATAATAAATGTAATATAATACAATATAATGTAATCTAATCAGTCGCGGTGGCGCAGTAGTTAGCATGCAGTTACTTCTGCTACTTGTAAGGCTACTTCTGCTGATCACCGGCTGCCAGTAGTTTGGCAGATCGAATTTCACCAGGCTCAAGGTTGACTCAGTCTTCCATCCTTCCGAGATGGGTAAAAGGAGGACCAAAATTGTTGGGGGGACGACGACAATATGCTGACTCTGTAAACCACTTAGAGATGGCTGTAAAGCATTGTAAAGTGCTTTTGCTAATCTAAACTAATATTTTATCTATTAGTTTTTTTATCCCACTTTCATTACTTACAAGTAACTCACAATATAAAGATCACTGCAATATTCCTTCTTTCTCCTATGTTCCCCACAGCAATGACCCTGTGAGGTAGGTAGGGCTGAGACAGAGAGTGATTGACCCAGAATCCCCCTGTCAGCTTTCATGCCTAAGGCGGGTTTAGAACTCACAGTCTCCTCATTTCTAGGCCAAAACTTTTAGCACTACACCAAACTAGCTCTATATACCTGTATTTAAAGTCTCATGACTAGCAGATCTTAAAACATTTTTAAAAGAATATATTTACTTATTAGATTTGTTTGCTCCCCATTTTGCTTCAGGCAACTCTGAGTGGCTTACAAAAATTAAAGTCCAATAAAAGCTTGAACAATAAATACCCCTAACCTCACTGTTTGTAGAAAGCTTCAATAGAAGATGCCAAGCTGATTGTTACTTTTATGGATTTTCTCCACCGCACATACAATGAACACCAGCTAGTGTTTGTCCTAACTGAAGTCATCTGTAAGTGAAATTCCTTAATTCACCTCAGCTAAAATTCTAACACAATTTCTTTTGAGTGTCAAAAGAAAAATAAGAGAAAAAAAAAAATCCAGTTCCATGTTTCTGGAGTTAAATTGTTGGTTGATTTGAAACTAAACCAAGGAAAGCAGGAAAGCACAAATCCAAACTCATGTTTTTCTCTTCTGTCATGTTACATTCTCTACAAAGCCCTGGAGAAAGTGATGGGATTCAATTTTTTTTTACTACCAGTTCTGTGTGCATGGCTTGTGGGCATGGTAGGGGAAGGATACTATAAAATCTCCAGTCAGAAGTGATATTTGCCAGTTCTCCAGACTACTCAAAATTTCTGTTACCTGTTCTCCAGAACTGGTTCAGAACTTGCTGAATACCACCTCTGCCTGGAGACAACACATCCAAAAACCTTTGAAACTTTCAGATGGGCAGGCTTCAACTCCCAGAATTCCCCAGCCAGCGTGAAAGTTGCCAAGATTGTGAAAATGTGTTTTAAATGATTAAATACATCAGTATTGGATTAATTCAGGATTGCAAATAAACAGGCCTTTCCATATTGGACAATTCTCAAGACACTATCAAAGAAATTTGTTTGAATGCTTTGTTATATATTTATACAATATGACATTTAAGCCCCTTAGAATCAGATGCATTAAAACAGCATTAAAAATCCTTAAAATAACAATAACAAGATTTAATAATGGAGTCACAGCTAGTTAATTTTTACCTCAATGCCAAGTGTGTTGTTAAGGCTCCTAAAACAGGAAGCTTATGACAGTTAAACATGCTTCAACAGATTCATTATACTGTATTTCCTAGAATTCAAATATGGAAGATTCTGAGTATTCAGATAGAATACAAATAGTACATAAATGTTATAATGATGAGGAAGTTTGGATTATTTGGAATTATCCGCTGCTTTTTCCTTAGGCTTGTTGGAATTTTTCCACACTGTATCAATAATAGGATATCGGAATGAGAATTCATATTGTTTGACACACAACATCATAAAACAATGGAGAAATAAATGTAGCTAGGAATGAATTGATATTTGTTCTAGCAGTCTTCTTCCACTCATGAATTTCTACTTCATATGAGTGTAGAGTAATGCCTTACAGCAGCAGCAGCAGCAGGGGGAGGGGAAGGAGGGGGAGAAGGAGGAGGAGGAGGAGGAGGATACCATAATTTAAGAGAAGAGCAATGGTCTCCATGAAAAAGGCTGGACTAAACAAAATCGAAAGTGTCAGGCAGGCAGCCAATGAAATGGAGCTGGGAAAATGATCACTGCCTAAGGTATCCTTTTACATTCTCATTCCAACAGAACAGAAGGAATAGGCAATAAGAAAAGTAAATAATTTAGATTTTTGAATCTTGGGAAAACAGATGTACGTTATATACATACAACAATTAAATAACTCGGATAGTGTTAGTCTTTGCTGGAGCTCTCCAGTTTGGGGTGCTTTGGCCGAGCAATAGAGTTGCTCTGCAAATGTTTGTTGCATTTAGATCCTTTAGATATTTATTACAATCTGGATTGATAGGATTTATTTGTCATGTTTGAAGAATATTTGAAAAGACACAAAATATTTGTCAGGAAACATAATTAAACGTAGGCCCATTAAGTGAGCTTTTTCAATTAAGGCAGAGTCTGATTAACACTCAAGTATTGTTGAAGGAACCCTTAGGGTATCTCTGTCTAGACATTTTTATCTCCCAAATTCCTGATTTAATTCTTCCTCCCTCCCTCCCTCCCTCCCTCCCTCCCTCCCTCCTTCCTTCCTTCCTTCCTTCCTTCCTTCCTTCCTTCCTTCCTTCCTAAGAACCATATAAAGAATGATTGCTGGAGTTGGATATGTCTAGTTTAATGAAAATGAGGACTAGGGATTACATGATCTATCTGTCTATCTGTCTGTCTGTCTGTCTCTTGTGTGTGTAAAAGGGAAGGATAATTTATTGCTTTTTCTTCTCTTTCAGCACACAGCCAGGTTGCACCTCATGTGTTAAATGTTAAATTTAATGGACCACTTTTTCTTCCAATTTTCTAAGCTATTTTTGTTCTTTGTTGATGTTGTTGTTAGGGTTGAATGTTAAATGCATGTTTTTGTTTTGTTTCATTTTCTTTGTTTGTTTTACTGTTCTGCATTTTATTTTCTATGATAAAAAATACATTGAAAATAAAAAAATGTATGTAAGTAAATAATTCCCTCCCCACTCCTGGGGGAAGGTTACTGCAAAATCTCCATTCCCTCCCCACCCCACTAATCTGCTTTCCACCTCCGTTCTCCTGTGCAGGGCAACAAAAGAAGACCCAGACAATCAGCTGGGACTTGGGAGGCAGGTAATAGATGGGGCTGGGGCCAGTCAGAGGTGGTATTTGCTGGTTCTCCATAATTCTCAAAATTTCCACTACCGGTTCTCCAGAACTGGTCAGAACCTGCTGAATACCATCTCTGCCCCATCCTGCTCTTATACTAGATCTTTGAAGGAGAAGACACTAAATAGACAAATGGACCTTTCATTGACATCTCCACTACAGAGGCATGAAATAATTCGGTATTATCTTTCCATTAATAAATAATAAAGATGCTTAATAAAGATGTGTTTTCTGTCAGTAAACTGAGCTCAATTTATTTCACTTCATAAGCCTCTCTAATCTTGGGAAGAAGAAAAAAAGACATCCAATGTTGAAAAAAAAAAAGGAGTCTTCGGTTATACTATAGAGGTGCTTCTCACCACCTGTCATGCCCCTGGTGGAGACTGACTCTGAGGGGGAGGAGGAACAGCTAACAGGGAGTGGAAGGGTGGCTCCAGAAGTTGCGGAGGAGGCTGGGGAAGGGCAGAGGCTGGCTGAGCAGGCAGAGGAGGACCTAGGCCCATCCCCTGTCCATCCTAGGGCATGCAGGGAGGAGAGGATAAGGGAAAGATGTGGTCTACTCAGGAGGAGAGGGCCTTGATCCTCTTCATGGGATGCAGGTGTGACAATTGCATAAGAGTTTGGACCTGTGGGCGAGAAAATGCTGGAAACAAAGAGTATTTTATTTCTGGATTAGGTTTATCTTGGCTTCTTCCAACGGACTATACCTGGTTATCTTCTTGAAGTTTGTAATTAATTATCCTGGTCTGTCATGAAATTTTCTTCAGTGCGGTTTGTTTTTGGTTTTTTATTGCTTTGTTATCTGTTCTTTGAGTTGGACTGTATTTCTTTCATTTGGAATGTTATTTTGGAAAGAGTTTAATCTCCAACTGTGAATAATTGAACAGTGAAGTCAAATTGAAGGCATTTATTTACGTTTTGGTTTTTGTTACATTTGTGGGACACTCCAGGTCATCACACCACCACAATTGGGACCAGCACATCTGTTATTAAGTGATGTAGTCATTAAAGGAAATGTCACGTGACTGCGATGGACTTCTGACATCACTTCCGCTGTGTTTGTTAAGCAAGTCATCGTGGGACTGCAAATGACTGTGGCTTGCCCATGATTTAAGCACTGTGTAACTATGGTGCATTTGTTTTACAGCCATAGCATCCCGCAGTTCAACTTCCTGCCAGCTTCCTCATTGATTTTGTTTGTTGGAAGCCAGCTGTGAAAGTCGCAAATGGTGACTGCAGGATGCTGTCACTGTAAAAAAAAAAATCCACTAATTACAAAGTGTCCAAATCATAACACTGTGAGTGCAGAGATACTGAAACTGTG
The DNA here is from genome assembly GCA_015471245.1 of Laticauda colubrina. Taxonomy (NCBI): domain Eukaryota; kingdom Metazoa; phylum Chordata; class Lepidosauria; order Squamata; family Elapidae; genus Laticauda; species Laticauda colubrina. Next base: position 73,787,181 of record BLBF01000002.1, read on the forward strand.
GCAAGTTTGAGAACCCTTCTTAAACCCACTTTTTCACTGTTGCCATATCTTTGAACAGTCGCTGATTGAGATATTCTATTCTATACTAATTTCTATTCTATTCTATTCTGTTTTCTAAATCCTATTCTATTCTACATTCTTACACCTTATGCCTTATGGCCTTTTCTAATTAACAATACTCTTGAATTTAGCTGAGAGTTAATGACCCAAGGTTCCCCAGCTGGCTTTCATGGCCAAGGTGGGACTTGAACTCATGGACTTCTGCTTTCTGTCCAAATGCCCTAATGACTGGGTAGGCATTGCTGGGTGGTCATGTGGCTGGATGGACGTGGCCAACTTGATTAGTGTCACCCTTCGGAAATTTCTCCATAGTCCAACTCTCAATAAAATAGCTCTGGTCCAATATTTAGAATAGAATAGAGTAACTAAGTTGGAAGGGACCTTGGAGGTCTTCTAGTCCAACCCACTGCTTAGGCAGAAAACTCTACACTTTTTCAGACAAATGTTTATCTAATCTCTTCTTAACAACTTCCAGTGTTGGAGCATTTACAACTTCTGGAGGCAAGTTGTTCCACTAATTAATTGTTCCGTTAGGAAATTTGAGGGGCTCCTACAAAAATGAGGGAGTCAATCTATTTTTCAAAGCACCAAAAGGCACAACAAGAAACAATGGATGGAAACTAACCAAAGAGTAAAGCAACCTAGGACTAAGGAGAAATTTCCTAAGGGTGACACCAATCAACCAATGGAATAGCTTGTCTTCAGAAGTTGTGGGTGCTCCATCACTTGAGGTTTTCAAAAAGTGTGAGGCAGGTACATTCCAAAAGGACAGTGTCAGAAACCACTAAAACAATGTAGAATACTTAAAGCAGCCATTCCCCTTTTTTAAAAAAGGGAAACTAAGAGCAGCTGCTCATGCTAATTGAAAGCCTGTATGTGCTGTCAAAAGCCATTAACACTTCCAACTCTATTATTCTATGTTCTCTATGTTCTAAATTGGTTGCTTCACAACAGAAGCAATATGGCTGGCTGGACCACACATGCATTAAATTCATGGCCTGTATGATCAAGTTGCATCATTGTCTTCTCCTGTATTTTTTCCCCCAGGAAGAAGCAACAAGTAGCCAACACTGCAGCAGCTATAAAAGGTCTTGGGGAACTTCAGGGAGTATCAGCTGATCACAGAAGTGTTACTTAATACTCCTTATAATGAAAATGTTTGCAATCTTGTCCTTCTTCCTGAAGAGAAGAGGTTGTTTCCATTCCTAGATGGGTGATTGATGGGTTTCCCTGCCATAATCTGGTCAGTTTCTGGTTGTTTGTTGACTTGATTCAGCATGTATCAGCTGCATTCCAGCTGCAACTGTTCAGTGGTTCTTGGCTGTCTGCCCAGAACTTTTAACAAAAGGGAGAGAGAGGAAAAAAACTTCTCTTGCACTTTATTTTTAGCTGGTTCTCTAAACTGCATAAGCAATTAATTAACAGTTTGGGTGAACCGGTGAGGACTGGCTGAATCTCATCACTATCACACACATATGAATACATGTGATTTGCGATATATGTATACATATATATACATATGTATGTATACAAACATACATGGCCAGTGGTATGGCCACTGTCCCACCATTGTGTCATATGCTCATTTGCATGTTTTTTTTGTTTTCTAAAATGTATCTGCCCAACTAACATTCATGATGTTAGTTGACTGAAGCAGTTTGAGGCTCATTTTCCTGGCAGTAATTATCATAGTCTTCCAATGGGACTTAGAGGACCATATCACCGACAAGAGGATTTTATAAAAGACTATGATAATTACTGCCAGAAAAATGAGCTTCAAACTGCTTCAGTCAACTAACATCAAGAATGCTTGGTCAGTTGCCATGACAACAATACCATTTCTGTTTCTCTTTAGTTAATTTTTTTGGGGAAAAATGTCCACACATATATATCATCTGATATTATGACATGTTCCCTAATGCTTTGAAAAGTTGCTGTAGTATGATGGGTTGCTAACATCCTATTTTTTTTAATGTCTGATGGAATTATCATTCTTCCTAACACCAGTTTCTGATTTTGTAATCTATTTAATTGTGTGTATGTATGTATGTATGTGTGTAAACATTGCTCACACACACATACACACACACACATATATACACACACACACACACTAAAGAAGGAGGATTACAAATGAAAGGCATTATAATCTCGAGCCCCTCTAACATTATGTAAATGAGCTGAGCATAAAATATTCATTTCAAATTACCCAGTGTTTGGCAAGAATTTAAGCTGATGAAAGAAGTGAGAACAAAAGCATCAGCCATTCAACAGTCATGAAGCCTTTTAATCAAGGCTGTAATTCTGGATTACACATTATCCACGATAGATTGGGAGTTTTAAAATATTAATTGGGAATGAAGAAAACAGTCTTGAAAAGTTTCTGACACTTACTTGCATTTTGGCTTAGTTGGGAATTTTTCAACAATGTTATGCAGGTTGATCTTGCTGAATAACTGCCCTATTTAGTGACTGTTCATTCAAAGTTACAAGGGCACTCGAAAATAGTTTATCAATCAATTTTATTTTTATCCCACCTTTATTATTGTTTTTAATGGCCCTCAAGACAGAGAACATACCTAATACTCCTTCTTCCTTCTATTTTCCCAATAACATCCACCCTGTGAGGTGGGTTGGCTTGAAAGGAGTGACTGGCTCAAGTCACCCATCTGGTTTTTCATGCCTAAGGTGGGATTAACTGAAATTCATGGTCTCATGGTTCCTAGGTCAGCATCCTAACCAATAGACCCATGATGGTTTTCACTATTTTTCATCCTAAAGCCCATGTCACACTGAACCAACGGATGCAAAGAGGATGTAAAACGGACAAAAAAGCTTGCCATCTGTTGGAAAACAGGATGTACTCACTGCCTCCGTTTTGCTTCCTCTCTATCCGTCCAGCATCCGTTTATTGACGTTTCATCCGCTTCGAAAGTTTTTGGCTGCCCAAAACTTTTGCACGGAAAATGTATCCAGTTCGTCTGTTCTGCATCTGCTAGGCATCCGCTAGGCATCCGCTAGGCATCCACTAGGAATCCGTTACGCATCCGCTATATCCGCTAGGCATCCGCTACGCATCTGCGCAACTCCATCCACCCGGACGTAGGGAGGAAGCGGAACGGGCGCAGAACGGATGCAGAACGGATGCCTAGCGGATGCAGCATGGAAACAAAGCGTTTAAAATGGAAAAAACATTCGTAGAGGGGACCTATCTCGGATATTAAGGATGTCTAGAGGATGCCTAGAGGATGCCTAGAGGATGCCTAGCGGAAAACCTATATTTCCAATAAAAAGGGGGAGCAACTCATCTGCATCTCACTTTCAGACCAGCAGCCCAGCGGTGCAGACCTCTGCAGCCTTCATCTGGCTCTTCCTCTTCCACAGCATCCAGTCATGTCCACCGTGGATTGTAACAAAGTCCTTTCGGCAGCCACCATCGTTCTGCAACAGTGCAAAGCCATCTGCAGGCTCTGTGAACTCTACTACGGGAAGAAAAAGAGGTGGCCAAGAAGCGTCTGGGTCTGAAGATGGATCGGGAGAAGAGAAGAGTACGGACTGTACAACAAGCTGATGGTGGAGCTCAGGAACGAAGACACTCGGGCATTCCAGAACTTCATGAGGATGCCTCCAGCCATGTTTGGCAAAGTTGTGCAGTGGCTGAGACCCAGGTTGACCAAGCAGAGCACCAACTTCCGGCCCAACCTGGACCCTGGGCTCATGGTAGCACTCACTCTGCGCCACCTGGCCTCAGGGACCACCTACAGGAGCATGCAGTATGGCTGGAGGGTGCCACACAACACCATCAGCATTGTGGTCAGAGAAGTGGTGCAGGCCATCATGGAAGAATACCTGGAGGAGCTCCTCTATTACCCCTCCACTGAAGAAGGATGGAAGAAAAATGCAGAGCAGTGGTATCAGAAGTGGAACTTCCCACACACCGTTGGAGCCATAGATGGCAAGCACGTGGCCTGCAAAGTACCAGCCAAGTCGGGCTCCACTTATTTCAACTACAAGGGCTTCTTCAGCATCATCCTCTTCACCATGGTCGATGCTGACTACAAGTTCATGTACATTGATGCTTCAGGCAACGGCTCATCTTCAGATGCCCAGGTATACAACGCCAGTCACCTCAAGGAGGAGCTGGAACGCAACCTCATCGTGGGCTTCCCAGATCCAGACCCCTGCCCAACGACACACAAGATGTGTCCTACTTCATCGTGGGGGATGATGCCTTCTCCCTCACAACTACCTCATGAAGCCCTATACCTCCAAATACCTCACCCGTGAAGAGAGGATCTTCAACTACAGGCTGTCCAGGGCAAGGCGCGTGGTGGAGAACGCTTTTGGCATCCTGGCCAACAGGTTCCAGGTACTTCTCACGACCATGCAGCATTGCCCAGAGACCGTGAGGAGGATCATGGAAGCTTGCTGCATCCTGCACAATCTCATGCGCACCCGCTACCCAGTCTTGCAGAATAGCTTGTGGACCTCCAAAAAAGCAATGGGGACATGGAGCCTGGGGAATGGAGGCAAGGGCAAAATCTGATCGACACTGAGGATATGCAAGGCCCCAACAGAGCCTCACATGAAGCGAAGAAGCAGCGCAACCTCCTGAGACACTGGTGCAACTCCCCAGCTGGAGCAGTGGAGTGGCAAGACAGGATGACAGATTATTAATGGGTGCTTCCTTCAGCCTGTCTCATCACACAGATGAGATTGGGCCATGTATGTTTGGTTGGCCTACAATGAGCAGGGCGTTTAATAAAGAGTTGTGTTTATGTTGTGTGTGGATAATTATTACATTATTATTGATAATAAAGGGCCATAGGTGTGGCACCTGGGAGGGTGGACCATACAGTCCCACTATGCTTGCACTGGAGGTTTATCTATCCCACTGCTATCCTAACCCATCCCACAGCTATTACCCATCCCACAGGTATCCTAACCCATCCCAAAGCTATCCTTACCCATCCCACAAGCATGCAAAGGCTTAAACCATTTCTAAAAGTTTCCAGCAAGACTTTATTAAAAAAAAGAAATGAAGCAAGTGTGTGAATCATAAATAGACTTTATTTATCCAGGTGCTATGGAGGTGGCTGGTGCTGGAGTGCTTTTCATCAGCTCCTCCAGAAGCAGAAGCAGCAGAAGCCCCAGCCCCAGAAGAGCGAGCCCGTGCTGCAGAAGCCCCAGCAGAACCAGAGTGAGGACCAGGGGGCGGGATGGTAGCCCTGTCCCTCTTGCAAGGGCTGGCAGCAGATGGCTGAGGCTTGCTGTGCTTCCGCATGGTTGTGGGGTTGCTAGCTGGCAGGGAGGCTGGCAGGCACCAAGGCTGGCAGCAAGGCTGGCAGGGAGGCTGGCAGAAAGGCAGGCAGGCACCAAGGCTGGCACCAAGGCTGGCAGGAAGGCTGACAGGGAGGCAGGAACCAAGGCTGGCAGGCAGGCAGACAGTAAGGCTGGCAGGAAGGCTGGCAGGAAGGCATGCACCAAGGCTGGCAGGAAGGCTGGCACCAAGGCAGGCACCAAGGCTGGCAGGGAGGCAGGCACCAAGGCTGGCAGGCAGACATGAACCAAGGCTGGCAGGAAGGCAGGCAGCAAGGCTGGCAGGCAGACCGGCTGGCAGCAAGACTTGCAGGCAGGCTGGCAGCAAGGCTGGCAGGCAGACATGCAGGCAGGACAGGCAAGGCAGTCAATGTGTCTGGAAGCAGGTCTTTCCTCTGAATGGTGACCTGCTTCCGAGCTGCTTCCATTATATCTGTGGGGCTGACGCAATGCAACCTTCCCGCATGCGCAATTAACACTCGGCATCCGCTAGGCTTCTGCTGTGCATCCGCTGTGCATCCGCTGTGCATCCGCTTCATCCGCTGTGCATCCGCTGTGCATCCACTGTATCCATTCCAGGTCCGCTTTGCTAAGGCCCCCCGGAAGCCCTGCGGATGTGCCATCCGCTTCCATCTGCTAGGCTTCCGTTTCGCATCCGCTTTCCATCTGCCCTGCGTCCTCCCTGTGTCCGTGTTATCCGCTCTGGTTATGCAAATTTTTGCCCCTTTTGAGAGCGGATAACAACGGATGGAACATTTTGCTCGTCTGTTGTGTCCTTTTTGCATCCGTTGGCCAGTGTGACATGGGCTTAACTTGAAATGCCATCTTTTTACAATCACATTAAACTGATCTTGCTTCTTCTGAAAAAGCTTATAAACATCTAACTAAGAGATTTAGGCTTCCTCTTTTGAGTTCTACCTCAGAACTCAGAATATATAATTTTTTCTTAAATGATCCATTTTTCTGTCTCCTTGTCGAATTCACTGGTTGAATTTACTGGTTGCTACAAAAGTGACCAGCTGGAAGTCCCAGAGCTCCTACACAATCACCAAATAAATAAATAACCAGCATCACATATTTTGAATTCGGAAACATACAAGCCTTCTACCCTGAGTCATGAAATATGATGCATGTAGAATTTCCCAATCTTGGCAACTTTAAGATATGTGGACTTCATTTCCTAGAATTCCTCAATCAGTTAACCCTCCCCCGCCCCCACCCCCCCAAAAAAACCCAAATGCTCCCTTAACTTCATATCAATCTCATCTATGTATGTGCACATTCATGCTTCAGAAAATTGCAATTCACAGATGATACAGGCTCTGTTTACATCATTTTGATTTGTTGTTGCTGTCTATATTGCGAGCCCTAGCTGCTATGTTTTGCAACTAAGGCAGTGAAAACAAAGCAGTTTTATGCCAGTCAGTGTGTTGGTATCTGAACATATGACCGTCTGCTTTGATATCTTACTTGAAATGAAGTGTAAATTGTATTGTGTTGTATGTTTTGAGTTGTTTGTTGCTGTGATGCCACCTGGCATTCACAAGATTGGCAGCTACTTCCCAAGCAAGACGTACACAAAATTCTCCATCTCAAGTAAAAGCACATGGGAGTTGGCACAGATACAACAAACAGATGTCCTTAAACCTTTCCCTTCTGCTAGTTAATAAAAAAAGTGTTCTCTTTTTAAAACTCAAGTTGGTGGATTTGAGGCTGGCAAGAGTGTGAATTAATATCTCAGTTCATATTCAGAATTTGCAGAAGGCAGGATTTTCAAAGTACTAAATGGCCACAGAGGTAACATCAATTTCAAAACTCTAAAATAAAAAATAAAATAGGGCAAGCTTACTAAGAATTTCCACTGAGCATAGTTTGCTTTGCTGTTACTTAATGGGTATTATCTCTGATATTAATGACCTCTCTTTGTACTCGGCAGATTCTGTGTTTCTATGCAATTTAGTAAACCCTTTGCAGAAGACTTTTTTTTTCTGCATTTGTAATAGACCTACCATTTTTTATAATCTGCCCAGAATCTTAAACCATCCTTTCTTGTTTTTCTCAAGAGAGATTATTTTCAGGTATTGTCTGTGAGCAGAGGGAGTTTGTTTATTTGTTTGTTTATTTGTGGCTTACAGTTAATTTTGACTAGTCTTGCCTGGACTAGTCCTTGTAGTTTCTTGGCAAGATTTCGGACATGGTTTGCCATTGCCTCATTCCTAGAGCTGAGAGAAACTGATTGACCCAAGGTCACCTAGTTGGCTTTATGCGCACGGTAAGATTAGAACTCAAAGTTTCCTGTTTCTAGCCCTTAACCATCACACTACATAAAGGCCTCCCCCTGGAATGTAGCAATGACAGCAGAAATACCAAATTCTACATCAAGGCAGGAGGTGGCTCAAGGGTATGGAGGATCTGCAAAGGAGCTTGAGACTATATGGGTTCAGCCTTGGACTCAGTTTTGCGGCTATGTTTGCTACATGCCACGTCTTGTTTTAGTATGAGTAGGGGAGACTGAAAACCACATAAGACAAATATAACCAAATTTCAGTAGAATATGTGCTTAACACATGATTGTTCCTGAGTGGCTTATAATTTACTTTTACACGTCACTTCCCAGTTTCAAATGTGATTCTTTTTCCTGCTTTTCCAGTCTGTGGAGGTTAAAACCAATGAATTCTGCACATCATTATTATCTTTAATCAAAAGCTGACACAATAAAGACACTATCTTTTTGTTTCTGTTGTGGCTCACCAGCAGCAAGTGTGGACAGCATGGGTATCAGACAGTGAGGATGAAAGGGAACCAGTCAGGGAGTCTGGAGAGGACTTGGACAAGGGTCCTGCATCTGATGCAGGGATGGGGCCAGGACCATCTGAAAGTGGGGTGCTGCCTTTGGTGCTTTCGATGTCAGGCAGCAGTGAAGCAGAGGACCCAGAGGAGCCTGTTCCCAGTGCACATGTGTGCAGAGCTGCTAGAAGGTGAGAGCAGCTGAAGCAGAAGGGGTGACTTGGGAGTAAGGCTAGGGAGATGATTGCCCCTCCCATAAGGAATAAAAGTCAGTCCTCAGTGATGAAGAGCTTTGTGGGAAGCAAAGCACTTCAGTGATCTCCAAGTCTGGCAGCATTCTGCAGCAGGGGTCTCCAACCTTGGTAGCTTTAAGCCTGGTAGACTTCAACTCCCACAATTCTACAGCCAGCACGCTGGTTGGAGAATTCTGGGAATTGAAGTCTGCCACACTTAAAGTTGCCAAGGTTGGAGGCCCCTGTTCTTACAGCACTGAAAAGCATGTTCTTATCTGGAGGAACTGGGTCTAATGAATTTTGGCTGGGAATGCAAGTAATTCCCAGTGTCACATTAAAAAAAGGTTTTACTTTTAAATTCAGTTTGTGTTTTATTAAGTTTGACAAAGCCTGGGTCAGAACAGTTTCCTATATGATATTTCACACGTGAAGAGTGAAGTAACTTAACCATATATTATGCACAGTCCAATCTTTGTCAGAGCTAGGAATAATACTTTCAAATATACAGGGTTGGTTTTTTTTTTTTTTTTTCATTTTTACAAACAACTTACAAGATAAATTGGAAGGCCAGCAGGCCTTTTGAAAAGGATTTCATTCCATTTGGAAGAAAACTCATAAGTTAAAACACACTCTACAGTACATCACAGTTAATGACTGTTCAAAGTTACAATGACATTGAAAATAGTGACTTATGATCATTTTATGACCCTCTCTATTGTCTTGGCAACTGACTCATATTTATGACAGTTGCACTGTCCAAGAGTCACATGATCACCTTTTGAAACTTTCTGACAAGCAAAGTCAATGAGGAAGCCAGAATCACTTAATAACTGTGTTACTGACAGAATAATTGTTGCAATTCATTTAACAAATTTGTCAAGAAAGGTCATAAAATAGGGCAAAACTCACATAAAAAACATCTCACTTAGCAACAGAACTTTGGGGCTCAATTGTGGTCATAAGTTGAGGAGTTACCTGTACATAATTAGGGTATATAAATCAGTGGTGGGATTCAATTTTTTTTACTACCGGTTCGATGGGTGTGCCTTGATGGGCATGGCAGGGGAAGGACCAGAGGTGATATTCAGCAGGTTCTGACCAGTTCTAGAGAACCGGTAGCAGAAATTTTGAGTGGTTCAGAGAACCAGCAAATCCCACCTCTGACTGGCCCCGCCCCGCTCTATTATCTGCCTCACAGGTCCAGCTGATCGGCTGGGTCTTCTTTGGTTGCCCTACACAGGAGAACGGAGCTGGAAAGCAGGTTAGTGGGGTGGGGAGGGAATGGAGATTTTGCAATAACCTTCCCCTGCCATGCCCACCAAGCCACGCCCAGAGAACCGGAAGTAATTTTTTTTTTAATCCCACCACTGGGAAGGACACTGTAAAATCTCCAGTCAGAGGTGGTATTAAAATTTCTGCTACTGGTTCTCAGAGCTTGCCAGAACCTGCTGAATACCACCTCTGATATAAATTAATATAAAATGAAAAAGAGACCTGGGAGAATGCAAACTTGATTGGAAGACTGACTTTGACCCTTTCTCCAGAGGTCATTTTTCTGTCCTTCTATGATGTTTCATCAAAGTAAAAAAGGATTGTTATAGATTGTTAATATAAATATCCAGTGGTTTTATATCACACTAAAAACCTAAAATTACCTGTGCATAACAATATAGTAGCAAAGAGTACAGACAGTGTAAAGGGGAAAGCTATTTTTAAGAGGGATTTTTTTTAGGCCAAAATACAGTATATTAATGCTGCCATCTGCTGGAACAAACAGTTATGGCAACACAAGCAAATCTGCAGCTTCATAATCTGCAGCTTCATAATTAAAACAATATTGCGTGGAGTGGATGGGAGCTTTTAAATTTAATGTAAATCAAATCAAATCAATTTTACTTTTTTTCTTCCAGATCTATTTACTGTGGCGGTGTTGGTCAGCTCTCAGCTTCTTTCAAATGTATAATGTGACACACAGTCCAGTAAAAAATTGCAGATCCATGACCAGAAGAGGTCTAATTAGTAGCGCTGCAAAAACTGAAGGAAATTTGAATCATTTTCCAGTTTTCTTACCTTTCCAATTTCTCTTCCTTTTGAAATAAACACACATTTACCTCCTTGCTCTGTAGACCTTCCCACCAGACCTTGATCCAGATTGATTTGGATTAATTAGATCAATTTCTAGACCAGATTAGAATGAGATAGGATTGGACTAGAATTGGGATTTTGTAGGCTTTGAAGTCTCCTGGACAAGATCAGTCTCTTGAGAAAGATTTAAGATTGTTTCCACAAGAGGAGTTTGTGCCATTCTATACCAGTTTTATAACCTTGTTCACACTATTTCCCTGCTTTTACCCAGTTTATTTCTGACTCAGATGTAATTTTAAAAATGTTCTGATTATGTCCCAAAGATGTTTTTTCATGAGGCAACTGGACTTTCTTGTTTTTTCTTTGAAGAGCTTTCACTTCACATCCAAGAAGCTTCTTCAACTCTGACAGGATTGTGGGGAATGGAAGGATTTATATTCCTTGCCAGCAACTGGTCATTTGCATCCTCAGTGAAGCATTTGGGGGTTTATCTCTGTCCTCAAGGTCACCTGAGTAATGCTCCTGATTCCTGTAGTCTGCAATTTTTTGTCTGGAAATCCTTTCCTACTCCCAACACCATCCAAAGGGTATTCATCCCAAATTGTATAGCTAAAGGACTGTAAAGATTCTCAGTCATCCAGATCCTGCTTGTCCCAAAGGTGCTTTTTTAGGAGAAAACTGGACTTAATTGTTTGTTTTTTATCTGAAGACCAGATGTTTGCAAGGAATATAAATCCTTTCATTCCCCACTACCCTGTCAGAACTAAAAAAGCTTCTTGGATGAGAAGTGAAACGCCTTCAAAGAAAAAAACAAGAAAGTCCACTTGCCTCCTGAAAAAGCACCTTTGGGACAACTATGACCTGGAAAACTAAGAATCTCTACAGACTGTTCTGAATCGGGTTTTCAGTTCGGAATGCCAGAATTCTGTAAGATTGAGGACAGACCCACTGGAGGGATCTTATCGCCTTGCCTTTGTGCCAGATCCGAACTCTTGTGAAAAAGCAAGATGGAGTGAAATTGGCAATATTCTGTAGATTTAACTCCTTTCTTCATCAGGGATCAATCTGTGTACACATTTTATTCTTTATTTTCCTTTATGCACTTTGTTGTTGAGGGATGCAGAATCTATGGTAGTAGGAAGGAACAGTAATTTTCTCTATTTGTTCTCATTGTTTCCAATGACCGAAGTGAAGACAATGATCTTTTTCTTGCAAAATTATTTTTGATATATGGGAAAAAATTAACCCCTAGCAATTTGGAAATGTGCTGTCATTAATACAGAAAGTGTCAACTCTTGTGCAGGACAGAAAATACAGGAAAAGTGATTCTGTCTAAATGGCAGAAGAATTTCCTAATGGTAAAAACAGTGGAACCCTTAGAGGCGCTGGCCTCCTGTTCATAAGATAGATTCATGTATTAAAGATAGATGTATTAAAGCATTAGATGGCTTCAAGACAATTCAGTTATTATTTCAGAGATATTTCTGTATCCAAACAGAAAAACGATGGGTAGGCAAAAAAAGCAGTGAGAGCAGGACTGATTTCGACTTTCCACTGGCTTCCCCATTGAGTTTCTATGTGGGAAACTGGCTGAGAGCATCAAAAATCTCCTCTTCCTTCTTTTTCCCTCCACTTCTCTTCCTGGCAGGGAGGTAAGTGGCTCTACTGGGTAATAGAGGGAACAAGGTATTGCAAAACTGGCTTGGAAACTGTCATAGAACATTGAAAATAAAGATCACCTGACTGGAGCATCAGCCAAGCTGTGCAGCAGCAACCGATATACAGAAGAAGCCACAATGTCCCCAGATTTCATTTCCTGGATGAATCCTGGGTCCTGGATTTTGGACACATTCTGTAAGTTATCCCATTTGAGCTACCTTGGTTCAAAAATGGTTGCCCTGTGATGCTCTTTGCTACCCAATTAAAGACCACGAGAAGAATTTTAGCAGTATTTAGAACCTCTGAAATGCTGTAATTAAACAGAAATGGCCTCTTCCCATTCTTTAATTCCATAAACCTAACATAAAGGCATTTTATTCTGAGTGATTTTATTCTGACTAAAGAAAAGTAGGTATACAGGTGTTATGAGATTTTCATGCCATATAATCAGAAAGCTGTTGGAGACGCGTCATTTTGGGACAGAATTGACTGAGTTAGAATGAGAAATCCAGACTATGGGGAAAAAAAAAACAAGGCAATGGTAGCTAGTCTTTAATCAATCCCAATTTGGTGTTTCAGTGAGTTTGTTATTAATGTCTTGGGGGCAATAAAGTGGTCAAATTTCAGAGTGCAGAGAGTAGTGAGTGGTGCAAAACTCAAAAATATATTTCTATTATGGCTTAATGAGAGATAAGAGTGACTAAGTATCCATACAAGCAAGGGTAAAACTGGCAAAGATAATTTTATAAAATAGACTTTGCTGCATGGAAAGAATTTAGGAAAGAAATCTAGGAACCATTTTCCTCAGTGAAAACAACTTTTTACTATTTTCCCAGAGGTTATGGGTATTGAATTTATATCCATATGCTTCAGTTGTCATCTATGTAAAATGATTGAGCTAAAAATTATGTGTAAGATTGTGATTGGCTCAAAGCTTGTTTTCTCTCACTATTTATTTTGCATTTCTTAATTAAATATTATTCATTCCAGTATACATATCAATGTACCAAATTTTTGATAAAACAGCTATGGCCTGTTTTTCAGAGCAGAGCATTTAAATCCTATTATTCAGATTATTGTAGATATCCATGTTAGTCTGTATTTTACATTTACAAACTCTTCTGTCACAGACCCCAAGCAGCTGTCAGTAAAATAATATTAGTAGAATAAGAACCAATTATTATCAAACCAGTGGATCAATTATCAAGTACATCAGAAAAATATTACAATTTAACACAAATCCTCTTACAAAAACTCATCTAGATCTTGGATATTACAACTTTCATTTCACAGTAAGTCAGAGCAGCATTTTAACAGCTGTCCTGAATATAAACGGAAAAGGTTTGACATGCTGTGCACACACACACACACACACACACACACACACAAAACACACACAGAGAGAAAGAGAGAGCGCTTGGGGACTTTTATCCACAGAGAAACAAGAGGTTGAAGGAGAGGTTCTTCTCCCCAAGCCTGGCACCAAATTGTCCCCATATCAAGTTAGCTGGTGTGACATGTTCCATACCAATCCATCCACACCCATCCATGCACCAGCTGGTCCTGCCCACCTGGCCATACCCACCCATCCAGGCCCATCATCCATCCATGCTTACCTGATCACTGTGAGTTGTCCTAGATCCCAAGTAATATACCCCAAAATAAACTGGCAGCCAGTACAGCTCTCACAATAAAAATGTAGGATAGCTATCAATCTTTAGCAAGGAAACTCTTGCATTTTAAAACACATGTAGTTTTCAAGTAGCCTCCAGGGCCATTCTCTGTAGATGGATGAATTTTCATCAAATAGATATATTTTAAATATTCTGAGGTCCTACTATCATTGAATCTGAGATAAGGTAAATAGGTCAAGAAAAGTTCTCAGCAAAGTTTGGCAGGAATAATGTTTTGAATAATGAAAAATAATGGAATAAAAGCAATTCCAATAAATATTTGATCCGAGAAAAAAAGGAATATGTATGCTTTATGTGTAGTGAGGATTTTGAATTTCATAGGAAGCCTAGAGTTAATCGTGTTGTTTTGGGAATATACTACTATTCCTTCAATAGGAAATGGTATTACTTTTATGGAAATCTATTTCCATTCAAGAAATCACCACTTACCAGAACACATTGATGATGCCAAGCCAACTGCCTCTGACACATAGGCATTGCCCATAGTTTGCTTCTCTTCGCCTTTTACCATATCAACTGACACAGAAGGCTTTTTTAAAGCTTTCTACGGTAGCACCATAGAATAAGGCCAACAGGACTATCAAAGCAGATTGAAGAAAACCAAGCTGATCACTTAACTTTGTCTTTAGAAATGAGGGGATATTTTTCTTTTGCAAAGCAGCATCAAGGGAAAGACTCCTTCAGAACTTAATCAAAGTGAAATATCTCTCCAAACCTTCGTAAAAAAAACTTAAGCAGAATACCAAGCAAATCTTTCTATTTCCAGGTGAGACATGACTTTCCAGACTGGAGCACTGCATCTAAAATGGATTAACTTCTGGGAGCTATTTTTGAAGAGTCTCTGGAATCTGCTACTGGTCCAGAATGCACTTATGAGACTGTTGATGGATGAGACTTATGAGACTTATGAGACTTATGAGGCTGTGTCTTTCAGGGCATAAATCAAAGCATTGGTGATAATTTTTAAAACCTTAAAGGATTTAATTATAGGATATTTCTGGAATCATCTTCTCCCATACTATTTTTCCAATTTTCTTAGGATATGATGGGGAGGCATTTTTTTTAAAAAAAAAATTCATTTGTTATCAAGACACAGTTACTTGAGGCAAGATAGAAGTCTTTCTCAGTAGCTGCAGTTCAATTCTAAACTTCATATCTGGGAAGGCCAGATTAATATTTTCTCTGCTGATACTGTATATTACCAATAGCTGATTCCTCTCATTTTAGCAAGCTATTGTCTTGCCATAGATAAGTTGCTTTCTCTTCTTTTTTCCTTTTTTACAATGTATGTTAAATATTTTTACAATTGTATCTGGCACTATCTTTTTCAAAATCTTTGTTGGAAAATCATTTTGTTATTAATTCTATGTTTTCAGCTGCTTTGAACATTGGATCAATATTAAAAGAACAGAACACTTACACACATAAATAACAGAAAACCTAAGGAACAATTTATTTAACTAACTATACAAGTCAGCAGAGCTGTAAGGTTGGAAATGGCATAGAGGAAAAACATTTTAAACCATATACTTTTGAATAGCCTGATCAATACTTTTATTTATTGCTTGCTTTAAATACATATAGTCAAGCTAAGAATTTCTATATATGCATGCATCACACCTTTCATTTCTTTAATGAAGTTTGACAAGTTGTGACAGGAGAGAAGGGAAATTCATTATATTTAGTAATAGAAAACCCATTTCTCATTTCCCCCACCCCTCTAGAGCCTAGCTGCTAGAACGAAATTGCCTAAACCACTAGATCACAATTCCCCACCTTTATAGTTCTTAAGGTCACTCTCCAGGGTCTTCAATTGCTTCATGTTCAAAACTTGGCATCTGGTAATTTGCAGACCAAGGAAAGAAGGAAACTATCTTTTCTTCTAAGATGAAGATTTTTTTTATTTGGTCCAGGAAGAAATAAATCTGTCAGGAGGGGAAAATATTAAAATTAAGAAGCTTGACTAATAATCAGAGAGTGTCATGATCAATTTTGTTCAGCAATAGCCACAGGGGAAAGCTATAGCTTTTCTATAGAACTTTCCATCACATGCTAGACAACTGTCCATGTGAGAGAAATTGGAATTTTATTTCAATAATATGTGTGGTTGAGGTCAATTCTTTTGTAATATGGCCCAACAGCAAGAAGAATTTCTTTAAGGCCTAACTTAATATGCAGCCTGTTTCTGACATCATGGGACATTTCAGCAGAAAAGCTATAAGAATGTTGTGCCAATTACAATAAATAGTAATTTATCACAATGCTGTAGCAGCAATTTATCAATGGTGGTATTTCAGCCCAAATTCTACAGTTCTGTCTGATATCATTCAGATGACTAACATACCTAAATAGGTCATATGGAACATTTGAACATCTTCTTTTTAAATGTCAATTGCTTCACTATTTAAAGTGTGTTTCTAAAAGGGTTTTCAGGCAGTTTTAATATGGCACCCTTCCCATATCTTGCTAAGCCACAATATGTTTTTTGTTAATTTATTTTTTACTTAGCGTGAAAGAGAAGAGATTATAATTACTAATTGTTTTCTCCCTTATGAACAATTGTATGAGGGCCTTCTGATAGATTGAGCAGCAAAAGAATGAAGAAAACAAAACGGAAATAATTGCAGACAATGGCAACTCTTTTTTATGTCTTACTTTCAGAAACTTATATGGCTCTTTCGAATTTCTCTTAATTGCATTTTTAAGTTTGTTGAGGATACAAATGTTTATCTCCTGTTTTGCTTCCTCTCATTTTTTTAAAGCTTTTCAGGCTTCCTTTATTGCTTAGTCTGCCAAGGTTCAACCTGCTCACCTTCCCCTGGGAAGCGTGAGAAAATGTTAAAGAGATGATTGTACGATGAAAGAGTGGACATTCACAGTATTCATCTCCTAACTTAATAAGAATAAGAAAACCTTATGGCTATAGTTTAGCAAACATTTTCCCCTTTGAAAGATACTGCAAAATCAAATTCTCTTTCATCAAACTGAATGAGATTGATAGAAAAAATACAGTATCATTTTTCTGCATGGCAGTAGCTTATACCATCATGACAAGTGCACACCAATCATCATATGCCCTTCTAATTACCTTTTACTTCTGGGGCCTTAGGATAGATTACTTCCTATCCCATCCCTTTATTGCATCCACAAGATCTTTATACAATGCAATAGTTCTATAGTAGCACAAAGCAGATCTTGCCAAGTCTCATTTTATCTTGTATTCTCCCACAGCTTTATTAAAACTATTTATTAAGGCAAGATTAATAGCAAAGCAGAATTATACAGTAGTAGAAATATATATGGGAAATATGGATTTTGCTTTCAGGAGCACTGGTGTTTATTTATATACAATTTAATGTTGGAGAGTTACTCAGTGATTTATTAAAGAATAAAAATATAGATACCAGAAAAAAACAAATACTATTATATGGATGTTGTTTATATTTTCTGAAATTCATGGAAGATATATGACTAGCCATCTCCCCACCAAAAAAACCACTCAATTTCATCACAGCTCCCTTTAATATATAATATATTTAAATGAGCAATTCTTAGCATTCCTTCCTACAGCTTTTCCAAATGTATTTTAGGAATTCTTTAACACACATGAAGAAATAAGGCATAAGCTTGGCATACTCTGAACTTACAAAGATTGCTTTCTAACATTATGTTAATACAATTCAGTATAATGTATACTTTATATTAAGCCCATGTCACACTGGCCAACGGATGCAAAAAGGACACAGCGGACGAGCAAAATGTTCCATCCGTTGTTATCCGCTCTCAAAAGGGGCAAAAATTTGCATAACCGGAGCAGATAACACGGACGCGGGGAGGATGCAGGGCGGATGCAAAGCGGATGCGGAACAGAAGCCCAGCAGATGGAAGCGGATGAGAGTGGATGGCGCATCCACTAGGCTTCCGGGGGGCCTCAGCAAAGCGGACGCAGAACGGATACAGCGGATGCACAGCGGATGCACAGCGGATGCACAGCGGATGCACAGCAGATGAAGCGGATGCACAGCGGAAGCCTAACAGATGCACAGCGGAAGCGAAACGGATGCTGAGCGTTAATTGCGCATGCAGGGGGAATGCATTGCGTAAGCCCCCCGGATATAAAGGGAAGCAGCTCGCACTTGGCCAGCATTCCGAGGAAAGACCTGCTGCTGGACACTTCGAGTTCCTTGCCTGCCCTGCCTGCATGCCTGCCTGCCAGCCTTGCTGCCAGCCTGCCTTCCAGCCAGCCTTGGTGCCTGCCTGCCTGCCTGCCTTCCTGCCAGGCTTTCTGCCAGCCTTCCTGCCAGGCTTCCTGCCAGGCTTCCTGCCAGGCTTCCTGCCAGCCTACCTGCCAGCCTTCCTGCCAGCCTACCTGCCAGCCTGCCTGCCAGGATTCCTGCCAGCCTTCGTGCCTGCCTGCCAGCCTTCATGCCTGGCTTCCTGCCAGCCTTCCTGCCAGCGTTCCTGCCAGCTTTCCTGCCAGCGTTCCTGCCAGCCTTCCTGCAAGCCTTGGTGCCTGCCAGCCTCCCTGCCAGCCAGCAACCCCACAACCATGGGGAGGAAGCGAAAGCCTCAGCAGCCTGCTGCCATCCCTGGCAAGAGGGACAGGTCCAACCTCCCACCCCCTGCCCCTGACTCTGCTTCTGCTGGGGCTTCTGCTGAAGCTGCTCCTGGCGGTGGTGCTTCTGCTGGTGCTTACTCTGTTGAAGCTGCTCCTGGTCCTGCTGGTCCTGCTCGTGCTCCTGGACTTGCTCGTCCTGCTTGTCCTGCTCGTGTTCCTGGTCATGCTCCTGCTCCTGGACTTGCTGGCCCTGCTGGTGCTTACTCTACTGCTGCTGATCCTGGTCCTGCTGGTCCTGCTGCTGCTGATCCTGCTGGTGCTGCTGCTGCTGCTGCTGATGATGATGATTATGATCCTGCTGGTGAGGATGATGATGATGATGAAGAAGATGATGATGATGATCCTGCTAGTGCTGCTGCTGCTGGTGGTGGTGTGGAGGAGCAGCCCCTACTACCTGGGAGCCCCTCTGATGAGGGCCCATCTGGTCCTGCCAAAGGGAGGAAGGGGCGTATGCAACAACGGGAGAGGAGGCAATACTGTATTGAGGAGGCGCACGAGGATGAGGTGCTGGAGTGGCTGAGACAGAACGACTATCTGTGGCGGAAGGGACACCGGCTGTACAGGGACACCAAGCCGAAGCAGGCTGCTTGGAGAGAGAGGGCGGAGAGTATGGGTTACACTTCGGAGGTGCTCCTCGGCTGGTGGAAGCACATGCACACCTGGTACGGGAAACTGCACCTGAAGAAATCCGGCCAGGACACTGTGAAGCTGACAGACAGAGAGACCTACGTCATGGCCAGGTGCAGCTTCTTGGAGGGTGAGGTCCGCCACCGAGGTGCACCAGCAGCCCCTCTCACAACCCTCTCTCTCCGGCAGCCTGCTGAGAGCCAGTCCTCTTCCGGCCGAGAGTCAGTCCCTGTCTCCAGGCAGGTTTCTGTGGAGCGTGCCACGGCGGAGAACCCACAAACAGGTGTGGTAAGCATGGTGGAGTGCGTGGAGGACTCCCTGGTGTGGTGGGAGAAAGGAGAGATCGAGTCCACCACAGTCCTAGTCACATCCACCCCTCCCAGCTCCGCCTCCACAGAAAGGCAGAAAGCCGGACAGCAGGAGGGGTAGAGCAACACTGTCCTGGTGGAGATCAGGGACACCATCTGCACCAGCATAGATCTCGTCTCTCAGCTGGTCCACACCGACTCCTCATCCTCCAACCGCAAGCCCTTCCTCACCTCAAGGACCCTCAAGGAAATGGCAGATCCACAGTGCCAGCTGGTGAAGGACCGGATCACCAAGCTGCTTCACAACCCTCCAGATCCAGAGGAACCTGCTCCCACCCAGTCCAGGTCTGCTCCTCCACCCCAGGTGATGTCCCTCCCATTCCAAGGCTTCCCACAGGCCCTCACCTACCAGGGCTATGGCTACCAGGAGGTTCAGCAGCACAGGCAGCAGCCCTTCCCAGTCCAGGCACAGAGTCATCAGGTGACACCGTTGCCACTGATTCCACTGATGCCACCGATGCCACCCACGAAAATGATGCCACCGATGCCAGCGATGCCACCCACGCCAATGATGCCACCCACGGCAGTTCTCACCCAGCTGCAGAGCAGACAGCCCCACTACACTGCTCCTTTCTCCACCCCACAGCCAAGCCCGCCCTCAGTACATCTGTCATCAGTACTGGGGCTGACACCTCATGGCATGGAGGAAGGACCTCTCAGCATCACGGGGCTGAGCCAGATGTCTGACACCTTCCTCAACACACCGTCCCCTGTTGTCCTCTCGGGGCCAGGCACTCCAGCACCACCCACCACCACAGCACCTGGACCCTTCACCCCTGAGACTGGGCACACCTGCGAGTGACCGATAAGAGTGCCAGAGACTGGGTAGCTGGCTGCCTGTGGACTTTATTTGGACACTTGACTTGGGTCATTTTTCTGTTACAGCTTATTGTTCAATAAAGTTTATCTTTGATTCACACACTTGCTTCATTTCTTTTTTTTCAATAAAGTCTTGGTGGAAACTTTTAGAAATGGTTTAAGCCTTTGCATGCTTGTGGGATGGGTTAAGATAGCAGTGGGGTGGGCAGGGATACCTGTGGAATGAGCAGGGATACCTTTGGGATGGCTAATAGCTATGGGATAGATAAACCTCCAGTGCAAGCATAGTTGGACTGTATGGTCTACCCTCCCAGGTGCCACACCTATGACCCTTTATTATCAATAACAATGTAAGCATTGATCCTCACATGTCAACACAAAAACAACCTTTTATTAAATGCCCTGTTCATTGTAGGCCCACCCAACATACATGGCCCAATCTCATCAGTGTGATGAGACAGGCTGAAGGAAGCATCCATTAAGCATCTACCATCCTGTCTTGCTACTCCACTGCTCCAGCTGGAGAGTTGCACCAGTGTTTCAGGAGGTTGCACTGCTTCTTCCCTTCCCATGAGGCTCTGTTGGGGCCTTGCACATCCTGAGTGTCGATCAGGTTTCGCCCTTGCCTCCATTCCCCAGGCTCCATGTCCCCATTGCCTTGATGGAGGTCCACAAGCCTGTTCTGCAACACTGGGTAGCAGGTGCGCATGAGATTGTGCAGGATGCAGCAAGTTTCCACGATCCTCCTCACGGTCTGTGGGCAATGCTGCATGGTGGTGAGAAGTACCTGGAACCTGTTGGCCAGGATGCCAAAGGCGTTCTCCACCACCCGCCTTGCCCTGGACAGCCTGTAGTTGAAGATCCTCTCTTCACGGGTGAGGAGTCTGGAGGTGTAGGGCTTCATGAGGTACGTTCTGAGGGAGAAGACGTCATCCCCCACGATGAAGTAGGACACATCTTGCGTGTCATTGGGCAGGGGTTCTGGATCTGGGAAGCCCATGATGAGGTTGCCTTCCAGCCCCTCCTTGAGGTGACTGGCATTGTATACCTGGGCATCTGAAGATGAGCCGTAGCCTTAAGCATCGATGTACATGAACTTGTAGTCAGCATCGACCATGGCGAAGAGGACGATGCTGAAGAAGCCCTTATAGTTGAAATAAGTGGACCCCGACTTGGCTGGTGCTTTGCAGGCCACGTGCTTGCCATCTATGGCTCCAACAGTGTGGGGGAAGTTCCACCTCTGATACCACTGCTCTGCAACTTTCTTCCATCCTTCTTCAGTGGAGGGGCACTGGAGGAGCTCCTCCTTGTATTCTTCGATGATGGCCTGCACCACTTCTCTGACCACAATGCTGATGGTGTTG
Source organism: Laticauda colubrina (assembly GCA_015471245.1). Lineage (NCBI taxonomy): Eukaryota > Metazoa > Chordata > Lepidosauria > Squamata > Elapidae > Laticauda > Laticauda colubrina. The sequence continues at coordinate 73,808,814 of BLBF01000002.1, forward strand.
TGTGGCACCCTCCAGCCGTACTGCATGCTCCTGTCGGTGGTCCCTGAGGCTAGGTGGTGCAGAGTCAGTGCCACCTTGAGCCCAGGTTCCAGGCTGGGCCGGAAGTTGGTGTTTGCCTTGGTCAACCTGGGTGTCAGGCGCTGCACAACTTCATCAAACATGGCTGGAGGCATCCTCATGAAGTTCTGGAACACACCAGTGTCTTCGTTCCTGAGCTCCACCATCAGCTTGTTGTACAGTCCATACTCTGCTCTTCTCCCAATCCATTTTCGTACCCAGACGTTTCTTGTCTGACTCTTTTTCTTCCCGTAGTAGAGTTCACAGAGCCTGTAGATGGCTTTGCACTGTTGCGGAAGGATGGTGGCTGCCAAAAGGATTGTGTTACGATCCACGGTGGACATGACTGGATGCTGTGGAAGAGGAAGAGTCAGCTGAAGGCTGCAGAGGTCTGCACAGGTGGGCTGCTGGTCTGAAAGTGAGATGCAGACGAGTTGCTCCCCCTTTTTATAGGCAGTATAGGTGTCCCTTTGCATCCTTTAGGTATCCTCTAGGCATCCTCTTGACATCCTTAATATCTGAGATAGGTCCCCTCTGCGAACGTTTTTTCCATTTTAAACACTTTGTTTCCATGCTGCATCCATTCTGCATCCGTTCTGCATCTGTTCCTCATCCGTTCCGCTTTCTCCCTGCGTCCGAGCGGATGCGAATTGCGCGGATGCGCAGCGGATGTCTTGCGGATATAGCGGATGCGTAACGGATGCGTAACGGATTCGTAGCAGATGCGTCGCGGATGCAGAATGGACGAACTCGATACATTTTCCACGCAAAAGTTTTGGGCAACCCAAAACTTTTGGAGCAGATGAAACGTCAATAAACGGATGCTGGATGGATAGAAAGGAAGCAAAACGGAGGCAGTGAGTACATCGCTTTTTTGAAAGGATGGCAAGCTTTTTTGCCCATTTTACATCCTCTTTGCATCCGTTGGTTCAGTGTGACATGGGCTTTACCTGTTTGCCTGAAATATTCAAAAGATCATGATGGGGCTGGTCCTGGAAATGTAAGGTAAGTTGGGAAGAAGATCTAAAGCTCATCTGGGCAAGTCCTTTCATCTCTAGCACCTCCTCACATCCCACAGAGAAGATATGTAGTAAATGTCACAAAGGTGCTTTTTCCAAAAGGCAGCTGGACTTTCTTGTTTCTTTTTTTCTTTTGAAAACATTTTGCTTCTCATCCAAGAAGCTTCTTCAGTTCGGAAGTTCAGTTCTTTAAGGAGATTCTTAGATAAGAAGCAAAATGTTTCCAAGTGGGGAAAAAAATGAAGAAAGCATCTTTGGGACAACCACCATAACCTGAATGATTGAGAACCTCCATAGAAATATGTAGTGAATCTGAATCTCTTCTGTTTCAGCCAATACATCAGAAGATATTCATATTCACTACAGATTTTCTCCACAGGGAAGGAGGGAATGTGATTCCTGTCTTTTCAGTGAACCTCCTACACTTGTCTATGGAGATTCTCAGTCATCAAAGTCATGGTTGTCCCAAAGGTGCTTTTTCAAGAGGCAACTGGACTTTCTGGGTTGGTTTTTTTGTTTTTTTTTTTGGGGGGGGGAAGATGTTTCGCTTCTTATCTAAGAAGTTTCTTCAGCTCATGAGAAGCGAAACTTCTTCAAAGAAAAAACAGAAAGTCTACTTGCCTCTTCAAAAAGCACCTTTGGGACTCCTACATTTATCTTTTCACCAGATGCAAGTAATGATCCTGAGGGGGAAATAAGATGGATAAGAATGCTACTTTTCCAAGTCAAAATGTTTTGTGATCATGTAAGAGCAAACATATTTATGAGCACTAGATGTCCTTCTCTTCCAGCTTTTGTTCAAGTTTGTCTTCTTAACAAAATAGAAATATAGTTGATAAAAACTCATCTCAATCCAAATGCATATCAATCTGCTTTTGCATCATATTGAAGTATTTCATAAAGAAAATGGCTCCAGTCCTTTTCATTTCTGTCTTTACAAAGCAACACACGCTTAGAGTTTTAAATATTTGAAATATGTCTGACTTAACTGTAGTACTTTCTTCCCAAAGGAAGTTTTTCTTTATATGCTATCATGCACATGAAGTATTTCATCACTGCTACATTTATGCAGGCATCTGGAATAGCCTTCTGTTATTTACCACCTTTTGCTTGGCAATTACTTCTTACCACAGATGACCAGTGGAGGAGCAATTTGCATTTCTTATTTAAAAGGACCACAGGTGGAACAGAAGAGACTATATTGCTAGAAAGAAACATTTTCTTTTTGAAAAGTTGCCATCCACACAAATTCACAGGCAATTGTCCTCCTGGAGGCTGATCTTTACCTGCTGCTCTCCATTCTAAGCCATCAAAGTACCAGTTAAAAGCCTCATGCCCAATTTTCATGAAGCCTGCTTTAAAAGTGGATATGAAACAACTACAAGTTCCAAAATTTCCTCTAAAACCAGAACCTCAAGCCTATATACTTTGTGGGGAAACAAAATACAATGCTTTATTAGGAGAGCAAAATGTGACTCATTTTTAGTGATCTAATTCATCATACTGCTATGCTCACCCCATTTCTCCCAATTCCCACCGACCACTTTCAGGTTCAGAATGTACTTAATCTGTGTCATCTATACATGGAAGAAAATAATGTTCGGATAATTTTCTTATTTCTTCTATAAGTGTGGGAAATTCCATAAATTGGGAGTTTTTCTTGACTGTGCAATTAATGGTGGCATCCAGGATACCACTGGTTCATTTCATCATGTCTCTGTTTTGCAAGTTGAGAAATGGTATTATGTTTTTGTCAAGGAATATTTTTTGATGTGCTTGTTGATTTTGTGGTCTGGATTATGCTCTCTTTCAGTTTTAGGGTTGACAGTTGGCCAAAAAAATTCATCCCCATAACATGTGCTTTCCACAGATTCAGAAGTGACAGATATTGTCTATACCACCTTGCAAAGCTTTCTGAAGCACATGTTTCATAGTTTTTCACGTCCATTTAGACTGGAAATAACCCAGGGTTGAGCGCCTCTCACTAATTTCTTCCAATCAAAAGCAAATTACATCATTGTTTTACAGGAAAACAAATGGTACATGATTGACAACTATCTCATTTGGAATGCTATGGTGTGCAAATATTGCCTTTAGGCTAGCAACAACAGCTACGATAAATTTTAGCCTACAATTATGAGACGGTTGTCGTATAAAACATACTGAAAATTTTCTCATAAGCATATATTTTTTTCAGTCAAAAAGTTAAGAGGTCAACAAGGATGGAGTTCACACTTAACTATTTCTACCTTACCTTTTGTTGACCTCTTTTTTAATAGTCTTTTATTTTTCCAAGCATCAGGCAACGTTTCTTGTCTTTGCTCATGTGTCCAACATATTTAAACATCGGCTTCATTATTAGTGCTTCTAGAAATCTGATTTTACTTCTTCTAGTATTGAATGATTCCCCCCCTCCACTTGTTGCAGTAAAATATAATCTTGGACATTCAAAGGTATCAATTTTGTATCAAGTTTTCTTTGTCAAGCTTCACAGCCATATTTGACAATTGGACAAAGTTATACAAGATAAATAAAACCAAAACTTGGCTAGTATATATTCTACAACAAAATAATTTCTCTAGCTATAATTACCTGCCTTGAAGTGGAAAAGTTAAGCACCACCTCACCAGCAACTTCATCCTTTGTGTCCAATAATGAGGTTTTTGGTAGCATCCTATTTGCTGAAAGTTTTTTTTTCTGCTTCATCCTAGCAATCTCCTGGGTGCTGGCACTCACAGTAGGTTTTCCTACAGTCTTTTGTCCTCCTTGGTTCTTTGTCACTCTTTCTCTCTCAAAAAATATATATATGGAATTAATTGAAAAAGACTTGGAAAAAATTGGAACTCTGATCTTCTATATGTTGATAGAAGCAAGACTACTTTATGCACAAAGATGGAAAGACATTTTGATTCCTGCCATGGACAAATGGCTGCAAAAGTTGATGGAGTCAGCAGAGATGGCTAAATTGATCATTTTGATCAAAGAAAAGAATATAAGTACTTTTGTTTCTATTTGGAAACTGCTTCTAAACTTTGTGCTTGAGGAGGGGGAAAAATGAAACGTTGATTTTGGTTTTTACTGATTAGATTGATCTGTTGTTATAGAAACAGCTAGTTTATATTATTATGGAAAAGTTAAAAAATGAAGTTCAATGTTAATGTCTTATTCTACTGCAACAGAGGGAATCAGAAGTCATTTTTTTACTTCCTTTCCCTTCTTTTCCACACTTCTCTCTTCCCCTTCCCCTCCACTTTGTTTTCTCCTACTCGCTTTTGTATTTTTGTATTTTATACTATGAACTAATAAAAACAACACTCTAAAATAATAATAGAAAAGACTGGAAGACTTTTGAATAATATAAAAAACTGTCTACATCAATTCATATTTGAGATTGGGATTAAAATTTATCTACCAATAATTTATTAAAAGACACAACTATTTGAATCTAGTGGAAGACATCTTAATCTACAGAAATCCCTTTTCTGGTGAACTGGGATTAAACTAACTTGGACAGGATAAAGAGTAATGAAACTGGTTTTATGACTTGCAGCAACTGGTGCATTATGACAGCCTTTTTTCATGACGAAAAGATAAATACTGTGGCACCTCTTAACAGTACTAATATACTTAAATCTAGGCAAACAGCAAAGTCTCTTTCTTTCTGTCTTTTATACCACCACCTTCCTCCTCCTCCTCCTCCTCCTCCTCCTCC
>BLBF01000002.1:73813701-73824559 GCA_015471245.1 Laticauda colubrina
CCTCCTCCTCCTCCTCCTCCTCCTCCTCCTCCTCCTCCTCCTCCTCTTCCTTGCCATTTTCTATCCACTGCAGGATGAAGGTCTCTTTGGCATGTTTCCAACCAACACAATTCTGAGCTTTCTATTTGCCAATTGAGCCCACAATATTTGCTGATGTCATTGATACATCTTGTTTTAGGTGTCTTTCACATGGACATTTTTTGTCAAGTGGGATCCATTCTATGACTTCTTTGGTCCACCTGCCATCAGTTCTTCTTACTATGGGACTAGCCCATTTCCATTTCAGTTCTTTAACTCCTTTGATGATATTGTGCTTTTGTTCATTCTGTAACCTAATGTCTTCTCTAAGACAAGATAGAAAGACCCACATGTGAATTAGAGAACAAACTAAAGTGTCTTTTGTGTAGCCGTCAGTAAATTCAAATAAAATAAGGCTAACCTCAAACTTGCTCCTTTACAGCTTATGGTGGATACAGAAATGCTCTTGACTGTTTTCTTTAAATAGCAATTGGTTAAGAGAAAATTGGAAAGTCCTATTCATACAAGAGAAAGTGTTTGTTATAGGCATAAAGCCAGTATATTAATTCAGATGAAAATGGCTAGACATACATCTGATATGTGTCTATGTACATATAGGGGAACACACATTCATACGCATGCATCCTGTTCCAGACTATAAAACTAGCCTTTTTAATGCATTTGGTGTAATGTTGAAAGAATACAACATTACTGAATGAACAGTCTTAAAGGAATTATGGGAAATGAATGAACAGCTACACCACAGGTGGTATTGCTAAACAACAAAACAAATTTTAAAGAATAATAAAATTGGATTGAGATTTGTAAACTAAAAGAATGATTATATTGAAATATTGGAATGGATGAAGAACACCATGTAATGGAGTGATAATGTTCAGTCTAATAGCTATTACTGAAACACTGTACAGCAGTAACTAACTTTGTGGATTACAAGAAGAAAATATTAATCCACCTGAAAAAATGATAGTGAGTGATTTGAATTTTTACTTAGCAATCCCACAGTGAGATTTATTTATAAATTTATTTACATGGGAATAAATTATTTATTAAATTCAGTGGGATTTAATTCTGTGTAAACATATACAGGATTGCAGAATATTTTACATATTATTATTAATGCTGTAAAATTCAACATTTCAAAATAATTTGCATCTTTATAATATTCATGGTTTGAAGTTATATTGTTTTTAATATTTAAGCATAAAACTTAAAAACTGTTGACTCCTACAATATAAATGTATATAAAAAGCAGAGCCACATTTCCACAGTTTGTGCAGAATGTTGTTGCCCATCCTATAAACTCAAAAATTCTAGAAAATGATGGATTGAGACTGTTTTTTCTATGACCACAACCAGTTTTTTTTAAAGAATTAGATCAGAGACATTATTCATTTAAGTTCTTGGTGCTCTCTGACCTTGATTGGTTTCTTACAGACTTTTCATTACCCTAACTAGGTAACATCATCAGTGCTAGTCACTACTACTAATGATGTTACCTAGTTTGGATAATTAAACCTCCGCAAGAAAACCACCAACTCAGAGAGCACCAAGGACCCCTCATTTCAACCCTTTATTGGCTATTTAATTTCCTTCACATTGGAGGAAGAGAGTACGGTAATGTTCTGAATCAACATTAAGAGTTGTAAATCTAATCTTATGAAGCTTCTCCTCCAGAAATATCAAATTGCTAACTAGAGCATACAAAACTTTTGCTCGACCAGTACTCGAATATAGCTCTTCAGTCTGGAACCCGCACTGTATATAGGACATTAATACAATTGAGCGAGTCCAGAAGTATTTCACTAGAAGAATATTACACTCCCCTGCTCACAACAGAATAACCTATATCACCAGGATTGAGATTTGGGGCTTGGACAACCTTGAACTACAGAACCTATGGTTAGACTTAAGTGTAGCACACAAAATTATCTGCTACAATGTCTTACAGTCAATGACTACTTCAGCTTCAACCACAACAATACATGAGCTCACAACAGATACAAACTCAATGTAAACCGTTTCAAACTTGATTGCAGAAAGTATGACTTCAGCAACAGAGTGTCAATGTCTGGAATGCACTACCTGACTCTGTTGTTACATCCTCAAACTATCCATTATTGACCTTAGCCCATTCCTAAGAGGTCTGTAAGGGGTGTGCATAAGTGCACCATCGTGCCTACCATCCCTGTCCTATTGTCCCCATTTATTTGTACCTATTTCCTGTATTCTTGCTCATGTTTATACTTATACCTATTATCTTGTGAGCTATTGACAAATAAAATAAATAAATAAACAAAACTTCCTGCTGTATCATCCGTTGACTTTCTACAGAACAAATGAAGAGGAACAGGTAGCCTGGCACCATTGGGAAGCACAGAAGGCTGCATAGAGAAATAAAAAAGGCAACTATGTCCCTTCTTTTTTCATTGTTAGCCATCCTAATTGCTGCTCTGGACCCAAAGTTATGTTTTCCTAATTGGTACCATATACTGATGGGATGGGCATAAAATTGGGAGCTACTGGATCATTACTGGGAAGATGGCACAAAGTTTTAGAAGAACAGTCTATTAATAATAATAATGTTTCTACGTTGCTTGCAAATGCTCATTCTGGGGAAAATTTGAGAAAGGCCCAATTGCCCAAGAATTTGTGCAAAGTATTAGGAATTTCTACAATTTAATTTGAAAAGCTTTGAATAAATGGGATGTTCTCTCCTGTTCTGAAAACCTTCCACAGAAAACTTGGTGTCTGATTATATATGCATTAAACGTATTTTCCCTTTGCTCTTCTTAAACTGAATTGTTCAAAGCAGGTTGCAAAATATAAAAACAGACCCAATAGTCACAATCTTTTTTTTTTATATTTAAACGTAATTGCAATAAGTAAAAGGAAAATTTAAAAATACCTCCATAATAATCAATGAATGAAATTATAATGAAATGTTGTGCATTTCTTCTGAAAAATAAGGTAAATGTATACAAGATTGTAGCCTTAAGTAAGAACTTAAGATGCTTGTTTAAAAAGAAATATGTAGCATGAAATAAATCAAGAAGAAAATCATCTAAAGGCCCTGTCACACTGGCTGACGGGTGCAAAACGTTTGTAAAAAGGAAACAGCGGACAAGCAAAATGTTCCATCCGTTGTTATCCGCTCTCAAAAGTGCCCTGAATTTGCATAACCAGAGTGGACAACACGGAAAGAAATGGACGGGGGGAGGACGTAGGGCGGATGGAAAGTGGATGCTCCACGGAAGCCGAGCGGATGGAAGAGGATGGAAGCAGATGGCACATCTGCAAGGCTTCCGGGGGAGCACAGCAAAGCGGACGCGGAACGGAAAGAGTGGATGCAGAGCAGATGCCGAGCGGATGAAGCGGATGCAGAGCAGAAGCCTAGCGGAAGCCTAGCGGGTGCCTAGCGGATGCCTAGCATTCATTGCGCATGCGAGGAGGATGCATTGCATCAGCCGCGTGGATATAAAGGGAAGCATCTCCCAAGCAGGTCACCATTCAGAGGAAAGACCTGCTTCCAGACACAGCTTGCCAGCCAGCCAGCCAGCAACCAACAACCATGGAGAAGAAGAGGAAGCCTGTGCCATCTGCTGCCAGCACTGGCAAGAGGGACAGGGCCACCCTCCCATCCCCTGGCCCTGATGCTGCTTCTGCTGGGGCTTCTGCTGCCCAGGTTCGCTCTTCTGGTGCTGGGGCTTCTGCTGATGCTGCTTCTGGTGGTGGTGCTTCTGCTGAGGCTGCTTCTGGTGCTGGTGCTTCTGCTGGTGCTTACTCTGCTGGCACTGCTCCTGGTGCTGGTGCTTCTGCTGGTGCTTACTCTGCTGGTACTGCTCCTGGTCCTGCTGGTGCTCCTGGTCCTGCTGGTGCTCCAGGTCCTGCTGGTCCTGCTGGTCCTGCTGGTGCTCCTGGTCCTGCTGGTGCTCCTGGTCCTGCTGGTCCTGGTCCTGGTCCTGTCCTGGTCCTGGTCCTGGTCCTGGTCCTGCTGATGCTGCTGGTGCTCCTGGTGCTGCTGGTGCTGCTAGTGCTGCTGCTGCTGCTGCTGCTGGTGGTCCTGCTGGTCCTGCTTTTTCTGCTACTGTTGTTTCTGCTGCTACTGCTGCTGGTGGTATGGAGGAGCAGTCCCTACAACTTCAAAGCCCCTCTGATGAGGGCCAGATGGCCCTGCCAAAGGGAGGAAGAGGCAGACGCATGAACGGGAGAGGAGGCAACACACAATCGAAGAGGAACATGAGGAGGAGGTGCTGGAGTGGCTGAGGGAGAATGAATATCTTTGCCGGAAGGGACACAGGCTCTATCGAGACACCAAGAGGAAGCAGGCTGCTTGGAGAGAGAAGGCGGAGAGCCTGGGCTACACTTCAGAGGTGCTCCTCGACTGGTGGAAGCACATGCACACCTGGTACGGGAAGCTGCACCTAAAGAAATCTGGCCAGGCCGCAGTCAAGCTGACAGACCGGGAGGCCTATGTGATGGCCAAGTGCAGCTTCTTGGAGGGTGAGATCCGCCACCGAGGAGCAGCCCCTCTCACAACCCTCTCTCTCGGGCAGCCTGCTGAGACCCAGTCCTCTTCTGGCAAAGAGTCAGCTCCTGTGTCCAGGCAGGTATCTGTGGAGCGTGCCATGACGGAGACCCCCCCGACAGCTATAGTACCCCTGGCGGAGCACGTGGAGGACCCCCTGATGCAGTGGGAGAAAGGAGATGGCACTTCCACAACAGCCCAACCCGCATACACCCCCAGCTCCACCTCCACAGAAAGGCAGAGAGGCAGACCGGAGGGGCAGAGCCACACTGTCCTGCTGGAGATAAGAGACAACATCAGGAGCAGCGTAGATCTCCTCTCTCAGCTGGTACACACCGACACCCCATCCTCCAACCGCAAGCCCTTCCTCACCTATGTCAACCAGACCCTCATGAACATGTTGGAAACACAGTACCAGGTGGTGAAGGACAGGATCACCGATCTTCTTCACAACCCTCCAGACCAAGATGAACCTGCTCCCACCCAGTCCAGGCCTGCTCCTCCACCCCAGGTGATGTCACTGCCCTTCCAAGGCTTTCCACAGGCCCTCCCCTACCAAGGCTATGGGTACCAGGAGGTCCAGCAGCACAGGCAGCCCTTCCCAGTCCAGGCACAGGTACATCGGATGCCACCGGTGCCACTGATGCCACTGAGGCCACCCATGCCACCCACGCCACTGATGCCACCAACGTCAGTCCTCACCCAGCTGCAGACCAGACAGCCCCACTACACTGCTCCTTCCTCCACCCCACAGCCAAGCCCGGCCTCAGTACAGTATTGTACGGTATTGAGGCTGACACCCCATGTCATGGAGGAAGGGGCTCTCAACATCACGGGGCTGAGCCAGCTGTCTGAGAGCTTCCTCCACACACCGTCCTCTGTTGTCCTCTCGGGGCCAGGCACCCCAATGCCGCCTCAGACCAGCACTCCAGCAGCAGCCACCTCCACAGCACCTGGACCCTTCACCCCTGAGACTGGGCACACCTCCGAGTGACCAAGAAGAGTGCCAGAGACTGGGTGGCTACCTGTTGACTTTATTTTTGCTTTGGACACTTGACTTGGGTCATTTTTCTTTTACAGCTTGTTATTAATAAAGATTATTTTTGCTTCACACACTTGCTTCATTTATTTTTGTCAATAAAGTCTTGGTGGAAACTTTTAGAAATGGTTTAAGCCTTTGAATGCTTGTGGAATGGGTAAGGATAGCAGTGGGATGGGTAATAGCTGTGGGATGGGCAGGGATACCTGTGGGATGGGCAGGGATACCTTTGGGATGGGTAATAGCTGTGGGATAGATAAACCTCCAGTGCAAGCATAGTGGGACTGTATGGTCCACCCTCCCGGGTGCCACACCTATGCCCCTTAATTATCAATAATAATGTAATCAATCATCCACACATGTCAACATAAACATAACTCTTTATTAAATGCCCTGTTCATTGTAGGCCCACCCAACATACATGGCCCAATCTCATCAGTGTGATGAGACAGGCTGAAGGAAGCATCCATTAATCATCTATCATCCTGTCTTGCCACTCCACAGCTCCAGCTGGGGAGTTGCACCAGTGTCTCAGGAGGTTGCGCTGCTTCTTCCCTTCACGTGAAGCTGTGTTGCGGCCTTGCACATCCTCAGTGTCTATCAGGTTTCACTCTTGCTTCCATTCCCCAGGTTTCATGTCCCCATTGCTTTGTTGGAGGTCCGCGAGCCTGTTCTGCAACACTGGGTAGCAGGTGCGCATGAGATTGTGCAAGATGCAGGAAGCTTCCACGATGTTCCTCACAGTCTCTGGACGATGCTGCATGGTGGTGAGAAGTACCTGGAACCTGTTGGCCAGGATGCCAAAGGCATTCTCCACCACCCGCCGTGCCCTGGACAGGCTGTAGTTGAAGATCCTCCCTTCACGGGTGAGGAGTTTGGAAGTGTAGGGCTTCATGAGGTAGGTTCTGAGGGAGAAGGCATCATCCCCCACGATGGGCAGGCGGTCTGGATCTGGGTAGCCCATGATGACGTTGCGTTCCAGCCCCTCCTTGAGGTGACTGGCGTTGTATACCTGGGCATCTGAAGCTGACCCATTGCCTGAAGCATCGATGTACATGAACTTGTAGTCAGCATCGACCATGGCGAAGAGGATGATGCTGAAGAAGCCCTTGTAGTTGAAGTAAGTGGAACCCGACTTGGCGGGCGCTTTGCAGGCCACGTGCTTGCCATCGATGCTCCAACGGTGTGTGGGAAGTTCCACTTCTGATACCACTGCTCTGCAACTTTCTTCCAGCCTTCTTCACTGGAGGGGCACTGGAGGAGCTCCAACAGGTATTCTTCGATGATGGCCTGCACCATTTCTGACCACAATGGTGATGGTGTTGTGTGGCACCCTCCAGCCGTACTGCATGGTCCTGTAGGTGGTCCCTGAGGCCAGGTGGCGCAGAGTCAGTGCCACCTTCAGCCCAGGGTCCAGGCTGGGCCAGATGTTGGTGTTTGCCTTGGTCAACCTGGGTCTCAGCCGCTCCACAACTTCGTCAAACATGGCTGGAGGCATCCTCATGAAGTTCTGGAATGCCCGAGTGTCTTCATTCCTCAGCTCCACCATCAGCTTGTTGTACAGTCCGTACTCTGCTCTTCTCCCGATCCATCTTCGGAACCAGATACTTCTTGGCCGCCTCCTTTTCTTCCTGTAGAACAGTTGAAAGAACCTGTAGATGGCTTTGCGCTGTTGCAGAATGATGCTGGCTACCAACAGGACTGTGTTACGATCCATGGTGGACATGACTGGATGCTGTGGAAGAGGAAGAGCCAGATGAAGGCTGTAGTGGTCTGCACAGCAGGGCTGATAGACTGAAAGTGAGATCCAGGTTAGTTCTTCCCCCTTTTCATAGGCAATATAGGTTTTCCACTAGGTGTCCTTTTGCATCCTCTAGGCATCCTGCAGACATCCTAAATATCTGAGATAGGTCCCCTCTGCGAATGTTTTTTCTGTTTTAAATGCTTTGTATGCGAGCTGCATCCGCTTTCATCCTTTCTCTGTCCATGCTACTAACGCTGCATGTCCATTCCGCGTCCGTTTCACTTCCTCCCTGTGTCCGTTTTCCGCTGGAGTGGATTTGAGTTGCGCGGATGCGCAGAGGATGCCTAGCGGACATAGCGGATGCGTAACGGATGACGACGGATGTAGAACGGATGTTCCCCGTATGCGTTGCGGATGCAGAACGGACACGTTGGATACATTTTCCGTTCAAAAAGTTTTGAGCAGCTCAAAACGTTTTGAGCGGATGGAACCTCAGTCGACGGATGCTGGATGGATAGAGAGGATGAAAAACGGATGCAGTGAGTACAGAATGGATGAAGTGCGTTAACCAATGGATGGCAGGTGTTTCTGTCTGTTTTACATCCTCTTTCCATCTGTTGGTGCAGTGTGACATGGGCTTAACCTCTTGAAGTATTATTGCTTCACATTTCATATAAATAACATTAGTAAAATTTTGATTTTTGGAGAGAAAATATAATCTAAAAAAATAAATAAAATCTAGATGGACAGTAAAAGTAGCAACAGCATAATCAGATCTACTAAGAAAATGCTTTTTAACCTTTATTCTTAACATAAATCATGAGGCTCATTTTTCACAGTCTTCTTTCTATAGAATTCAATTAAAGGTCAGATTTCTAATAGGGAACCTAATTATTAATGTATTACCATTTTTAAATTATTAAAGAGTTAATATATTTGCATAACGGATAAAGAAAATGCCCAATGACAACTTTTGTGTCATATGAAGAACTTTCATATATGTTTAATCAATGTCTTTTTAATATTCTCAGATAATCTGTCTTTTAATCATTCTGTCAATCCTCCAAAGATATATCTAAGATATATTTAAAATTAGCATTGTCATTCATCAGTGGGGAAATAGTAATCTTTGTGATGGTAAGCCAAATAAAACCGTTTATCCAACACTTTGGAATTTTGAAAACAGAGAACATACTCCCAAATTTAGACTGTAAAAATAAAACAGAGAGAAAGATATTTGTTTAACCTCTATCACACACTTTTAAAAGTATGCTCTATTTCAGTAGGTTTTAGAAGCCTACTGTTTTTCAAAGTCCCCCCAAAAACGAATCCAGAGGAAAATATGTATCTTCTTTATGCAGTGCTATGACACTGAATGTGTCAGGCATGAACAACCAAGGCTTGCATATGTAAAGTTCAAACTGACTTCTACATTGTTTTCTGCCTGTTATACAGGTATCACCCCAGACTATCGGCTTTCACGTGGGAACTACTAAAGAAGGCTCTAAGGCATTCAGGGAGGGTCAGACCTAACTAATCCATTGTGGTTATTTGGAGAGCCTATGCTAAATCTGCACATGAGCCCCTCCTCCCAGCCAAAATGGTTGTTCTCCAATTGAATGTCAATGATGTCTCAGGACCCTCCAGGAAATCAAAAAGCAGCTTGGGCTTCATAATTCTGGGCCTATCATCTAGCAAAGCTCTTTAGTAGTCCTGATTATTATCTTCATTTTTTTATTATTTTTTTCTTTTCCAGCCTGTCTTTCTAGCTGTGACTAAAGCCCCTGTCACACTGCACCAACGGATGCAAAGAGGATGTAAAACGGACAAAAAGGCTTGCCATCCATTGGTTAACGCAATGTACTCACTGCCTCTGTTTTGCTTCTTCTCTATCCGTCCAGCATCCGTCTATTGATGTTTCATCCACTCAGAAAGTTTTGAGCTGCCCAAAACTTTTGCGTGGAAAATGTATCCAATTAGTCCGTTATGCATCCACTACGTATCCATTCTGCATCCGTTACACATCCGCTATATCCGCTAGGCATCCGCTGCGCATCCGCGCAACTCGCATCCGCTCGGATGCAGGGAGGAAGTGGAATGGAAGCGGAACGGATGCAGAACGGATGCAGCACGGAAACAAAGCGTTTAAAATGGAAAAAACGTTCGCAGAGGGGACCTATCTCGGATATTTAGGATGTCTACAGGGTGCCTAGAGGATGCCTAGAGGATGCCTAGAGGATGCAAAGGGACACCTATACTGCCTAGAAAAAAGGGGAGCAACACATCTGGATCTCACTTTCAGAACAGCAGCCCTGCGCTGCGGACCTCTGCAGCCTTCATCTGCCTCTTCCTCTTCCACAGCATCCAGTCATGTCCACCGTGGATTGTAACACGGTCCTTTTGGCAGCGACCATCCTTCTGCAACAGTGCGAAGCCATCTACAGGCTCTGTGAACTCTACTACGGGAAGAAAAAGGGGCGGCCAAGAAGCATCTGGGTACGAAGATGGTTCCCCAGAAGAGCAGAGGACGGACTGTACAACAAGCTGATGGTGGAGCTCAGGAGCGAAGACACTCGGGCATTCCAGAACTTCATGAGGATGCCTTCAGCCATGTTTGACGAAGTTGTGCAGCGCCTGACACCCAGGTTGACCAAGGCAAACACCAGCTTCCGGCCCAGCCTGGACCCTGGGCTCAAGGTGGCACTGACTCTGTGCCACCTGGCCTCAGGGACCACCTACAGGAGCATGCAGTACGGCTGGAGGGTGCCACCCAACACCATCAGCATTGTGGTCAGAGAAGTGGTGCAGGCCATCATCGAAGAATACAAGGAGGAGCTCCTCCAGTGCCCCTCCACTGAAGAAGGATGGAAGAAAGTTGCAGAGCAGTGGTATCAGAGGTGGAACTTCCCACACACCGTTGGAGCCATCGATGGCAAGCACGTGGCCTGCAAAGCGCCAGCCAAGTCGGGGTCCACTTATTTCAACTACAAGGGCTTCTTCAGCGTCATCCTCTTCGCCATGGTCGATGCTGACTACAAGTTCATGTACATCAATGCTTCAGGCAGCAGCTCATCTTCAGATGCCCAGGTATACAACGCCAGTCACCTCAAGGAGGAGCTGGAATGCAACCTAATCGTGGGCTTCCCAGATCCAGACCCCCTGCCCAACGACACACAAGATGAAGCAAGTGTGTGAATCATAAATAGACTTTATTAACAACAAGCTATAAGACAAAAATGAGTCTCTGGCACTCCTCTTGGTCGCTCAGTCTCAGGGGTGAAGGGTGCAGGTGCTGTGGAGGTGGCTGGTGCTGGAGTGCTTGTCATCAGCTCCTCCAGAAGCAGAAGCAGCAGAAGCCCCAGCCCCAGAAGAGCGAGCCCATGCTGCAGAAGCCCCAGCAGAACCAGAGTGAGGGCCAGGGGGCGGGATGGTAGCACTGTCCCCCTTGCAAGGGCTGGCAGCAGATGGCTGAGGCTTGCTGCGCTTCCGCATGGTTGTGGGGTTGCTGGCT
>BLBF01000002.1:73849559-73867357 GCA_015471245.1 Laticauda colubrina
TCCCTGAGTGAAGTCATTGTCTGGCAGTAGCCTATGGAGAATAATGAAGTGGTATGCTCTCTCTGAGCCTTTTAGTTTGGATAGTTCATTGTAATGCACACTCAACAGAAATGGTTAGTCCTTGGATATTAGCAAAGATGGTTGGTCTTCTGTCTCTTAAAAGAGAATTTAACCAAGTTTTCTTCCCAGCTCCGTTCAAAGCTGGTACTTTTCGCATTTCCAAATGCCTAGAGATGGATATAGAATCACATGATCAGTTCTGTTTTGTCCTAGTCATGAAGTGCTATTTCTGACATTCATGGAACCATGAGCATCTAATCCTCTGGAACAGCTCTTATAAAAACAGTAATGGTTGGGATGTCATTAGACTATATTGGCAATTAATTTACCAAATGATCAATGGAGAGAATGTCCTTTTCCTTCTATTTCTGGTTTATTTATGCGTTCCCATTAATTATGCCTAATTTTCAGGTGGCACTTTTCCCCCTTAATGTAATTCAATTTAAGCATATCTTTCCAGAGACTTATTAATAGGTAGGTCATTTATATTGTGTAGCACAAATATTTTATAATCCACTAATCTTGACAAAAAGGCAATGCCTTGCTAATAAAAAATGTATGAGGAGTAATGGGTCCCTATTAATAACTTATTAGGTCAAATCACACAGTTTGAAGTGTCTATTACACTTTAATTTTATCTGATTTCTTTCTTTGGAACCTGTAACTCTTTATCTAGTTATTGATATTATTTTGAATCCAGCCTGTTGGATCATTGACCTCCCAAATCCCAATCTGCTAGAAAATATTTCTTTTAGTTCATGGCCAATGAAGACTTGTACGAAAAGTATAAGGGCCTAGACTAATATTCAGATTTTGGTTTCCTTTCTAAAGATTATCTCTTAGTTAGTGCAGTTGGAAATCAGTTATTTCTTTGCTAAGAAGAAGATAGACTATTTTTCAAACCAGTTGTTTTTCTAATGAGCTTCCTTTTCTAATAACAGCATTAAAACTTTTATCAATCGCCTATTTTACCCAGATTATACTTTTCCCAGTATAATCAATTCAGATCTTCCTGAGAAAATGCATTTTGGGAAATAATCTCAAATTAGGGTGTGTTTCTACATCCATTCTCTCTTTTTTATTTAATTTATGCATTGAAAGAAAAAAAAAGGAATGAAAAGAAAAGAGAACACAGGATAGGGTAGGAGAAGAGAGGAAAAGAGAAGAATCTGAGTTGTGTAAAATTTGCAGAAGTCTGCACTCACTCTTTCACACACACTGGGGCAAAATAAGTTGTCATTCCTAGAAATTACTCACTAGAAATGCTTTAAAAATGCTTTAAAGATACGACTGCTTAGGATAAAGTCAAAACACCATTGGTGGTCACTTTTTAAAGAGCCCTCTGCTGTCTTTATCTTTAAAGGAGACTTGGAATGAATAGGCCTCCCTATAAAGTGGAACATAGGGCCAATTTAGTATAATGAGTAAATGTGCCTTCACTTTCTCTGAACAAATAATCTCTCTGGTTAACTGGATAATGGACTACAAAACACAAGAGTTGGGGACCTGAGAGATGCTTCATTCTCATAAATATGATATAGTATAAATGCCTTGCAGTGTGACTTTGTTTTAAGAGTAAATGAAGAATACACAACAGAAAAAGAGACACATGGAAATATATACTTCAAGCAGATACGAAGGAATGTAAAATGTGGAATTGCCATCAGACAATATGGAAGGAATAGATAGTTTAATACATCGTGTAAAATTTAAAGAGAAAGATGGTTCTTCCATTAGACAAATGAAATCAAGATGCATTAAAAATGAGCAAGGAGGCTGAAAAAAGGTGAAACAAATTATGTCATATTTCTGAATGATGTAGGACAAGCTAATCTGCTTGTGAAATTAAAAACCCCCACAAATCTCAGTCCTGATTTCACATTGGGGAATTTTGATGAGTTGCCTAGGGAGTATCTTTTGAACTGATTCATTGATTGATAAGGTACGGAATGGTTAGGTCACTCCCCTAAATGGTGGCTGGTTATATGTTATCTCTCCCTCCCTCCATCTATCTATCCATCTATCCATTCATCTTATTGATATTTCTTTTCCTTCCTTCCTTCCTTCCTTCCTTCCTTCCTTCCTTCCTTCCTTCCTTCCTTCCTTCCTTCCTTCCTTTATCACATTTTGGTACTTTCCACCTCTCTCACAGAGGGAAGTTAGGAAGTTAGAGCAGAAATTTACAGGCAGGTCTTATGTGATGGCTGTCCTTAGTCTTCCTCAACTTTTTGTGGCTTTGTATATAGATTGTATTTGTTCTCCTGCTCCCTTTTCAGCATTAATTCTCCCTGCACTTGCCTTTCTGTTTTTTGCAGTACAGTCATTGTCTTTTTTAAAGAAACCTACAGGCTAGAGAATATTGACCTTGAAGGCTTCTTTCTCACAACCCGAATGCTTCTGAACTATGGCCCTTAAAATGATTGGACCACATAGGTGTAAATATTTAGCCTGTTCCACTTGCTCTCCTTGAAATAAAGGTGAGGACTTGCATACTTTTTGCCACATTTCATCATGTGCCACATTGTGTGCTAAAACAACAATTTATTATTGTAGCACACACCAGAACTGGGTAAATTAGTTCTATTCAATACCCCAGTGCTGAACATAAAATATACATCAGGATGTCAGCTTCTCTGCAAGTTTGGTCAGATACCTGTGTCTCCATTATTGAAAGATCATTCTTACTTATGGCCATTTAAGAAAACATAACAGAGTAGAATTTGCTGTATATCGTGGGCAAAGATCTCTTCTGTCAGCAATTGTTCAGAGTGATCGTTATTCAGGCAACATTCTCCCTGAAGTTAATGAGTGTTTTTGAGCATGGATATTCTTTTTTTCCAAGAATGTTGCTGGGATGTAGATTCCATTACAGAGAAGAGAATGTGATGACCAAAAGGGCTGAAATCTTTTAAAATAGGACCCAAAGGAGGAAATAACTAGGAAGCCAAGACTCATAAAATACAAATATCTCTATTAGCAATGGATTAATTTGTCAGTTCACATCCAATAATGTGCACATCTCCCTCTCCTTAAACACAGGTTCACTGTGTTCAATTTCTGCATCAATTTACAATTAAAATTGAATATAGCTTTGAGGTGCCTATTGTCCTTTTGATCAGATATTTGTTGAAGAACAAAAACGTCATCCTCTCCTTGTTTATATAAGTAAAATTCCCCTTTATTTTCATTTCATTTTTAAAACTGGTATATCACTCTAAAAAATTAAACTTATGGAAACTTCCCACTTTTTACTTATCACTTGATGCAAATATTATTGTTTAAAATTTGTATTTAATTTTAATTTGACAGTCTCTTCAAGATGATCAAATGGGAGCAATATCAAAATATATCCAATGTCACAAATATTTTTCCAAAATATAATTTCTTTCCTTTTATGCCCATTCCCCGGTGTGTTCATTTTGCATACATTGGTTTTCATTGGTGCATTGCCTTGCAAAATAGAGGCTTTGCATTGAAAGATAATTGTATAGTTGTGCATATCAGTTTAGAAATGTGAAATACTCAAAATGTTTAAATCCTCCATCAAATGTTCTGGACAACTTTGGACTGATCTTAGGATTCGTTTTATGTTTTCATTTCATTTTCTAAATAATATATTATCTATTTTATAGGAGATGACTAATTGTGATGTCATTATAAGCTACCCAGTACAATTTTTACAGCACTGTTTGTCTTTCTTCAGTTGGGAACTAATTGGAAACACCTTTCTCCAGACACAAAATATGTGGACACTTAGAAGATTAAGTCATTCTCTTTGATACATCTCCCAAATATCAGGAAACTGTCCCAGTTCCCTAGACCACAGCTCTTTGGGGCAAATCCATTGATTTAATGAATAGCTCATTTATTGATTGATTGATTTTATTTTGATTTATCCATAGCTTACAAGATAACAGGTATAAGTATAAACATAGTTATGAATACATAGTTATGAAATGCATACATATAAGAAAAATAAAAGAAACAACAGGACAGGGATGGTAGGCATGTTGGTGTGCTTTGAACGCCCCCTACAGACCTCTTAGGAAAGGGGTGAGGTCAATAGTAGACAGTCTAAGGTTAAAGTTTTTGGGGTTTGGGGAAGAAATTTATGAATCAGATTTATGCAGTGTAATGTCCCAGTGTTTACTCTTTGAAATCTGATCACCCTACTCAAATTTAAAATGCAAGGCTGGGCAAAGTAATGTTGAAATTAAGGTCTTAATGGCAAACCCTGGTAGGAGTGACTTCTGGTCACTTCACCCAGATCCCATCATATGGTATTAAAAGAGAAAGAAAAAAAAAAAGATGAAGAGGCAGAAGTTAGCTGGCCTTGAGTAAGAAAAAGGCTTTGAAAAGGTTCTTGAGAAACTTTGCTAGTCCTATGGGGCAGGACAATTAATAAGGCAGGACAGGTCAGGTTGTCCTGTCGTTTGACCATTACTTATCAATGTCTGGGGAAGAAATATGAAGGTAACTGTCCTCTTTGGGACAAAAAAAAATCACCTTGTAAGTTACATGGTTAATATGTCCCAAATACTTGATCTTGCTTCTTTTATACGAATGCTCATCTCTTCCATTCTTACTCACCATTAATTAATAAAGACTTGTAAAGATAATTATTACCAATTTAAAAATTGCCGCCTTTGCTGGTGAATTAACCAGGATCATGGTCATCTGGTGAACATATCTAAGAAGATCAAAGGCAGCCAGATGACAAACATAACAAGAATTAAAAGACCCCAAAAATTTCTACATAACTTGAGGTCACCTTTCCAATATAAGTCTGTTGAATTGGAACTGCAGTCATCAAGATTTTCACTTGATGGCAACAAAAGGGGGAAAATGCAAAATATTAACTCTTTGCTGCTGCTTGCTGATTATCCACATTTTTGTAGCTCTATGACAGGGGTGTCAAACTTGCATTGTCATGGCAGCATCACATGATGTATCGGGACTTTTTCCCCCTTCACTAAACTGGATGTGGGGGCAGGACCAGAATGTGATGCATCTGGCCTGCAGGCCGCAAGTTTGATACCCCTTGCCCTATGAAATTCAACAGCAATGCAAGTTACTGCTGTTTGGTATATCTTCTTATTAGGCCACAATTAGCCACTGGAGAAGATGTGATCTGAATAATATTGTTAAAAAATAACTTGTAAGATTTTGATGTTAAAATGTTTCAGGACAATGGGAAATCATTATTTTTCTTGGGTTTTTTTTTTTTTGGGGGGGGGGGGGGGGAAGAATGCAAAGAAGTCCATGCAATTATGTTATTCTGTTATCTGGGGCACTACATTTGATTACAGCTAAAGATGAGGGCTATGCTCCTTTGACTTTTTACAGACTGAAAATCAAACAGAAAAAATATTTTGCCTGCAAGTGTGATGTGGACTGGAGCAGACCATATCATACAACTGTCCCAAGTTCTCAGCCACCACCCACAATCTCCCACAATTTTTCCTCCGGGCACTTTAAACAATGCTGTCACTTTGTGGCAGCTACTGAAGCAAACCCAAATACATTTAAGCTGTTTCAGGAAAGGCACAGTTGATAGCATTTTGCTTAGACAACGGGGTTAAAGTACTCCTTTGAGGAAAAAGGCTGCAGGAACATTTTGAGGACAAGATAGTAAAAATGGAAACATATGACTTAGAACAGGAATATTGGAGACACTGACATTTATTCCAACTTCCCTCTAAATGAAAGTGAGGCCTGTGCGAAGTGGTTGAAGATATTTGACTATTCTGATTATGATATTAGCTGGATCCAGATCATTAATGCAGTCTTATATTTTAATTCTCAAACGCAAATCCCAGTAAGTGTAATAATGTTTTCTCTGAAACAATTGTATGTAGCACAATCCTTATTTAGAAACAGAACTAAGCTTAGCTTTTGAGGAGGAATTCTGGGGAGAACCCACTCCCCAAAATGAATGGGCCAAGGAAGTTGGCTGGAAGGCTTAAGTAAAAAACTGAGTCAGGACAATCAGGAGTGCACCTAAGCTTGCTTTGTTTTTATTGGGGAGAGATCAGAAGTGGTATTCAGCAGGTTCTGACCAGTTCTGGAGAACCTGTAGTGGAAATTTTGAGTAGTTTGGAGAAATCCCACTTCTGATTGGCCCTGCTCCCATTTATACTTTTCCTCTTGAGTCCCAGCTGATCGGCTGGGTCTTCTTTTGTTGCCCTGCACAGGAGAATGAGGCTGGAAAGCAGGTTAGTGAAGTGGGGAGGGAATGGGAATTTTGCAGTAATCTTCCCCTGGAGTGGGATGGGAATGGAGTTTTTACAGTATCCTCCCCCTGCCATGCCTACTAAGCCACTCCCACCAAGCCATGCTCACCCACAGAACCGCTAGTAAAAATTTTTGAATCCCACCACTGGAGGACATATATGACTCTGGGGCCTCAGATTGTGTACATCCAATATATGGAATTGCAATTCTCGTAATAACCAATAGTGTGCTATTGTGTCCAGTTGATTTCAGTGGTGACCACATCTAACGAGGGTAAAATCCCCCACCAATGACTTTATCTCATCTCTCCAACCATTGTTGAGGCAAGGTAACAATAAGCCTATCATTTCAGCTCAGTAATGACTGGGAAAGTGAAAGGTACAAATAATTCAGTGGGGATCCTGCTTAATTTCCTCTGGATATCCATTATTGCAGTTTTGTAGAGGACATCAGGATTTAAGTTTATCACTGTATTAAGTGCTCATTTCAGGTCCTGTCAAAGTATGTCTATGGGGGTTAAGTCTAGACTCTGACTTGGCTATTTTGAAACATTACATTTCTTCTTTTATAACACTTTTCTTGCAGGCTTGAATCTGAGATCACTCTCTATGTGACTTTCACTGCAGCTTCAGCTGATGGATAATTGGTCTAATATTCTGTTGCACAATTTTCAGGTGCATTAAAGAGTTGATGCTTCATTCAATTAAGGTAAGTCATCGAGGTTCAAAAACAGGAAAGCATTCCCAAACTATGACATTACTAATATGGGTTTTTTTTTAAAGTGCACAATTCTGTGATTCATTTCTACAAGATCCACACTGTTTCACAATCCCACAGTAATTTCATGTAGCTCAAAGTTCCTTTTTAAATCTATTTATGTATAGAAAATTCTTCCAGAAATTTGCATTTTTGTTGAGGTTCTTTATGATCGTCTGGATTATTTCATGGTATGCTTTTGGATCGATTTTGAAATATTCTTCTTGAGAAACTTTGTTCTTGTGACAAATATCTCAACAGCAGATTTAATGGCCATTCTGCCAGAATTTAGGGGATCTTGTGCCTAGCAAAATAGAATGACTTTATTTAGACCTCTTTACCAGGTAGAAAAACAAGATAAACACAAATAGTATGGTAAAGAACTACTTTTCTTTTTTCTTGCATATTTGGTTCCCTAGCAGCAGTCTTCCAAAGGGCCACTGGTTAGTTGTCAAAATATATAACCATCCACCCCAAGATCAGATTGAGCTGATCTTGATCCAAAAGGTTGGATGAATGTGACAAATGGAAAAGTCTGGAGATCCTTTCATTTAATTCTGTGCTTATTTTGTTTAAAAGTTTAGTAAAACCCAAACAGGTGATTGACTTTTTAAGCCTATGATTAGCCAGGTGAAGGAGTTCCAGAAATGAACAAATATTCTGACACTTCTAACTTCTCAGGTTGTGATTGTTATTCTGCCATAACAAATGCCCTCTGTATTGAACTTTTTGGCTGTAAAAGACAAATATATATTTGCAGAGTGAAACTTTTGAAGAAAAGAACTGCTTACCAGTCATTAAGCAAAAGATTGGCTTTGCTATGTTTTGCTGGTGTCTGGCAGCCAGTTCCACAAGAAGTGGGTGTGGATGCAAAATATAATGGATTCAACAACAACAACAACAAAATCCTATCCAACAGTGAGTGAAAATAACGTGGGATTGGACATTTCAATGTCACCAATATGAAACATCCTCCCAGTCAATCATAAGTTATTTACAATAAAGAAAAAATAAAATTTGGAATAGACTTCACAGTCTCCAGATTTCAATATTTTAAAAAAATTGTGAAGATATCTCAAATATGCATTGGATGCAAAAGAGTCAAGAGACGTTCTGAATGTAACAGTTCTTAAGCTTTTGCACTTGCCATATTTATCGTATTATTATTTTAAATCAGTGAAGGACTGAACCTAAATATACATTTAAATATGCAGAAAGATGTTGTGTTTAATTTTGAAAAAATCAGCTAATATTCCTTTAAGGATTTATTGAAACATGTAGTTTGACCAAACTTGTGTGGAACCATACATATAGCATAGAGTGAGCTCCATGTTTTTGCAGTATTAATTATTATTAGTTCAAATTCGTCCACTGAATTCAATATTGGTTCAATTTGACTTGATAGACATTTTTGAACTTCCCAGTAGAGGGATGAAAGTGAGCAATTTGTCCAAAATCATCCAACCAATTGTCATACCAAAGAGAAGACTACAACTTGGATCTCTCTGCTCCTAGTCCAGTATGTTAAACACTACACCAATTGGCACTATACATAAAAACATCGATTTAGTGTCAGCCCTGTCCTATCTATAGTTGTATACAGTAAAGTAATCACAGAACTGGCTGTTAGGTATCCTTTTTTTTTTTTTTTTTTGAAGTAATGACTCTAAGGGTGTAATTTCTTTTCACACTGGCAAAGATATGTTAGATAACTGTTTAGGAAATTAATTAGGTACCAAATTTGGTAGTATTTGTTTGTTCATGCTCTATCTATATATCAGTAGGATTGATGTGAAGTTACGGTAACATTCAGTGACCAAAATATATAAAGTTCTGAAAATTCAAAAAAGTTAGTTTTTGCAGAACTAAAAGTGATGTGGTCAAAAATAAAAAGGGATTTTTTTTATGACCAGCTAAAACTTTAACTTGCTTTTCTGTATGAAGAAAGTAGTTGTTGCTTAAAGTCACTTCATCTTTACAGAGCTGATACCTGACAGATCAATATCTTTTTTTTAAGGATCTTGCAGAAACCAGAAATATGATGGTCTGCTTTCATGAAAACAGAGAGGTGCTCTGTTTATGCCAAATTCTTCCTAATCATTTCCAAAGCATATCCAAATATAGCCCTAAGGTAGATTTCTTTCTCCACAAAGCCTGTAATCCAGAGGTGGTATTCAGCAGGTTCTGACCAGTTCTGGAGAACTGGTAATGGAAATTTTGAGTAGTTCAGAGAACTGGCAAATAGCATCTCTGACTGGCCCTGCCCCCATCTATTTTCTGCCTCCTGAGTCCCAGCTGATCGGCTGGGTTTTCTTTTGTTGCCCTGCACAGGAGAACGGAGCTGGAAAGCAAGTTAGTGGGGTGGGGTGGGGAGGGAATGGAGATTTTACAGTATCCTTTCCCTGCCATGCCTACCAAGCCACGTCCACAGAACCATTAGTAAAAAACAATTGAATCCCACCACAGTTGCAATCCATATTAGATTACCGGTGACTATCAACACATCTGGATGGCAGTGAATTTCACAGTTCAAAGATACATGGATAGAAATGGAATTTTCTAATTCAGGAGTCTCCAACCTTGGCAACTTTAAGACTTGTGGATTTCAACTTCCAGAGTTCCTCAGCCAGACCTCTTTTCTAATTCACACTTTCTAGATTCTGGAGAACATAGAATAGCAGAATTCAGAAGTTGTGGCAGCTTTTAGGAAGAGATTGGACATCCATTTTTCTGGAATGGTGTAGGGTCTCTTGCATGAGCTGGAGGTTGAACTAGAATTCCTCCAAGGTCCCTTTCAATGCAATTACTCTGTTATTATTCTGCTATAATGGCTAAGGATCTTCCTTCAGATTGGTCCAGGTATGCAGTCACAGATTCTTGAGCTTCTGAGTTTCCATTGGTCAGAAGAGAAGGGAGGTTGAAATGACAATGCAGCGGATTGAAGTCTGGATATTTTCAATGTGTTTCATCCTTTTACATCTTAATTCAGTGAATTTCCATAGAATTATAGATGCTGGCGAGAGTGTAAGAGACATTAAATGAAAGTAATCTTTTCCCAAAGTGTCATGCTTCGGTATATAAGGATCTTTGGAAAAGATTTGAAGACAGTGCAAGGCCACAGGACTAGAAAGACAACTTAGATAAGGCTTTTCCCTACAACTCTTCCCCAAATCTCAAAAACTTTAACCTTAGACTGTCTACTGTTGACCTCATCCCATTCCTAAGAGGTCTGTAGGGGGCGTGCATAAGCACGCCAACGTGCCTACATTCCCTGTCCTATTGTTTCTTTTATCATATTATTTTTCTTATATATATCCATGTATTCATAACTATGTTTTTACTTATACCTATTATCTTGTAAGCAATTGAAAAACCAAATAAATAAATAAAATCTGCTTCTACTCCTTTCTTGCACAATAATAAAAAAGTACAGACTATTTTTAGGAGGTTGAGAAAACAAAACTGATCCTATCTCTTTTATCTGTCCTAATCATTTGGTATATTAACATGTGTCTGAAAAGTTAGATCCAGCTTACTCCAAGAAGGTGAATGTAACAATTTGTCTTCACCTTTGTAATCTCGACCATACAGCAGCATTCATTCATGGAAAACACAATTTGGCCTTTTTTGTTTTGTTTCATCTATAGTGTGCCATTTGGTGGCAGCATTGCACCAATTTCAATGAACAGAACTTTATTTGGGCTGGTTTTCCCAAGAGAAAGTTGAGTAAATGATGGCTTTTAGAAGATGAAGCCTACCTACAGAAGATGAATGATAATTTCGGAAAATATAGACAAAAATGATCTTGCTGCAAGAAGACTGATTACGTAGTGGCAAATGTAACAAAATACTATTAGCAGTAGCTTTTCATATAATTTAACTCATTCCTTTTTTAATTTATCATTATTATTAAGACTTTCACTTAATTAAGCTTCCTTTGTGAGAATGACAGTATGGACTATCTTCCCTGCTAGCTTTTTGGAGTCTATCCTAGAGCTCTGGGATTTCAGAATATACGTAGCAAGTCTGGCACTGATGATGTTACTTAGTTTGATAATAAAATGTCTGCAAGAAAATAGCCAAGTTCTGAGAGTACCAAGGATCCCACAATTTACGAACGTTTAAAAAAAAATGTAATTGGTTGGCAAAAATGAAGGGTGTTGTTACTGTTGTTGTTTGAAGAGAGTAAAGGCCTGGTCCCACTGGCCGATGGACGCAAAACGTATGCATAAAGGACACAGCGGCTGAGCAAAATTTCGGCGGTGGCTCCATCCGTTGTCATCCACTCCAAAAAGTGGCAAAAATTTGCATAAACAGAACAGAAAAGAATGGAAAAGAACGGATGTGGGTAGTATGTAGTGGGGATGTTAAACAGATGTTCATTGGAAGCAGATGACACATCCGAAGGGGTTCCGGGGGAGAATTTCAAAGTGGACCCATAGCGGAAGGGGCGGATGCATAGCGGATGAAGCGGATGCATCACGGATGCCTATAGGAAACAAAGGGGATGCCGCCCAGATGTATATCGGATGCAAAGCATTCACTGCGCATGCAGGGAGTATGAATTGCAACAGCTCCGCAGATATAAAAGGATGCAGCACGCACGCAGTAAGCATACAGGGGAAAGACGTGCTGCCACATACATCTAGCAGGAACACTATGGTTCGTCAGTCAGGCAAGAAGAGGAAGCCCGTGCCTACTCGTTCAAGCCCTGGCAAGAAGGCCAGAACCAGCATCCCACCCCCTGGCACTGACTTTGAAGCTGCTGCTGCTGTGGTGGACCAGCCCCAAGCCCCTCAAAGCCCTGCTGCTGAAGGCCCTGCTGCTCAAGCCCCTGAA
This sequence comes from Laticauda colubrina, assembly GCA_015471245.1. NCBI lineage: Eukaryota > Metazoa > Chordata > Lepidosauria > Squamata > Elapidae > Laticauda > Laticauda colubrina. Next base: position 73,861,449 of record BLBF01000002.1, read on the forward strand.
GGCCCTGCTGCTCAAGCCCCTGAAGGCCCTGCTGCTCAAGCCCCTGAAGGCCCTGCTGAAGGCCCTGCCAGAGGAAGGAAGAGGCAAGGGAAGCAGAAGGGAGAGAGGAAACAGTACACCATTTCCGAGGAGCATGAGGATGAAATGCTGGAATGGCTGAGGGAGAACGAGTACCTCTGGAGAAAGGGCCACATACTGTATCATGACACCAAGAAGAAGCAGGCAGCTTGGAGAGATAAGGCAGAGAGCCTGGGGTACACTGCAGAAGTACTCCTAGGATGGTGGAAGCACATGCACACCTGGTATGGCAAGCTACACCTCAAGAAATCCGGGCAGGCTGCTGTCAAGCTCACTGACCGGGAGATGTACATCATGGCCAAGTGCAGTTTCCAGGAGGGTGAGATCCATCTTCGAGGAGAAGCCCCTCTCAGACCCTCTCCCTCACACAGCCCACAGACAGCCAGTCCTCTTCCAGCTAGGAGCCAGCGAGCCTGTCCAGTCTTCAGAGGGCCCCACAGCAGAGACCCCCCCCAACAGCTGCACTCCCCATGCCGGCAGATTTGGAGGATCCCGTGGAGGATGACACCCTGCTGTTACAAATGGAGAAAGAAGCAGCAGCCACCAGAGGCCAACCCACCCCCAGCTCCAGAGGATGCAGGCAGAGAGGCAGACTGGAGGGCCAGGACCACAGTGTCCTGTTGGAGATCAGGGACACAATGAAGACCAGCACAGAAATTATCTCTCAGCTGGTCCACAGCGACATACTATCCTTGGACCGGAAGTCCTTCATCACCTATGTGAGCCAGACCCTCAGGGACCTGCCCAAGACCCAGTACCAGGTGATGAAGCAGAAGATCACAGCACTTCCGCACAACCCTCAAGGCCCAGCTGAAGCTGCTCCTACCCAGTCCAGGTCTGTTCCTCCACCCCAGGCGATGTCACAGCCCTTCCACGGCTTTCAACAGCCCTCACCTAACAAGGCTACGACTACTAGGACTTCCCACAGCAGAAGAAGAACTTCCCAGTCCAGGCCTAGGATCATCGCATGCCACAGATGCCACTCCTCACCCAGCTCCAGACCAGACAGTCTCACTACACTCCTCCTTCCTCCACCCCACAGCCAAGCCCATCAATGGACAATCTGTCATCAGTATTTGGCCTGACATCTCAAATCCTTGATGAAGGACCTCTCAACCTCACGGGACTGAGTCAGCTCTCGGATAGCTTCCTGAACACACCATCCCCTGTTGTACCCTCGGGACCAAGCACTCCAATGGTGCCTCAGACCAGCACTCAAGCCACAGCCACCTCCACAGTCCCTGTCCGCTTAACAGCTGAGACCAGGGACATGACTCAGAGTGACTGAGAATAGTGTCAGAGACTGAGTTGTACTTCTTAAGTTTATCTTTGCTTATGACACTTTACTTGGTTCATTTTGCTTTTTTAATAAAGTCATAAAGTTTACCTAAGAAAGTTAATAAAGGTTATCTTTGCTAAAGACACTTAAGACACTTTACTTGGTTCATTTTGCTTCTTTAATAAACCTGGGTCTCAGACACTCTACAAGTTCATCAAACATGGCTGGTGGCATCCTCATGAAGTGATGGAATGCACGAGGGTCTTCATTCCTCAGCTCCACCATCAGCTTGTCATACAGTCCAAACTCCATTCTTCTCGCGATCCATCCTCGGACCCACACAGCTCTTGGACATCTCCTTCTTCTCCTTCTGTATAAAACTTGAAACAGTCTGAACAGGTTTTGGTTCTGGTGATGAATGAGCGCAGCTATCATACGGACTGTGTCATCATCCATGGTGGAGAACAATTGATGATGTTAAAGACCAAGACCAAGGGTGAAAAGGTCTGTTCACCACGGCTGCTGGACTCATACTGAGATCCAGATGATTTTCTCCCCCTTTTTATAGAAAATATCGGTTGTCCGCTAGGTGTCCTTCTGCATACTCTAGACATACTCCAGACATCCTAAATATACGAGATACATCCCAGATAGAAACGTTTTGTCCGTTTCGAATACTTTATGTACGAGATGCATACGCTTATATCCTTTCTATTTCTGTGCTACTAACGCTGTGTAGACGTTCCGTGTACTTTTTGTTTCCTCCCTCTTTCCATTTTCAGCTGCAGCGGATGTGAGTTGAGGGGATGGCCAGAGGATGCAGAGAGGATACAGTGGACTTTTAACGGATGTTAAGGACATAGAACGTTTGTTGCCCGTATATGTCGCAGATGTACATCATACACGGCGGAAAGTTTATCCATTCACAAAGTTTTGTGCAGCTCAAAACTTCTTGTGCGGATGAAATCTCAGCAGATTGGTGCTCGAGGTATAGAGCATATGAAACACGTATGCAATGAGTACACAACGGATGTATAGCGTTTTCCAATGGATGGCAAGCTTTTTTTAACGTGTTACACCCTCTTTGCATCCCTAAGTGCAGTGGGACTGGGCCTTAAGTAGTTTAGTTGATTGTGGGATTACAGTGGACATAGTGCAAGTTAATTTTAGTAAAGAGCTTGACTCTCATGATGTTCGAATAGAAAAGATGAGAAGTGTGGATTGAGCTTTACTACCATTAAATAAATAAAGAACTGGTAGAGCAACAAAGTCCTATAATTATACATTTTATGCATATCTTGGGGCTCTGTTCGATACCCTCGCTATTCAACATATTATATAGATAAAAAATAAAAAAAACCATTATTATTAAATCAGAGAATGGCATAAAGATAGGGGGAAGAGCAGGCACTTTAAAGACCACTATTGTGATAGATGAGGTGTTTGACAATTTAGAACAATGGAGAGAAACTGCAAACTAACCTTCAACAAAGACCAATACAAAATTTTACATATGGGTAGAAAAACCAATGGTTTGAGGATATACTGAAGAAAGAAACTACCCCAAGTATGGAAAAGATCTGGAGGACTTTGTGAATCACAAAGTGAATGTGTGCCAGAAGTCTGATGTAGCTGCATATAAAGCAAATGCCATTCTAGGCTCCATCAATAGCAATATAGTGTCAAGATGAAAAAAAGTAATTATTTCCTAACTATAGGAGTCATTCAACAGTGTATCAGATTTTCTCAGAAGGTGATGGACTTTGCTGAAATATTTAAATAGTGGTTGGATGCCCATCTGTTAGAATGTTGTAGTACTGGATTCTTGCAGTGAGAAAACTCATACAATCCCTGCTGATCCTCACATTCTTTATTCTTAGCGTAGTTCCTGGAAATCATTTTATTAGTGGCTTTATGAGATTATTATTTATGTTTCATATTCTATGTTCTAACATATAAAAGAATGCAATCAGAGTAGCAAAATATAAAAACCAAACCAAAACTATTCAGACCACTACAAAATAAATCAAAACAAGGAGTTCAACGGTCAACCTGTTCCCAAGACCTGGGAGAACAATCAGATCTTCAATTTCCTGAACAAATAAGGGTGGCAGCCACCTCAATTCTGAAGGGAGAACATTCCAGACAGACAGGCAGACATTTAGAACAAATTTGTTTTGCATTTTATTTTCTGCTATTAAGCTTAAGTTGATAAAGGGGCCAATGCAGATTAGTTGCTGGTTGTGAGAAATGTGTGTTCTCCTAAACTTACTTCTAGGGAGACAGAGAAATAGGTCAACATAAAGTTTAAAGAAGGGTCATAATTTAAGAACAGAAACCAAACCCTAGGAAGTTTGAAAATCCTCTCCTGACATTCCCAAATAGAATCAAGAAAAACTCCTCCTTGAAACTTTGGAGACACTTTGGCGATGACTGTGAATGATATAAGAGTTGAAAAATTCACAGTCTTGGAATAAGGCAAATTGCTATTTGTGTATTTGTGAAGGAGTGCACCATCATGGGAGAAAATTATTTTGATGCAAACTAGAAAACACATACAATGTGCCACTTTTAAAAAGGGAAAATGATCAAAAGAATACATTTATTGGTAAAAATACTAATACATAGGCATAATGAAAAGAGAAATTTATTCAATGTGTGCAATATCAAAAATATAACAGAGTTGGAAGGGACCTTAGAGATCTTCAAGTCCAATCCCCTGCTAAGGCAGGAAATCCTATACCATTTCAGACAAATGGTTGTCTAATCTCTTCTTTAAAATCTCCAGCATTGGAGTATGCACAACTTCTGGAGGCAAAGTCATTCCACCAATTAATTATTCTAATTATCAGGAAATTTCTCCCTATTTCTTAGTTGGTTCTCTCCTTGATTAATTTCCCTCAATTGCTTCTTGCCTGGCCCTCAGGTGCTTTGGAGAATAGCTTGACTCCCTCTTCTTTGCAGCAGCCCATTAAATATTGGAACATCACTATCATGTCACCCCTACTCCTCCTTTTCATTAAACAAAACACCCAATTCCTGCAACCATTTTTTATATGTTGTAGCTTCCAGTCCTCTAATCATCTTTGTTGCTCTTCTCTGCACTCTTTCTAGAATCTCAACATCTTTTTTATATGTGAAAACTGGATGCAGTATTCCAAGTGTGGTCCTATCAAGGCATCATAAAGTAATACTAACACTATATCCTAGCAGACAGGTTCATGAAGGTTCAAGAAAACAATTCTGAATGATTGACAGCTGATGTTGAAACACACTTAAATTGTGGAAAATGAGAAAGAGAATTCAATCAAACTTGGTCGGTTCATCAGTTCATTAGTCTCTTATCAGAATACAAGCAGGATTATAAGAATTATATAGGGGTCTATTAAAATATTGCTTCACAAGAAAGCTAAGGATTTCTGGCTCCATGAAGCTCTTTACCTGCACACAAAAACTTGTCATTCAATCCAATACAAATAAGAAGAGGTGTGTGGCACGAACTGTAATCTTCAAGCCCTCCACTCTTGGAGAATGTAACTATGATGGGGCATAAATCAAAGAACTGACTGATATACAGCATCCTCTTTCAAAACCCTTCATGATTTTGAAGGATTTACATCATCTTTTCATTGGGCAAATCAAAGCTGGCAGGCTGGAATATTATCCCTCTGTTTTATAACTAAAGTGTATTGTGCAATTTCCAGTGTTTCAAGAACAATACATTAAAAGGGAACACAGTTATGGGGGTCAGCTGAACCAACAAAGTTTTATGAATGCTTTGCTGAAAACTGCAATAAAATGGTAAGATGAGATGAAATCTGACCTTTTCAGAGGGCTTTTAAAAATAAAATAAAATAAAATAAAATAAAATAAAATAAAATAAAATAAATCTTATTCTGAACCTGTAACTTTTCTTGCTTTTCATGGTCATCATTTTATGTAACACTATTTGTCTCCAAAAGAAGGGGTGGGGGAAAGTACTCTTCTCAATTGTGTGCTACGTTTCCCCCTCCAACTTCAAGGATGCCAACTGCTGATATACTGAAACAACATAGAGAATGAAGCCAGAATGGATGAAGTTGGATCTCACAAAATAAACATTTGGGGTGACATTCATTCAAGAGGCCACACCAAGACAGAAACTTGAATTTAATTAAATGAGATAAATTAAGAAACAGATTACACAATTACATGCAAATAAAGTTTCCCCTTCTGTCACATAAAACCATTACAATTGGGAGCAGCTTTTTGAGGGGCTTGAGGGCCCCAAGGCTTTGGGAGGACCAGATGGTTTACCCCTGGCTTAATAATACTAGAATGCTTCCAAAGTCTGATATGTGTTTCTATCAATGGCAATTAAAAAAGGAAAAAGAAACAAATACTGTAGAACACAAGCAGTTCAGTGGAGTCAATTTTTGTCAACTTTCTTCTATTAGATATACTAGCAGCACAATTTTTCTATATTACATATTATATTGATTATATTATAATATTATTTATCCTGTCTATCAATCTATCTATTAATCTATTATCTGCCTGACTGTATCTGTCT
>BLBF01000002.1:73867367-73879356 GCA_015471245.1 Laticauda colubrina
TCTGTCTGTCTGTCTGTCTGTCTGTCTGTCTGTCTGTCTGTCTGTCTGTCTGTCTATCTATCTATCTATCTATCTATCTATCTATCTATCTATCTATCTATCATCTATCTCTATCATCTATCTTCTAATGAATTTATTGGGCCTCCCAACTCAAACAATGTGACTCTGAGCTATAGACAGCAAAAACAAATAATAAACAGAAAAAATAACCATGAAATGTAAAAAGAAGCACAACCTAATATCTAAAATGTAAAATGGCTGCTAGTCATGATTATTAAAGGGCCTGTCACATAGGCCGACGGATGTAAAACGTATGTAAAAAGGACACAGTGGATGAGAAAATGTTCCATCAGTTGTTATCCGCTCTCAAAAGTGCCCCAAATTTGCATAAGCAGAGCGGACAACAACGGAAAGGTGTGGACGTGGGGAGGATGTAGCCAGGATGTTAAGCGGATGCTCGATGGAAGCCTAGTGGATAGAAGTGGATTGAAGCAGATGGCACATCCGCGGGACTTCCGGGGGAACACAGAGAAGCAGATGCGCAACGGAAGGAACGGATGCAGAGCGGATGCCTAGCAGATGACGCAGATGCATCATGGAAGCCTAGCAGATGCCTAGCGGATGCACAGCATTCACTGCGCATGCAGGGAGGATGCATTGCATCAGCTCCACGGATATAAAGGGAAGCAGCTTGCAAGCAGGTCACCATTCAGAGGAAAGACCTGCTGCCAGACACAGCTCCAGCCAGCCAACAACCATGGGGAAGAAGAGGAAGCCTGTGCCATTTGCTGCCAGCCCTGGCAAGAAGGACAGGGCCACCATCCCACTCCCTGGCCCTGACTCTGCTTCTGCTGGGGCTTCTGGGGCTCAGGCTGACTCTTCTGGTGCTGGGGCTTCTGCTGGCGCTGCTCCTGGTGCTGGGGCTTCTACTGGTGCTTACTCTGCTGGCGCTGCTCCTGGTGCTGGGGCTTCTGCTGGTACTTACACTGCTGGCACTGCTCCTGGTCCTGCTGGTGCTGCTAGTGCTGCTGGTGCTGCTGGTGCTCCTGGTCCTGCTGGTGCTGCTGGTGCTCCTGGTCCTGCTGGTCCTGCTGGTACTCCTGGTGCTGCTGGTGCTGCTGGTGCTTACTCTGCTGCTGCTGATCCTGGTCCTGCTGGTGCTCCTGGTGCTGCTGGTCCTGCTGTCCTGCTGGTCCTGCTGGTCCTGCTTTTGCTGCTACTGTTGTTGTTGCTGCTGCTGCTGGTGGCGGTATGGTGGAGCAGCCCCTACAACCTCGAAGCCCCTCTGATGAGGGCGCAGATGGCCCTGCCAGAGGGAGAAAGAGGCATACTCGTGAACGGGAAAGGAGGCAATACTCCAGTGAAGAGGAACATGAGGATGAGGTGCTGGAATGGCTGAGGGAGAACGAGTATCTATGGCGGAAGGGACACAGGCTCTATCGAGACACCAAAAGGAAGCAGGCTGCTTGGAGAGAGAAGGCGGAGAGTCTGGGCTAAACTTTGGAGGTCCTCCTCGGCTGGTGAAAGCACATGCACACCTGGTACGGGAAGCTGCACCTCAAGAAATTTGGCCAGGCCATGGTCAAGCTGACGGACGGGGAGACCTACGTGATGGCCAAGTGCAGCTTGGAGGGTGAGATCCACCACCGAGGAGCAGCCCCTCTGACAACCCTCTCTCTCAGGCAGCCCACAGAGACCCAGTCCTCTTCTGGCCAAGCGTCAGATCCTGTGTCCAGGCAGGTATCTGTGGAGCATCCCACGACGGAGACCCCCTGACAGCTGCACTCCCCGTGGCAGAGCATGTGGAGGACTCCCTGACACAGTTGGAGCAAGGAGAAGGCGCTGACATCAGAGACCAACCCACACCCACACCCAGCTCCACCTCCACAGAAAGCAGGCAGAGAGGCAGACCAGAGGGGCAGAGCCACAATGTCCTGCTGGAGATCAGGGACACCATCAAAAGCAGCATAGATCTCCTCTCTCAGCTGGTACACACCGACATACCATCCTCAAACTGCAAGCCCTTCCTCACCTATGTCAACCAGACCCTCATGGATTTGTCTGAATCGCAGTACCAGGTGATCAAGGACAGGATCACCGGTCTTCTGCACAACCCTCCAGACCCAGCTGAAGCTGCTCCCACCCAGTCCAGGTCTGGTCCTCCACCCCAGGTGATGTCACTGCCCTTCCAAGGCTTTCCAGAGGCCCTCACCTACCAAGGCTAAGGCTACCGGGAGCTCCAGCAGCACAGGCAGCCCTTCCCAGTCCAGGCACAGGTACATCGTATGCCACCGGTGCCACCGATGCCACTGATGCCACCGATGCCACCCACACCACTGATGCCACTCACGCCACAGATGCCACCCATGCCACAGATGCCACCGATGCCACAAATGCCACTGATGCCTCACCTCGCTCACCTGCAGACCAGACAGCCCTACTCCAATCCTCCTTCCTCCACCCCACAGCCAAGCTCGGCCTCAGAACATCTGTCATCGATCTTGGGACTGACACCCCATGTCTTGGAGGAAGGGGCTCTCAACATCATAGGACTGAGCCAGCTCTCTGAGAGCTTCCTCCACACAACATCCCCTGTTGTCCTCTCGGGGCCAGGCACCCCAATGGAGCCTCAGACCAGCACTCCAGCAGAAGCCACCTCCACAGCACCTGGACCCTTCACCCCTGAGACTATGGGCATGCCTCAGAGTGACTGAGAAGAGTGCCAGAGACTAGGTTGCTACCTGTTGACTTTATCTTTGCTTCGGACACTTGGGTCATTTTCTTTTACAGTTTGTTATTAATAAAGATTATCTTTGCTTCACACACTTACTTCATTTATTCTAGTAAATAAAGTCTTGGTGAAAACTTTTAGAAATGGTCTAAGTCTTTGCATGCTTGTGGGATGGGTAAGGATAGCAGTGGGATGGACAGGGATACCTGTGGGATGGGTAATAGCTGTGGGATAGATAAACCTCCAGTGCAAGCATAGTGGGACTGTATGGTCCACCCTCCCGGGTGCCACACCTATGGCCCTTTTTTATCAAAAACAATGTAATCATTCATCAACACATTTCAACATAAACACAACTCTTTATTAAATGCCCTGTTCATTGTAGGGCCATTCAACATACATGGCACAATCTCATCAGTGTTATGAGACAGGCTCAAGGAAGCATCCATTAAGCATCTATTATCCTGTCTTGCCACTCCCCTGCTCCAGCTGGAGAGTTGCACCAGTGTTTCAGGAGGTTGCGCTGCTTCTTTCCTTCACGTGAAGCTCTGTTGGGGCCTTGCACATCCACAGTGTCTATCAGGTTTCGCCCTTGCCTCCATTCCCCAGGCTCCACGTCCCCATTGCCTTGTTGGAGGTCCACGAGCCTGTTCGGCAACACTGGGTAGCGGGTGCGCATGAGATTGTGCAGGATGCAGCAAGCTTCCATGATGTTCCTCATGGTCTCTGGGCGATGCTGCATGGTGATGCGAAGTACCTGGAACCTGTTGGCCAGGATGCCAAAGGTGTCCTCCACCACCTGCCTTGCCCTGGACAGCCTGTAGTTGAAGATCCTCTCTTCACAGATGAGGCATCTTAAGGTGCAGGGCTTCATGAGGTAGGTTCTGAAGGAGAAGGCATCATCCCCCATGATGAAGTAGGGCACATCTTGTGTGTCGTTGGGCAGGGGATCTGGATCTGGGAAGCCCATGATGAGGTTGCGTTCCAGCCCCTCCTTGAGGTGACTGGTGTTGTATACCTGGGTATCTGAACATGACCCGTTGCCTGAAGCATTGATGTACATGAACTTGTAGTCAGCATCGACCATGGCGAAGAGGATGATGCTGAAGAAGCCCTTGTAGTCATGATAAGTGGACCCTGACTTGGCTGGCGCTTTGCAGGCCACAAGCTTCCCATCTATGGCTCCAACGATGTGGGGAAATTCCACTTCTGATACCACTGCTCTGCAACTTTCTTCCAGCCTTCTTCAGTTGAGGGGCACTGGAGGAGCTCCTCCAGGTATTCTTCGATGATGGCCTGCACCAATTCTCTGACCACAATGCTGATGGTGTTGTGTGGCACCCTCCAGGTGTACTGCATGCTCCTGTACGTGGTTCCGGAGGCCTGGTGGCACAGAGTCAGTGCCACCTTGAGTCCAGGGTCCAGGGTGGGCCGGAAGTTGGTGCTCTGCTTGGTCAACCTGGGTCTCAGCTGCTCCACAACTTCGTCAAACATAGCTAGCGGCATCTTCATGAAGTTCTGGAATGTATGAGGGTCTTCGTTCCTCAGCTCCACCATCAGCTTGTTATACAGTCCGTACTCTGCTCTTCTCCCGATCCATCTTCAGAACCAGATACTTCTTGGCCGCCTCCTTTTCTTCCCGTAGAACAGTTGAAAGAGCCTGTAGATGGCTTTGCACTGTTGCAGAATGATGCTGGCTACCAAAAGGACTGTGTTACGATCCATGGTGGACATGACTGGATGCTGTGGAAGAGCAAGAGCCAGATGAAGGCTGAAGATGTCTGCACACCAGGGCTGCTGGACTGAAAGTGAGATCCAGGTGATTTCTCCCCCTTTTTATTGGAAATATAGGTTTTCCACTAGGTGTCCTTTTGCATCCTCTAGACATCCTAAAGACATCCTAAATATCTGAGATACGTCCCCTATACGAATGTTTTTTTCCATTTTAATGCTTTGTATGTGAGCTGCATCCACTTTCATCCTTTCTACGTCTGTGCTACTTACGCTGCGTGTCCATTCCACGTCCGTTTCACTTCCTCCCTGTGTCTGTTTTCCGCTGGAGCGGATGCGAGTTGCGCGGATGCACAGCGGATGCCTAGCAGATATAGCGGACTCGTAACGGATGACAACGGATGTAGAACGGATGTTCCCCATATGCGTAGCGGATGTATAATGGACGCGTTGGATACATTTTCTGCTCAAAAAGTTTTGTGCAGCTCAAAACTTTTTGAGCGGATGAAATGTCAGTAGACGGATGCTGGACGGATAGAGAGGAAGAAAAACGGACGCAGTCAGTACAAAACAGAAGTGTCGCGTTAACCAACAGATGGCAAGTGTTTCTCTCTTTTTTACATCCTCTTTCTATCCGTTGGTGCTGTGTGACAGGGGCTTAAGCAACCAAAAGGGGACTCTACTGAGTTAGAGCTAATTGCCAGGGGAAAATCAGATGTTTACAACTTTCCCAAAAGCAAGCAGAGTCCTGTGATATGGGTGAGAGGTGAGGAATTGAGAGAGATTGTTCCAGAGCACAATGTCAGCCAATGAAAAGGGATGTTTTCTAGGTCTCAAAAGATGGCAGTATTTAAGAGGAGACTTTTCCTATGGGATAATTTGGGTGGCATAGGAAATAAAGAAGATAACCTTGATGGAAATATTGTATTGCATACAGGCACCATTTACTTGGCAAAAAAGGCTGAAACATGTTCAAGCCCCAGGAAATAAGGCTTTATTCACTAGCAACTCAAATAGATACCTCCTTGAGTTGCTGGAGCATAAGAAGGGGAAGGAGATACAGCACAATCACACTTGCAAGCCAGTCTCAATAAATATAGCATGGCTTGGTGGGTCTGTTGTTAATTTCTTGATATGGTCTACCTAGTGGGAGTGATAGGCAGACAGGTGGTCTTGGGAAGAGGCAGTCCTGCAAGGAACCACCCCCAGTGGTGGGAATAAAAAAAAATTACTATCGGTTCTGTGGGTATGGCTTGGTGGGTATGGTGTGGCTTGGTGGAGGTGGCAGGGGAAGGATACTGCAAAATCTCCATTCCCTCCCCATTCCTGGAAGAAGGATACTGCAAAATCCCCATTCCCTCCCCACCCCACTAACTGCTTTTCAGCTCCGTTCTCCTGGACAGGGCAACAAAAGAAGACTCAGCCAATCAGCTGGCACTTGGGAGACAGAGAATAGATAGGGGCGAGGCCAGTCAGAGGTGGTATTGCTGGTTCTCCAAATTACTCAAAATTTCTGCTACTGGTTCTCCAGAACTGGTCAGAACCTGCTGAATACCACTTCTGTACCTGGCCCTATGTCACATGAGACTTTAAAGATGATACCCAGCACCTTGAATAATACCTATCTAGAGCTGTAGTGGAAGCTAATGCAGCTTCTTCAGTAGTGGTGACACAAAAACAGAGCTCCTATATTTGAGGCTACCATTATGTTTACCCAATACCAACAATCATTATTAGATAGCATTTTAAAAAGTACAGACATGCCACAATTGTTCTATAAGTATTCAGATGCAGGAACAATAGAGGAAGAGAATATCATTAGCACACTAATGTTTTCTTCAACATGATGTTTTCCAGACAGGTGGGAGGAAGCAGGGAGAGACGATACAGCTTCTATAATTCTTCTATAATTCTTAATCACAGATGCAGAGAATTCTGGGAGATGCAGATTTAGGCTATTCATGGATTTCAATGTTGAGGAATAGTGTTGTAAAAACAATAGAGCTCAGGTGGCACCTGATGGCCTGGGGATCACCAGCATTCCCTGAACTTTTCTTGGATTTTTGTTCCATATACTATTCCACAAAGATAACTGCTAAATTTTGGCATAATTCACTGGACAATAAACATGTATTTTTTTAGCTGAGATCTAGTACACCCAAACCAATAATGTTCCCTCAGAAGATAATCTCCACTGAAATTCTGAGCTTTTCCTCTTTGGTGATCCCATAATACCACTTCCTTGATCTCTGAAGTCTTCAGCAGATAAAGAAATATACTGTACTAAGGCCTAATCAACAAAGAAAACACGAGAATTATTGTACAGGCACAAGCCATTATTATATTGTACAGGTAGTCCTCTACTTACAACCACAAGTGAGACCAAAACTAAAGCCCATGTCACACTGAACCAACGGATACAAAGAGGATGTAAAACGGACAAAAAACCTTGCCATCTGTTGGTTAACGCGATGTATCCATTCTGTACTCACTGCCTCCGTTTGGCTTCCTCTCTATCCGTCCAGCATCCATTTATGGACGTTTCATCCGCTCCAAAAGTTTTGGGCTGCCTAAAACTTTTGCGCGGAAAATGTATCCAGTTCGTCAGTTCTCAATCCGCTACGCATCCGCTACGCATCCGCTACACATCCGTTATGCATCCGTTATGCATCTGCTATATCTACTAGGCATCTATTCTGCATCCGCGCAACGAGCATCCACCCGGATGCAGGGAGGAAGCGGAACGGATGCAGAACGGATGCCTAGCGGAAACAAAGCGTTTAAAGCAGAAAAAACGTTCGCAGAGGGGACCTATCTCGGATATTAAGGATGTCTAGAGGATGCCTAGAGGATGCCTAGAGGATGCCTAGAGGATGCCTAGCGGAATACCTATACTGCCTATAAAAAGGGGGAGCAACTCGCCTGCATCGCACTTTCAGAACAGCAGCCCAGCGGTGCAGACCTCTGCAGCCTTCATCTGCCTCTTCCTCTTCCACAGCATCCAGTCATGTCCACCGTGGATTGTAACAAAGTCCTTTCGGCAGCCACCATCGTTCTGCAACAGTGCAAAGCCATCTGCAGGCTCTGTGAACACTACTGCGAGAAGAAAAGGAGCCACCCAAAAAGAGTCTGGATCCGAAGATGGTTCGACAGTAGAGCGGAGGACGGACTGTACAAAAAGCTGATGGTGGAGCTCAGGAGCGAAGACACTCAGGCGTTCCAGAACTTCATGAGGATGCCTCCAGCCATGTTTGATGAAGTTGTGCAGCGCCTGACACCCAGGTTGACCAAGGCAAACACCAGCTTCCGGCCAAGCCTGGAACCTGGGCTCATGGTGGCACTCACTCTGCACCACCTGGCCTCAGGGACCTCCTACAGGAGCATGCAGTATGGCTGGAGGGTGCCATCCAACACCATCACCATTGTGGTCAGAGAAGTGGTGCAGGCCATCATCGAAGAATACAAGGAGGAGTTCCTCCAGTACCCCTCCACTGAAGAAGGATGGAAGAAAGTTGCAGAGCAGTGGTATCAGAAGTGGAACTTCCCCCACACCGTTGGAGCCATAGATGGCAAGCATGTGGCCTGCAAATCTCCAGCCAAGTCGGGGTCCACTTATTTCAACTACAAGAGCTTCTTCAGCATCATCCTCTTTGCCATGGTCGATGCTGACTACAAGTTCATGTACATAGATGCTTCAGGCAGCGGCTCATGTTCAGATGCCCAGGTATACAACGCCAGTGACCTCAAGGAGGGGCTGGAAGGCAACCTTATCATGGGCTTTCCAGATCCAGACCCCCTGCCCAACGACACGGAAGATATGCCCTACTTCATCGTGGGGGATGACGACGTTTCCCTCACAACCTACCTCATGAAGCCCTACACCTCCAGACTCCTCACCCGTGAAGAGAGGATCTTCAACTACAGACTGTCCAGGGCAAGGCGGGTGGTGAAGAATGCCTTTGGTATCCTGGCCAACAGGTTCCAGGTACTTCTCACCACCATGCAGCATCGCCCAGAGACCGTGAGGAGGATCATGGAAGCTTGCTGCATCCTGCACAATCTCATACGCACCCGCTACCCAGTCCTGCAGAACAGGCTCGTGGACCTCCAACAAGCCAATGGGGACATGGAGCCTGGGGAATGGAGGCAAGGGCGAAACCTGATAGACACTGAGGATGTGCTAGGCCTCAACAGAGCCTCAAATGAAGTGAAGAAGCAGCGCAACCTCCTGAAACACTGGTGCAACTCTCCAGCTGGAGCAGTGGAGTAGCAAGACAGGATGGTAGATGCTTAATGGATGCTTCCTTCAGCCTGTCTCATCACACTGATGAGATTGGGCCATGTATGTTTGGTTGGCCTACAATGAACAGGGCGTTTAACAAAGAGTTGTGTTTATGTTGACATGTGTGGATAATTGATTACATTATTATTGATAATAAAGGGCCATAGGTGTGGCACCTGGGAGGGTGGACCATACAGTCCCACTATGCTTACACTGGAGGTTTATCTATCCCACAGCTATTACCCATTCCAAAGGTATCCCTGCCCATCCCACAGCTATCTTAACCCATCCCACAAGCATGCAAAGGCTTAAACCATTTCTAAAAGTTTTCAGCAAGACTTTATACAAAAAAAGAAATGAAGCAAGTGTGTGGATCAAAAATAGACTTTACTAACAACAAGCTATAAGACAAAAAAGAGTCTCTGGCACTCCTCTTGGTTGCTCAGTCTCAGGGGTGAAGGGTGCAGGTGCTGTGGAGGTGGCTGGTGCTGGAGTGCTTGTCATCAGCTCCTCCAGAAGCAGAAGCAGCAGAAGCCCCAGCCCCAGAAGAGCGAGCCCGTGCTGCAGAAGCCCCAGCAGAACCAGAGTGAGGGCCAGGGGGCGGGATGGTAGCCCTGTCCCTCTTGCCAGGGCTGGCAGCAGATGGCTGAGGCTTGCTGTGCTTCTGCATGGTTGTGGGGTTGCTGGCTGGCAGGGAGGCTGGCAGGAACCAAGGCTGGCAGAAAGGCTGGCAGGGAGGCTGGCAGGAAGGCTGGCAGGCAGGCTTGCAGGCAGGCATGCACCAAGGCTGGCAGGAAGGCTGGCAGGCAGGCAGGCACCAAGGCTGGCAGGCAGACATGAACCACGGCTGGCAGGAAGGCTGGCAGGCAGACATGAACCAAGGCTGGCAGGAAGGCAGGCAGCAAGGCTTGCAGGCAGACCGGCTGGCAGCAAGACTGGCAGGGAGGCAGGCAGCAAGGCTGGCAGGGAGGCTGGCAGGGAGGCTGGCAGCAAGGCTGGCAGCAAGGCTGGTAGCAAGGCTGGCAGCAAGGCTGGCAGCAAGGCTGGTAGCAAGGCTGGCAGCAAGGCTGGTAGCAAGGCTGGTAGCAAGGCTGGCAGTAAGGCTGGCAGGCAGGGCAGGCAAGGCAGTCGATGTGTCCGGCATGTTTCCTCTGAATGGCAACCTGCTTCCGAGCTGCTTCCGTTATATCCGCAGGGCTGACACAATGCATCCTCCCCACATGCGCAGTGAACGCCAGGCATCCGTTAGGCTTCCGCTGTGCATCCGCTGTGCATCCGCTGTGCATCCGCTTTATCCGTTCGGCGTCCGCTGTGCATCCACTGTATCCGTTCCGCGTCCGCTTTGCTGAGCCCCCCCGGAAGCCCTGCGGATGTGCCACCCACTCCCATCTGCTCCCATCCGCTTCCATCCTTCCACCCTGGGCTTCCGTTCTGCCTCCACTTTGCATCCGCCCTGCGTCCTCCCCGCATCTGTGTTATCCGCTCCGGTTATGC
The DNA here is from genome assembly GCA_015471245.1 of Laticauda colubrina. Classification (NCBI taxonomy): domain Eukaryota; kingdom Metazoa; phylum Chordata; class Lepidosauria; order Squamata; family Elapidae; genus Laticauda; species Laticauda colubrina. Next base: position 73,877,606 of record BLBF01000002.1, read on the forward strand.
AAATTTTTGCCCCTTTTGAGAGCGGATAACAATGGATGGAACATTTTTCTCGTCCGTTGTGTCCGTTTTGCATCTGTTGGCCAGTGTGACATGGGCTTTATGTTGTTAAGTGAGAAGTTTATTAAGTGAGTTTGTTTGTTTCATTTTGCAACTTTTCACACCATATTTGTTAAGTGAATCACTGTGGTTCTTAAATTTGTAACACAATTGTTAAGTGAATCTGGCTTTCCCAATGACTTTGCTTATCAGAAGGGCACAAGAGGTGATGGCATGACCATGAGACACTACCACCACCATAATTATGAGTCAGTTGTCAAGCATCGAATGTAAATCACATGACCATAGGGATGCTGCAATGGTCATAAGTGTGAAAAAAATGGTCATGTCATTTTTTTTGGCACCATTGTAACTTTGAACAGTCACTAAATGAACTATTATAAATTGAGAACTACCTGTATTCTCTTATTCTTCGGAACATAAGTTTCTAAAAATTGCATGCAAAAGTCTCTGTGTTAAAGAAAATCATAATATTAAATAAGATTAAATGTAATCTTTATGTAAAAGTCAGGTCCAAACCTCACCTAAGTCAGACACTTTTTAATTTCTATTTATTTTTTTATTTAATTTTGCTCTTCAATTTTTTTCATTTATGAATATCTTTGGTTTACTTTGGTTTTATTCAGTGTATTTTACTCTTATTTGCCTCTTAAGATTATTGGGAGCATTATAAAATAGGAACAACCACATAGTATTACCTTGGGTGGCTTGGAAAAAAGGATGAATAAATGGTAACCAATTAAGCCACCAGCTTAAATGTGATGGTAGAGGTGATGCTATGAATTATTACATAACAGGACCCCTGCCTCCTTGAAATTTCCTTTCAGCAGACATCTTGCAGTACAGCTATAGTGTCAATAAAGGACATTTGCATGTTAGCAGTCTGTCAACCATCCATCCATCCATCCATCCATCCATCCACCCATCCATTCACCCACTCAACCACTCATCCATCCATCCATCTATCCATCCATCATCCATCATTTTTGCCTTATTTCTATAACAATATGGGAATAATAGATGCTTTATTATCCATCTTTAATCAACCTCTTCAATCTTTGGGGAGGAAGGGGCAAAGAGACTAAGTTCAATTTTATTTGGGTTTTAATAAAGCAGATGAAGAGAAGTCCCGTCCTTTGGTTGTTTGCTTTAATGCAATATTTTTAAAACAAAAACAAAGGGATATCATTGTTGGAGAGGGTTACCTTTTGCACACCATACTGAAGAGCATATTGACACATCCTTATTCCAGTACTGTCCCAAGAGAGAAAAACCAGTCAAAGAGGCATCTGTGTATATCTGGCAGTAAAACAGAGCCATGTATGCTAGTTCTATAGATCAGCTAGGAAGAGATAAGCATGCGCAGGTGAGTGTGCTTATGGAAAATCAGTTGGTTCATATTTACTGAAAGGGCTTGTTTATATTCGCACTTGAATAGACGTTTGCCTTCAGTGGGGTCCTCTTTTTTTACTTTCGCTTCAAATTCTGAACTATAATGCTTGTGGGTCTGAGCTAGCAAGCTAATTCTGCACTGATGGGTATTGTTGCAGAGAGAGCAAAGCTGTCTCTTTAGGGGAAATTGGAAGGGAGGGAGGGAAGGAGATAGATAGATAGATAGATAGAGAGGGAGGGAGGGAGGGAGGGAGGGAGAGAGAGAGAGAGAGAGAGAGAGAGAGAGAGAGAGAGAGAGAGAG
>BLBF01000002.1:73881080-73901080 GCA_015471245.1 Laticauda colubrina
TATTCTATTCTATTCTATTCTATTCTATTCTATTCTATTCTATTCTAAGCCAAATAGAAGCATCAGTTCTCAAACTTACAAGTTCCAAATGTGACCAGTGAAATGGGCTCCATTTAGCAAGTCAGGGAATCCAGTAGAGCTGATTTCTCAGTACAGTGTAACCCATCTTAGTGAAAATTGCATTGCTTTATAAATGAAATCCAGAAGAATTGGTAATATAAGGCTCTAGGAGTCAAAATAGCAACTGGCTATTTATAATCAAGACAGTGACAAAGTACTTCTCTCTTGCTATCAAGCTAAAGTACATGGATGGACATGTCCATGAAGTCACCAGGAGTCATTTCAAACATGAAGGAGATCTTACCTTTTGATTGCTATCCATTATCCTCAACTGGTGATCCCAGACATGAAGCTTTCAGCAAGTGTTCATGCCTGCTTTTTCCTCACTTAACCTCCTGTCTGTCATCTTTACTGTATAGACACCAGGAAGGAAATGCTAAATAGCTGACTCTACAACCTGACAATTGGACTTCATTGATCAGAAATATGTTGATTTATTGTTTTTATGAGTCATTGGAAATTTGCTAAAAGCATTGTATGATCCCTCATACAACTTTAAATTAATAAAGCCTTTCATTTAATGTATTAAGTACGTGTTATTGATAGCTGCTACCATGAAAAAAGGAGTGCTACCTGTACTTTCATTCCAATGTTAAAAACTATACATCCACTAAGTGCAAAAAGGGGTGGAGATCTTAATGCACATTTAATTTATATGTGCCAAAAATGGTAGTAAATGCTTGTATTTCAATATTTTCATTGGAGAAATGCTGGTTTCTTACATAAATGAAAATGTAGGCCACTGCCCTGCTTCTTGCCCAAGTATGACTGAGAATTTATTTATTTCTTTTTCTTTTTTTAAAGTACAAAGCTCTGACAGTTCTGTTGAACATAATTGATTGATGTCTACTTGGGATGTGCAAGCTTAGAAGCAAGCCCATATTGTGATCAGAAGCATCAGATAACCTTCAGCTATTGTTAGATGTGTCAGCCCTATGCACTCTGTATGATAGCCAGCCCTAAAGAATGCTGTGGTATTCATTTTATTGTAACCATTGTGAGACTAGACCAAAGCCACCATATCTAAAAGTGGCAAAGGCAGGGTAGACAAAAGCCAGAAAAAGCTCCCTCGGGAAGGAAGGAATGTCGTTAAGGAGCCATGTTGTTAAAGGAACAAAAGGACAAAAGTTGGGTCTAAGCACCTGGCAAGCCCCTCCCCCAAGTCTCACCTACAAAGGAGTTGGGCTTGCATGGGAAGCCCCTCACCACCAATTCTGGGGGATAAAAAGAGATCCTGAAAGAGTCCTTTGAATCATTTTTGGATCCCAGACTTGGTGGTTTCCATCCTTCTGGCTTGTGTCTGGCATCCTAGTAGTGGATGCTGGGTAAGTGTGTGTCATTGTATAAGGATTCATGAACTGGAATAGGCATGGCAACAAGTCAGCCAATGGGGACCGTTTGGTGACTGAGACACAGGATTTGTTGTATGAGCCATGCGAGACAGCTTGGAGCCTGGGCATGGCTTAGCTTAACTGTTCTGTGTATGAAAAAAGTTCGTTTGTCTTTGCTGCTTGGAGAGAGAGGGTGGAGAGTATGGGTTACACTTCGGAGGTGCTCCTCGGCTGGTGGAAGCACATGCACACCTGGTACGGGAAGCTGCACCTGAAGAAATCTGGCCAGGCCACAGTTAAGCTGACGGACAGAGAGACCTACGTCATGGCCAGGTGCAGCTTCCTGGAGGTTGAGATCCACCACCGAGGAGCACCAGCAGCCCCTCTCACTACCCTCTCTCTCCGGCAGCCTGCTGAGAGCCAGTCCTCTTCCGGCCGAGTGTCAGTCCCTGTCTCCAGGCAGGTTTCTGTGGAGTGTGCCACGGCGGAGAACCCGCGGACAGGTGTTGTAACTGTGGTGGAGCACGTGGAGGACTCCCTGGTGCGGTGGGAGAAAGGAGACGTCGCGTCCACCACAGCCGTAGCCGCATCCACCCCCCCCCAGCTCCACGTCCACAGAAAGGCAGAGAGCCAGACAGCAGGAGGGGCAGAGCCACACTGTCCTGCTGGAGATCAGGGACACCATCTGCACCAGCATAGATCTCCTCTCTCAGCTGGTCAACATCGACTCCTCATCCTCCAACTGCAAGCCCTTCCTCACCTATGTCAACCAGACCCTCAGGAACATGGAGGAACCCCAGTACCAGGTGGTGAAGGACCGGATCACTGAGCTGCTTCACAACCCTCCAGATCCAGAGGAACCTGCTCCCACCCAGCCCAGGTCTGCTCCTCCACCCCAGGTGATGTCCCTCCCATTCCAAGGCTTCCCACAGGCCCTCACCTACCAGGGCTATGGCTACCAGGAGGTTCAGCAGCACAGGCAGCAACCCTTCCCAGTCCAGGCACAGAGTCATCAGGCAACACCGTTGCCACTGGTTCCACTGATGCCACCGATGCCACCCATGCCAATGATGCCACCGACAACAGCGATGCCCCCCACGCCAGTCCTCACCCAGCTGCAGACCAGACAGCCAGACTACACTACTCCTTCCTCCACCCCACAGCCAAGCCCAGCCTCAGTACATCTGTCATCAGTACTGAGGCTGACACCCCTTGGCATGGAGGAAGGACCTCTCAGCATCACAGGTCTGAGCCAGCTGTCCGAGAGCTTTCTCAACACACTGTCACCTGTTGTCCTCTCGGGGCCAGGCACCCCAGTGGTGCTTCAGACCAGCATTGCAGCAGCAACCACCTCCACAGCACCTGGACCCTTCACCCCTGAGACTGGACACACCTCTGAGTGACTGTGAAGACTGCCAGAGACTGGGTGTGGACTTTATTTGGACACTTGACTTGGGTCATTTTTCTTTTACAGCTTGTTGTTCAATAAAGTTTATCTTTGATTCACACACTTGCTTCATTTCTTTTTTTTAATAAAGTCTTGGTGGAAACTTTTAGAATTGGTTTAAGCCTTTGCATGCTTCTGGGATGGGTTAAGATAGCAGTGGGGTGGGCAGGGATACCTCTGGGATGGGTAATAGCTGTGGGATGGGCAGGGATACCTTTGGGATGGGTAATAGCTGTGGGGATAGATAAACCTCCAGTGTAAGGATAGTGGGACTGTATTGTCCACCCTCCCAGGTGCCACACCTATGGCCCTTTATTATCAATAACAATGTAATCAATCATCCACACATGTCAACATAAACACAACTCTTTATTAAACGCCCTGTTCATTGTAGGCCCACCCAACATACATGGCCCAATCTCATCAGTGTGATGAGACAGGCTGAAGGAAGCACCCATTAATCATCTATCATCCTGTCTTGCCACTCCACTGCTTCAGCTGGGGAGTTGCACCAGTGTCTCAGGAGGTTGCGCTGCTTCTTCCCTTCATGTGAGGCTCTGTTGGGGCCTTGCACATCCTCAGTGTCTATCAGGTTTCACCCTTGCCTCCATTCCCCAGGCTCCATGACCCCATTGCCTTGTTGGAGGTCCACGAGCCTGTTCTGCAAGACTGTGTAGCGGGTGCGTATGAGATTGTGCAGGATGCAGCAAGCTTCCACGATCCTCCTCACTGGGCGATGGGCGATGCTGCATGGTGGTGAGAAGTACCTGGAACCTGTTGGCCAGGATGCCAAAGTTGTTCTCCACCACCCGCCTTGCCCTGGACAGCCTGTAGTTGAAGATCCTCTCTTCACGGGTGAGGAGTCTGGAAGTGTAGGGCTTCATGAGGTAGGTTCTGAGGGAGAAGGCATCATCCCCCACGATGAAGTAGGGCACATCTTGCGTGTCGTTGGGCAGGGGGTCTGGATCTGGGAAGCCCGTGATGAGGTTGCCTTCCAGCCCCTCCTTGAGGTGACTGGCGTTGTATACCTGGGCATCTGAACATGAGCCATTGCCTGAAGCATCGCTGTACATGAACTTGTAGTCATCATCGACCATGGCAAAGAGGATGATGCTGAAGAAGCCCTTGTAATTGAAATAAGTGGAGCCCGACTTGGGTGGTGCTTTGCAGGCCATGTGCTTGCCGTCTATGGCTCCAACAGTGGGGGAAGTTCCACTTCTGATACCACTGCTCTGCAACTTTCTTCCATCCTTCTTCAGTGGAGGGGCACTGGAGGAGCTCCTCCATGTATTCTTTGATGATGGCCTGCACCACTTCTCTGACCACAATGCTGATGGTGTTGTGTGGCACCCTCCAGCCGTACTGCATGCTCCTGTACGTGGTCACTGAGGCCAGGTGGCGCAGAGTCAGTACCACCTTGAGCCCAGGTTCCAGGCTGGGCCGGAAGTTGGTGTTTGCCTTGGTCAACCTGGGTGTCAGCCGCTGCACAACTTCGTCAAACATGGCTGGAGGCATTCTCATGAAGTTCTGGAATGCACGAGTGTCTTCGTTCCTTAGCTCCACCATCAGCTTGTTGTACAGTCCGTACTCTGCTCTTCTCCCGATCCATTTTCGGACCCAGACGCTTCTTGGCCGCCTCTTTTTCCTTCCTGTAGTAGAGTTCACAGAGCCTGTAGATGGCTTCGCACTGTTGCAGAAGGATGGTGGCTGCCAAAAGGACTGTGTTATGATCCACAGTGGACATGACTGGATGCTGTGGAAGAGGAAGAGTCAGCTGAAGGCTCCAGAGGTCTGCACAGCTGGGCTGCTGGGCTGAAAGTGAGATGCAGGCGAGTTGCTCCCCCTTTTTATAGGCAGTATAGGTGTCCATTTGCATCCTCTAGGCATCCTCTAAGCATCCTGTAGACATCCTTAATATCCGAGATAGGTCCCATCTGCTAACATTTTTTCCATTTTAAATGCTTTGTTTCCATGCTGCATCTGCTAGGCATCCATTCTGCTTCCATTCCGCATCTGTTCCGCTTCCTCCCTGCATCCGAGCGGATGCGAGTTGCGCGGATGTGGAATGGAGGCCTGGCGGATATAGCGGATGCATAACGGATGCAGAACTGATGCCTAGTGGATGCGTAGTGGATGCTGAATGGACGAATTGGATACATCTTCCGCGCAAAAGTTTTGAGCAGCTCAAAACTTTCTGAGCGGATGAAACGTCCATAAACGGATGCTGGACGGATAGAGAGGAAGCAAAACGGAGGCAGTTAGTACAGAATGGATACATCGCATTAACCAACGGATGGCAAGCTTTTTTGTCCGTTTTACATCCTCTTTGCATCCGTTGGTGCAGTATGACAGGGGCTTTAACAATCGTGGCAAACACTTTTAAACAATATGCCCATCCACAAACATCTCCAAAACATTACTCAGAGCTGTTCTTTTGATGAAATATTGAACCAGTAGGACTACATAAAGCTGCCTAGAGCCTTGTGCCTTTCTCCAAAAGCATTTCAAAAGATCGACATTTCAACTCTAATTTTTAATATGGCAGTTTTCAACTTATGATTGTAAGTTTTTGCAGTCATAAATTGAGGCATCCTGTGACCCTACTTGATTTTTGGACATTTTTTTGCAAGAGTTGGTTTGCAAACTCCAGAGTTGTTAAGTGAACAGTGTTGCTGTTAAGAAAAGACCATGGTCGTTAAATGAAACCATTTTCCCCAGTGGGTGGTTTTTTTTTGCCAGAAACCAGATAAATGCCAAAATGTAGCACAAAAAAAAAAAAAGCTACAAAAATCACAAGCTGGGGAAAAAATCTCAACATAATATTCAAATCCAGCCTGATAATGACTATATAATGAAAATAATAGTTATATTTTAATGTCATCGCAGATGAAAATGATGAAGCATATCATTTGGTAGGCTTGCATTTCATATATTGTAAATACCATAAGAGACCCGAATGTATAGCCACCTCCTCCCTCTTGTGTTCCTTTAAACCTACCCTTTTCTGTTTTTCTGTCAATTCTCTCAATGTCTTTATAGTGCTGGTGTATCCTTTTTTAACATTTGGTGGTCCAGACCCTAATGATGACATTCACATAAAATGAAATGAAATGTATTTCAATCTTTCATTAGTCTTGAGTTTCCCCAAGTTCAAGAAATGTGCTGGAACAGCTGCCCTGTGTCAAAATTGCCCATCAGTAGATTTGCTCTTTTTATCACAAGCCAAATGTTTTTCTTTGTCCAAATAAACCAAAAAGGAGAGATCAGACAAAAAGAAAAAAGAAAAGTACCTCGGAAATGTTTTCAGAAGACTGTAAATCTTTCATTCAGACAAACCTAAAACAGTGGGGAGAGATGAGAAGTAGTAGGGTTGTTGTTGTTGTTGCTTGTCCTTTAAGATAAGTTATAAAACATCACTGCCTGGAAAATTCCAGTTGGATCAAGTAGTCTTCAGAAAAACTTTCTAGCTATGGATTGGCTGTAAAAGAATAAAGGAGATGAACACTGAAAGGTTTTTTTTTTTTTTCCATGGTTGTAAACAAATAATTTAGTGAGCTCTCTGCACTTCAGGACACAAATAGATCCAAGAATTAGAAATGCCCCTAGCTGACCAGTCTCTACATATATCATTGGTCTGGTGTAATGAAGATTATCTGATAAAGATCACAATATGACACTTTTCCTTTTGCATTGGATGCTGAACAGCCGGGAACTCTTTTCCGTGATAGACCAACTATTGATCCTGGGGCCCCCTCCTGCCAGTGATGCAGTTAATGGGAATTCCACAGGCAAATAAAAGCTACATTTTGTCTTCATTTTCATCTGAAATATGAGCTGGTCCTTTGTACTCTAGACAGTCATTTATTACTTATTTTCCTTTATTGATGTTTATGAGCTGAAGCATAAAATGATTCTCAAACGTAGTTTAATTGAGGCAGCAGTTGACATTGTGACCATGATTATGGCTGCACCATCAACTGCATTAAGGTTTACTTTTCATTGGGCTTTGAGCGGCGTGCATTGGAATGTATCCCGAAAATGCAATTCAGCTGAAGTTAAAGAAATATGTCGATTTGTCTTCATAGGTACTGGGGGGAGAAAAAAGCCCTAAGTCCTTAACAAACAGCAACAGAGCAGTAAAGTGTTTCTTATTGCTTCACATTCAATGAGATTTTTTGCCCTCTTTTTCAAATTCCTTCTTCCCTAAAAGTTATTGTTTAAAACCTTTCTAATCAGCTTGGTGTATGTATCATATACCATATATCATATATATATATGATTGTGATTGCTTTTCAAATAAGTAGGAAGACCTGCCATCCACATAACAGAGGGAAGGCTGAGGCGCTCAATTCATTTGTAAAATGGTAAGGACAATCAATATGGTGGGGAAGTATTTTTATATGCAGTTATTAACTCATAAGCTACAGTATATCTCATCTCATTTCAACAACAGCTGAGGTCTCCATTTCCCCCTGGAGGCCTCTGCAGGTCCCATTATGAGAATCATAAATAATATGTGCTAATGAGATATGAATTGATTATGTTGGAAAAGCTGACATTTTCATCCATCATTCTAAATGATGTTTAACAATGGATTACTAGCCAGTAATTCCTCTGATATGAGATTAAATAAAATAGCAGGCTGTTTCAGCAGGCTAGCTCAAGGAGATGGCAATAAATCTGCTCAATTACTGTATTACCAATCCGTTTTTCACTGCTAAGGATATTATTATTTCATTTAGACTTGTTCATGCATCATAGATTATTTTATTTCAGTCAGTCAATGGAAGAAACTGCAGTATTTTATTCACTGGCCTGCAAAGACCAGGCTTTGATGGAGTACAGTAAAAGCAACTAGGTAGGTCCTAAGCAGCTTCAGAAGAAGACAGAGGGCTTCGGGAGGGCTTCAAGGCAGGGCAAAACCAGGCCAACAACAACCTCGAATTTAAGAGAACACTATTGTCTTTGGAACCTAATTTTCCTTACCTATTTACCAAGTCTTTACTTAAAGATGCTATCTGAGAAACTGATCAATTGAAATGAAATTATTGTATCCTCTAAGATGATCTGTGTTTCACCTGAGTCCTGTGCTATATTGGGAATTAGATCACTGTGGCTGTCCATTGGTCTGGTAAATTAGATTGAAAACAACTATAATATAATGGTGCAGATTTTTTTACCCTCCACTCTCCAGTCAGGGTGGGGAGTTGGCTAACAGATGTAGCAAAGGGTTATCATTACCAGCTCTGATTGGCTTATCAGTGATAGTCATTTCGTTGCCTGTGGCAAAGGACAAGGATGGAACTTGGAAGTGGAGGCGCCTTCTACAGTTGCTGATCTGTGTCTGCACTGCAGAATCTTAAGATAATATCCTCCACCTGAACTGAAGGTAGCTAAGGGATGGACAGCCAAAGAGCAGTCCCTGAAGCACTAGCTGTCATTTTTCATACAACATGTAATTCATCTTTGGAATTCATTACCACAAGATGTAGTGTTAACTGATGGTTTGGCTGGCTTCCAAAAGGTTTGAATCAAATCATAGAAGTCATAGGGATTGCTGGCTATTAGCCATAATAGCAATATGACTGTCTCTGAACATCATCTGCTGGGAACCTAGCATAGTTGGTTGGTTACTGTGAGAACAGACTGCTGGACGAGATAGGCTGGGGGCCTGATCCAATAAGGTCCTGCTAATAAATTTATGGCACATACACATCACATTTAAAAACAAACCACAAGAAATAAAATATTAAATATGAAGCCTACGTGATGTTTACAGCAGAGAATAACTCATTTTGCCCAGAGAGAGAAATATCTGCCACTACCAGATTGTGTTCCACCTTTAGGCCACCATGCTACTTGGCAACAAAATCTCCATTATAAGCTCTATTTTGGCATTATGTCACATATATTACATAGAATATATAGTGGTGGTATTTTGCTCCACTCGTAGAGAACATCAGCACATCTATCATGGCTTTGCCTATGTTCTTATGTTCTAATCTTGTATCTGACACAATTGGCTAACTATGTACAATAGTACAGCCTGTTTTGAGAATATGCCAGTATTCTAAGCAATAGTTTGAAGTGAACTTTTGCTGTAAAGAGGAAATCTTACCATATACCAATATCAGACAGCAGTTGTATAAGAACAAAACTTTTACTGGCTATCCAGTTTATCTAATCTGAGTCAGGTAATGTACTACAGTAGAACTGTTGGTCATTAAAAGAGAGAAATGATGATTATCAAAGATTTCTTTAATACACATAGAACTATTTTTTACTGGACTGCATTTCCAGAGAGGTTGGATAGTAATTGTGGAGTTATAGTATGTTGGACTACAACTTGGTGAAGAACTCTAAATTTGGGGAGGGGGGACAGCTGTATTAGTATTTTTTTTCTTTTATTGACTGTGATGTGAATTGGCTACATTTGACTACAAATATAATAACAACATCATTATCATCAACAACAATAGATATATTCTAAAAACATAGCTGATTGTTTGGTTCTTAATGATGAAATGATCAGTACATGGAATAAATTTGGGTCCAATGTTAGTGTTATGTTAATGTTAGAAGGCATATCTGAAATACAGTTTATAGACTACTTGTTTTGGATTACCATAAAATAGTTCTATACTCCTTTAATCCCTTTTTAATGTTAGTATAGAAACATTAGTATAGTATATTTTTATGGTTAGCTGGTAAATCAAATAATCGGAATAATTATCAAATTGCAAAAGCTTGATATTTAAGTTATGTAAAACAAAATCAATGATAATGTTAGGGGAGATTGAATTTATTCTTCAGATAACTGTATTGCTGAATATTTAGTAAATAGCCGTGTCTAGGTAAAGTGGTTTAAATTAAAAAGACTTACCCAAGAATATCGCACCATTTGTAGAGCTCAGTTTCTCTGACATTCTAATCCTATGCAAAACTGCATAATTAAGCCACATTGAACCAATGGTACATAGATCAAAGGCTACACTCAACTGAATCAAATCCAAACCATTCATCTTTGTTGCTGTTAATATGCAGAGAAAGGGACAAATATTTGAGTTAGGAAGGAGGACTGCTTCTCATTGGACATTCACAGTTTTCTAGAAAATGGGAGTTCCTCGAAGAAAGTTTTATTGCATATTTATAAGGGTGACATATACAGACATACACTCATCTGGGCTCATTTTAAGAATTCTGATTGGGAATAAAAGAAAGAGACAAGGTTGACTTTTTAAAAGTACAACTTTAAGAAAGCTACACAAGCAAACAAACTTCAGAATGTACCCAATTATCTGCTTACTCCTGCTTCTCAAATATCTCCCAAAAGACAGCAGTATTTCCCCCAACTGTGTAAGATAGAATTGGACAATCCTTTGGTGGATAGACCATATCGAATACTCCCAGGTGGAAAGCTCCAAAAGAACCAGGCCACGTATACGTGACTGATGATTCTAGAGATTTATTTGAGATGAGATTTCTAACACCAGATAACTTAGGGCTTATTTTACATGATTCACGTATTTCCCTATTCAAAATGGCAATTAAGCTGCTATGGGGACAGTTTTTTTCAAAGTCTAGCAAAAGAAAAATTGAGGGCTGCACATAGACCCATGGACCAGTGGTAGGATTCAATTTTTTTTAATACTGGTCCTGTGGGTGTGGCCAGATTGGGTGTGGCCAAGTGGTCATGTGACTGGGTGGGCATGGCTATATGATGTTCTATTTTTTTTTCCTTTTCTCAACACCACCATACCCCACACCCTGTTTTTTGCCTACTGGGCCTCATGGAAGCCTCCTGGGAGCTGAACAAAGAAGCCTTCCAAGATAAGTCCAACAGCGAGGGGGGATCAGCTGTGCTGCACAATTTATATTCACTAGAAAGCAAGAAATCCGATGATTTCCTGCTTTCTAGCTCATCTAAATTGCATGGCACAGCTGATCGTTGCCCAGCTGATCCTCGGAAATACCGAGGATTTGGCCGAACCAGTCGCATTATTTTTTATTTATTTTGAAGTAAAAACTGGGCTGAACTGGTGGAATACCATCACTACTGTGACCCTGGTCAAAGGTGTTCCACAAACCTATACTTCACAAACTATTGTCTCATTCAGTACAAATCTATTCAAAATCTTGGCAAAACAGCACACTGGTTTCTATAAAATATTTCACAAATGACAATGACTTTGTTTAGTAAAGGAGCTTTCCCTTGGCCGGCTTGTTGATAACAAGATAGACAGAAAAGGCATGGCAACATACAAATGCACTCAGCACCTTCTCAAAGATATGCCTTGATTTTCTTGCTATTTGTTTGAACATAAGGAAGATAGATTTCTTTGATCTGAGCTATAGTGTTGTTTTTCTTTGATTCTAGCCTAGCAACAAATGGAAAGGCATGGTATATACATGTATGTTCAGCCTGTAGCCTCAATTAACCCGTAGGCTATCCCTGATAGTTCTGTAGCCCTCCCTCTAGGATATTTTTACAATTAATACCCTTTCTTTATGAGAAACTGGAGAATTTCAAGAGCAGAGGTTAAGCCTCTCAAACAAGTTCCAAGATCATTTTATGCAGTGATGAAAACTCAGAATTTTTAACTCCCCAATCGGGAGAGGTTGAAATTTGATTATTTGATATGCTTACCATTTCAGGGTCTGTTTTATCACTTTATTACAAGTGATAGAATCAAATGCTGTCAAAAGGAGAAAAACCGAAATATGGATATAATTTAACATCACGTTCACCCTAAAAAGTTTTTTTTTAAAAAAAAAAAAATCAATCTCCCTATTCACCTAGAGTCCCCTAAGGATATAGAATGCTGGACATCATGGATATTTTGCAACTACTTTTTGACGTATGTTCTGATGAAAAAGATCAATGCTTTCCCCCCCTGGGGAATGAAAGACTGCAAAGTCCAAATAGCCAGAAGTTTGTATGTCTATTATCTAATGGCAAACAGCACAGGAGTCAGAATTGAGCACATTTTCCTTGACAATAAATGAAAAGTAGTTTGCTTGGCCAAAATGTAGTTCCATTGCTTCAGGTAATTCTTTTTTTAAAAAAATGGAAGTAGACTAAATCATGAATAAAGTTGCGGTCTTACCACTAGCTCTGTTACCTGTTTATTTCGGAACCAATCCTGTATGGAAAAAAAGGTATATAATGCCTACATCATAGTTATAGATGAATTCTGTTACACTGAAAAAGAGCTGAAAGCCTGGGACAGCTGAATATCTAATTTAATCTTCGCATTTCCTAGTGTTATGTATCAAAGCAAGGTTCAGTCCTGTGATGGACTAACACAGTGGTGGTGAACCTTTTCGGCACTGAATGCTGAAACGGGAGCACGCATGCATGCTGGAAACCAGCAGTACAGTTCCTGGTGCATGTGCATGGGAACACCAGAAGCTGGACACTTAGTTTCCGGCACCTGCATGTGTGCCAGCCACCTGGTCTTCTGGTTTCCAATGCACATGCAATGGGCTGGCATGCGGATGAGCACCGTGGAGCTGTTCTGCCAGTTTCCGGTGCTTCCGTATGCATGAAGACCAGCTGGCCAGCAGACATGCACGCACTGGAACCTGGAAGAGCAATGGGTGATGGCTGGCATGTCCAGAGAGATGATTATGCATGCCACTTCTGTTTTGTGTGGCATAGGTTCACCATCACAGGATTAATACAACAGCCACTGGCAGTTTTAAACATCACTTTGTCCCTTCTTGTCTTTATGATGTGCAGAACATTGTACATCTTTGGTTACAGCATTCAGGGGATAAAGAAAAATAAATAATATAAAGTCGTATGTGCTGCCCTTTCACATCATTAAGGTATTCTACTTCACACATAAGTTATGTATCAACATTGTCTTGAGTTCCGGGCTTACTACAAGTAGGAATAGCAGCTATTTTTCTATCAGAACATTTGTTTCATTTTAATATTAACTGGTATGTCTGCAGCAGAGGTGGTATTCAGCAGATTCTGACTAGTTCTGAAGAACCGGTAGCGGAACTTTTGAGTAGTTCAGAGAACTAGCAAATACCAGCTCTGACTGGAGATTTTACAATATCCTTCCCCTGCTATGCCCACCAAGCCTCACCCACAGAACCGGTAGTAAAAAAATTTGAATCCCACCACTGGTCTGCAGAATCAGGGTAATCGACTTTTGAGGTGAACACCCTGAACATTTTGTAAACTATCAGAGCTTGATGAAAAATGCCAAAATGGTCAGACTGAATGATCAGCATAGTGCTGCACTGAGATGGACTTCCTTCATGTCATCTATGGAATAGCTGCTACATTCAATTGACAAAAGTAATGCACAAGTACACATTTTATTACACATGGTTTTAGCATATCAAGTAAAGCAAAATTTGAATTTCTGATCAAAATTGCCAGCTAAATGCAAAGGTAAAACACTATGTGACAATGTCCCAGTAGATCATTATCTATCAACATCTGTATCATTACTGGCAAAGCCATAAAACTGGAAAATGGATTCCAGGCATACAGCTTCAAAAATAATTTTATTTCTTAAAATAAATATTTCTTATTTTAAGGACATTGCTCATCACATGTTATTTTCCCTGTGAACGAAGCAGAATAGATGCAGGCATGAGGCAAAGACATTACACTGACTTTAGTGAATTTATTTTAAGTGTGTACCATGTTCACTTCAACTCTCTGTGGCAATAAAAAAATCCCATTAAAAATAAACATCCATTCCACCAAATACAATTACTTACAACATAGAAACTGCCCCCCCCCCCCCGCTTAGTTTTGTTGAATAAACTGACTGTCAAGAATTAGGAGTGAACCCCATTTGGTTTTTTCCACATTCCCTCCTCTTCAATATGGAAGACAGCAGAGTCCATCAGCAGTGAAACTCACATTATGATTTCTGGTACAATAATAATCATAGTACACAGAATAATTAGTAGAGTTGGAAGGAACCTTGGAAGTCTCCTAGGCCAACCCCCTGCTGAAACAGAAGCCCCTATACCAGGGGTGTCATCACTATAATCACACAGTGATGACTAGTGAAGCTGCAATCACTTGGTCATGCTTACCTGGTTGGTCCAGAATGTGATCATACCTATAAGCAGATCAGTATGTGGTGCCTTAATTTTTCTATTGGGTAGAGTAGCATCGAGTTAAGATGAAAAGGGAGGAGGAAACCACAATAATCATCTTCTTTTAATGACCCCATATTCCCTTGTGGAGTTGAGTCTGGACAACTGAATGGAGATAGCAGAGTTTTTACTGGCTGGATGCCCTTCCTGTCACCAATGCAGAGTTATATTTGCAGATATATTCTCAACATGCCCAGAGAAAGAAATATCTGCCACTACCTAGGATCGAACTCACAACTTCCTGATTGTGAGGTGACAGCTCCACCTCTAGACCACCACACCACTCCAGGAGGAAACCATAATCACTTTTATAAAACGTTGCTTTACACTAATAGGTAGCAACCTTTTGTACTGTGAAGCTGCACACCAGATTCCTAATAAAACTTACCAGGGAGCTGCAGCTAGCTCTGTTTACAGCTGATTGTCCCTCCCAATCCAAGCAGAGATAAAACTGCTTAAGGACGATTTCTCTCTCACCAAAGTGGAAGTGAACCATGGCAAGGGTCAACTTCAAGGTCAAGGCTGGAGGTTGCTGGTCAAAGGGGGACTCAACCCCATCCCTTTCCAGCACCACTTAATCTTGCTAGCTTTGGATAAATAGAGTTCTTCAGTTTCTACCTTTTAGCCACCCTCTTCCCTTCACAATCAAGCGACAAGCGCAGGCAATTTACGGCCGTGATCACTTCAGAGATATGTTCCCAAAGCCTCAGAGGAAGTACAGTGGTGTCTGAAGTGGGAGGCAGGAGAGGGAGATAAAATTTGGTACTGAAATCCTCTGGTGCCTGCCTGGGTAGGAAAAGATCTGTAGCAAACTGGCAGGGACTTTTAAAAATGAATTTATTTCAGAATCATATTGGTTATCACCTAGAGATGACCAATGGATAGATAGACTTAAAAAAAAAAATAGAGAGGAAATTACTGTAAACCAAAATGCCTTTTTCACGCTTTTTACAATAATAAGTGTGAGGCATTTTTATTTGCTATGGATAATAAAAGGGAGAAGTTGATAGTAGTTATTCATGATCCTCTCTTAACCAACAGAGTATTCAGGCATACTACCTGCAGAAAAACAAATTCTATTTTTTCCTCTCCTTTATTCAGGTTGATGGAAAACCTACCAATTTCAATAAATACAGGTTAACTTTAGATCCTCAACACAAGTGGAAATATCTCTGTTGTCCCTAGTTCTTTGCAAAACTACAAATCATACCTGCCATAAAAATAATCTGCTGTGTCAGTTACGTAAGTATATAATCAAGGTTGAGAGTTTGGGAAAATAAAACCTTCAAGCTGTTTCCTTCAATGAAATGGGAGGAAGGGGAAAAGAAAGAAGGAGCAATGTAACTTGTAGGGAAAACAATGATACGATCCTAAATAAGAAGGCTTCCCATTGCCTTTTTCACTGCCTGAAATTAGAAGCAGCTACAAATTGTGCTTGTTATATTTAAACAAGTCTCTTAACACCCCAGTGATATGAACTGTGATGGAGTAGTGGTTGGTATGCAGTATTGCAGGCTAAAACTGTCCACTGCCAGGAATTTGATCCTGATCGACTCAAGGTTGACTCAGCTTTCCATCCTTCTGAGGTCAATCAAATGAAGACCCAGGTGTTGGTGGCTATATGCTGACATTTGTAAACTGCTCAAATAGTGCTGTAAAACACTATGGAATGGTACATAAGTCTAAGTGTCATTGCTATTACAGCTTAGCATCACATCCATTCCAAAGGGTCCTGTTGAAGTTTTTTTAAGGTGAGTTTCATCATTTAAAAATATATCCTATAATTACAGTTCCACTGACTTGGACCTATTAAAGATGCTTGCCCTTAAATGATGATAACAGTGTTTCAATATCTAAGGGGTTGCCACAAAGAAGACAGGGTCAACCTATTCTCTAAAGCACCTGAAGGTAGGACACAAAGCAATGTATGGAAGCTAATCAAGGAGAGAAGCAACCTAGAACTAAGGAGAAATTATCTGACAGAAGAATTGATCAGTGGAACAACTTGTCTCCAGAAGTTGTGAATGCTCCCATCCTGGAAGGTTTTAAGAAGAGATCGGATAACCATTTGTCTGAAATGGTATAAGGTTTCCTTCCTCAGGAGGGGTTGGACTAGAAGACCTTCAAGGATTCTTTCAATTCT
Source organism: Laticauda colubrina (assembly GCA_015471245.1). NCBI lineage: Eukaryota > Metazoa > Chordata > Lepidosauria > Squamata > Elapidae > Laticauda > Laticauda colubrina. The sequence continues at coordinate 73,897,255 of BLBF01000002.1, forward strand.
GTTATTCTGTTAAATCATAATAAGAAATATATATATATATATATATGTGTGTGTGTGTGTGTGTGTGTGTGTGTGTGTGTGTGTGTTTTCCCAAAAATCCTGTGCTTTTAATCTATCTATGATTTTTTACTTTTTCCATAAAGCACCAAGGCACAACTTCATGTTATATGTTTCCTTTCCTTTCTTTTTTTCCATGATCTTTCTCATGCCTTTGGCTGAAATCTGCAATAGCAAAGGACTGTTTTGGGGGTCAAATGCTTACAATATAAAAGAAATAGGAAGAAACATAAGTTTAAATCCATGAAATAGGAACTAATAATTGGGGTCAATAGGACAGGGACAGTGGGCATGATTGTGTGCTTATGCACACCCCTTACAGACCTCTTAGGAATGGGGTGAGTTAGATAGAGGTTAGTTTGAGGGTAAAGGAGTGGGGGTTTAGACTTATGCAGTTATATTGCTTCACAGTGCTTTACAACCCTCTCTTACGCGATTCACAGAGTCAGCCTATCACCCCCAACAATCTGGGTCTTCATTTTACTGACCTTGAAAGGATGGAAGGATGAATCACCCTTGAGCCAATGAGATTCAAACTGCTGCCAATCGGAATTTCAGCAGAAGTAGCCTGCAATACTGCAATCTAACCACTGGGTTACCACAGCTCAATAGTTAACCTTAACACTTTAACAATAGCTCATCACATCCATCTTTCTAACTACTTGTCTCCTTTCCGTTACTGATGGCGACTACTTCCATCTCTTCAATAACAGGTTTCAATAGGAATGTTCTTTTCTGACATCTGAATTCATCTCTTATGAAGGACCTGAACTAGACAGAGAGTTGCACCAGACCTTAAGGCTGCACACCACCTTCTCCTTTTGCAGACAGTTTCTATTCTGGAAGAGTCTATAGCCTAAAAATAGAGAACTAACATGCTCTGAGCAAGCAGCAATTAGGAAGAAGGGCAACTGAGCCTCAGGGATGTAAGAGTGAATTGTATAATTTGTTACAAGTATTTTAATATTTCCTAACATGATCCTGGCATCACATAAAAGGACTGAACACAATAAAACTATAGCAATTTGTACCAAAATATATATTTAAAAAATTAAGTTATTCAATTGTTTGGCTCTTAAAAATGTGGCTATATATGTGTCAAATGCGCTAAATTTCCTTGTTTTACCATGATAATATGCAGAACGTTGCCTCCTGCAGTGCACTGAAACTCAAAGAGAGTTTGTGGGCTAAGATAACTAAACATCCTTTCATTACATGAAATAGTAATTTGTTGTATATTCAGCTACATATATTAATACATTAACATGCATTAAAATTTGTAGCTGAATATACAATAAACTACCATTTCACATTATTTTCTCTTGTGTCTTAATATTCTCTTAATTCTTACAATGATTTTTTTCCTTCTTACGGTTTTATTGCTAGCATAGGAACAATTATTATTAAAAGAGACACCGATAATTAACACTTTATGACGGCTCTATTTAAGAAAATAATATTCATTGTAGCTAAGCAGCTGTGAAAACAAATAAAATGACAATACTAATTAATTTATTACATTAAATCAATTAATGAGAAATCAAATAGCTGAAAGAAAATGATATGTTAGTTGTTAATAACCCACTTTTCAGCAAAGGAGAAGACATTTTCAGTGCTCAAAACTGTATTTGTCCTAACCGCACTAGAAACATTTCTTTTAAAAAAAGCAATGCTTTATTGATGAACATTTTCTGTGTGCATTACAATAAAGAGCCATCCTGCTAAAGAATACTTAACATTAACCTCTTGACCTTTAATCAGCACACAAAAATCTTTATGGATGGGAAATATATTATGTGAGGCTGAGCTAAATATGCTTGTTATTTTTGCCACCATGACAATATATTACCCTGCTAAGTCCCTGGGAGGTTAGAGTTTATTTTGCATATTAAATGCCGCGTGAAATAAATTTCAGACCTGAATGATTTATTACCGTATTATGACAGCAGAAATCCTTGAAAAGGCGCTTCTCTTGGATGATGCTTTGTTTTGCATGGCTTCTGGGTCTTCTCCAGCCCTGCCAGTAACTAGAAGAGACTTCTCTACAGACTTGGAGATGCCCCTGAAGCAAAGTAATGTGAATCACACCATCACTGTTCCTTGATGAGGTGAGAAGTTCACCTCTCTGGACTATCCGGGTCAGGCCCGGCTCATCAGAAAATTTGGCAGTGGAATATACAAGGCTAGAAAAGGGGACATGGAATTGTTTAATAAAGAGAGGACCACAGTTAAGATGTTGGATTAAACCAGTGACCCAGTTAGTTCTCATCCAGGAAAGATTTTCCTGCCTGATTTTTAAACACATCTATCCCTAAGCATGGAATGTACTGCATTTGCTAAGGGAATGTTCAGTTTTAGAAATCAGTATTATTCTTCCTTTTAACACACAACAGCTTTGGTCTATTATGAAAGTGGGCCATGTAAATAGAGCTTACAGAGAATGGTATGGTGGCCCAGAGGTGGAGCTCTCACCTCACAATCAGGAGGCTGTGAGTTCTATCCTAGGTAGAGGCAGATATTTCTGTCTCTGGGCACACTGAGAATATACTGCATCTGCTGAACAAAACTCTGCATTGGCGACAGGAAGTGCATCCAGCCACTAAAACACTCTGCTAGCTCCATTCAATTGCCCAGACTCTACCCCACAAGGGATTATGGGTTCGTTAAATGAAGATGATGATGATGTAAATAGAATCTACAATGTTCCCACCTAGGTTTTTCCTGCTAGTTATTCTTTGAGAATACCCCAACTCTGTTTGGAGCTTCAGGATTGCATAAATAATCCCTGTTACATTCTTCAGGCTTCTGGAGAGTGCTTGTAATGCTAAGGAAAACTCTGGTTGAGGGATAGTGAGATTCAATCTTTGTCCCTTAATGCATTGAATTAAGGTTTGTATATGAGCTTCTTCTGGGAAGCTTTTTGGTTTATGCCATTGTACCTATAGAGTTCATAAGTGCATCTTATCAAAGCTTGTCTGATCCCAAGAATGTAAGGGGTGCTGTATTTGGTTAGCATTCAAATGGGGGATTATCATTTAAATTTAATTTAAATTTGGAGACTAGACCAGTAAGAGCCAAACAAATATCCTGGAAGAAGGCAAAAACAAATCTTATCTTTTTGCTGCCCAATAAGTACAAGGTCCCCAGGAAATGAATTTGGTTGGAAGGAATCTTTACTTTCCCAATGTCTAGGAATTTGCCACAGATGCTGTTTGAAACCTGGCCTTCAGAACTGAATATCTGCTATGTAATGCTTTTCTAGAGCAGGGGTCATCAATCTGGAAAAACAGAGAAGAATGATAACATTTTCAATGCAAACATGTGTAGACAGTCAGCACCTACCCCACTCCTGGAAGAATGAAATATTTTGAGGAATATTAAAAAAGCAGAATATCATATTTCCCTAAATGAGAAATGGAGAAACATGTTTTTTTAGAGGCAGGAAGAAGACTCACTCTTAATAGTCCCCCACCCAGCAGATATTTTATGCCTATTAGGAAAGACTGGGCCAGCCTATCTACAAAACAAAAGACCTTCAGCTTCATGATTATGGGATTAAGAACAGGACATGAGCCTTCAGGACATAATAGGATCAACCCACTACTATTTAGCCAATGGTGGGATTAAAAAATTGTTTAGTACCAGTTGTGTAGGTGTGGCTTGGTGGGCATGGCAGGGGAAGGAAGGATACTGCAAAATCCCATTCCCTCCCCATCCCACTAGCCTGCTTTCCACCTCCATTCTCCTGTGCAGGGCAACAAAAAAAGAC
>BLBF01000002.1:73905667-73932312 GCA_015471245.1 Laticauda colubrina
GAAGGAAGGAAGGAAGGAAGGAAGGAAGGAAGGAAGGAAGGAAGGAAAGAAGGAGGAAAAAGAGAGTGAGAGAGAAATGCACTCAAATAGCCAGCAAAAGACTTAATACCCTAGGCAGAGCAAAGGAAGGAAAGAAAGAAAGAAAGAAAGAAAGAAAGAAAGAAAGAAAGAAAGAAAGAAAGAAAGAAGGAAAGAAGGAAAGTTAGAAGGAAGGAAGGAAGGAAACAAATAAAGAAATAAATAAAGTTAGAAAGAAGGAAGGAAAGAAGGAAAGTTAGAAGGAAGGAAGGAAGGAAAGAAAGAAAGAAGAGTACAATTTCTGCTACTTTCCTAAAGGCTATCAGTGATGACTGGAGGATTAGGGGCAGGCTATTCCATAGAGCTGGGGCAGTTGCAGAGAAGGCCTACTTGTGAGTTTCCATCATTCTCACCTCTTAAGTGGCACAGATCCTGAAACATGCTTTCCTGGACAGACAGGACAAGCATATTTTCCTCAGTGAACTTGACCCTAAAGGTAGGCTGGGTCCAAGCTATGTAGGCCTTTATGGGTGATGACTGGCCTTTGGCATTGGTTCAGGAAAAAAAAGGACAACCATTATAATACAGGTGCAATTCTGATAAAGTTCCTAGCCTGCCAGCACAGAGCTGCCGCATTCAACTTTAAGTGAAATTTCTGAATCATCATCAAAGGCAAACCTAAGTATAGGTAGTCCTCAACTTACAATTTCTTCTTTAATAATCATTTGAAGTTATAATGGCCTCGGAAAGGGTGCATTACAACCTCTAAAGCACTTCCAGCGGTATAAAACATTCTGCCTCCCATTGCAGTCATCTCATCGCAGTCTGGGAGTTTGGCAATCTGTTCACACTTCCAAAAATTGCCTGTGATCATAACTGCCATTTGTAATCATCTCTACTGGCTTCCCTGCCATCTGTCAATCTCTCATGTCTGAGGGCTGGTTGAGAGAGCTACTTGCTGAGGGGAGCTGAACAATTTCAGTGGGGTGGAGAAACAGAGTTCAGGTTCTGAAGATTGGGGCTCAGTTCCTACACCTTGTGGAAGGACTTTCCTTCCAGGCATGAAGAGTTCAAATCCTAATGAAGGAATTCCCTTCTGCACACAGAGGGAAGCTGACACCCTTCAATGGGCAGCTCTTTCAGAGAACACCTAAAGATGAGAGGGAGCTGGATTCCAAGCAAAAAGAAAAGAAGGTAGTACAGTAAGGTAAGGAGTGTTGGCCCTGATGCAAGATGAGGCATAGGAGGCCTGGAAAAGGCCATGTGAGAACCTCTCTTCTGTCAGAGGCTGAAAATCCTCAGGAGGAATTCATCTCCTGAGTAAAGTTTCTTAGGGTCTCACCCCACCACTAAGGCACCCCATGATCCTTATCTTGGATTCTGTCCACTTAATATCCTGCACAATCTTTTAATAACTAAAATCCAGAGTGCTGGAAATGCAGTTGTGGAATGGAGCAGTCACATGGTCTGTCATATACTGTTTCACTTAAGGACCATTTTGCTCCGTGACTGGAATTCCAGGCTCAATTAGTCATAAGTCTGGGGACTGCCCATGCAATAATCCACCCTATACATACATTGACCATATTTTCTTGGAAAAAATAAAGGACTCCCCTGAAAAGGGGAGCAAATTTGAAAGAAGTTCATAAGAATAAAACATGTTAATTGTTTGTGTTTATAAATGCATGTTTTAACAAGAAATACCTAAACTCAAATAGAGTATATAAAAAGACAATTCAGTTTCCATATCTTTTATATGAACGTGGAAAAACTCTGCATTAAGTGGCACAATTTGTACAGTAAAAAAATAAATGACCAACAGACAAAAGTGAGTTTTTGAAAAATAAATAAATCTACATGACAGCTTTCTGAAGTAAGGAACTGTTCTTTATAATAAAAGGCATATGGTCACCATGCTTATAAGTTTTTTTTTAATAAAAGTTTTATTTAAGTTTTCACAAAACATACAAATACAAATAAATTATCTTTTTTTGAGAAAAGTGTGGCCCCAGGATTATCACTTCTCCATACAGACATAACCTCAATACATATTTATCTTATATATTCTAATCCATATCTCATAACTATTTTCACAATTTTTTCAATAGCTTTTCCCTTTCTTTACTTCCTATAGCCTGATTTTAAATTATCTCATTCCTTTCTTAATTCAATTACATATCTTTTTCTAATTTTTAAAATCTTTCTAATCAGCATTTTTATACTTTTGTCTGTTTACAATTTCACATTATCTTTTTTCATAAAACAAATTTTCCCCTGTAATTACTAGACTGGAGTGTAACACCTTTGTATCTTTTTTCAAATCTTGCTTTAAAATTTAAGTTACATTTTTACAGTTATAACATTCATTTTCTAACCTCTATTTTATAACACATACCTATTTTCAGTTGAATTCTGCTTGGTACATTCCCTTAAAAATACACACTAAATTCTTAAAAGAAAGAAGTATATATGTATATATATATATGTGCTGTTCAGCTTCCTTCGGGTATTATCCCACGTCATTGTAGTTCTGTTAAAGTTGTAGCAACGTTTCAGCAGAATCTCATCTGCCATCATCAGGCTTCTGTATGGATGTGGGTCTCACAATTCCTGGTTTCAAATTCGAGGCTGGTCCATTCTGATTGGCTAGGAGCCTGGGTCTGTGTTCATTGCACTTGGAGTTTGATTGATTGGTGTTTCTGGTTTCTTCTGTCTGTTTTGTGGCTTTGATTGGCTGGCAACCCTCTGTTCTTGTGTTGGAGGCTTTCAGTGCAGCTTGGCTTCGTGTGAAAGGACGGCTGTTATTCATTAGCAAGTTGGGTTTCACCTGGGTGCCTGGTGGGGGGGTGTTTGAGTTGGAGGCATCAGAGGGAGTCTGTCTGTGCTCAGGTGTGGGGGTGTTTGAGTTGGAGGCATCAGAGGGAGTCTGTCTGTGCTTAGGTGTTTGTCTGTTTTGTGTTGTGGAGATCTTTCTATTTGAGAGTGCAGGCTTCCAAATGATTGACAGTCTGCTGGAATCATCTCTTCTATTCATGCTGTCAGGTCTTTTTTCAATCTCTATGGCTTCTCTGATGATTCTGTGGCTGGGGTTTTCTATAGTGGCCAGGGTTTTAGTGCCATTGAAGTTGATGTTGTGACCTGTGGTTTTCATGTGTTGGACTAGTGAGGAGGTGTGTTCCAGCTTTTTTACTGCATTTTTGTGTTCATCTAGGCGGGTACTTATTCTTCTATTGGTTTGTCCAATGTATGTGGCCGGGCATGATGTACAGGGAATTTCGTATATGCCTTGGTTTTCCAGGTCAATTTTATCTTTGGGGTTTCTTAGGATGGCTGCTATTTTTTTGTCTGTTTTGAAGGCAGTTTTGATGTGATGCCTGTGTAGTATCTTACTGATTTTATCTGTAGTACCTCTTATGTAGACACACATCCATACAGAAGCCTGAAGATGGCAGATGATATTCTGCTGAAACGTTGCTACAACTTTAACAGAACTACAATGACGTGGGATAATACCCGAAGGAAGCTGAACAGCACACATGTAAGTACCCGCGAAAGCCTAAAAAAACAAGTATATATATCTGTGTATATACGTATAAAATAGTAAATGGAATAATTATTCTATTCAAGTACAGCTCTGCCATTAATATTAATAACAATATCTTACATTTCTATTTCTTTTAACAAACATTACCTAGTAATATCAGTCGTCTTTTACTTTAATCATCTATATTTCATATTTTACTTATTACTGCCTTTAAATAAAAAAAACAAACAATAGTTATTAACAGTAGTCAATAAAGTTATTATTCTTATTCAAGTTCATCTTGTCAATTGATAAAAATCTTCCATGTTTCTTTTCAGTTTTTTTAAGCGTTCTTTTTAAATTATTGAGAGCCTTCTTCTCTTTACAAACAAATATTCCACTACACATCAATAGAAATTTTTTTCTATCACTTTAATCAACTAACATATTTTCTAACCCTTTTCTATTTCTAATATAACAATGCTATCCCATGCACCCTTGCAGAATCCTCTCCTTAAGTTAAATTTTAACCATTGTCTTTGTATCTTTTAAATAGGTTTATACCTTTAATTCTTGTACACTTTTCCTGTACCTCTATATCTTGTTTCTATCCTTTGTAGCTTCTTTTCCTTTCCCTCTTCCCTCTCTTCTTCTCCCTCCCCTTTTTATTCTCTTTTCTATCTAATTCTTCCTTCTGTGATCCTCCCTTTTGCTTCTTCCTGATATTATGATTACTTTTCAAATTACTCTTTTTTTTGGTTGTTGCTTCAATGCTTAAATTTTTAACTCCTTTCCCCCCCCCTTCCCCCCCTTTCCCTTTTTTACCTTGCTTAAAATTGCTTGGTAATTAAAGGTGGCTTCTTCATTGTCTCACCCTTCTTGTTCTGCCAGCATTTCTTGTTGTTTTTCATAGTTCAAGATCTCCATTTCTCAATATTGAAATATGAAGCCAAAAGATCCTCTTCCCTCTTGTGCTTCTTTTTGTTCTTTAAGTCTCATTTTTAACTCTTCAAGGAGTGATGCTAGTTTAAAAAAATTTAAACAACCCCCAATTGATTTTATTTTATTTCATTAGGATCCTCCATCCAAAGTTCCAGGAATCATCCAATAATCCAAAACTGTTTCTTGCTTCTTTTCTAACTTACTCTTTCTAGGGGCTTTGTTATCTTGTAAGAAAGTTTCAACTACAATGTATCTTTTGCAAGCCTTGTTAAAATTCCACCATCAATTTTTTTTAAAGTACCAGGTGGTCTCTTCCATTTTTCAGATTCCACCCTCTTTTTTCCTTTTTCCCTCCGCTGCTTTCTTTCTTTTTTAAAGAAATGTTTTTATATTATCCAAGAATCTTTATCCCTTTGACACTTTATTTTCAGCTAGAAATAGCCTATTAATGTCAAAGTGGATTAGTATCAATTTCTTTTTCGAATCTCTTCTTCTTAATGTTCCAAGTCAATTAAAACTGTCAATGTGAGAGGAAAAAAAGCCAATTCCGTTTCCTTTCCCTTTCTCTTTTGCAGCTTAAAATCTTTTTTAGGAATAGTATTAGTCTTTAAAATTCAGGTTCCAGGTACCTTAAATAGATGTACTCTATTCAACTTAGTCAGCCAAACTTTCTCCTTTAAACTTCCTCCTGAACAATCTTGTCCAGTCGGGTTCTTTTTTGAGGTGGCCATTTCTGACCACCGCTGCAACTGCCTTTGGGAAAGGGAGTAATGGCCAGCTGAGGAGGAGAGATGTGGCTCTCCTCAACCCTGCTGATGGCTCCCCCTTCTTTACTTCCTCTATGGGGTGGCTTGAGCCCCAAATCTGGGTGGGTCGGGGCACTCCAGTGGCGAGCACAGATCAAAACTCTGCACGATCACGATTTTGGTCCGTCACTGAAGATGCCCAAACTGGAAGTCCACCATGCCTATAAGTAATGAGTCTGTGAGGTATTATTTGACCACTTTTACCTCAGGATTACTAATGGGAACTGTCTGTTCAGAAAGGAGAAGAACCACTGGAAAATAGTTTCATACTCATAGACCTTACAGGTAATCCAGAAGGATAACACGGTAATTACTATTGATCACAGTGAGAAGTCTATTTGTAACAAAAAAGCTGTATTTTTCACCCAGATGCAGGTCTGAAACCAAAGACTATCTGGGATTATCTGTAGCAATAGCAATAGTATAGATATAGACTTATATCCCACCTCACAGTGTTTTACAGCTCTCTCTAAGCAGTCTACAGTATCAGCATATCGCCCCCAACAATATGGCAAGTGGTGGGATTCAACCAGTTTGCACCATTTTGGGAGAACCAGTTGTTGACTTTATGAGCAGTTTGGTGAACTGGTTGTTGGAATAAATTATTTGGGCAGAGAACCGGTTGTTAAATTATTTGAATCCTCATTTTACCAACCTCAGAAGGATGGAAGGCTGAGTCAACCTTGAACTGGTCAGAATCAAACTTCTGGCAGTGAGCAGTAAGTTATCCTGCAATACTACTGTACATTCTTACCACTGCAGCATCGTGACGCATCCAGGATATTTCCTAAACAAGAGGCTAAAGATTAAGTGAAAGATGTCTAAAACATCTGGACCGAGAGACGTTCCATTTCAATTCCCTCCTCAGAGACAGCATTCTCAAATTCAAAGCCAGCTGTGAGCACAGATACTTGTGTGTGAAGAATCCAAGTAGGGCAGGGATGCAGCCTGTGGCTTTCACAGCTCATATTGCAAAGATCCGTGTCTACTTTTCCAACATCCAGAAGCTAAAACAAGTCCCAGATGAACTTGCAAGAAGTTGTCCCAGTCACCTGTCTTTAATCTGCCCAAGTAGTATTCAGGTTGGAGTAAATATACCTAATTTTATTTGAAGTTAAGAGTTTCAAAAATGTCACAGTGATCCTTTTACCATTTCCAGCTGATTAGTGTGCGTAAATTAATCAGCGATATAACCATGAGAAATCCTTCTAGATGTGCAAAGCATAAACCAAAACAGTTGCTTGATATTGATGTCAGAAAATTAATAGTGACATTAGCTAGAGTGCAGAATGTAATACTATCTACAATTTATCCAACTCAGTATAAATTCATTTTAAAAATGGTATCTAGCAATATTTATTTTGTGATTCAGATTTAGAACGTGGTGGCATATAAATTAGAATTGGATGTTTTAATTCTGCTGGATGCTAAGAAGACATTTTGATATGGTTCACAATAGGTTCTTGAACTGTATTTGAACATTTCCTTTCACATATCACTTGTGAAATTACTTCTTGTACTGGTCAAGACTGTGATAAACTGACTGACTGACATTGCCCATACATTTCCTGTATTTTGTATGCTGGAATACAATTCATTTGTTTCCAAGTGAGATTTCTGAAGTTTTGGAAGTTCTTATTTATTTGATATTTTCCCCATCTTTATTTTAAATGTCAACTCAAGGCAGTATACATATATAGGTAATATGTCTAGAAGTATGGAGAAATTAATATAAATAAAACATAGGTTCCATCCAACAAGATGCAGTTCAGTGACAAGAAAAATAAGGTCTGCACTTGGGCAAGGGAAAAAATGCAGAGGTATTGAATAGGCAGTACCTGGCTCAACTGTAGTAACTGTGAGAGAGATTTAGATGTTCTAATGCAGGGTTGTCAAACTTGCAGTCCATGGGCCGGGTGCATAATGCGCTGACCATACCCATGCCGAGTTTAGCAAAGGGGAAAAAAGTCGCAATACATAATGTGACAGCATAACACAAGTTTGATACCCCTATTCTCATGCATTACTATTTAAGTATGAGCCAGCAGTGTGCTGTAGTTGCCAAGAAAGCCAATGCAGTGCTAAACTGCATCAACAGAGGGGTAGTATCTAGATCATGAGAAGAGATAATACTGCTTTATACCACATTAGTGAGGCTATGCTAGGCATATAGCATCCAATTCTGGGTCACCATGATACAAAAATGATGCTAAGATCCTAGACAGTGTGCAGAGAAGATCAACAAAGGTGATAAATGATCTGGAGGCTAAATTGTATGATGAATGATGGAGGAAGGTAAATATGACTAGCCTATTGGAGAGAAGGATTAGAAATGGCATGATAACTGTCTTCCAGTACTTGGGAAGGACGATGGAGGGTACAATCACATAGAAGAGGGGATTGACTTATTCTCCAAAGCACCAGAGGGCAGGGCAATAAATATAGGGCAGAAGCTTGTTAAAGAATGATCCAACCTAGAACTAAGGGGAAATTTTCTGACAATGAGAACAATTAATCAGTGGAATGACTTGCTTCCCGGAGTTGTGGATGCTCCATTGTCAGGTTTCAAGAGTAGACTCCAAGGTCCTTTACAGTGTTATGATTCTATGTTTCCATGCTTAATGCTTCTGCTTCCTTTTTGTTTTCATAATAACACAACCCAATGACTGAAAAAATGACTAGGTCAAAGATATCAAAGCTAACTTCTGTCCCTTAGGGACAGAATGACACTGTGATCACCACTTGTGACCATCCCATTTCCATTTCAATTCTTTTACTCTCTTGATGATATTGCGTACTTTCATTTGTCTTCTAATCCATGTGCAGGTGTTTTATCTTGCCTTGTAATGCCGAGCATGTATCTTTCCATGGTTTTTTACACCACTCGTAGCTTTTGTATCCATTGCAAGGTTAGTGTGATTGTCATATGTTTGACCAGGTAGCATGCAATGATTGAAACCTTATTTATTTATTAAATGTATTTGTTGCCCGTCTTGCCACAAAGCGACAATGGTTTCTATCTTGTGGATACTGAGGGCTGAGACTTCTTCCTCTTCAAAGGAGAAATATTTAGCACAGAACATTCATAATCATGCAATGGAAAGAAATAAGTAGAGGCTATCCTTGACTTACGACCACACTTTAGCCCAAAATTTCTGTTGCTAGGCGAGACATTTATTAAATGAGTTTTGCCCCATTTTATGCCCCTTTCTAGCCAAAGTTGTTAAGTGAATCACTGGAATTATTAAGTTAGTAACATAGTTATTAAGTAAATCTGGCTTCCCCACTGACTTTGCTTTATCAGAAGGTTGCAGAAGATGAACACACGACACCCAGGACACTGTAACCATCATAATCACATGCCAGTTGCCAAGATCCAAATTTTGACATGTGACACAGGCATGCTACAATGGTCATAAGTATGAAAAATGGTCCCAAGTCACTTTTTTTTCAGTGCCCTTTGAGTGGTCACTGAATGAACTGCTGTAGGTTGAGGATTACCTGTATTTGGCCATTAGATTCGAGCCAAAATATAGTTTTTATGCTGTTTTCCTGAAGGGACCAGATTAATAAGTACTGTCTAACAACAGCTAACCAGCCATTATCTCTTTCTCCTTATTGATGCAAACTGTAAAGAAGAGACAAATGCATACTACACACATGTTTTCTCCAGCTGGCTTTAGGTATAAAACTTTCTGATAAATGGTTGCAGTAAAGGGACCGAGGAAGCCCTGGAGATGAACTTATGGCTTTCTAGGTCTGTAGCTTACCAAGATAGCTTTTATTTTATTTTATGTTTTTAAATTTAAACTAAAAACAACAGAGAATGATGGGCTACTGAATTCATCTGCTGCACCATCTGCAGGTGCCTAGTTGGGTTGTACAGGTCTGGAACTAGAGAAACTGTGTTTGGAGAGAACTGACTGCAAGACTATTTCTCATGCATCTTTCATTTATATAGCTGCTTTCAACCACAAGGATCCCAAAACACCTATTTAACCATCAGGTTCACTATAATGATCTTTATTTGTCCTGTTAACAAAGAACTGAAAGTGTGCTTGCTTTTTGTTCCTTGTAACTTTTGAGGTAGGTAATCCTCTTCAACAGAAGGCAATATGTGTAGTCCAGGTTGAACTATGGAGTCCTTGATGCTCTCTGAGCTTGGTTGTTTGCTTGCAAATGTTTCATTAACTGACTAGACAACATAATCAGTGCTACTGTTTGTGTATAGTAGTTTGCCCTCCCAGTGTTGGTGGGGATGTGGTTTTTCTTCTTGGTAGTTCCTTGATTAGGATATTGTTTTCCTTGATTGTTTGTTGGATGTTAATCCCTGCTTATCTGGGTATTGGTTTCTGGAAAGGATGTCATGTGGTCTTTTTGTTTCCTCCTTATCTATTTTATTTTCTCTTTTGAAAGGTGTACAAATGTGATTTATCTCTATTTGTCAATTGATGGCTGAATACCAAGCTTCCAGGAATTCCCTAATGCTTTTGGATTTACACTCCACAAAACTCTTTCAACATTCACTTCTTTCTCAGATTCTCTTAATTAGCCACAGTAATACAAGTTGTTAAGCCTGGGTTCCCCAACCAGGGTTAGGTAAACAAGCTAAACAGAATGTGCAGCGTTAGTCAGATAGGCACACAGATAAATGAGTGAGCTAAGCTTGTATGTTTATTAACATACAGTAAAAATAACAGATACGCTTGTGCTATCAAGAATATATTTTATTCCAGTATAAGTTTATAGCATAGTCAAAAACAGTCCAATATTCATTTACCATGTAGTCAGTCCATTCAGGGATATTCAGTTAGCAAAGTCCATATAGAATATCCTATTGTCAGTTCACATAAATCAGTCCGTTGTTGTCTCTCCCGTTCGAGCAATGCAGTCTTGCTTCCAAGCAGTAATCAGGGATCATCAAAGCCAGAGAGAGAGAGAGCAAGCTGTAGCCTTGCTACTTTTATATGGTTTTAATAACCACACCCACAGTTGCTATTTTACAGTTAAAGCTGCATACACTAACTATGATTCATAGTTATTATTTCACCTAAAACAGTTAGGGTGAACAATGTTATCCCTAACACAAGTCATTTCCCGAGATGAGGAGGGGAAGAAGAATCCAAGGAGAGAAAAGCATGATATTAGGGTTGGGAAAATAAAATGATAATAAATAATAAACAAACATAAGATCTTTTGTGTGTTCCCTTGGTTCAGCTTTAGTTTTCCTTCTTTATTTTGTTGCTTTTGCTGAATGCTAGGTAAAAGATAAAGGTAAAAGTAAAGGTTCCCCTTGCACATATATGCTAGTCGTTCCTGACTCTAGGGGGAGTCTCCATTACAAAGCTGAAGAGCCAGCACTGTCCGAAGACATCTCTGTGATCATGTGGCCGGCATTACTAAATGCTAAAAGCACATGGAACACTGTTACCTTCCTTCTATTTGCACTTTTACATGCTTTTGAACTGCTAGTTTGGAAGAAGCTGGGGCAAGTAATGGGAGCTCACTCTGATATGCAGTGCTAGGGACTCGAACCACCGAACTACAAATCTGAAAGATCGACAAGCTCAGTGTCTTAGCCACTGAGCCACTGCACACACACACACCCCTTCTGAATGCTAAGAGTCTAAAAGAAGAATTTTTTTCATTATGGATAAGAAAATCTATCTGAATTATGGAGACATAGATTACAGAATTCAAGGAATAATTCTCACTCAAGCATGCAATATTCCCCTGGCATTCAGCACATCATTACCATAAACTGGATGATAGGGAAAAAGAGTTGACATAATTGATATTACTTTGACTAGTTTCTCCTAATCTGTTGTCTCAGCATTGCCAGTCTGGGATTTTCTGAATGTCAATTTTTCTTCTCTAAAGGCCACCATTCCTACCTTCCAGAGCAGATGGGCTGAACACATCTTTAATAATCTAGTGGTGATACAGAAGACCATGATGACAATGATGTTTTCCATTCAGTTGTGTCTGATGTTTAGTGATTCTACAGGCCAGTTCTCTCTACATCTTCTGACCTTGCACTACTTCTTTGAGGCTTTTCTATGCTGTGGCTGGTATCAGCTTTGATGGTGTCCAGCCACCATGTTCTTCAGTGTCCTTTTACCATTAACTCTTCCAAACATAATTGTTTTCTTCAGTAAATTCCCCAGCGTGACATAGCCAGCATGGTCTTCTGTGAGATGCCATTTTAAAATCACAAAACTGTGTCTCACCAAAAGCTATACTAGGATATACCAAGTCAGCATCACACTTGAGTTCCACTTTACATAGTGCAAATCAGGCATTACAACCCACAGGTTTCATACAAGAAACCTGTGGATTGTAAACCTATGGATCAATACCAAATGAAAGAAAGCAGGAAATATGACTAGAACAAGGTATGACTATAACAGGAATAATGACTGCGCTAATCTGTTCAATGGACATTATAGTGGCAGAGTTCTTCTTAGCCAGACAGGAAGAAGGTTTGTAGAGATAACTTATAGGCATGGTTGAGTACTTATGGTAAGTAGGCAGCAAATAGTTTCAATAGAGAAATTCAGTTGCAAAGTACAAACTGCAATATTTCTACTGTTGCAATGCTGCACCAAGGGTAGAGGAGAAATTCTATGTGGTATTGTAAAACAGGTTATCATCCCTGTTTAAGGCTATATTTGCTCCTAAAGAATTTCCAGATCTGTTTGAAGATGCTAAAGTAAGGAAATGATGAGTTGATGAGACAGAACCTGTTATTACTACAGGTTGTTTTTTCAGTTGGAAAATGGATTTTCTCCCAACACTTTAAAGAAGTCCACTAAGAAGCTTTCCTTGGAAAATTCTCTGAAGGTGATGAAGGCATATTGACAGTACTCTTAATTGTGTTGTATCCTTTATGACAGTTCAGAAAACAGATAGATAAGTCCAGTTTCTTGCAAGTATCACCGTTCCAAATTATTTTCTGAAGTGCAGCATTTTTGCTCAGCACAGCGGTTTAACAAATGATTCATTGGACCTTATAAACTGAATTAATTTAAGGCTCTACTCACAACCTTTGTCTTTTGTAGTAGTGTTGCTATAGGCTGAGGATTACTGTTCTGTATAAAAATAGTAGACTCCAAATAACGCATTCTGATTGGTTAATAATAACAAATGGAGATTGGTTCAAATAGAACCAATCCTCGAAGCCGCACAAAGGCGGCAAAATCAAAGGCAAGCCGGCAGACAGGAAGGTATAAATGGACTGTCGCGGCTTGAGCCAATGTTCCGTTTTACTGACTGTTTGTTCAAATAAAGACTTTGTTGTTGGAACCTGGTCTACCTCGCGTTTTTCCCGGACGGAACACTGGCGACGAGGATGGGATCGTCCTAAACGCGAGGCCAAGCATGCGGTGATAAAGAATTCCAGATGGCAACACAATGGCTGGAAGCAACGCACCACCTGCACCTTTCAATCCCAACGAAGAGGATTGGGAATCCTATGTAGACCGTTTCCAGATGTACTTGGAAAACAATGAGATGGAAGGAATCTCAGATCAGCGTAAGAGGGCTGTGTTCTTAACACACTGCGGGCCTAAAATCTTCAAGATGGCCAAGGCTCTAGCGAAGCCCCAAAATGTCAAGCAATTGATGTGGCCAGAATTACAGCGAATGCTTAAAGCTCACTACGCTCCGATGGTGTCAAATCTCATAAGGCGACACGAATTCTACCGAAGAGACCAGAGAGAAGGAGAGACCATCGCTGACTTCGTAGCAGCTCTCCGACAAATAGGGGGAGAGTGCGAATTCCTAAACCTAGATGAAGCAATGAGGGACCGAGTGGTGTTGGGCTTAAGAGACTCGACCACACAGAGCAAGTTACTAAACAAACCCAACATAACCGTAGCCGAAGCCATTGAGGAAGCCACAGCCGCTGAAGCGGCGAAAAAATCGGCTGTCAAAATGAAGCAAATGAACGCGAACGGCGACGAAACGAGCCTGGCCAGAGGATAAAAAACAGTCTCCCACCACCACTCACCATGAAGATTATGGCGAGACGTCAGAATCAGATGAAGAAGACGACGAGGTCCACCGCCTATACGCCAACAAGAAAGAGCACGAAAAGAGAAATTGGCGGGAATGCGCTGGCTGCGGAGGAAACCATACTCGAGCCGAATGCAGGTTTCTCGATGCCATTTGCAGAGCTTGCAAGAAACGAGGGCATATCGAGAAAGTCTGCAGGAACAAAAAGAACTACAGCCCAATGAGACGCAGCAACTCCCCCGCACAAGCTGAGCCAAAACGAACTTAGAGAAAGTGGCAGCGAAACAAGCGAGCCATTAACCGAGAGAATACACATCAGACTTTCACTATAGGAAGCGCTCAGACGGAAAGCGGGAAGAAAGTTAAAATAATTGTAAAAATTGAAGGAAAGCCCTGCGAAATGGAAGTAGACTCTGGATCCTTCCTATCGATGGTATCTTGGGACACCATAAAAAAACTAGTCCCAGATATCAAACCTATAGAACTCCAGAGGCAGCGACTAACCCTCAAAGACTACCAAGGAAACCGAATCCCTGTAGTCGGCCTGGGACATTTCCGAGTCGCCTACAAACAGCATGTTGAAGTGCTACCACTGACCATAGTCGACCGAGACCGACCAAGCCTCCTGGGCATCGAATGGTTCACACCATTGGGCATCGGAATGACCGGGATAGACCAAGTGGCCACAACCGACTGGGAAGAAAACCTAATCCAGGAATTCCAGCACATCTTTGACGGCTCACTTGGCAAGTATCGGGGAAATCCTATTTCTTTTAGTCTAGACCCCCAAGTAACCCCACAGCGACTAAAGGCCAGGCGAGTTCCTTTTGCCCTAAAAGCAAAGATAGAGGAACAGCTAGATAAACTAATAGCCCAAGGGGTGTTAGAACCTGTGGACCATGCCAAGTGGGAAACGTCTATAGTTACACCTATTAAACCTGACGGGTCCGTTCGAATCTGTGGTGACTATAAGGCTACCCTGAATCACGCACTGCAACAGAGCGCATACCTGGTGCCAGTAGTGCAGCTCTTACTACATTCTCTGGGGAGAGGAAAAGTTTTCGCTAAACTCGATCTGGCGCAAGCTTATCAACAGCTCCCAGTAGACCCCGCAACAGCCGAAGCACAGACCATAGTTACTCACAAAGGGGCCTTCAAATGTAACAGACTCCAATTTGGAGTGTGTGTAGCCCCAGGCATTTTCCAAAGTCTAATGGAACACCTCCTAAATGGCATACAAGGAGTCATACCATATTTTGACGACGTCCTAATCTCAGCCAAAGATGAAAATCAACTAAGAAAAAGACTTAAAGAAGTACTAACTAAATTCAGAGAATCTGGCCTCAAAGTAAAAAAAGAAAAGTGCTGTCTAATAAGGAATAGCATTGAATTCCTGGGCTATTTAATAGACGGAGAAGGTATACACCCTACCGACAAAAAAATTAAAGCTATTAAAGACGCACCAGAACCAAGAAACAAAACCGAACTACAAGCATTTTTAGGACTGATAAATTTTTATAATGTATTCCTCCCAAATAAGGCTACAATAGCAGAACCATTGCACCGTCTACTGGACAAGAAAGCAATTTGGACTTGGGGTTATAGAGAGAAAAAAGCCTTCAAAAAAATAAAAAACTTGCTAACATCGAACACCGTTCTCATTCAATTTAGCAGCACACTACCATTGAGGGTGACCTGCGACGCCTCACCATTCGGAGTCGGTGCCATCCTGAGCCACCAACTGCCTGATGGAAGAGAGGCACCCATCGCATACTATTCAAAGACTCTGTCCAAAACCAAGCAAAATTACAGCCAATTGGACAGAGAAGCCCTAGCAATTGTCTCTATAGTGAAACGCTTCCACGAGTACCTATATGGGCGAACTTTTCAAATCATAACAGACCACAAACCGCTACTAGGAATTTTGGTGGGAAACAAGCCCACACCTAATATTCTGTCCCCAAGAATGACTAGATGGTCAGAGTTCCTAGCAGCCTATTCCTATACTCTGACACATCGCCCAGGGAAACAAATTTCCCATGTGGACGCTTTGAGCAGAGCACCCTTACCGTCAACAGAGGAAGACCCGGCACCAATGATGATAGCATTACAGATAGAGACTTGCCCCGATCTACCCATATCCGCGAATGATGTCGCCAGAGCCACCGCAAAAGACCCATTGACTGCCCGCGTTCTTAACTGGGTAGGTAGAGGCTGGCCGGAAAACCAAAAAACTGAGAACTTTAAACCCTTCCAGACCAGACAAACTGAACTCTCAATCCAAAAAGGGTGTTTATTGTGGGGTGATCAGGTAATTATTCCTAACAAATTACAACCCAGGGTACTTGGTATGCTTCACGAAGGCCACCCGGGAATAGTTAAAATGAAAAGCCTTGCTAGAAGTTATGTCTGGTGGCCGGGTATTGATAGGGACATAAAATATTGGGTAAACTCATGCAACAAATGTCAGAGAATCAGACCGTCCCCACCAAAAGCACCCATAAGAGACTGGGAAACCCCAAGAGGCCCCTGGTCATGAATCTACATCGATTTTGCGGGTCCTACCAAGGGGCATACATTTTTGATTGTCATGGATGCATACTCTAACTGGCTAGAGGTAAAAATTATGCCATCAACGACAACAGAAACCGTGATAAAGCAACTCGACAAACTTTTTGCAACCCATGGCCTACTGGACGTCCTAGTGTCCGATAATGGGTCACAATTAACCAGCCCCCAATTTGAGCAATACCTAGCCTCCCTAGGTATAAGACATGCCCTAACCGCGCTGGCCCACCCGGCTGCAAACGGTAGGGCAGAGAGAATGGTCAGGTTTACGAAGGAGGGTTTAGAAAAAATGGACACTGGAGATGTCCAGAATAAAATAAACCAATTGCTCACCCTCCAGCATATCACACCCAGTACTACAACCAACAAAACCCCAGCAGAATTACTGATGGGAAGGAAACTAAGGTCGCATCTAGATAGATTGCATCCAAATTTCACACCAGAAAACCCCCCCCGACTCCCCTACTCGATTCAGGAACTTTGCAATAGGTGACTTAGTTTATGCTAAAAACTTCACCGGGGACCCATTATGGCTACCCGGACAAATTACACAGATAACAGGCCCCAAATCCTACCGATTAACGGTAGACGACAGCAGGGAATGGAAGTGGCATATAGACCAGCTTCGCTCCCGAAACATAGAAAGAAATACAAACACACAACCATACATAGAGAAAAACAACGAATTTCAAACCAAGGTGGGGGGGGGAAATGCGAGAAATCAATAAAGAACCGTTTAAATCAAACTCCAAAAATAATAACAAACAAAAAGAGCAAATAAAAGACTCACTGTTTGAAGAAAGTTGCGTGAAGAGTCCATCTGAAGGGGCCAGCCAGGCCAGCTCGACCTGCCCGGAGGAAATGGGAGGGAGCGGCAAAACCGCCAGCCTAAGAAACTCAGGCGGCAGTAAAATGGCTGACTCACCCTTCCAGATGGTTCCAGAGAGAAGGACGGAAGACACAGCAGCCCCATCCGAACCGGTCGAAGTCTCCAATGATAATGAACCGCGCAAGTCCAGTCGAGTCAGGAGAAGCCCCACCTACCTGCGCAACTACGTCACCACGAAGGACTGAACTAAGAGGGGAGGGGTGTTCTGTATAAAAATAGTAGACTCCAAATAACGCATTCTGATTGGTTAATAATAACAAATGGAGATTGGTTCAAATAGAACCAATCCTCAAAGCCGCACAAAGGCGGCAAAATCAAAGGCATGTCATTGGCTACAAGCCGGCAGACAGGAAGGTATAAATGAACTGTCATGGCTTGAGCCAATGTTCCGTTTTACTGACTGTTTGTTCAAATAAAGACTTTGTTGTTGGAACCCGGTCTACCTCGCGTTTTTCCCGGATGGAACAATTACTGCATAAGGTATTTTGAGAGAGGTGGCAGAATTTTGATTTGAGTTTTTAGGTCTGTCTGAATATTTAATTATCTTGCTAAATTGGGAAGTATCCCCCCCCAAAAAAAACCCAGAAGTAATGACTTTCCAGAAGAAAGAAGTGAGATGCTTCATTCTTGTTGTCCTTAAATCCTATATGGATACAAGTAGTCCTCAACTTTTGACATTTGAGCCCAAATTTTATGTTGCTAATTGAGGCAATTAAGTGAACATTGTCCCATTTTACAACTTCTCTTACTACAGTTTTAAATGAATCACTGCAGTTGTTAAATTAGTAATATGGTTGAATGAATCTGGCTCCTCCCACACTGGCTTTGCTCGTCAGGTTGCCAAATGTGATCACATGACCCTGGGACACTGCAACCATCCTAAATATGTGCCAGTTGCCAAGGAACTGAATTTTATTCTTGTCGCCACGAGGATGCTACAACAGCATGAAAAACGGTCATAAGTCACTTTTTTCAATACTGTTGTGACTTCAAATAGTCACTAAATGAATGGTTATAAGTCGAGATTCATGACTTCAGTAACTGGGCTTTTATGTTAAATCCAATTATTTTACAACTTTTATTTGTTTTCTTTAGAAAAGCAGTGGGAAATCATGGCACCATAATTTGTGGTAGCATAGTATCTAAGAATGAAAGCCACATGCATCATATAGTCCAGTGATAGTCAACCTGGTTCCTACTGCCCATGAGTGGGCATTCCATCTTTCATGGTGGATGGTAGGGGTTTTGTCCCCTACTTTATAAATCACCATTACTGTGGAACCCAGTGGGCAGTTAGAGAAAAAATTTCTACTTTACAGACATACAAAAGTGGTTGGATGGTATAAAAAGGTTGACTACCCCCTCTATCATCTGTTGTGCATTCCTATCAACTAGTTTCATAGAAGACTACATATGGCTGGGAATCCACACTACTGATCTCTAATACCATCTAACAATCACTGTGATCATATTTCATAAATAAAACAGGATTAATAATTCCATTGCAATTATTACATATCAGAATAATCACAAGAGAAAGAAGACATACTTTGCTTTTTTTACTTCTTAGTGTTAATGTTTCACTGTATTTAAAGGCCCTGTCACACTGCCCAACGGATGCAAAACGTTAGTAAAAAGGACACAACGGACGAGAAAAATGTTCCATCCGTTGTTATCCGCTCTCAGAAGGGACGAAAATTTGCATAACCGGACCGGATAACATGGAAAGGAACGGACGCGGGGAGGATGCAGAGCGGATGGAAAATGGATGCGGAACGGAAGTCTAGCGGATGGAAGTGGATGGGAGTGGATGGCACATCCACTAGGCTTCTGGGGGACCTCAGCAAAGCGGACGCGGAATGGATACAGCGGATGCAGAGCGGATGCAGAGCGGATGAAGCGGATGCAGAGCGGAAGCCTAGCGGATGCACAGCGGAAGCCTAACGGATGCCTAGCGTTAATTGTGCATGCGGGGAGGATGCATTGCGTAAGCCCCGCGGATATAAGGGAAGCAGCTCAGAAGCAGGTCACCATTCAGAGGAAAGACCTGCTGCCTGATGGATTGACAGCCTTGCCTACCCTGCCTGCAAGCCTTGCTGCAAGCCTTGGTGCCTGCCTGCCTGCCAGCCTTGCTGGCTGCCTGCCTGCCAGCCTCCCTGCCAGCCTTGGTGACTGTTTCCCTGCCAGCCTTCCTGCCAGCCTTGGTGCCTGCCTCCCTGCCAGCCTTCCTGCCAGCCTTGGTTCCTGCCAGCCTCCCTGCCAGACAGCAACCCCACAACCATGTGGAAGCACAGCAAGCCTCAGCCATCTGCTGCCAGCCCTTGCAAGAGGGACAGGGCTACCATCCCGCCCCCTGGCCCTCACTCTGGTTCTCCTGGGGCTTCTGCAGCATGGGCTTGCTTTTCTGGGGCTGGAGCTTCTGCTGCTTCTGCTTCTGGAGGAGCTGATGACAAGCACTCCATAACCAGCCACCTACACAGCACCTGGACCCTTCACCCCTGAGACTGAGCGACCAAGAGGAGTGCCAGAGACTCATTTTTGTTTTATAGCTTGTTGTTAATAAAGTCTATTTTTGATCCACACACTTGCTTCATTTCTTTTTTTTAATAAAGTCTTGCTGGAAACGTTTAGAAATGGTTTAAGCCTTTGCATGCTTGTGGGATGGGTTAAGATAGCAGTGGGATGGGTTGAGATAGCAGTGGGATGGGCAGGGATACCTTTGGGATGGGTAATAGCTGTGGGATAGATAAACCTCCAGTGCAACCATAGTGGGACTGGATGGTCCACCCTCCCAGGTGCCACACCTATGGCCCTTTATTATCAATAACAATGTAATCAATCATCCACACATGTCAACATAAACACAACTCTTTATTAAATGCCCTGTTCATTGTAGGCCCACCCAACATACATGGCCCAATCTCATCTGTGTGATGAGACAGGCTGAAGGAAGCATCCATTAATCATCTATCATCCTCTCTTGCCACTGCACTGCTCCAGCTGGGGAGTTGCACCAGTGTTTCAGGCGGTTGCGCTGCTTCTTCCCTTCACGTGAGGCTCTGTTGGGGCCTTGCACATCCTCAGTGTCTATCAGGTTTTGCCCTTGCCTCCATTCCCCAGGCTTCATGTCCCCATTGCCTTGTTGCAGATCCACGAGCCTGTTCTGCAAGACTGGGTAGCGGGTGTGCATGAGATTGTGCAGGATGCAGCAAGCTTCCATGATCCTCCTCACAGTCTCTGGGCATTCTCCACCACCCGCCTTGCCCTGGACAGCCTGTAGTTGAAGATCCTCTCTTCACGGGTGAGGAGTCTGGAGGTGTAGGGCTTCATGAGGTAGGTTGTGAGGGAGAAGGCGTCATCCCCCACGATGAAGTAGGGCACATCTTGCATGTCATTGGGCAGGGGTTCTGGATCTGGGAAGCCCACGATGAGGTTGCGTTCCAGCCCACCCTTGAGGTCACTTGCGTTATATTCCTGGGCATCTGAAGATGAGCCGTTGCCTGAAGCATCGATGTACATGAACTTGTAGTCAGCATCGACCATGGCGAAGAGGATGATGCTGAAGAAGCCCTTGTAGTTGTGATAAGAGGACCCTGAGTTGGCTGGTGCTTTGCAGGCCACGTGCTTGCCATCGATGGCTCCAACGGTGTGGGGGAAGTTCCACCTCTGATACCACTGCTCTGCAACTTTCTTCCATCCTTCTTTTAGTGCAGGGGCAGTGGAGGAGCTCCTCCTTGTATTCTTCGATGATGGCCTGCACCACTTCTCGGACCACAATGCTGATGGTGTTGGGTGGCACCCTCCAGCCGTACTGCATGCTCCTGTAGGTGGTCCCTGAGGCCAGGTGGCGCAGAGTCAGTGCCACCTTGAGCCCAGGTTGCAGGCTGGGCCAGAAGTTGGTGTTTGCCTTGGTCAATCTGGGTGTCAGCTGCTGCACAACTTCGTCAAACATGGCTGGAGGCATCCTCATGAAATTCTGGAATGCCCGAGTGTCTTCGTTCCTGAGCTCCACCATCAGCTTGTTGTACAGTCCGTATTCTGCTCTTCTGGCGAACCATCTTTGTACCCAGATGCTTCTTGGCCGCCTCTTTTTCTTCCCGTAGTAGAGTTCACAGAGCCTGTAGATGGCTTTTCACTGTTGCAGAAGGATGGTGGCTGCCAAAAGGACTTTGTTACGATCCACGGTGGACATGACTGGATGCTGTGGATGAGGAAGAGTCAGATGAAGGCTGCAGAGGTCTGCATAGCTGGGCTGCTGGGCTGAAAGCGAGATGCAGGTGAGTTGCTCCCCCTTTTTATAGGCAGTATAGGTGTCCCTTTGCATCCTCTAGGCATCCTCTAGGTATGCTCTAGACATCCTTAATATCCGAGATAGGTCCCCTCTGTGAAGGTTTTTTCTGTTTTAAATGCTTTGTTTCCGTGCTGCATCCGCTAGACATCCGTTCTGCATCTGTTCCACATCTGTTCCGCTTCCTCCCTGCGTCTGAGTGGATGCTAGTTGCGCGGATGCGCAGTGGATGCCTAGTGGATATAGCGGATGCATAACAGATGCAGAACGAATGTCTAGCAGATTCCTAGCGGATGCAGAACAGACGAATTGGATACATTTTCCACTCAAAAGTTTTGAGCAGCTCAAAACTTTCTGAGTGGATGAAACATCCATCAACGGATGCTGGATGGATAGAGAGGAAGCAAAACGGAGGCAGTGAGTACAGAACGGATACATCGCGTTAACCAACGGATGGCAAGCTTTTTTGTCCGTTTTACATCCTCTTTGCATCCGTTGGTGCAGTGTGACAGGGGCTTAAGGGGCAAATGTATCCTGGGTTTTAAAACTTTCCAATCTTGTAATTGTTGTATTGGCGGTGTCAGGCAAAGAGTATTAAGTGACTTAAATATGAGTTGTTTTACCATTGTTGTATATATGATAAATAATAGAAGAATATGAGAGAAGGATATGATACCTTGTATGGCTCATATTTAGTCCAGCATTTAACCCAGTAGCTGGTCCTGAGTATGAGAAGCTGGTTCACACACACATACAAATCTTCTGACTCTAACTTCTATCCAATTCACAATAACTATGCATGGTGCCAACTTTTCAATCAGCAGGAGAAACTCTATGGGGCAATTCTCCCCTTCCATTCATAGGTACAAAAATCTAAATCTAATTTTCTACTTAGAAAAGAAGAGCTTTACTTTGCTGTTTGGATACAAGCCAATAATCACACAGATGTAGTAAGAGCAATACACAGAAACACCAGCATAAAATTGTTGAACAGCAATTGTTGAACTCAATGGGATTTAATCCTTAAATTCTGACAAATTGTGATAGCAGCCTTTCTCTTTCTCACCCAAAAGCTTTTATTTTTCTTATGCAGCAATTGGAAACACTCTTTAAATGGGACCTATAATATAAAATTACTTATTCAAAAAATTCAAGATACTCAAGTTGAACATTCATAGCTCCAGGTTATCTTGAAAAAGTCACGTGGGTCTTCCTCCAGATGACATATCAAATACTGCTCATGATTCAAACACTCGTACCCCAGAGGTGTCAAACTCGTGGCATCACATTGTTGTAATGTGACATATCATGACTTCCCCCCTTCACTAAAATGGGGATGGGTGTAGCCAGCACATCATGCATCCAACCTGTGGGCCATAAGTTTGACACCCCTGGTCCACATCAACGTTTCCCATCCTATGTGACTTTAAATTGGGTGCAGACTTCAACTCCCAGAATTCCACAGCCAATACAAACATTGCCAAGAACTCTAGGAGATGACGTCTATGCATCTCAAAGTTGCCCAAGTTGGGAATGGGAATATTGATGACTATATTGATGACAGTGGTGGGATTCAACTTTTTTTACTACCGGTTCTGTGGGCATGGCTTGGTGGGCATGGCAGGGGAAGGATCACATTCCCTCCCTTCCCCACTAAACTGCTTTCCAGCTCTGTTCTGATGTGCAGGGCAACAAAAGAAGACCCAGCCATCAGCTGGGACTCGAGAGGCAGAGAATAGATGGGAGCAGGGCCAGTTAGAGGTGGTATCTGCCAGTTCTCTGCATTATTCAAAATTTCCACTACCGGTTCTCCAGAACTGGTCAGAATCTGCTGAATACCACCTCTGATTGATGAAGCTGCCAAAAGTCTCAGATTTCCCTCTCCTTATTCACAAACAATTGTCTGTCTCTCCATTTCTCTAAAGCCTCTTCTCTTTCTGAATCTTCTTAACTTGCCTTTTATCCACAATTAAACTTTTGGTTTCCCCTCTTGACCCAATGCTCTTCTAGATTAAGCATTTCTGTTTCTAAATCCTAGCCATGCCTTCATCTTAAACTGCTTCTCCTCCTATGTTCCATGAGTGACAATTAGAGCTCCTTGCAGTCACAGCTCCACAGCTGTTGTAACCTTTTCTCAGGTTTGTTTGTTTTTCCTCTCAAATAATGTCACCTCCCTTCCAAAGGTGCCCAGTTTTGATTAATTTGAAAGTTCCACCAGCCCTCCATGTTGGCATCAAAATAGGCAAGATGGTTGGACAAAACATTGATATTTAAACACTGAACTTTGTAAATGTTAAAATTGCAGATGTGTACAAAACAAATAGGAATTGGATCATGACAACATGTCTTCCTTCTTGCCTGTTTTGAACCCCTGTAGGTGCACAGGGCTCCATGCTCTCTACTGAGTCTTCCTTTCATTTTTCCTGTGATTTTAGTTCCTTCTACTAATCCCAACATCCAAAGGACCTGTTCTCCTCTTCTTCTGATGCCCACTAATTAACTTACCTGTGCATTCAGATTCCTATCACTGAATTTAATTTCCAAGCTTTTCATGGCAACTTCCCACCATTTTACCATTACCCTTCATGAATTATTCAGCTCTACAGAGACTTTGATTATATATTTAATAGCTGAACTTATAAACCTGGGAAAAATTATATAGAAGTGAAATAAATGGAAAAGAATATAAAACACAGCAAATGATGTTTTGAGAAACACATCTTGCATGTTTGCTGGATTATGGGATTGTGATTCAAAAATGTAGTGTTTGAGCAATACTGTAAGATGGCTGCCTGCTTCTCTCTGCCCGTGGCTGATATTCTTGCCCCTGTTTATTCTAATGCCAGTGGACTCAGACAAATATATCTGTCCAAGATCAGTAGCAAACACACATTTTCTTATTTTTTCCTCTTGTTTTAGTTGGCAACAAGTACAATGTTCCCAAAAACCCTTTTCAGGGGTTCGTTCTGCTGCTTTTGTATATGGCCAGTCTTAACATAAGACTGACTTGTGTAAGTTGTATTTTTGTGGGAATTAATTTATTACACGTTTTGGAAAGCTTGTGTGTTTTATTTTATTTTAGCAGTATATAAAACAGCGAAATTTTGGTGTCCTTCCTTATAAATCACTTTTAACTCTTCTGGATTTTAGTTTTAGATTGCAGTTTTCATCATCCTGAACAACTAGTCATATTGTTTGGGACTAGAGAGGCCCGGGCCAGAGAAACTGGATTGAGATGATGAGCCATATTTAATAATAAATAATTAACCAAGCATTACCTTGCTGCTTTACTTATGGTTTCTTGTCTTCCCGTTATGAAACTTCTCCTTCTCCTGTTGCCTACATGCTGACACAGCACCCATTTTCTGGTCTAATTTTATAAATTATTCAGCTGTGTTGTTATTCATTATTTTATTTTAATTATGTACTCTTGTTAACCTCTCTGCCCATTCAAAGTTGTTGATTGTGATTGACACCAAGTATTAATTAAGGCATATAATTTATGACACTCGAGATTGAAATTAATAAGTGACAATACAATTACACTGCTTGCCTAATTGTCCTTCAGTACTGTGGAGACTGACACTTTTGGCTACATTCAAGTTAAAAGTACTCACACAAGCAGCACAGCTAAGCATAATCACAATTGAATTTGAAGCAAACAGTCCTTTGGAAGAATCAAAGCTCTGGACAAGTATGATATTTGCTGTGTCTTTTATTCTGCCACATGGCTTAATATACATCTCGATCAGATTTTAGGAGAAAGCATTCCATTTATTGTAAGTGGTGATCTTCATAATTTATTTGCTTCCTGTTGCAAAGATTTCCTTGCATTTTCTTTCTTCTTTCTTTTTTAGCATATAAGACATGAACATTCACTATCTTGGGGGTAGGAAATAAAATTTTGGGAACAGCGCACTTAAACTTTTTACAGTGGTTTTACAGCCCACTCTGAGTGATTTTACAGAGTCAGCATATTGCCCTCAAAAATCCAGGTCCTCATTTTACCCACCTTGGAAGGATGGAAGGCTGAGTCAATCTTGAGCCAGTGAGGAATGTTTTATATATTCCAATTACACCAGAAATAGAAGGCAGGAAAAGATATAGTTTTATAGTCCTTAATTGCACAAAGGAGCTTTTCCCAACCCTGGGAACCACAGTTTGAGTCATATCAATCCAGTCTCCATGGCCAATAATCAGAGAAAAAAGAATTATACTGTAAAGAGCAATTATGAAGTATTTCCTCACTGCAGATGAGTGAAGACGACTGTTATGTTTACATTTTTAAAAATTAAATATTAAACATTGTGAACAATTGTGAAGAAGAAAAGACAAAACTGCTTTGCATACTACAAATAATTATTTTGTCGGTCTTTTCAGATTTTACACTTCTTTATATTTCTCAGGTTCTACTCAAAATGTTGAATTCTTTCTCCATTCAAATAATGGAATTGATGACTGGAAGGCAACTCAGTGCCCTTTAGATTAGAAAATGATAATCTTATCTTCTGAAAATCTGTCTAAGCCCCTTTAAAAGCTGTTGAGGTAATTCCCCATTAGGAGAATGAGCTCATACAAGGAGACATATTGAGAGAAGTGTTTGAATAATACACACACAGCACACAGATACAGTACAGTAAATGTAGGTTTTTACTTCCAGAAAGGTTGAATCAAAGTTCAAAACAATCAGTCCAAAGTCATTCACAGGTAAAATCAGTCAGTTTTCAGTCCAGGGATAATCCAGTAACAAAGTTCAGTATCATAAACAGTTCAGTAACAGACTTACATCAAATCCATGAATAACAGTCAAGTAGAAGGAATGGCAATACTCTCCAACAGAAGGAAACAGAGACTCACTGAGACACACTCTCTTCTGAGACTAAGACTAAACAACCCAGGCTTCTGGCTCCATCTTATGGCCATTTGAGAAACCACAGCAAATTACAATTTTAGCATTCCCTTAAAGAGACAGTATTAAAATGTCTATCCTGGTTTATATATTTCCAACCCAAATAGCTGTTAGGGAACTTACATTCCTAACAAAAGCCATGTAAACCTCAGGACAATGATCATATGGAAGTGTGTGTGTGTGTGTGTGTGTGTGTATCCATGTATTTATGTGTTTCTATATATTTTACTAGGTTCAGAGTGAAAACATAACTTTTATATTTGTATTAAAATCTCCATGAGTTTGCTTTAGAAGGACCCCAAATAGCATATGTTATAACAGGAACTGTTATACCTGCATATTGTAAGATCCACACTCATGGAAATTTTTCTGGAGGGTGTAGGCTTGTAGCATCATGTATAGTATGATAAAAAATCATGTGTGGAAAAATTATTTGAGAATATCTGCAGGTACAGCATGGTCTCCAACCTCCAAGTGTGCCCCCTAACTTGGAACATTACTGTTTGTTTATTTTATATTTTCTTGGTATTCTTAGCTGCTTTGATCAATTACTTTGATTCATCTGGGAAGGTAGGAAATTAAACAAATAAGAAATAGATAGATCAATGATGATAGATAGATAGGTAGGTAGATAGATAGATAGATAGATAGATAGATAGATAGATAGATAGATAGATAGATAGATA
>BLBF01000002.1:73932322-73945440 GCA_015471245.1 Laticauda colubrina
ATAGATAGATAGATAGATAGATAGATAGATAGATAGATAGATAGATATTCTTGGTATTATCTAGAAATCTGAATTCATTTGTATTCATTATTCAATATGCCCTCAAACAAAAAACAAAATAACTTAGTATTTATTAAGAATAATGAATGATGTTTCTACTTTTTGAAAACTTTATTTTTTTTTTTAAATTCAATTTGCAAATTTTTTAAGTTTTCAAAAAATGAAATTATTTGAAAAATAAACATCTCCATCTCAGGGATGGTGTTCCAGAGACCAGGTCCTATAACAGAGAAGTCACACTTCCTGGGTTCCTATCTAACAAGACTGTTTAATGGATACAACTTGTCTTATCATATGAGCTGGACAGAATCCACAATAGAGAGAGACTCCAGCCTAGTTGAAAATTACAAACCAATCTCTTTCTGCTGCATCACCTGTAAAGTCATGGAATCAATTATTAACCAATCCATCATTCTCCACTTAGAAACAAACAACCTACTCTCTAATAAACAATTTGGTTTCAGGAAAAAAACTATCCTGTAATCTGCAACTCTTACACTGCAAAAACATATGGACTACACAACTCGATCAGGGCAAAGCAATAAACGCAATCAACAAAGACTTCTGTAAAGCCTTTGATTCAGTGGTACATGACAAACTACTCCTAAAACTAAAATCTTACAGTATCTCTGGACACCTGCATAATTG
Organism: Laticauda colubrina; assembly: GCA_015471245.1. Taxonomy (NCBI): domain Eukaryota; kingdom Metazoa; phylum Chordata; class Lepidosauria; order Squamata; family Elapidae; genus Laticauda; species Laticauda colubrina. The sequence goes on from BLBF01000002.1 coordinate 73,933,031, forward strand.
GGTAGAAGCATTCCTTCAAACAGACAACAAATGGTCAAAATTGGGAGTGTCCTATCAAATTCTGTACCTGTCAACAGTGGTGTCAACAGGCAGTGTTCTAGGACCAACTCTTTTCATACTCTACATAAATGACCTCTGTGATCATAGCAAGAGCAACTGCATTCTCTTCGCTGAGGATGTAAAGCTATTCGACACCACAAACAATACTGCTACCCTTCAAAAAGACCTTGACTATGTATCAGAATGGTCAAACAAATGGCAACTTCAAATCTCAACAAATAAATGCTCTGTCCTACATATTGGCAAAAAAATAATAATCAGAAAATAAAATACAGGCTGAATAGTGAAGACCTTGTTGATGATTCAAACTCTGTTAAGGATCTTGGAATGCTCATCTCAAATGACCTAAGTGCAAGAGCCCACTATAACTACATAGCCAAAAAGGCGTTAAGAGTTGTTAACCTAATCTTATGTAGCTATTTCTCTGGTAATATGACACTAATAACTAGAGCATACAAAACATTTGCTAGACCAATACTCGAATATAGCTCATCAGTCTGGAACCAACATAATGTATCTGATATTAACATAGTTGAGAAAGTCCAGAAATATTTCACAAGAAGAGTTCTTCACTCCTCTACTCGTTGCAGAATACCTTATGCCACCAGACTTGAAATTCTGGACCTAGAAAACCTAGAACTATGCCACCTTTGGTCCAATCTCAGTATGGTAAATAAAATCATACATTGCAATGTCCTACCTGTCAATGAATACTTCAGCTCCAACCATAACACAAGAGCAAACAATAGATACAAACTCAAGGTTATTAATCATACCAAACTTGATTGCAGGAAATATGACTTCAGCAACAGAGTGGTCAATGTCTGGAGTACTCTACCTGACTCTGTGGTTTCTTCCCCAAACCCCAAAAACTTTAACATTAGACTGTCTACTATTGACCTCACCCCTTTCCTAAGAGGTGAAAAAGGGGCATGCATAAGCTCACCAATGTCCCTAGCGTCCCTGTCCTATTGTTCCTTTTATTTTTTTAATTTTTCTTATATGTATCCATTTATTCATAACTATGTTTTTTTACTTATACCTATTATCTTGTAAGAAATTGAAATAAATAAATAAAATAAATAAATAAATTATGTATGAGCCTAAAATAAATCCAGATAATTAGTTCCCTTCAGGACCTTGAATTTTTTCAATTTTTCAATTTTTTTTCAAAAAATTTTTTTTTATCATGTAGAATCTCAGATTGTCCTTATTAAAAACACATTTGGGTAATCTTTTATTGGGGTTCTTGTATATATCATTAAATATTGGGGTGAGAAGAACTTGATACTCCATAACACATAAAAGAATTGCCATCATGACCCCAATATTTGTCAGAATATGGGGAGGAAAGATGTTGCCATTTTCTTCTCAGTGCTGTTCTGGTGATAATTAACCCAAACTAACCTTAATTATTTTCTGAAAGGAAATTTTCATTGGCTACTTCCAATCATGTGAATGCATGGGTAGGAGAATTTTATTGACTCTATAGCAATGGGGGAAAAAATAAATGTCTTTTCACTTTATGTATTGTCTTGGTGAAAATAAATCTGATAATTAATTTTTCAAGAGAAATACAGACATGATTTCTGAAGAAGGTTATAACTTTGTTAGAGAACCATCTTTGCAAACAGAACATCCAAGTTCAGTCTTTGCCATCTATCTTTCTATCTTAGTTGCAAGAACACTGCTATCATTCCAGTCATGCCGAACAATATTGGACTAGATCGAGGTAGACAACTCTGGCAACTTTATGACCATGCTGACTGAGGAATTCTGGGAATCGAAGTCCACAGGTCATAAAGTTGCCAACCCTGGGCTAGATTGACCCAATGACTCTGTCTGCCTGTCTGTCTAGGTACATGTTATCATTATCTTTTGAGAAGAGTGGCATACCTTGTCCTTTCCTAAACCAGTAGCTCTGGAAGCAAACTTATTGAAGATTTTCATTTATCTCATTTGCATAGATGCCCTATATCCATAGATCACTTGTTGGGAGAACTCTGCAGCTGCTCCTCTACATCTTCCCAAAAAAATAAAGCATCATCAACATGCGGGATGTGAACAGTTGTGCAGTATGGCTTTTCATTTTTAATGGAAACAGCAAAGATCGATAAAGCTCCAAAGAAGAAGGTAACAGCTGTAAGCAGCCTTGTACTGAGGCTGTAATCCTGATGAATAATGTTGCTGTCATAACAGCAGGGATAATTTAATGCTGACACTTAGCAGCATGATAAATAGCTTGTCAGACATAGGCAGTGACAGAGTCAAGTGAAACTGCCCATGACAAGTTCTGAAATATTAATCTTCTACTAGACTGTGACTGTGTTGATGGGGTAGCAGTGTATGGCAGACCAAGAGGGGAGACACTTAGTAATATAAACAAATGTACTTTTAAAGCAGAATGTTTTTATTGCTTAAAGATCCCTACCTCTCAAAATACTGTTGTTTACCTTTATTACCTTATTTGCCACAGTAAACATAGTTCTAACCTTACTCTTTTTTACATTGTCATTTATTCTAGTGTATGTGTGTGCTGATTCTTGATGTGAAAAGTAATTTTCAAAATTTATATCAGCCATTGATCTTCAGAACAAATTCATGAGGTCTAGTTCATTTCCTGTTTTAGAGATGAAGGGAGTTCTGGCTGAGCTACAGTAACCTTGCCCAATCCTATAAATTGAGAATTAGATAAGATTCCCATATGAATCAAAGGTCCATGTTCTGACTAGAGATGATGCCTGAACTTATTTATCTATTAAATCATTAAATTTCAAAAGCCCACCCACCAGATACAACAAGGTACAAAATTCCGTATCAGTTAAAACCAGTGAAGCCTAGGATTATACAAGAGCTAGCTGCATAAAAAGTATGATGCTCAAAGAGTTTGGCCACCTAATGGTATGAGATGACACATTGGGAAAGACCCTGATGCTGGGAAAGGAAAAAGGAAAAGGGGATGGCAGAGGATAAGTTGGTTAGATAGTAGCAATGATGAATTTGAGCAAACTCTGGGAGATGGGGAAGAACCAAGGAGCCTGGAGTACTGTGGTCCATGGGTTTGTGCAGAGTCAGACACAATTTAATGACTGAACAACAACAACATAAAAAACTCCCAAGCACGGTAATGTTCTTGGCCAGGGGGGGAATGACAGATTTCTCCAGAAGTTTTTTTTAGGTATGAATAAGGAAGAAGCCAGGAAGTTCAAAGGTCAGATGTTCAAGCCATGTTATCTATAGTTCAAAATGGAGTCTAACATGGAGATTGTGGAATGAATACAGAGAGACAGTGTTGGATGTTGATTTCAGGTTATACCTAGCTTTTAGGGAGAAATGAAATGGTTTATTTTTGTGGTTAACCAGATCAAAGTGCCTGTGGATTTCACCAATGACGACACAGAAATGGGTATTTTTATGTATTTATTGCCTTCAAGCCAGGGTTCTTCCAGCAGACTGCCTGGACTAGCCCCTTACAATTTTCTTGGCAACATTTTTTGGGAAAGGCTTGCCCAAGGTAATCCAGTTGGGTTCATGCCTAAGGCAAGGCTGATCCCTTACTATATGGAACTGGCTTCACTAAACAGGAATTAGTGGTTCCTCTTTATGTTTTTGGAATTTGATACTGCATAAAAATCTCATATTTAAATTGCACAAAAGAAAACTGATAGTGTTTTCTATAATTTTATTATTCAAGACAATGTATACTTGACCAAAATACATACATGAATATATATTCCAATGAAAGTTTTCAACACTTGAGAAGTCTGGGTAGAGAGTTGCTTGGTAATTTTTTTTCAATTGTATTGACATAATTTATTTAAATTTGTACAACTTTTCCTTTTGCAAGTGCAATTATGGAACAAGGGCAGTAGATAAAAGACAAAATCTCTTACACATTGAGAATCAAAGTAATATTTGAGATCAAGATTAATAGGCCACATTGGGTAGTGAACAAGAAGAAAATAGAGAGGCACAAGGAATTCCAGAGCATCCATTGACAGCTAAGCCAGTGTAGAGGAAGCTGGAAATTTCTCCCATGAAGGAATCACCCAATGAATTGACTAGGAATTATTTATTTATTATGAAGTTTATTTGCCACCCATCTCATAGCCAATGACTCTGGGTGGCTTACAGCATGAAAACATTAAAATAAATTATAAAATAATACAGCAGTTAAAACTATTAGCACAAGATGACAAAGGAACAGAGGTAGTATTCAGCAGGTTCTGACCAGTTCTGGAGAACCTGTAGTGGAAATTTTGAGTAGTTCGGAAAACTGGTAGTGGAAATTTTGAGTAGTTTGAAATACCACCTCTGATTGGCCCTGCCCCCATCTATTCTCTGCCTCTCGAGTCCCAGCTGATCGGCTGAGTCTTCATTTGTTGCCCTGCATAGGAGAACAGAGCTGGAAATCAGGTTAGTGGGGTGGGGAGAGAATGGGGATTTTGCAGTATCCTTCCCCTGGAGTGGGAAGAACTGGTAGTAGAAATTTTGAATAGTTCAGAGAACCAGAAAATAGCATCTCTGAGTGGAGATTTTGGAGTATCTTTCCCCTGCTATGCCCACCAAGCAACGCCCACCAAGCCACACCCACAGAACCAGTAGTAAAAAAAAAATGAATCTCAACCCTGCAAAGGAGGGAGTCTGACCCATGGGTGGGAGAGAGGTGGGATTAGTAGAGAGTGTCTGAGCAGAGAGTGGACATGGCTCTCCTATTTGGTCCTTAAGCCATCTTGCAGAGCCAGTTCTTAGGGTTCTTATGAAAAATCAGGAGATAGGAATCAATCTAACCTCAGGGAGTGGGATGTTCCAGAGAGTAGGAGCCCGTAGCACAGAAGGTTCTTCTCCTGGACCTCACTAGCTGAAATTCATGAAACTTGGATGGACAGGAAGAAGAAAAAGAGACTAGATTGAAATGACAGATGGAAACCAACCAATGAAGGTGGAAGCAAGTTGCTGGAGAGGTTATGGGAAAAATAGCTGAGATTCTAAAGCCCCTGTCACACAGCAGCAACAGATGGAAAGAGGATGTAAAATAGAGAGAAACACTTGCCATCCGTTGGTTAACGTGATGCATCCGTTCTGGACTCACTGCGTCCATTTTTCATACTCTCTATCCGTCCAGAATCCGTCTACTGACATTTCATCCACTCAAAAAGTTTTGAGCTACACAAAACTTTTTGAGCGGATAAAGTATCCAACGCATCCATTCTACATCCGCTACGCATCCATTCTACATCCGCTATGCATACGGGGAACATCCGTTATATGTCTGTAGTCATCCGTTACGCGTCCGCTAAATCTGCTAGGCATCCGCTGCACATCCGCGCAACTCACATCCGCTCCAGCGGAAAACGGACACAGGGAGGAAGCGAAACGGACACAGAACGGACATGCAGCATGAGTAGCACGGACGGAGAAAGGATGAAAGCAGATACAGCTCGCAAAGAAAGCATTTAAAACGGAAAAAACATTCGCAGAGGGGACGTATCTTGGATATTTAGGATGTCTGCAGGGTGCCTAGAGGATGCAAAAGGACACCTAGCGGAAAACCTATATTTCCCAAAAAAAGGTGGAGGAAATCACCTGGATCTCACTTTCAGTCCAGCAGCCCTGCGGTGCAGACCTCTTCAGCCTTCATCTGGCTCTTGCTCTTCCACAGCATCCAGTCATCTCTACCATGGATCGTCACACACACCTTTTGGTAGCCGCCATCGTTCTACAACAGTGCAAAGTCATCTACAGGCTCTTTCACCTGTTCTACGCGAAGAAAAGGAGGCATCCAAGAAGTGTCTGGATCTGAAGATGGATCGCAAGAAGAGCCGAGTACGGATTGTATAACAAGCTGATGGTGGAGCTGAGGAACGAAGACCCTCGTGCATTCCAGAACTTCATGAGGATGCCACCAGCCATGTTTGACGAAGTTGTGGAGCGGCTGAGACCAAGGTTGACCAAGCAGAGCACCAACTTCCGGCCCACCCTGGACCCTGGGCTTAAGGTGGCACTGACTCTGCACCACCTGGCCTCAGGGACCACCTACAGAGCATGCAATACACCTGGAGAGTGCCACACAACACCATCAGCATTGTGGTCAGAGAAGTGGTGCAGGCCATCATCGAAGAATACCTGGAGGAGCTCCTCCAGTGCCCCTCCAGTGAAGAAGGCTGGAAGAAAGTTGCAGAGCAGTGGTATCAGAAGTGGAGCTTCCCACACACCGTTGGAGCCATAGATGGGAAGCACGTGGCCTGCAAAGCTCCAGCCAAATCAGGGTCCACTTATCACAACTACAAGGGCTTCTTCAGCATCATCCTTTTCGCCATGGTCGATGCTGACTACAAGTTCATGTACATCGATGCTTCAGGGAATGGGTCATCTTCAGATGCCAGGTATACAATGCCAGTCACCTCAAGGAGGGGCTGGAACGTAACCTCATCATGGGCTGCCCAGATCCAGACCCCCTGCCCAACGACACACAAGATGTGCCCTACTTCATCATGGGGGATGACGCCTTCTCCCTCAGAACCTACCTCATGAAGCCCTACACTTCCAGATGCCTCACCCGTGAAGAGAGGATCTTCAATTACAGGCTGTCCAGGGCAAGGCGGGTGGTGGAGAACGCCTTCCTCCATGACATGGGGTGTCAGTCCCAAGACGGATGACAGATGTTCGGAGGCCGAGCTTGGCTGTGGAGTGGAGGAAGGAGGAGTGTAGTGGGGCAGTCTGGTCTGCAGCTGAGCGAGGTGAGGTGTCGGTGGCATCTGTGGCATGGGTGGCATCTGTGGTATGGGTGGCATCTGTGGTGTGGGTGGCATCGGTGGCGTACGATGTACCTGTGCCTGGACTGGGAGTGCTGCCTGTGCTGCTGGAACTCTTGGTAGCCGTAGCCTTGATAGGTGAGGGCCTGTGGAAAGCCTTGGAAGGGCTGTGACATCACCTGGGGTGGAGGAGCAGACCTGGACTGTGTCGGAGCAGGTTCAGCTGGGCCTGGAGGGTTGTGCAGAAGACCTGTGATCCTCTCCTTTATGACCTGGCACTTGATTCGGACATGTCCATGAGGGTCTGGTTTACGTAGGTGAGGAAGGGCTTGCAGTTTGAGGATGGTATGTCGGTGTGTACCAGCTGAGAGGAGATTTACGCTGCTTTTGATGGTGTCCCTGATCTCCAGCAGGACAGTGTGGCTCTGCCCCTCTGGTCTGGCTCTCTGCCTGCTTTCTATGGAGATGGAGCTGGGGTGGGTGTGGCTTGGTCTCTGGTGGAAGTTCCCTCTCCTTGCTCCCACTGCGTCAGGGGGTCCTCTATGCACTCCGCCACAGGGAGTGCAGCTGTCAGGGGGGTCTCCGTCGTGGGACACTCCACAGATACCTGCCTGGAGACAGGAGCTGAGTCTTGGCCAGAAGAGGACTGGCTCTCTGTGGGCTGCCTGAGAGAGAGGGTAGACAGAGGGGCTGCTCCTCGGTGGCGGATCTCACCCTCCAAGAAGCTGCACTTGGCCATCACGTAGGTCTCCTGGTCGGTTAGCTTGACCACAGCCTGGCCAGACTTCTTGAGGTGCAGCTTCCTGTACCAGGTGTGCATGTGCTTCCACCACCCGCGGAGGACCTCTGAAGTGTAGCCCAGGCTCTCTGCTTTCTCCCTCCAAGCAGCCTGCTTTCTCTTGGTGTCTCAATAGAGCCTGTGTCCCTTCTGCCATAGATACTCATTCTCCCTCAGCCATTCCAGCACCAAATCCTCATGTTCCTCTTCGATTGAGTATTGCCTCCTCTCTCGTTCACGCGTCTGCCTCTTCCTCCCTCTGGCAGGGCCATATGGGCCCTCATCAGAGGGGTTTTGATGTTGTAGGGACTGCTCCTCCACACCACCACCAGCAGCACCAACAACAACAACAGTAGCAGCAAAAGCAGCACCAGCAGCACCAGCAGCAGCACCAGCAGAGTAAGCACCAGCAGAAACACCAGCACCAGCGCCAGCAGAGTAAGCACCAGCAGAAGCACCAGCACCAGGAGCAGCGCCAGCAGAAGCCCCAGCACCAGGAGAGTCAGCCCGAGCAGCAGAAGCCCCAGCAGAAGCAGAGTCAGGGCCAGGGGGTGGGATGGTGGCCCTATCCTTCTTGCCAGGGCTGGCAGCAGATGGCACAGGCTTCCTCTTCTTTCCCATGGTTGTTGGCTGGAGATGTGTCTGGCAGCAGGTCTTTCCTCTGAATGGTGTCCTGCTTGTGAGCTGCATCATTTAATATCCGCGGGGCTGACGCAATGCATCCTCCCTGCATGCGCAGTGAATGCTTTGCACCCGCTAGGCATCCGCTAGGCATCTGCTAGGCGTCCGTGTTGCATCCGCTGTATCCGCTCGGCATCCGTTCTGCATCCGCTCCTTCTGCTGTGCGTCCACTTCGCTGTGCTCCCCCAGAAGCCCTACGGATGTGCCATCTGCTTCCATATGCTTCCATCCGCTAGGCTTCCGTGGAGCATCCGCTTTACATCCTCGCTACGTCCTCTCCCCGTCCATTCCTTTCCGTTGTTGTCCGCTCTGTTTATGCAAATTTGGGGCACTTTTGAGAGCGGATAACAATGGATGGAAAATTTTCTCATCCGCTGTGTCCTTTTTACATACTTTTTGCATCAGTCGGCCTATGTGACAGGCCCTTAATGTAGAGTTTGTGGCATTTGCAAGAGATGAGGAGTTTTTGCTTTTATTTAGTTTGGTCAAAACTTTACAAATTGCTGCTTTTTAAAGGAAATTGCTCAGTGTTCTATGTGAGAAGACAGCTGCTAATTCTAAGCAAGCCTCTGTGCCAACTGAAAGGGATTCGTTCCTTTGAGTTCAGTAGAATAGAGTTTACTAAAGTTATTGGTGTAACTGGTTTTAGTGATATAAATAGAAGATGTTAAAAACTCACAACTAAAAGTGGGTTATTTCTCTTACTGGATGTGTTAAAGGGAAGGGAATTACCCTTAAGGGCTTCCTTGCTGTTTTCTCTAAAATAAATTCCATATGAACTGGAAAAAAAAAAATTGGAAAACAGAGTTCTCAAAGTTGGAACCAGCATATCCTCTGTTACATTGGAGCAGTGGTTCTGCAAAAATGTGGTGAAAGCTGTCTAACATCACATAGTAATTAAAACATACCCATTATCTACATATTATTTGTGCATTATATATTTTTGTATTTATTTTTATAATTTTATTCATAAATATTTTGAATACAGTGTGTTATCAGGATATATCAATTGTAAGCAAAAAACAAACCATAAAGCATACCACATTAAATATTAACACACATAAAGATAACAATACTAATATATTTTAAGTACACATATATCCCTTACAAAAGTGCCCTAAGATGTAATGAAGACATCAGAGACATTTCCCTAAAGATGTCTTGAATGGCCCACACATGCACTAACAGTGTATACATGCTAAGTATGCACAAGCACGCACCCAGAGAATGTACATATTTAACCTCAAACCTAGAATTAATAACAGGCTTGCCATAAGAGTGTGTCTGGATGAGCCTTTAAACTCAGCATCAGCCGTTGCCAGCTCTCTGGATTTGCATTTGGCTCTCTCTACCAAGCTTTTGCCAGTGATCCAAATGTAAATAAAATCATCCTTTTGTCTTATTACTTGGAGAAAATAAGAGCATTAGAACAAGTAGAAATATATATTTTTCACGGAATGACTGTTTCAGGCTACACCTACCCTAGGGATTAAATTACATATCCATTTATAGATAATATTCATCAATGCAGGGTTTAATTAGAAAAAGAAATGATTGTGGGGCTGTAAACATGTTGCCCTTCTGTTTATTTTAGAAGAGCATTTTAGGTCAACTTTGACATTCTTCCTTAATTAGGCAGCTCAAGCCCTAGGTGTAATGATCTGTCCATAGCTTTTGCAAATTGATTTATCCTTCAATGATAGCTACTGCAGCTGACTTAAATGTCAGATAGAAATTGCTTTATTTTGCTTACGCGCTATGCTTTTTTTTTTTTTTATTACATTTCAGGGAAACAAAGATTTGCTATAAGTGTAATTCAATTGCAAGAAAAGTTTACTAGGATCATAACAATTGTGCCTCCATATTAACTCTTGGAAGCATTTAAAACAGGGAGAATGAGTATGTTGGTTTATTATTAAACTGGATATCTTACTCTCCCCCCACCCCCCCAAAAAAACAACAGTCTGAGTAGAGAGTGGACATGGCAGGAATTGTATCTGAACAAAATGGGGGGGGGGCAATGACACATTTGAGAATCTATCTAGAGATGATATATAACAACGGGGAAGATTTGAGTAAAGGGGCTGTTTTAGTTATGTTATCATGACTGTACTTGTGTTCAGCTTTAATTTCTATTAATTAAGGAATCCTTGAAATAAAACATAAACTAAGATTTCCATTGGTGAAGAACAACTTTCTGTTAGAGAAATGCACTTTTGTATCCAACCTAATATTTTAAAAACTAGGCCAAATGAGTTGCAGGATCTAGGCTAATTCTATAATAGTAAATCGTTCACAGGGCTGAAGCTGAACATGAACACGGCAATAAATTATTAAAATTGAGGATGATGTTCAGTAATAGGCTATTAATATAAAAGAGTAACAGCTATATTTTACCGCTAAATGCAGGGAAGATTCGCTTTCACAAATATTGTCAGTATTTGAATGATCCTTTGAATCATATCTGACAGCAGATGAAGTTCAGTGTTTTCAGCTCATTAATGTTGTGTTTTTATTAATGAATGAAAGAAATGAAATGCAAATTACTTTTGTTCATGGCCTTAAATTCTGACTTTAATTATAAGTGGGAATTACACATTATTTTTAATGTTTTGAAAAGGCAATGGAGACTGATAGAGTTGGTATCTTTGGGTATTGCTGAGTTTCCACTGGAGATTCTTGAAGAACACCACAAATGTATTCCAGAGCTTTTCTTCAGGGAAAAATGTAACGAGTAATGCTTATTTCAATACACCAGGGCAATGGGAGATGGAAAAATGGAAAGATTTGGTAATACCGACAGCGTAGAAAAAGTTGGTGGAGATGAGAGAACTTTCTGAGATCACCTAATTGATCTGTTCATTTGGAGAAACAACAGTGTATACCAGGTGTGTCAAACTGGATTTCTTCCAGGGCTGGATCAGCATTATACTTTTCCTTTGCGGGCCGGGCCGGGGAGGGATGGAGGGAAATGGGATGGCCTAAAAATGATGTTTAATGGTAGTATAATACTTGTTCATAACAGTAAGAACTCGGGTCTGTGCCTAAAAATTACAATGCTGTGTTTTCTCCCCTCTGACAGTATATCACAATGGAGGGTATTTTTTTGATGCTGCTCTTCTAAGCATTTCCCTGTTGTGATCAGTATTGCTAGACTCACATGTCACACCATGCCACAATATAATGTGATCCATTTGATTTAGCCTGCGTACTAATCTAAACTAAGTTGGTGCATTCTATAAAGCTTGATTTAAAATATCATATATGAATGTAGCATATCAAATGGGTCACTATATCAGTCTATTAAACATTACAGAAAGGAAACGGAAGTCTTTAGGCCAAGTTTCCCTTCTTGGGATAATGTCTTATAGTAATGTTTTCCAAAGGGAAATACCAGAAAATAATAGAAAATAATAACTGTAGCATCACTGACACATGTTGATTCAGGAGAAGCAATTTGTAACAATCTACCTAGATGCTCATGCTTTGTGCAAATTATCTTTGAGAGATTGTGAGAATTGTGCTAGGGCTAACTTCTGTGTTATGTCATGTGAGCAGTCAAAGACACTGACAGAAATAAATGCACAAATCTTGCAGTGCAATGAGTTCATAAAAATAAAAGTTGTATTCTGTGTTATAGTGTAGATAACCTGAAAACAAAGGTGGTTTTTTTCCCTAATAACTAAAGCTATCTTCATTTTGAGAATCTTCTAATGCAGGGATGTCAAACTTGATTTCATTGAGGACCTCATCATCAGGGTTATGTTTGATCTGGGTGGGGGGCTAGTGGGCATGGCTGGGGTGTGCATTGTCAGGGTAGGTGTGGCCTGCGCAACATCCTGCAACCCTCTGCCATCAAAAACAGAGCACAAGAGGGCCAGCAGAGGCACCACAGACTGGTCCTTCACTGTTTCCAAGGTGGCCCCACAGGCCAGATCTAATCAGCCCCTGCAGGCCATGAGTTTGACATCCTTGCTCTAATGTGTGGATGTAAACATTAAGAAAGCTGCTGATGTTTAGAGATCTGGAGATTCCCAGTGAAGATTGATTTAAAATAGAAAATTAGAAATCAGTAAAAGCATACGGAAAGAAGGAAGGAAGGAAGGAAGGAAGGAAGGAAGGAAGGAAGGAAGGAA
>BLBF01000002.1:73954850-73979625 GCA_015471245.1 Laticauda colubrina
TCTATCTATCTATCTATCTATCTATCTATCTATCTATCTATCTATCTATCTATCTATCTATCTATCTATCTATCTATCTATGCATCTATCTATATCTTCTGCCTGTCTATATATCATCTGTTACTTTGCTTATTCTTCTGAATGACATGTCAGTGTTCAATCTCCTTACTGTTATTAACAAATACTTTTTACAAACTTGTTGCTCTTCTTACTTCTTTCTAGGGCAGACAGAAGTTGTTAGAAGTTGCTGCAGAACTTGATTTTAATTTGTAATATTTTCCCTGAAGTGTTCAGAAATATTGACAAGGTACAATAGGGATAAATTGCACTTAACAATTTGTTGTCCTTTCCTGAATTAGGGATGAAGTCATGAACGCATTTGAGCACTTGCCTTCCACATGACTTTCAGTATGAAAAAATGCTACCATCAAGAAAAGAGTCTTTGAGGTAATATTTGGAGTATCTGAGAACTGGGAAAATGCCTTTAGGCAAAATTTTGTCCTTATAAAAGCGAAAGGAAATAAATTAAAACCACTTGTTTGAGAAAATAAAAGTTATAATTAAAAGAAGAAAAGGAATACTTGAGGTAATGTAAAAAGGAAAAAAAATAGGGAAGTGGAGCAGAGAAACTGAGGTCATTTTGAAGTTGAGTAGGAAATCATAGAGGACAATATCATCTGTTTCTACATCCCAAAGGTGCTTTTTTCAGGAGGCAACTGAAACTGAAGTTTTTTCTTCTTTGAAGATGTTTCACTTCTCATCCAAGAAGCTTCTTCAGCTCTGACAGAATAGTGGGGAACTGAAGGATTTATATTCCTTGCAGACAGTTGGTCATTTGCATCCTTTTAGTGGGTTGTTTGAAGTGTTGTAGGTTTATCTGTGTCCTCAGGGTCACCTGAGTAGTGCTCCTGGTTCGTATAGTCTTCAATTTTTCCTCTGGAAATCCATCCCTTCTCCCACACATTGAAAGGGTGTTCATCCCAAATTGGACAGCTAAAAGTCTGTTGAGATTCTCAGTCATCCAGGTCATGGGTATCCCAAAAATGTTTTTTTCAGGAGGCAACTGGACTTTTTTGTTTTTTCTTTTTGAAGACATTTTGCTTCTCATCCAAGAAGCTTCTTCAGCTCTGAAAGGATAGTATCAGGATAGTAGTCATCCACTATCCTCTAGAAACAGTTTGCCTACTCTATTGGGGCTGGGCAAATAAATATCAAAACAGCACTAGGGAGTACAGACAAGCCTTCAGCTCAAGAGAAGATGCATAAAATGTTTCTTTTTTGCTAAGAATTTTTGTAAATGCAAATATTGATATCATTTTCTTCTTTTTTCATTCATAGAAAAAACTCCTGGATTGGTTAGTAGAGTTTTGAACATAAAGAGGGTATTTGGCAATTACTACTTAGTGATAGCATTTAGATTGTTCCATAATGCTTTACAGCACTCTCTAAGCAGTTTACAGAGTCAACGTATTTCCCCCAACAATCTGGGTCCTCATTTTACTGACCTTGGAAGCAGTGGTGGGATTCAAAATTTTTTACTACTGATTCTGTGGCCATGGCTTGGTGGGTGTGGCAGGTTAAGGATACTGCAAAATCTCCATTCTTACCCCACTCTTGGGGGAAGGATACTGCAAAATCCCATTCCCTCCCCACCCCACTAATCTGCTTTCCTGCTATGTTCTTCTGCACAGAGCAACAAAAGAAGATCCAGCCAATCAGCTGGGACTCAGGAGGCAGAGAATAGGTGGGAGCGGGGCCAGTCAGAGGTGGTATTTGCCAGTTCTCTGAACTACTCAAAATTTCCGCGACCGGTTCTCTGAACTACTCAAAATTTCTGCTACCGGTTCTCCAGAACTGGTCAGAATCTGCTGAATACCAGCTCTGCTCAGAAGGGTGGAAGCCTGAGTCAACCTTGAGCCAATCAGGATCGAATTCCCAGCAGTGGACAGCGATAGCCTGCAATACTGCATTCTCACCACCACACCACCATGGCTTTTCTCAAGACTGAATCTGCTGCCTAATGTTATAACGATAGAGCTGTCTCAGCTTTCTGTCTGGTCAAATTGGGACTAGGAATAAACCAGTACTCTTACTGGAGTTTGCTCTGATGTAGAGGTTCTGTTCTTTTTTTGCTGTTTCATAATTCCATCATGAAATACATTTCTGACCTTGCTCAGAATATGGGGCTACAAACAGAGTTTCCATATATGGGCTGTAACATCTGATGATTTGCTAGATGTTACAAAAGCTTGAAGTCTTCTGTATCTATTTCTTGCCATCTAGCAGACATCTGGATTTTTCTACCTCCTATATGGCGGCTTTGCAAAAGAAGACAAGAAATCATTAACCACAGCTGCTTTCCACTCCCTACTCCCAGCCTCATCCATTCATGGTATTTAGTAATTCAGCTAGAATTTTAAAATCACTTTACTTCTTGTCTGTTAATACAAAATTTGTGGGAAACTTCACAGCCTATGGGAGGTTGAGAGTTTTTATTCCAGTTAGGTTTTTGGAAGCCTAATAGGTGTAACATTTTCTACTATATTTGTGTATGTCTTTTTATAATAATGTACAGCCTGCTTTTGTGTAGTCTAACATAGAAAGTTGTGTCTAAATCGTTGTTCTAATATGTTGTACTGGAATAATCAGAGAAGGCTGGTCATTGTGGAAAAAACTAATTTCTGCCACTGTTTTTTCAGTACCAAACTGTGCTTTGAGCTACCTTTACTTTTATGCTTTCTGAACTGTTACATTCCCAATAACTATGAGCACCAACAAAGCCAGCATGGCAGGTTAGAGAATTTTGGGAACTGAAGTCTACACATCTTAAGAACAGCCATGGGTGAGAAACACTGAATTACACTATCAAATTTCAAAATCTCTATTAGCTCTGCTTTTTGAGAAGGTTGTCTCAAGCCCACATCAATTGAGAAATATATCATCTCATTGTCATTGTCCCACAAAAGATCAGGAGAGAAGGAGCAGCAGATGCTGAGAGACTTAAGCAAGAATGTGATCCTTGACATCTTCTGAATGGGAATATGCCCCAAGCCCACCAACCCAAATCTAGGAAAAGCTTTGTGGCGAGAACAAGCATTCTTGAGGTACACAAGAACAAAATTGAATTAAAAATGGAGGAAGGAATAAGGACTAACACTGAAGGAGGGTATGACTGAAGGATCTGACCTCCCTTATACTACATGGAAGGGATGCAGTGGCTCAGTGGCTAAGATGCTGAACTTGTCAATCAGAAAGGTCAGCAGTTCGGAATGAGAGTTGGAATGCCTAAGTGTAAAACCAATGCTCTCAAGTGGAAGCTCTTAGTGGATAACAACATGTTATGTGGATGTGGAGAAACACAGAGCCTGGCCTATATGCTGGTAGGTTGGCTGCTATGAGAAACATTTGCTGATAATGATTTATTCTTGGATAATGACAGCCAAGAAGGTGACTTCATTCTGGCACTATAAAGTTTGATCTAGACATGGAAGAAGAAGAGGAAGCTCTGGATAAAGCTGGAAAAGCTTACCTAGACTCAAAAATCTGAGAAATTCTAAAAAGCAAGGGAGAAAATAGAGAAAGACATTTGCAAGTTGTGTCAACTTATGAAATAATAAGCCAACCCAATTGTTCAAGATCTGGTTATATTGAAACCAGAGTGCAGGGCATCCCAGCTGTGATTTTAATTGTTGAATGAGTAGCAGTGGGTGACAGAGGAACTGATAGTCTAGAAGGGAGCTATATACTTTCCCTCTAATGATCTTAGTTAAATTTAGATTTTTCTCATCTGTCTCAGTTGTGGATATAACAAGTGCCATTTCATGCTTTATAGCAGGGATGTCAAATTTGATTTCATTGAGGGACACATCAGGGTTGTGTTTGACCTCGGAGGGCCACAGTGGGTGTGGCCATGGTGGACATGATCAGCTTGACATCACTTGTGTTGGGAGTGCAAGTGGCAGCCTGAGCACTCTGCCAGTGAAAATGGACTCCCGAGCTCCATTTTCATCTTTGATAGCTTCCTGCAACACTCTGCAGGCAAAAATAGAGCATGCAACCCTCCTGAATTCCATTTTCACTGCCAGAGGCATCGCGGGCCAGTCTTTTTCTGTTTGCAGGGAGGCCCCATGGGATGGATCTGGCCCATGGGTCTTGAGTTTGACACCCCTGCTGTATAGTATGTCTTTTCATTGCATGTGCATGCTAAACATGATGCAATGTTTCTATAAATTGAAAAATAAGGAATAAAACTGTAATTATTGTTTTCATTTGTGCATACCACATTGATGTAATTTAATCATTGAGCAGCCAGCCAGAATCTTATAAATATTCAATAAAAATAGGATACTTAATTCCAACATATCTTAAAAACACAAAATTCTTCGCAGTTTAAAGCAGGAAATCATTTTTCATTGTCTGAAACTGACAAATGCTTGCAGCTTTCTAATTGAAATAAGATACTGAGAAAATGTAGCATGCATGCATGCAAGCATAAAGGAAAGGAAAGATCTGATATATATATACTGAATTGGGACAGATCTTGAGGCAAAATACTATGGAAGAAGAAAAACTAAATGGAAAGAAATATACTGACTTGGAATCTGAAGAAGATTATTCAATGAACTGTATTGACCAATTACTTTGGTTTCACAGAGAGAGATCAGCAAATGCAAAATTCCTTCTACCTTCAAGCGATCCTGGACAATAAGAATGACTTTTGATTCTTCTGATTTTGGTAGTTCTGTTTTGTGAAATGTTCCCTCCAGACTGGTGGAAGGAAAATATCTCAAGGATTAGGTCCTGGATGTTGTGGGACCTGACAGGGGTCCTTTTAGGGCAGGGGTAATATTCAGACTGGTCCTTGTGGATTGATTGAGAAAATTTTGAGAAACGGTACATTCGGAGAACTGGTAGGGAAGATTTTGACTGGTTTGGAGAACTGGTAGGGAAAATTTTGACTGGTCCCACCCACGTGCCCCTTCTCTTACCTCTCACCTCTCCTATATTCTGCTGTTTATTAGCTCAGCTGATTTGTGCAGCTAAGCAGATTGCCACATCTCAGCTGAGCTATAAAACAGCACAGTTCACCAGGGAAGGGTCGTCTGAGCCCTGTGCATGCCGGCATAACTTACCAGCCTTGATTCAAGAGGGCAGAGTTAGAGCACTGTGCACGCATGTGTAAACCATGTGATTGGTGCACGTGCACACTTTGTGTGTGCACGAAGCAAGTTTTGAACTGGTATGAACATTTTTTGAAACATACCATTGTTCGGGGGGGGGGGGGGGGGGGGGGGGTTAGGACTTAGTAGTATCATGGCTACCCTTCATGTCCCAAAATATTTTTTAGAGACTTTCTAGTAATGAAAGAACAATGAAGCTTTCTATGGAATCTATGGGGGCTCTAGAGCAGAGGTGCCACATTTCTAGCCTAGGAGAACTGTCTTCAGTGGACCTTCAAGAAAGATTGGAAGCATTTCTCCCTTCAAATGTTCTTGAGCTATAACTCTTAGGAACCAGAGCAAGTCTGGAAAATGGTAAATTAAGCTAGGAGCTTTAGCTAAGCAACGGAGAAGGGTACACTTTGCCATTTTACCCCACTATATTAAAACCACCCAAATAAAGATTATCAGATAACAAAGTAGGGAATTATGCATTATTCATGAAGGTCTCTCTCTCTCTCTCTCTCTCATTTTTAATAGAATTAATTTAGGTGTTTTTGTAATATCTACAAGTGTACATTTTCATGCCCTGAAAAAGCAGGCTGCAGATATATACATATATACATACACATCATATACATACACACACACACATATGTATGTATGTATGTATGCATTCACATACACCTATACATACACACACAATTTTACCATTATTTTAATAATTTCCCAATTCAGATAAAAATTATATCCCTCAATGAAATAGCCATAAAATATGTATTAGTCAAATTTAATACACTATACATTTTGATTTATACATAAAACAGCACACATATATTAGCATAACTTATATAGACATGAATTTATTTACATGTCTCTATTAAACAAATTTTTATTTAGAAATTCAGTTAGAAATATATAATGGGGAGCTTAATGTTATTTATTCATTTAATTATATCATAAATTCAGTTGATTCATAAATAAGATGATAGCTATATTTTTAGTTTATTTTTTTAAAGTACAATTAAATACTCTGGTGAAGTGTTACCTCAATCCAAATTCATTTCATGGCAAAGCAGTTGAACGCCAATACAAACAAATTTCTATAACAAATGTTTCTTCAGAATGTTTTTTTTTGTACAATAGTTGGACTATAAGCTATTTCAGGCTTTGTAGGTTTATACCAGGATCTTAAATTATGCCCATAAAATACACAGCAGTCAAGGTAACTCTTTCAATATAGACATAATTTGATCTCTACACCTTGTACTGGTTAGCTGCTAGGCTGCTACATTTTATACCAACCTTGCCTTCCACATAAAATATATTGCAGTATGAGGTGGCATCTACTCTTATTTATTCAGGGATGTTTGAAAATTGGCATATTAATTTTAATTGTTCAAATGTGCTCCTTGCTGTATAGTTACTATGTTCAGGGAATGTGCAATATATAAAAGACACAGTGAATCTGAATCCTTGAATTCAATTTCCTGTTTACCAAACAACTTTTCTATTTTATTTTATTTTCAGATTTTTTTAAAAATTCAGCTTTCTATCAAGAGTAGGGAGTGAAAAACTTAAGAGTAGGCAATAGTGGAGATAACAATGGCTGCCTTTGTGATATAATATGGAGTACTTGAGCTGATGTCATCCAATGCTCCAGTGTGTTCCAGTAAATGTTTGATCAAATAAGAGTATGTTACACAAACATAAATTTTTGGGGCACCATATAGATTGATCAGCAATCTTCTAGCAAAATTTTTTGAGTGCAGCTCAAGGGGGGGGGGGGGAATGAATCATTGCAATCCAATCCACTCCAAATCCAATCCCATCAGATGCTTCAAAAAATATCACGAGATGTAATGTAGCAATGACGCCTACAGTCCACTAATCCAATTTCTGGGATACAACATCTAAGGTTACAAAATTTATCTCAGTATTACATTACATCCAATATCCCAAATGTTAGATAATATCCCTGGATAATCACAACCATTCAAAAGTCTCTGGAGTTTAATACTTATGTCAAAACAATGCTTCCATGTCCAGTTTTGCCAGGTCCCCCCCACACACACAAAATACCATGCTCAAATGGCACTGACAATCAGTGAGAGCTGGATATCTTTTCCTGAAGAATGACCAATTTATATGCCCACAATGGGTGTGGTCACCATAATATGTCCTGTCCCAGCAAAACATTTGACAAAAAACAATGAGATTCTAACTGTGAAGATGGGAAAATATGGACTGGATTAGCTATTGTTACATTAGAAACAGAGCTGGCTGAATAACTGTACCCACTGAGCACAAATTATTGACTCTGCAGCAAGTTGTAAGGATGGGTTGATTGCTGTACCAAAGGACTTTTTAACATATTTATAAATAACTTGGAACAAGATGAATGAAAGATGAGTTTTCATTGCAAATGTCACAGATATAAGGAAAATCGCCAAACAATCTGAGGATAGCATTGAGATTCAGGAAGACCTTGACAGATGGAACAATGGGAACAATTGATATCATCAAGATGAAGAGAACTAATTTAAAAAGTTCACTTTTTGGCAAAAAAAAAAAATTAAAAGTAGGAGCAGTGAATCACAAAAATAACATGAGACAACTGTGTGGCAATTGCAAAAAGAGAAAAGGAAAGAAAAAAAAAATAAAAGAACAATCCTAAATTGCATCTAAAGAAACACTATGTCAAGACCAAGAGAAACCATTGTTCTTCTCTACTGTGTGCTGATCAGGTATGCAGTTCTTGGTTGTGCATTTTAGGAAGTACACCAACAAAGTGAACTATGTCCAAAGGAAGAGCAACCAAGTTGATAGGAAGACTGGAAGAAAAAATTTATGAGTCATAGTATGTGTTAAGTATGTTCAGGCTGAAGAAGACTGTGGGATGAGATAACAGCTGACCTCAAGTATTTAAAATGTTTTTTAAATTAAATTAAATACAGAGAACAATGGTTCCAGAATGGTTTCCAAGAAACAACAGGTTTAAATTGTAAAAGTAGATTTTGATTCAACATCGGGGAAAAAAAAAAGTCCAAATGGCAGGAAGTGCTGTTCAATAATAGAGCAGACTGCCTTGAGAGTGGTGTGGAGTTTTCTTTGCTGGAGTTATTTAAGCAAAGACTCGATTGCCATCTGTCAAGGATGCTCTGGTGGTAGCAGAGGTTGAACTAGAAGATCTTGGCAGAAAGATCCTTTCCAATCCTGACTTTCTAAGATTCTGTGACACTTGGGACATGAAATAATGGGCAGAACCAGAGGATGCAGCTTTTCAATCTTCTACTTGCCAAAGCTATTTCTTATGATTCCAATATAGGTTGCTTTAAACTATTCTATTATAGCTTTGGGAGCCCTGCAGAGAGGTGGGGTTTTAGACAGAAACAAAGTTCTTAACTTGGTCATCCGCCTAATGCAACAGAAAAACATAATTAGTTGTAACAAATTAGTTATAATGTTTAAAAAAGGAACATTCCCCTTCTTTCCCCAAGTTTTTCATGAACAGAATAGTGACTCCAAGGGAAATATTGTGTGTTATATATATTACATGTATAACATTTTGCCATTTTCTGACTTTCCTGCATTTGTAATGTTTCCTCTGTTTAGAGCAATTGTTTTAATATTTTTTGTAATGAAAAAAAGAATTAAGTTCTACTTGAAGCCATCAACCATCTGTTTGGGACTGCTAAGTAACCATCTGCACACAAGATTTTGTTTGCAATTTAACGTATCTCAATATAGGACCTGTCTGATTAGGAGCTATAACAACACAATCCTGGTATTCAGATACAAACGATCATAGCTCCTGTAAAGCAAGTGCAAGTGTAAGCTAAAGATATTCTGCATCCCTAAGCTGCCAGCCACCAAAAAGGTCAGGTAGCTCATTTTCATCTAGTCACAGCCAATAAAGCTTCCACAAGGAAGGTGTACTTAAATAAACAACCCACCATAATTTTTGCATAGATGTAAAGAGACACTGGAATGGAGATGCAATTATTTTGCATTTCTCAAAGAATGGGATCGCTTATTTAGAGTGTCAAGGATTATCTCCCTTGAGAGGAAGAGAAAGCAGCCTTTGAAGTGTCGAAAGTTTTACCGTGTCTTCCGCCTGAAACAGGTATTCCTTGCTACATCGTGTGCACAATTTACACCAAATTTAAAGTCATTTTGGAGAGGCCCTCATGGGATACTTGAGGCCACAGTTTAGAGCAAATGAAGATTCAAAATGAGCAAAAAGCATTTCATTTAATGAGGGGAATTAACCATGCTGTACTGTAGGCAAGAGCAGTTTTGTATGTTTGGAATACAAAAGGAACTGAACCTGAAAATCTAATTTGATAAGGTTTGGGCTGTCTGCATTTGTTACAGTGTATGAAATTACAAAAAGTAAAATTGTTCTTCCTTTTTAGAATTGATTGTAATAGCAAGATAATATGAGCACAGGTTCTATTGTACTTGAGTTACTTCTGAAAAAAAATGTTGTATTGTACTGTCATATCACAATAGGGCTGCATACCTGGATGTACAGTTATACAATTAAAGTATGTTGCTTATTTTAAAATGCTGGGCAGAATCTCAATTAATTTAGGGACTGCATAGAGCCGTTTACTTTGTCCTCCCTCCTCTTTACAAAGAGGCAAAGCAAGTTAAGATTAAAGAAAAGGGGATAATATGGGTACCTTATTGGTATAATGATATTGGGAAACTACCAGCCAGGCAAGGTAGAGGGATAGAGGAGTTCTGAGTCACTGCAAAGCTGCAAGACATCGAGGACTAACATTTGTTCTTCTCTGTTTGTTACCAAGAGAAAACAAGCCATCTGAAGAGATTCTTGCATTGCAGGTAGAATGCAATGAAGTAGTCAACATCAACCCTTTACATGTGGATCTGGTTGCTCGTGCCAGACAAATGACAAAAGTAGGAGGGGTTCCTAGATCTGAGCCTAGTTCTTTATAAGTCTGATTTCCAAATAGAACAATCTAAATTGCACCCACAAACTGACTGTCCACACAGTTGGACAAAGTGAAATATGCCCGTCATCCAGGGATGAATCACTTCTCAGCCCCCAGGGCCCCAGGAAAACAAATGGAATTCAAGAGGAGGAGTATCTTTTCATGGTCATGCTTAGGGAACTGTTTGGATCAGAGAATGAAGAATGAAGATTATAGTCCCAGCCTTTACAAATAGACACTTTCCAACATTCTAACATATTTAATCCCAGTATTCCATAGAATATAATTTCCTCCTAAGTTTTAGAAGGGTGAAGTTAATGCCTAAAGGGCATTGGAATGGCTGACACCACCCCCTTTGGAATCCAAGGGACTTCAGTGGAATAGCCTAAATATGTAAACCTGGTAAACTATTTAAATATGTTAAAGGAAAATTAACTCTTCATAGGGGCGGGATTCTCCCAGTATGAACCAGTCCATAGCTTCCACAATCAGCTGGCAGCGAACCGGTTCACTCTGACAATCATGTGGACCCCACCCATCTGCCCCTGCATTGTTCTTACTTATATCCTCTCAGCTGATTCACGCAGCAGAGTGGATTGCTGCTCCTCAGCTGTGTTACTCCCCAGTCGAAACATAGCAGGTGAGTTTTTTCTGAATGATGTTCATGCCTGTGCAGAGAAGCGCACGATCACCAAATCGGTTGTTACACCAGCAGCATCCCACCACTGTTACTTCATATCACATTTAGAGAGAATATTTGTAATTCAGGGTTGAAATGAGGGGTCTTTAGAGTTTTCTGAGCTTGGTTGTTTTCTTGCAGATGTTTCATTTCCCAAATTATCTAACGTCAGCAATACTAACACTGGGTAATGAAACATCTGCAAGAAAACAACCAAGTTCAGGAAGCACCAAGTCCACTCACATCTAAGAGAAAATGGAGTAAACATTTTAATAGGCCTTTTACTTCCACTAAGCTAAACCTTATGAGGAAGTCAGCCAACTATGACAAAGGTTACAGAGACTTTCCCTCCCCAATTCAGAATATATATATATATTTTTGGATGCTGAGTCCCAAGCCAATATCCAAAATATGACCTGCCACCTACACTGGACCAGGGATTTGAGAGGGCCTATGGTTGTCATGATAAGAGCAAAGTTAAATTTTCACTCTTAAATACAAAGACTTTTTAGTCTGTGGAAATTCTGGAAGATCTTCTGCAAAGGTCAAAACAAATACTTGCTCTACAGTATTAACCAATAGTACAAGTTGAAATGATTTTTTGTATCAATTTTCCTGTTCAATTTTATCAATCATCCAATTCCCCATAGCCGTGTTAGTAAGAGAGCTGTCTGAAAGGCACCTCAAAATGGAAATTGTAGGATTGAAGAAGACATGAGTAGAGGCTTTCTAAAAGATTTTAGATGATAAAGTTATCAAGGAACCGGAGGGATTTTTCTTTTGATTCTACAAAACACAACAGGTATCTTCTTGTTCAGGGATAATAAATGCACAGATGCATCTTATTATTTGGAGACAGACTTAGCTGAAAAGATTTATGTTGCAATACTATTTTTTATCTAAGGGAAGACCAGATCATTAATTTACTTATAAGGAAACACCCTTTCCATAAATTGGGCTGCTTTGGTCTCTAGTAAGTCTAGTTAAAAATCTCACAGAAAAACAAATGCAACCACAAAAGAAGAAAAAAGAAAGAATCAAAAGAATACTGTGTCAATATTGAAAAATATGGCTAGGCAGAATTATATATGTGTCATTAAATTAGAATAATACCTAATACATGATTTCTTCTACAACTAAGCACTGCAAGGCTTGCTGATAAAAAATAATCTGGAAAAATTTTGGATTTCTCTTTTTCTTTGTGCCTGCTTTTGTCTCTCTGGCTCTGGCTCTGGCTCTGGCTCTGGCTCTGGCTCTCTCTGTGTGTTTGTGTGTGTGTGTGTGTGTGTGTGTGTGTCTGTCTGTCTGTCTGTCTGTCTGTCTGTCTTTCTGTCTCTGTGTGAAAGAGTACTCCAGAACAAGTGAATGGATGGATGGATAAACAGGGAGGGAGGGAGGAGAAAAGAGAGAGAGAGAGAGAGAGAGAGAGAGAGAGAGAGAGAGAGAGAGAGAGAGAGAGAGAAACAGAGAGAAATATGGAGTATTTGTTTTGGAGTTCTTGAAAAACTGATCATTTAGGTTAGTTCTGATTTATTCCTTATGCACCTTCTATTCTTTATAACTCTTAATGAACTTATATCCCTTGCTATACATTTTCCTCAAGTCCCAACAGATTATGATTGCTTTTTATGACTATAAAGGAAGGTTCATTATGTTGTTTAGGTCATAAGTGTTGTTGGCCAGCTTCAAAGATGTTGCTCTCTCTTGTTCTTTAAAGCAATTGGTTATTAAAATTGGACTTGAACCAGATGACTTCAAATAGTTAATTACTCTTTTGCCTTTTTCTTACCCAACAGCAATGATCATGTCTTCACTTTCTCTCTACCAACACTGATCCAGGGAAGCAAAAGAATTTTGCTCTAATTTGGCCAGCCAAGGTGCCATTTCCCCCCCTCTAGCTGGGAAATGAAAATTTCAAGGAACCAAAGTGAGCCTTTGATAATGTGGGAGAAAAACATGAAAGGACTTTGTCTGGTGCATTGCTGCCCCCTTTGTTCATCATCATGAATGTTTTCTGCAAGAAGAACTCATAAACTTATTTTTTTAAATAAGCAAAGTGTTGATAGGGCATGAATAACTGCCACTGTTAGTACTTTGTACAAGAGATGTTCTTACTGCATGACTTGACTTGACTTGACTTACATTATTGTCATTGCACCTCGAACAACAAAATCAAACACCATCTTCAGTGCACATCATGACCATGACCATGAAAATAAACACACACATCCTTCACCCTCCACACATTGAATCTAAAACCCCTGACACTGCACTATACAGCAGAATTCAAAAGAGCCAATGACCTGGGATAGAAGCTGTATGACCATTGTATTGCTGAGTCTTTTTTCCTCTCAGGAAGAAAAGAAGAATTATAGTTAGCCCTCATCTTACAACAGTTCATTTAGTAACCATTTGAAGTTACAATGGCACTAAAAAGTGAATTGTGATATATTTTTTTACACTTATGATGATTGCACCCATGGTCACTTAATTAACATTCAGATGTTTGACAATTGGTTCATAATTATGATGGTTACAGTGCTCTGGGGTCATGTGATGATTTTTTGGAATCTTTTGATCAGCAAAGTCAACAGGAAAGACAGCATCACTTAACAATCGTGTTTTTAATTTAGTAATGCCAGTGATTCACTTAACAACTGTGGCAAGAAAAGTCATAAAATGGGGCAAAACTCACTTCACAAATTTCACACTTAACAACATAAATTACTGGCTTTCAACTGCAGTTGTAAGTCGAGGGCTGTGCTATCTATGTAAGAAATATTATCGGGAGATAAAATGAGCACACATTCTACAAGATATCAAAAAAGTTAAGTGCGCATCATATTGGTAATGTCAGGAAGTGAACAAGGCTAAACCAAGAAATAAGATGAGCCAGGACAATAACTAACATTGTAATTTAAATATGATTGCTACATATTCCTGAATTTCTCCTTTGGGTCACTTAAAATTTGACAGGAAACTTCTGTGAGGCATTTGGCCTGGGGTGTCATGTTGGGCACTTCTGTTCGTTCAGTGGAATGCAGCTGAATGTTATGGAAGAGGACAAAGGGAAATTCTGTGGAGAAAATGCAAATTTCCTTCCAGACATTAAAAATAATTATCACTTGGAAGGAAGCCCCATTGAATGGCATGTTGCTCCTTATGCAATTTTGAAGTTTAATTTAAAATTGACTAGCATTTGAGTTATAGTGAATTGATTGCCTATCAAAGTATTACTTCCCCATGAACCTGGAGTAGAAGGAATACTTCAGCTACAGCAATATCCATCACTGTATGTAAACTCTCCAGTTATGGTGAAGTATAATTTATGAATCAAGGTCCTCTCTCTGTTGCTTAGCAAACTGTGATTATTAAACGCTTGGTGTGATGTGTGAATCCTGCCAAAGTGTCTCTCAATATGCCATATGCAGTAGCATAGTTTTCACTGCACTGCCAACAGGTAGGAAAATTCAAATAATTCTTCTAGAGATAATTGTCATGATCAGAACCTTTCCCTAATTCCCTTGAGCAGCAAAAATATAATTTTGCTAACATATAGAATAGTTTCTAACGCCTCCACTAGAACCAGAGGAAAGCATCACGTCATTCAAAAGACAAGAGGAGCACAGAACACAAAACCTTCTATCAAGGTTTTTCATGCCTCCCCCCCCCCCCATTTCCCTAAATTTCCTAATCTTCTTCAGATGATGTTAAAAATCCACATGAAGAGATTCTGATCAATAGTCAGGTTCTTTGGATAGATTCTTCAACCACTTCTTCAGCTTCATTCTATTTGTTTTCAAAGATCAGCTCACTCATACACACAGAAAGAAGAAAAGAACAAAGACTTAAAGGAAAAATAGTAACCAAACTGAACTCTTCTATATATTTTTAAAAGATTTGTCTCCAGTGCATTTTACATTTTTTTTAAAAAAGAGAGAGAGAGGGGGGGGGGAGGGAGGGAGAGAGAGAAATGAGAAAATGATGAAGGGAGAGAATGAGAGAGAGGAAAGAGAGAAACAAATGAGAGAAAGAGGAGAAGGGGGAGAGAGGGAGAGAGAAATGAGAGAGCTGGAGGGAGAGAATGAGAGAGAGGGAAAAGAATGGGAAACAAATGAGAAAGAGAGAAGGGGAAGAGAGAAAAAAAAAGAAAGAAGGAAAGAAGGAAAGAAAGAAAGAAAGAAAGAAAGAAAGAAAGAAAGAAAGAAAGAAAGAAAGAAAGAAAGAAAGAGGGAGAGGAAAAAGAGAGAAAAACAGGAATGAGAGGGAGGGAGGGGAGGACTTGCTTTCTTTATTGGGGTCTGTGTGCTCATTTATCTAAACAGAAAATATCCAAAATAAAAATTGCTGCATTTTTCATTCAGGAAAGCTTGATCACTAGATGGCGCTGTCTCCTCCAGTATCCAAGCAGTCATTAGTATTTGCATTAAAAATTAATATTATTTTGAATGATGCAGAATTAAATGCCCAGAATTTGGGCGAAGGAAAAGAGTCCCATGAATCTGAAATAAGTTGTGGTGTAAGTGGGTTGTATGCATGTATGCGTAATACCTTGGGAATTTTTTAACTGGAAAAAAAAATATTGTAATTTGCCCATTCCAATATGCTAAGTTTTCCAGTACTAGCTTTAAAATATTGAACACAACTTACGTAATATATATCAAAAGTAAAATGCCACATTTCTACACTTTTTAGAAATTAAAATTGCTATGTATATATGTAATACAGTTGCAATACCTTTTCTATTTCAAACAATACATTTACTTTAATATTTGAATATTTGCTGGTAATCTTTTAGACTTATTTCTGAAATGCCTCGAATTTTGGGTTGTTGTTTTTTTGGCAAACATTTATTGCTTGGGAATTCAACAATCACAGAGTGCATAATGCATAATTTACATTACATATTGAAAAAATGTCCAAAGCAAATCTCTCATAAAAACCATACCATATCAAGTCAGTTACCCATGTGCTCTTTGACTGAGTTCATACTTTTCATGATTTTTTTTCCTCCAGGCAAAGACAAGTTGAACAATTGTTAGTGAAAGCCTTGTTCATCAGTGTTGGCTTTCTTCACTGAAAATTAACATCATTATTAAGAATCTTGCAAACAGGCACAATTGGGGTGCTTTCTATACTGTTTACCTCTTTCCTCCCTGCCAGATTGCCTTAGCACGCTGTCAATATAACATCAATATCATCATTAGAAATTTAGCAATCAGAGAGATTGGGTTGCAGCATATGCTTATCATGATTAGTTAAGCATGAACTTCATATTTCTCTTAACAGCATGCCAATATCTTCATTAGAAAATCAGCAGTCAGAGAAGCTTGGGGCTTATACATGTGTCAAGTATACATATTATCATCCCCACAGAATTTCTTCTGCTTTGTTTCTGTTTGCAGTGGAATGAACATTTTCCTTTGGGCAGTTGTTGGGTGGAGGGGGGGGGGGAAGAGGGAGAAATGCTGTTTCCAGAAGAATCACATCCTGCTCCTGGGATTTCAAAACAGTAATAAAAAGCTTTGCAAAACCTCCCTGCAAAATGCATCAGAGGAATCTGACATGGGCAAGTCATTTTCCAAAAGGCAGAGGCATCCTTGCCATTTTTTAAAAAAATTCTTTCCTCCAACAGGTTAAGTTCTCAAATTCAGGAAAGCAGCTCACCAAAACAGACCATGGTTTAAAGGAAACCAGATTCTCTCTCTCTCTCTATTGGCATTTCTCTTGAGAGCTAGTACAGCCACTGGGAGTCCAAGAGCACAGCCGTGAGACTAGAGCAGCCACAATAACTGAAACCATGATGGACACTTTAATTTGGTAACATATGGTGGAAAATTAATAGGCGTTCCTCTGCTACTGGAAGCAAGTGAGTGATTAACCATTTCCCCCCATGCAGATGCTTTTCCCACAATTGTCCACGGTAAGGCTGCCATGGATTGCAAAAAAGTCCAAATAAACGAAACCAGGTGATCTAAGTGATTCCTTTTCTTTTCTCCTCATCCTCCTGTCATTCCTGTTTGCTCCAAACAGACAATCTGCAAGACAATCACAAGATATTTACAGCTGAAAAATGCCACTTTCTGTTCCTTTGAAGGAATGAATCATCTCTGTCCCTCCCTACTCCTCTGTCCCTCCCCTCCTCCCCCCCCTCTCTCTCACACACACAGAATGTTTTAATTCTCAAGTGTGACATTGTTCAATTTGTCATTTACTGAGATGTGTGTGCATGCAAAAACGGTATGTGAAGTTTGATGATTCTTTACTACCCTTTAAACATGGCCCTCTTATGGACAGCTTAGGAAAAACAGTCATGTTAAGCAAGGACAACATTTGTTCCCAAAGAAACATAAGGGTCTGTAAAAATACAGAGCTGTGGCATCCTTAATAGTCTCCCTGCAAAATCTTCTTGGCAAGATGGGGTATTGGCTCAAGTACAGGGAACCTGGTTGTGTCTAAGATAAGTTGCCTTCTTTGTATGTTCTAAAACATGGGTGTCCAATTCACAGGGTCACATTGCTGTCATGTGATGTATCATAATTTTTTTTTTTCCCCCTTTGCAGAGCAGAGCTGGGGTAGGTGTGGCCTGCACATTTCACATCTGGCCCACAGGCTGCCAGTTTGATACTCCTGTTCTAAAACATACAAAGAATGGTTGCATGAACTGGGTATTTCTATTCCAGAAAAAAGAAATACAAGGGGTGATATGATAACAGTATTCCAGTATTTGAGGGGCCACCACAAAGAAGAGGGGGTCAACCTATTTTCCAAAGGACCAGAGGGCAGGACAAGAAACAATGGTTGGAAACTAACCAAAAAGAGAAGCAATCTGGAATTAAGGAGAAACTTCCTAACAGTGGTGACAATTAATCAGTGGAACAGCTTCCCTTCAGAAGTTGTGAATATTCTATCATTGGAGGATTTTTAAGAAGAGACTGGACAACCATTTGTCTGAAATAGTATAGGGTCTCTTGCTTGAGAAGAGGGTTGGACTAGAAAACCCCCAAGGTCCCTTCCAGTTCTCAATTCTGAACTAAATTCTAGAATTTCCAGCATAGGTCAGAGGGCTAATCTTCAGAGGTGGCATTCAGCAGGTTCTGACCAGTTTTGGAGAACAGGTAGTAGAAATTTTGAATAGTTCAGAGAACTGACAAAGACCACCTCTGACTGGAGATTTTACAGTCTCCTTCCCCTGCCACGCCCACCAAGCCACACTCACAGAACTGGTAGCAAAAAAAATTTTTTTGAATCCCACCACTGCTACTTTTCCCTGTGAGATCTTGCGATAATGGATAAGGCATATTCAGAGCACTGCATTCCCATAAAGAGCTTCCCTAACGTGCTTACCTTGGCTATTCTTATGTATAGAAACCTGACTATCTACCTTCCTTTTCCCTGTTTCTAACCACTCCCCTTCCTTTGTCGATGTTGCATGCTTTATGATTCAGGAAACATGAAGTACAAGCATTTATCATGACTTTATTTATTTATTTTATTTATTTTTCATTTGTCAAAATCTTATAACAGAAACAAGAATTAAACATAAGTTTAAATACAAGAAACAAATAGAAAGGAACTAATAATTGGGGACAATAGGACAGGGACGGTAGGCACGATTGTGCATTTATGCACGCCCCTTACAGACCTCTTAGGAATGGGGTGAGGTCGATAGAGATTAGTTTGAGGGTAAAGGAGTGGGGGTTTGAGCAGGTGACAACAGAATCAGGTTGTGAGTTCCAGACATTGACCACTGCTGAAATCGTACTTCCTGCAGTTGATTTTGGAGTGGTTTACATTTAGTTTATATCTGTTGTGCACTATTGTGTTGTTGTTGTTAAAGATGAAATATTCATTTGATTTTATGTACTATGCTTAAGTCTAATCTTAGTTGGTGTAGTTCAAGGTTGTCTCATCCAAGAATCTTAAGTCTGGTGCTGTAGGGTATTCTTACATTCTTGATGGAATCCAACATGAAGCTGGCTCCTATATTTGGAGACAAAAATAATAATCTTCATCTACAATCAGGTGTTGCCGTTCTGAGTTGCTGGATGAGGATAGTTCTAGGTTTTTTTATAAATAAAAATTAGATTTTTTTTGTGTGATGTGTACCAAGGATCCATGCACTTGTCTGCATATGCATAACCAAGTGTGGTTCAGTTTGTCACACTTAAGCTGTGTATTCTGCTGCAGCAATATGGAGCCTCTTCACCAGAGAGCTCTACTCAGAACTTAGAGATCTTCATTTGTGTCTTATGTTCCTGGAATTAATGTAAAGGTCATGAACTTGTAAGAGCAGGATTGCTGGATAAAGAAAGAGGGGAATCTAGGTCTTTGTTGGCCAACACAGAATCAGCTGAAACAGATACTGCTGACTAGTTAAGTTCTCTCAACTGCCAGGTATTTACACTCAACTGATGCAATGATAATATGCATGGAACCAAGAAGCTGCGGTGCTGTATGTAATATTCTTGCTTCTAATGAGTCATTATCCAGGAGATGATGAAGGGATGAATATAACAATATTAAAAACATAATTGCTTTTCTAGTCAAACAAAAGCAGTTCAGACTGTATCGCAATGGCAAGCAACTAATGAAGAGTGTTGAAGCTTTTTGTTCAGGCTGTTTACGGTGGCATTATGCCAGTTTAGTTAAAATCTTAATTGCATTTCATCTTTGTGGTTACCTGATTATTCTTTTCTGTTTGGAAAACGCAACTTCCTTTGCTGAAAAAGGAAAAAAGGGAGAGAAAAGCTTCCTTGATGGGTATATAAAGTTTGTGAGCATGATAGTGTGAGGCATTTTAATTGATCCACCCCTAGGAAGGGAACATACATTGAAATCACATTGCTTTCAAAAGTGGATGTATTCCATTGTACGTCCTTCATAAATAAGCAATAACTCTTTGCATCCTTCTTGTAATATACTAGAATGTAAATGCTGTTTCTACAGTATTTTATGTGCTGTAGGCAAAGATGTAATAATCATTACAAGTGACACAATATGAGCCACCTTATCAAAATATAGTTTGACTTAACATGTTTATTATTGTTGGAAGTTAAAACCCACCCCTCTCCCAGAAAAATGAAATATTTTAGGATATATTAAAAAGGGCAGAACATTTCCCCTAAAAGGGAGGCAGAAACTCAGCCCCCCCCCCCACCTTTGTTAATGGGCCATTAAGGCCTGGGCCAGTCTATTCTACATAACAAAGATCTACCTCCTTCAGGCAGAGCCATTTAATTGCCCTTCATTGCACCACTCAACCAAGTTTCAACCAAACTTAGCACACAGACAACCTACAAAGCTAGCTATAACATCTGACAGCAACCAATCAGAATACTCTTCCTGTGCCCCAGGAAGTTTAAAGCCAGAGAGGATATAAAATGCAAGGACTCTCAGCATCTCTTCCCTTTTTTCTTCGCCCAAGAGCGCCAAGGAATGTGGTCCTGTTCATCAATAAACCATCTTTCCAAACTGTCTCCATGTTTCCAATGTCTTTCTCCCCACTTTGAACTGAACCCAGAAGGATATTTCTTCCAACAGTACATGAAGAGAGTATGTTTTATTGCTTGCACAAATGTAAGTGTATTAATTAACAATACTGTTGTTTTAAAAATGGACCATGCCCATCATTAAAAGAGTTTCATGCAGCAATAAGAAAATTTTCTTCAAAATGATGATGTAAATATGTCAAACTAGTGGATTATAATAAAAAAACTGTGGCATTTATTATCATATTACCTCACTTTTCATGAGGACATTTGGAGATCCATTAGATGTATGCCTTTAGTTTAAAAAAATTGTAATAAAACAATGTAAATGGTTTGAGTTGTTCTGACAATGTAGTCATGTTTCTTCATTTGAAAATATTTTATTTAAATAAAAATTGCAATCAAAAGCAAAAGCAAAAGGACCTGGATTAAGCTTTCTGCTAACTGGTGTCCTTATTTTAAACAATTTATAAATTTACTGATTGGCATATAAGCATCATTAACTGAATATGATTTTAGACTGACATGAGAATTCAATGGTTTGAAGTCAAAAAATTGATCATATTGTTTAATCCAGATCATTTATAATCATGGTTTTCTGTGACACTCAGATATTTGCACTGCATCCTGAGTAGGATGGTCTATGATTCCTTAAAATTGGAACAGTTATAATTAATAGTGAAAATGATATAAGTCTAAATTCTAGGTTTATCTCCTTTCCTGATGATTCTTGCAAAATAAAGCAGGCTGAACACCCCAAAAAACAAGTAGTAATACATACAGTACGAGGGCTATCCACAAAATAGATTATGTTTTCATCTGTAGCAAGAAGGGGCGCAGCTAGCACGGCCATCTTTGGTCTGTGCATCCGCCACTTAGTTTGCATCTAGTCGTGCTAGTGGGAGGTTCGTATCGTTGCCCGTTATTTCACAGCAAACATTTGAAATGTATGCTGCAATTGAAAATCCCGCGAGTTGTGAGGTGCGATCAGTGATAAGGTTTTTGTTGGCAAAATACCATAAACCGATTGAAATTTTTCGGCAACTGTGTGAAGTGTACAGGGACAACATCATCACTGAAGGTGGAGTGCGCCAATGGTGCATTAAGTTTAAAAATGGACGAACTAACGTTCATGATGAACAGCGGAGTGGACGTCTGAGCATTGTGACTGATGAACTGGTTGCAAAAGTCGACGACAAGATTAATGAAAACTGCCGTTTCACAGTAACGGAACTTTCGCTTAGTTTTCTAAATTTCACACAGTTTGCTACATGAAATTGTTACACAAAAGCTAGGCTACCACAAATTTTGTGCAAGATGGGTGCCAAAAATCCTGACAGGAAACCACAAGAGTCAGCATATGGCCACATCATTGACATTTCTGTACCCTTATAACAAAGATGGAGATTCATTTCTTGATCAAATCGTAACTGGAGACGATACTTGGGTCAAACAAGTGAACAGCGAGACCAAATTGCAGTCTATGGAGTGGGGGCACACAAATTCCCCCCAAAAAACAAGAAAATGTTTGCAAACGTTCTCTGCAAAGAAGATTATGGTGACTGTTTTTTGGGATAGGCAAGGTGTGCTTCTTATCGATTTTCTGGAACATGGTGCAACAATAAACTCTGTGCGGTATTGTGAAATGTTGCAAAAACTAAAGGCCCTGTCCCACTGCACTTACTTATGCAAAGAGGATATAAAACATTTTAAAAAGCTTGCCATTCGTTGGAAAACACTGTGCATCCATTGTGTACTCATTGCATACGTGTTTCATACACTCTATCCATCGAGGATCTGTCCACTGTGATTTCATCCACACAAGAAGTTTTGAGCTGCACAAAACTTTGTGAACGGATGAACTTTCCACCGTGTACGATGTAAATCCATGACATACAAGCAACAAACATTCTATGTCCGTTTATCATCTGTTAAACATCCGCTGTATCTGCATCCTCTGGGCATCCTCGCAACTCACATCCACTGCAGCTGAAAACAGAAAGAGGGAGGAAAGAAAGAGTACATGGAACGTCTATACATCGTTAGTAGCACGGAAATAGAAAGGATGTGTTTGCATCCGATATTCATCCGTGCGGCATCCCCTTTCTTTCCTTTAGGCGTACGTGATGCATCCGCTTCATCCGCTATGCATCCACTTTGAAATTCTCCCCCAGAACTCCTTCGGAGGTGTCATCCACTGTCATCCGCTAGGCTTCCTATGAACATCCATTTAACATCCCCGCTACATACTACCCACGTCCATTCTTTTCCATTCTTTTCCATTCTGTTTATGCAAATTTTCACCACTTTTTGAAGCGGATGACAATGGATGGAGCCACCCCTGAAATTTTGCTCGTCCACTGTGTCCTTTATGCATACATTTTGCATCGGTCGGCCAGTGGGACCTAGCCTTAAGAAAAGCAATTCAGAACAAGCGTAGAAGAAAATTAAGCTCAAAAATTTTGTTTTTGCATGATAATGCCCGACCACACGCAGCAAATCGCACTCGAGAAGTCCTGAATGCTTTCAAGTGGGAGATTTTTCCTCATCCATCCTACAGCCCCAATCTTGCACCAAGCGACTACCACTTGTTTCTGAGGATGAAGACCTGGCTTGGAACACAGCGCTTTGATGATGACGTGGAACTGCGGGCAGGCATGACTGACTGGCTCAAATCTCAGGTGGCTGAATTTTATGACAATGGAATTACAAAGCTTGTTCACCGCTATGATAAGTGCCTCAATTTGTTCAGTGAATATGTTGAAAAGTAGTATTTAAGTGTCACTTTCAAGAGGATATAATAATTTTTTTTCCCCACACTTTGTTTTTTTTCTATTACAAAACGTAATCTATTTTGTGGATAGCCCTCATATATTAAAGAGAACTTTTGTGTATGTAAGTCTAGGAACAAAAACAGGAAGCATGTTATATGGAGACATTAGATGCCTGTTTAATGTATTGCAAACATGAAGTTCAATAGGCCCAAACCTCAGCTAGGCAAGGGAAAAAAAGAAAAAGAAGAATGCATTTATTCTTGTTCTTCACTCATTCAGTTGCTTACCGATCTTTGGTACTGGGCAATATTCTGCCAATATTATCGATCAGTTTAATATAAAAGGAAGAACACTAAGAACTATAAATTCTTCAGTTCAATCTATTTATTGCAATATCCAGTCTGGGTCAATTACTGGAACCACAGGTTGGTTTTCTGGGCTTTTGAACTCATGCTGGAGGGAACTTCTCCCTACCAGAATGTGTCACTGGACTATTCAATGTGTCATATTTATGTAGTGCCTGCCCATTAGTTGATAGGTGTGTTCATGGCTGATACTTGGCTATTGTTTCTTTATGCTGCCTTGATCCTAAGTACCTGGTAAGCTGGTGGTAAAACAGCATTCCTGTTGATTGACAATCACTAACAACTGAAAATTGACACTTCTATTACCTTCATCCATAATCTCTTTATTATCCCAAATTTCTGCCAAACTTTTAAACATAGATATCTAAGCAAGTACTTTTAATCTTTCTGCAATCTCCTAATATTTATCCTTTAATTTTTTTTTTCAGTAATGAAAAAAAAGGCATTGCTTGTTTTCATAGTCAAATAGTTTATGGCTGATTTCCATTAGTCCATGGCTTGTTTTCATAAAATTTACTCCAATTCAATCTTCACTTTAAAGTAAGTGTTTTAAAATTAATACATATTGGCACACTTTTAAAAAAAAGGTTTCCAGTTTTGTAACATGACATGGATGTAGATGCAACAGATAATGAGGGGATAATGACTTGTTGCAAACATGGAAAAAGCATGAAAGGGGAGCCATCAAAAAACGTTTTGCATGGAAGAGCAAATATTACCAATATTCATAGCTTTGAGTTCCACTACCAACAAAAGACAGGCTCCATCTATAGGACCCATTAACTGCCATTTAGTGAACTACTGACTAAGAGTTTCCAATTTTTCAACACCTTTGATTCTTCTTTACCTCTGTTGCTATAGATTTTACAAAATACTGATTTTGTAAAAGGCTGCAATAAAGTCATGAAGAGATTAGCAAGTTTCAAACAATGTCCAGTTTTAAATTTATCTGCCCCACTAGGAGTATTTTAGTAGTTATTTATTTATTATTTTAGCATTTTTGTGTATTAAGTTGTAGGATTTATTTTTCTTTTTATTTATTTATAAAATTCTCTCAATTTGAGGAAATTATTACAACAAATGGAACTTTGCAAAGGAACTTCAGTTATAGAAGATTCCTGAAAGCAAAGTTTTTCACAGAGGTTATAAACCATGTGTAAATGGTCCAGTTTTCATCTGCTGAATTATATTACATAATGTTTTGTTTTACAGAAAAAAAAATAATCTCTTAAATTCAGTTTAACTATAACAGAATGGTAACTTTAACAGAATTTTTTTTAAATTCAATCTTAACAATTACATAGCAGCAGGACTGAACATTTTCAAGTATTGCATGTTCTAGGCCA
>BLBF01000002.1:73995045-74007545 GCA_015471245.1 Laticauda colubrina
TGTGTGTGTGTGTGTGTGTGTGTGTGTGTGTGTGTGTGTGTGTCTGTGTGTGTGTGTGTGTGTGTGTGTGTATAAATACTATTTTCTCATTTTCTATATTTTGGTACAAATAAATAATAAAATTAATGATCAGATACCATATCAGACGTGAATTTAGAAGATAAGTTGGCCAGGGAATAATCAGTGTTGTTGTTTGTCCAAAAACAGAGAAAAATAGCACTTCCATGTTGTCTGAATTTTATTACTCACTACAGCTTACCTCCATTGGCAAATCCTGTTTGCCATTCATCTGTCTGTGCAATGTGAAATTATAAAAAGAGCGGATGACAGAGAATGTTTCAGTCAATGATGGACAAAAAGATGGACAGTAGTGAAAACATAATAATCCAATTTACGGTGGCCCAATTATGGGTAGTGAGATTGACATGGTTTCCCTGACTCACAACATCATAGTCAAGTGGTTGGGTTTGTTTTTTTTTAAAAAAGAACAAATAGTTGGGTTTATCAAGTCAATTTTTTATAATTTTCTAACATCAATCCATCATTATCAGCATCATACCCCATACTCCAGCATTTCCTGACCCAAGAACAGATAGTGTACAATAAATTATAGGTACCATCCTTCAGTCTTGTGATGATTTGCACTCTGGTATGCACTGCACAGAAATTTGCAGTTGGGAGTAAAGTGCTGTGCCAGATCAGTGCAATAACCCTGGCTGTCTTGAGCTTAGAGCCAGTGATCCTGATTTCCTGTAGCAGCACCTTATTTCCCAAAAGAGTGCATCTTTCCCTTCCCTTCGTCTTGTAAAATCCTGTCAGCAGATCTCAGAGAAAAGCCAACCTCAAAAACATCACAGCCCCCTTGTAAATGTGGTGAGTCTGTCAGTTTTTCATTTCGAGAAAGCAGGCCAGCTTCAGACCATGCTTCCTGTCAGCAGGGAAGAGGAATTATTCCTCTATGCCACCAGCTCCTGAGTGTAACAGCCCACCACTTTCAAAAGATATAATGCACCAGCTTAACCACTACGTCGTAAAACAAACTCTTAACATCTTAATTTGAGCCCCCAGGTGCTCTTTCTTTAAAGTTATAATGACTGGATTACAGTACACTGATTAAAGTATACAATTGGTATCAAAGTATAGCATTTACCCAATTATAAAGTAATTGCAGCTAAATCTTGATGATAACTAACCCTTTCATTTCACCTTTACCACACCATACATAAAGGAGTGTCTTTAAATGACACCTCGCAACTCTCACATTAATGAAGTTATCAAGCCAGTTGGTCCTCCGGCTTGTTTGGTTGTGGTTGTCTTTTGCACTGTATTATCTTCTCGCTGCCATTTTCTTATTTATTAACTAGAAGGCACAAACCCCCTTTAGACCCTGGCTGGCAGAGTTCTTATTAAATGAACAGAGGCATAATGAAATACACATCTCTAAAAATGCCTTTGAAACATGTAACAACACATTGTTCCTGCCCCTAATTGACTTTAGATTCAATATAACTATTTGTTCTCCCGAGTTACAAAGAAATATAAAAAGAATAAGTTTTCCTATGCAAGGAGAAAACTAATACGCCTCATGGTGAATTAATAATAAAAAGTTAAGGTTTCGTTGTTCAGGCATGTCCAATTCTAGTGTTAATGCTCATCTCCATTTCTTGGCTGAGGGAGCCAACATTGTCTGAAGACATTTTCTGTGGTCATGTGGCCAGCATAGCTATATGCCAAAGGTGTATAGAAAGATGTTATCTTTCCATTGAAGTGGTACCTTGCATTTGCATGCTTTCAAACTGTTAGATCGACAGGAGCTGGGGCAGAGAACAGGATCTCACCCCACTGCGCAACACTTGGGTCTTGACGCTCAGGTCTTCAAATGGGGCTGTCAGTTTTCCAGCTGACAAGCTCATCTGATACAAGTCTTTGTGAAACAAAAATTCCCTATCCCACTTAAAACAAAAATAAATACATTTTGCTGCCCATTCTTAACACCCTCATTGTGCTTATTTTCTAATTATGGGAAGTGAGATCCAAGCAATTTTGGGGGGGGGGAATCAGCAAGTTTCCTTGCCAACAGGAAGACTTGTGAGTTACTGTATTAGGATTATCTAGTTAGGGGCATATTTTAAGGCTGGGGATGGGTGAATCCGATGATGGGTGAAGAGAGAATCACCCAATTGGAAACTTTGAGTGTATTGAAAATACACTGAAATGGATTGCATCAAGATATACATTTGGGTAACAAGGCCTTTGTAGAAGATGGTTGTTGGCCTTGGAACAGATTATTTAGTTAATAAGGTCAATTTGTCAATTTAAGCAGCCCTGGATTATGTAAAGAATTGTTTCTGCAAAAAAGACATTTCTTGGGAATCCAAGATTTGTTTCTGTTTGTTTGGTTTTAGTTGGGTTAGGTTTTTTTTAAATTCCAAATTATTTGAGTTTGTTTGGAAGTGCAAAGAGAAAAGAATGAACAGCACTTTAAACAGCACTTCGAACTCATCAGAATCTAAGACCCACCTCAGATATAGAACAATATTTTATGACAATGTATAGTTTCTCAGCCTCACAGAATTTACTTCCAGGGAAGACTAAGTATCTCAGAAATCTTCTTCCCATACACTTTCATCATATACTGTAGCAATGGAAAGTTCAGATTTCCATTTTTGATCAGAAGATTCGATGGGGCTTGTGGAGTGGAGAGGGGGGAATGAGCATATGAACAATTTGTTAATGGGTCTGTGCATATTTTTGTAGAGAGAATGATTGTGAGACAACATGGAAAATCACCCACCCAGTTATTTCCAGTTTTCATTTGAATGGGAATTTTGCAATCACAGTTAGATCACACCTTAAGTCCATGTCACACTGGCCAACGGATGCAAAAAGGACACAGCGGATGAGCAAAATGTTCCATCTGTTGTTATCCACTCTCAAAAGGGGCAAAAATTTGCATAACCGGAGCGGATAACACA
This sequence comes from Laticauda colubrina, assembly GCA_015471245.1. NCBI lineage: Eukaryota > Metazoa > Chordata > Lepidosauria > Squamata > Elapidae > Laticauda > Laticauda colubrina. The sequence goes on from BLBF01000002.1 coordinate 73,998,021, forward strand.
GACGCGGGGAGGACGCAGGGCGGATGCAAAGCGGATGCGGAACGGAAGCCCAGAGGATGGAAGCGGATGAGAGTAGATGGCACATCCGCTAGGCTTCTGGGGGGCCTCAGCAAAGTGGACGCGGAACGGATATAGTGGATGCACAGCGGATGCACAGCGGATGAAGCGGATGCACAGTGGATGCACAGCGGATGAAGCGGATGCAGAGCGGAAGCCAAGTGGATGCACAGCGGAAGCCTAGCGGATGCCTGCCGTTAATTGTGCATGCGGGGGGATGCATTGCGCAAGCCCCCCGGATATAAAGGGAAGCAGCTCGCATGTGGCCAGCATTCCGAGGAAAGACCTGCTGCTGGACATATCGAGTTCCTTGCCTGCCCTGCCTGCATGCATGCCTGCCTGCCAGCCTTGCTGCCAGCCTGCCTTCCAGCCAGCCTTGGTGCCTGTCTGCCTGCTTGCCAGGCTTCCTGCCAGCCTACCTGCCAGGCTTCCTGCCAGGCTTCCTGCCAGGCTTCCTGCCAGGCTTCCTGCCAGGCTTCCTGCCAGGCTTCCTGCCAGCCTACCTGCCAGGCTGCCTGCCAGGCTGCCTGCCAGGCTTCCTGCCAGCCTACCTGCCAGGCTTCCTGCCAGCCTTCGTGCCTGCCTGCCAGCCTTCGTGCCTGGCTTCCTGCCAGCCTTCCTGCAAGCCTTGGTGCCTGCCACCCTCCCTGCCAGCCAGCAACCCCACAACCATGGGGAGGAAGCGAAAGCCTCAACAGCCTGCCGCCATCCCTGGCAAGAGGGACAGGGCCAACCTCCCGCCCCCTGCCCCTGACTCTGCTTCTGCTGGGGCTTCTGCTGAAGCTGCTCCTGGCGGTGGTGCTCCTGGACTTGCTCGTCCTGCTCGTGCTCCTGGTCTTGCTCGTCCTGCTCGTCCTGCTCGTGTTCCTGGTCCTTCTCGTGCTCCTGGACTTGCTGGCCCTGCTGGTGCTTACTCTATTGCTGCTGATCCTAGTCCTGCTGGTCCTGCTGCTGCTGATCCTGCTGGTGCTGCTGCTGCTGCTGCTGCTGATGATGATGATTATGATCCTGCTGGTGAGGATGATAATGATGATGATGATGATGATGATCCTGCTGGTACTGCTGCTGCTGCTGGTGTGGAGGAGTAGCCCCTACTACCTGGGAGCCCCTCTGATGAGGGCTCATCTGGGCCTGCCAAAGGGAGAAAGAGGCGTATGCGACAACGGGAGATGAGGCAATACTATATTGAGGAGGCACAGGAGGATGAGGTGCTGGAGTGGCTGAGAGAGAATGACTATCTGTGGCGGAAGGGACACCGGCTGTACAGGGACACCAAGCGGAAGCAGACTGCTTGGAGAGAGAGGGCGGAGAGTATGAGTTACACTTCGGAGGTGCACCTCGGTTGGTGGAAGCACATGCACACCTGGTACAGGAAGCTGCACCTGAAGAAATCTGGCCAGGCCACTGTGAAGCTGACAGACAGAGAGACCTACGTCATGGCCAGGTGCAGCTTCCTGGAGGGTGAGGTCCACCCCCGAGGTGCACCAGCAGCCCCTCTCACAACCCTCTCTCTCTGGCAGCCTGCTGAGAGCCAGTCCTCTTCCGGCAGAGAGTCAGTCCCTGTCTCCAGGCAGGTTTCTGTGGAGCGTGCCAGGGTGGAGAACCCGCGGACAGGTGTGGTAAGTGTGGTGGAGTGCGTAGAGGACTCCCTGGTGTGGTGGGAGAAAGGAGACATCGAGTCCACCACAGTCCTAGACGCATCCACACACCCCAGCTCTGCCTCCGCAGAAAGGCAGGGAGCCGGGCAGCAGGAGGGGCAGAGCAACACTGTCCTGGTGGAGATCAGGGACACCATCCGCACCAGCATAGATCTCTTCTCTCAGCTGGTCCACACCGACTCCGACTCCTCCAACCGCAAGCCCTTCCTCCCCTATGTCAACCAGACCCTCAAGGAAATGGAGGATCCACAGTACCAGCTGGAGAAGGACCGGATCACCGAGCTGCTTCACAACCCTCCAGACCCAGAGGAACCTGCTCCCACCCAGTCCAGGTCTGCTCCTCCACCCCAAGTGATGTCCCTCCCATTCCAAGGCTTCCCACAGGCCCTCACCTACCAGGGCTATGGCTACCAGGAGGTCCAGCAGCACAGGCAGCAGCCCTTCCCAGTCCAGGCACAGAGTCATTGGGCAACACCATTGCCACCGGTTCCACTGATGCCACCGATGCCACCCACGACAATGATGCCACCGATGACAGCGATGCCACCCACACCAATGATGCCACCCACAGCAGTCCTCACCCAGCTGCAGAGCAGACAGCCCCACTACACTGCTCCTTCCTCCACCCCACAGCCAAGCCCGGCCTCAGTACATCTGTCATCAGTACTGGGGCTGACACCCCATGGCATGGAGGAAGGACCTCTCAGCATCACGGGGCTGAGCCAGCTGTCCAAAACCTTCCTCAACACACTGTCCCCTGTTGTCCTCTTGGGGCCAGGCACTCCAGCACCACCCACCACCACAGCAACTGGACCCTTCACCCCTGAGACTGGGCACACCTCTGAGTGACTGAGAAGAGTGCCAGGGACCGGGCAGCTGGCTACCTGTGGACTTTATTTGGACACTTGACTTGGGTCATTTTTCTGTTACAGATTATTGTTCAATCAAGTTTATCTTTGATTCACACACTTGCTTCATTTCTTTTTTTCAATAAAGTCTTGGTGGAAACTTTTAGAAATGGTTTAAGCCTTTCCATGCTTGTGGGATGGGTTAAGATAGCAGTGGGGTGGGCAGGGATACCTGTGGAATGAGCAGGGACACCTTTGGGATAGCTAATAGCTGTGGGATAGATAAACCTCCAGTGCAAGCATCGTGAGACTGTATGGTCTACCCTCCCAGGTGCCACACCTATGGCCCTTTTTTATCAATAACAATGTAAGCATTGATCCTCACATGTCAACACAAAAACAACCCTTTATTAAACGCCCTGTTCATTGAAGGCCCACCCAACATACATGGCACAATCTCATCAGTGTGATGAGACAGGCTGAAGGAAGCATCCATTAAGCATCTACCATCCTGTCTTGCCACTCCACCACTAAAGCTGGGGAGTTGCACCAGTGTTTCAGGAGGTTGCGCTGCTTCTTCCCTTCCCGTGAGGCTCTGTTGGGGCCTTGCACATCCTGAGTGTCGATCAGGTTTCGCCCTTGCCTCCATTCCCCAGGCTCCATGTCCCCATTGCCTTGTTGACAGTCCACAAGCCTGTTCTGCAAGACTGGGTAGCAGGTGCGCATTAGATTGTGTAGGATGCAGCAAGCTTCCACGATCCTCCTCACGGTCTCTGGGCGATGCTGCATGGTGGTGAGAAGTACCTGGAACCTGTTGGCCAGGATGTCAAAGGCGTTCTCCACCACCCGCCTTGCCCTGGACAGCCTGTAGTTGAAGATCCTCTCTTCATGGGTGAGGAGTCTGGAGGTGTTGTGCTTCATGAGGTAGGTTCTGAGGGAGAAGGCGTCATCCCCCATGATGGAGTAGGGCACATCTTGCGTGTCATTGGGCAGGGGGTCTGGATCTGGGAAGCCCACGATGAGGTTGCCTTCCAGCCCCTCCTTGAGGTGACTGGTGTTGTATACCTGGGCATCTGAAGATGAGCCGTAGCCTGAAGCATCAATGTACATGAACTTGTAGTCAGCATCGACCATGGCGAAGAGGACGATGCTGAAGAAGCCCTTGTAATTGAAATAAGAGGACCCCGACTTGGCTGGAGCTTTACAGGCCACGTGCTTGCCATCTATGGCTCCAACGGCGTGGGGGAAGTTCCACTTCTGATACCACTGCTCTGCAACTTTCTTCCAGCCTTCTTCAGTGGAGGGGCACTGGAGGAGCTCCTCCTTGTATTCTTCGATGATGGCCTGCACCACTTCTCTGAAATCTGTGAATCTTTATCAAAGCCAGACCAAAAGTATCCTACCATAAATTACTTATGATCTTAGCAAGACATGTCTTGGTGCTAACTGCTACAGGGTGAATAAATTGGATAAGTTGGATTTAGTTAAAAATTGCTTAGATGGATGGATAGTCAGACTACAAAACATAGATCCTTCCTCTAAACTAGGTTGCTTCCATTACCTCACTTTGTCCACCTAGACCTGTTGTTCTGTATATAAATAGTAGAATCCAAATAACCCATTCTAATTGGTCACTAAAAACTAATGGGGATAGGTTCAAAAAGAACCAATCCCCAAAGCCACACAAAGGCAGCAAAATCAAATGAATGTCATTGGCTACAAGCCAGCAGACAGAAAAGTATAAAAGGGCTGTCGCGGCTTGAGCCAATGTTCCGTTTTGCAACTGTACTATAAATAAAGACTTGTTGTTGGAACCCGGTCTACCTCGTGTTTTTCCGGACGGAACACTGCCAACGAGGATGGGATCGTCCTAAACACGAGACGGAGCATGCAGTGACAGACAAGCCAGACAAAGAGAAATGGCCAGAAACAATGTGCCGCCCGCACCCTTCAACCCCAATGAAGAAGATTGGGAATCTTACGTAGACCTTTTCCAGATGTACCTAGAGAGCAATGAGATGGAGGAAATCTCAGACCAATGAAAAAGAGCCGTCTTCTTGACACACTGTGGGCCCGCGATTTTTAAAATGGCCAAGGCTTTGGCAAAGCCCCGAGATGTCAAATAACTGACGTAGACCGAGCTCCAAAGTACATTAAAGGCCCACTATGCACCACTAGTGTCAAACTTGATAAAGCGGCATGAGTTTTATTGGAGAAACCAGAAAGAAGGCGAAACCATCACTGATTTTGTAGCCGCACTACGCCAAATAGGGGGAGCATGCGAGTTTCTTAACTTAGATGAAGCGATGCGGGATCGAGTGATATTGGGGTTAAGAGGCTCAACCATACAGAGCAAACTACTGAACAAACCCAACATATCAGTAGCCAAAGCTATTGCAGAAGCCTCGGCGACTGAAGCCGCCAAAAAATCAGCTGATAACATGAAACAAATGAATGCAAGTAACGATGAAAAAAGCCCGGCCAGAGGGAAAAAACAACCTCCCACAACCACTCATTACGAAGAACTCGAAGAGACATCAGAATCCGGGGAGGAAGACGACGAAATCCACCGCCTATACGCTAACAAGAAAGGGCACAAAAATAGAAATTGGCGGGAATGTGCTGGCTGCGGGGGAAACCATCCCCGAGCCGATTGCAGATTCCTCGATGCCATTTGCAGAGCATGCAAGAAAAGGGGGCATATCGAGAAAGTCTGCAGAAACAAAAAGAATTACAGCCCAAAGAGACGAAACGATTCCCCAGCAAAGCCTGAGCCAAGACTCTCCGAGAGAAAGTGGCAGCGAAACAGGCAAGCCACTAACCGGGAGAAACCATACCAAACTTTCACTATCGGAAGCGCTCAGACGGAAAGCGGGAAGAAAGTAAAAATAGTTGTAAAGATCGAAGACAGCCCCCGCAAGATGGAAGTTGATTCTGGATTGTTCCTATCCATGGTGTCGTGGGACACCCTCAAAAAACTAATTCCTGACATCAGAATTAAGGAACTCCAGAAACAAAAACTAACCCTCAAAGATTATCAGGGAAACTGAATTCCTGTAATCGGCCTGGGACATTTTCGAATCGCTTACAGGCAACATGTTGCAGTACTACCACTAACAATAGTCGACCGAGATCGACCAAGCCTCCTGGGTATCGAATGGTTCACACCATTGGGCATCGGGAGGACCAGAGTAGACTGGGTGGCCGCAACTGACTGTGAAGAAGACATGATCTGAGAATTCCAGGACGTCTTTGACGGCTCCCTAGGCAGGTATCGGGGAACCCCCATTTCATTTAGTTTAGACCCACAGATAACCCCTAAAAGACTAAAGGCCAGACGGGTCCCTTTTGCTTTAAAAAAAAAAATAGAGGAACAACTAAATAAATTGATAGATCAAGGGGTTTTAGAACCGGTCGACCACGCTAAATGGGAAACACCAATTGTGACACCAATTAAACCAGACGGGTCAGTTCGAATCTGTGGCGACTACAAGGCTACCCTGAACCACGCGTTGCAACAGAGCGCATACCCGGTGCCAGTTGTGCAACACCTACTGCACTCTCTTGGGGGAGGAAAGGTTTTCGCCAAACTAGACCTGGCACAGGCATACCAACAGCTTCCAGTAGACCCCTTAACGGCAGAAGCACAAACAATAGTGACTCACAAAGGGGCATTCAAATGTAACAGGCTCCAATTTGGAGTAAGCGTAGCCCCAGGCGTTTTCCAGAGCCTCATGGAACGCCTGCGAAATGGCATAAGAGGGGTCGTGCCATACTTTGACGATGTCCTAATTTCAGCCAAGGATGCAACACAACTAAAGAAAAGTCTTAAAGAGGTCCTAAATAAATTCAGAGAATCTGGCCTTAAACTAAAGAAAGAAAAGTGCTGCCTAATGACTGATCGCGTCGAGTTCTTAGGATATTTAATTGATGGAGAGGGCATACACCCCATCAAAAAAAAAAGTAAGAGCTATAAAAGACGCACCAGAACCAAAGAATAAAACTGAGCTGCAGGCATTTTTGGGACTGATAAACTTTTATAATGTGTTCCTACCCCAAAAAGCCACTATAGTGGAACCATTGCATCGATTACTGGACAAGAAAACAATTTGGACATGGGGGCTTAGAGAAAAAAAAGCTTTTTGAGGAATAAAAGACTTATTAACATCAAACACCGTTCTTATCCAGTTTAGCAACACACTGCCATTGACGGTGACCTGCAACGCCTCGCCATTCGGAGTCGGTGCCATCCTGAGCCACCAATTGCCTGATGGGAGAGAGGCACCCGTCGCATACTATTCTAAGACCCTGTCCAAAGCCGAGCGTAATTACAGCCAGTTGGACAGAGAAGCTCTAGCAATTGTCGCCGGAGTGAAACGCTTCCACGAGTACCTATATGGAAGAACTTTTCAAATCGTAACAGATCACAAACCGCTACTAGGAATTTTGGCGGGAAACAAACCTACACCGAATATTCTGTCCCCACGAATGACTAGATGGTCAGAGTTCCTGGCAGCCTATTCCTATACCCTGACACATCGCCCAGGGAAACAAATTTCCCATGCAGACGCTTTGAGCAGAGCACCATTGCCATCAACAGAGGAAGACCCGGCACCAACGATGACAGCATTGCAAATAGAGACTTGCCCCGATCTACCCATATCTGCGAATGATGAAAGACCCATTGACTGCCCGCGTACTTAACTGGGTAGGTAAAGGCTGGCCGGAAAACCAAAAAACTGAGAACTTTAAACCTTTCTGGACCAGACAAACTGAACTCTCAATCCAAAAAGGTTATTTATTGTGGGGTGATCGGGTAATTATTCCTAACAAATTACAAACCATAGTACTGGGTATGCTTCACGAAGGCCACCCAGGGATAGTTAAAATGAAAAGCCTTGCTAGAAGCTACGTTTGGTGGCCGGGTATAGAAAGAGACATCGAATACTAGGTAAACCCGTGCAATAAATGCCAAAGAATCAGGCCGTCCCCGCCAAAAGCACCCATAAGAGACTGGGAAACCCCAAAAGGCCCCTGGTCACGAATCCACATCGATTTTGCGGGTCCTACCAAGGGGCATACATTTCTGATTGTCGTGGATGCATACTCTAATTGGCTGGAGGTAAAAATTATGCCATCTACGACAACAGAAACCGTTATAAAACAACTTGACAAACTCTTTGCAACCCATGGCCTACCAGATGTCCTAGTGTCCGACAACGGGCCACAATTAACCAGTCTCCAATTCAAGCAATACCTAGCCTCCCTCGGTATAAGACATGCCCTAACCGCGCCGGCCCACCCGGCTGCAAACGGTAGGGCAGAGAGAATGGTCAGGTTTACCAAGGAGGGTTTAGAAAAAATAGACACTGGGGATATCCAAAATAAAATAAATCGATTACTCACCCTCCAACATATCATACCCAGTACTACAACCAACAAAACCCCAGCAGAATTACTGATGGGAAGGAAACTAAGGTCGCATCTAGATAGATTGCACCCAAATTTCACACCAGAAACCCCCCCCCTGACTCCTCCACCCGATGCAGGACCTTTGCAATAGGCGACTTAGTTTATGCTAAAAATTTTACTGGGGACCCATTATGGCTACCCGGACAAATTACACAAATAACAGGCCCCAAATCCTACCGACTAACGGTAGACGACGGCAGGGAATGGAAGCGGCACATAGACCAGCTTCGCTCCCGAAACATAGAACGAAATGCAAACACACAACCACACATAGAAAAATACGACGAAATTCAAACCAAAGAGGGGGGGGGAATGCAAGAAATCAATACTGTTTAAATTAAACTCCGAAAACAATAACAATCAAAAAGAGCAAATAAAAGACTCACTGTTTGAAGAAAGTTGCAAAAAGAGTCCATCCGAAGGGGCCAGCCAGGCCAGCTCGACCTGCCCGGAGGAAATGGTAGGGAGCGGCAAAACCGCCGGCCTAAGAAACTCAGGCGGCAGTAAAATGGCTGACTCACCCTTCCAGATGGTTCCATGAAGAAGGACGGAAGACACAGCAACCCCATCCGAACCGGTCGAAGTCTCCAACAATAATGAACCGCGCAAGTCCAGTCGACTCAAGAGAAGCCCCACCTACCTGCGCGACTACGTCACCACATAGGACTGAACTAAGAGGGGAGGGGTGTTCTGTATATAAATAGTAGAATCCAAATAACCCATTCTGATTGGTCACTAAAAACTAATGGGGATAGGTTCAAAAAGAACCAATCCCCAAAGCCACACAAAGGCGGCAAAATCAAAGAAATGTCATTGGCTACAAGCCGGCAGACAGAAAAGCATAAAAGGGCTGTCGCGGCTTGAGCCAATGTTCCGTTTTGCAACTGTACTATAAATAAAGACTTGTTGTTGGAACCCGGTCTACCTTGCGTTTTTCCGGATGGAACACCTGTGTTGACAATGAGCCCTTTCTTGGTAGCAATTTCTCCTCTTGATGCCATTAAAATGTCCTTTCTACCTGTTCCTCCAACTCTTCCGTATAGTTCCAATATAGTGTTATATTTTATGATATTTTTAAAAGGTCAGTTATTTAGCTTTGATCCCCATGCACCCTCCTAAATATTTGCCCCATTAATTTGGGGCTTAGTGCTTTAGGTGATGAAATATCTGTATTTTGGGGTTCAAACATTTCCTGGAAGCATCTTTATCCCAGTTGTGTCTCTGGGTTTCTGGAATTTATTGTCATTCTTTTCTGTTATTCTAGATCAGAGGTCTCAAAACTTGACAACTTTAAGACTCATGGACTTCAACTCCCAGAATTCTCCAGCCATCTATGATTTCATATAGTTCTGCACACATTATTACAATTTTTTTCACTGGCCTTGTCTTTTCATTAATCTGTGGCTGTCCTGATCCCTGCTGTCACCCTGTTTCTTTTCTTAAAATTCTTCTCTGAATCTTCTGCTGTAGCTTTGATGGCACGCTGTAAT
>BLBF01000002.1:74012545-74076762 GCA_015471245.1 Laticauda colubrina
CTTGGGGCTGACAACCCATGTCATGGAGGAAGGGGCTCTCAACATCACAGGACTGAGCCAGCTCTCTGAGAGCTTCCTCCACACACCGTCTCCTGTTGTCCTCTCGGGGCCAGGCACTCCAATGGCACCTCAGACCAGCACTCTAGCACCAGCCACCTCCACAGCACCTAGACCCTTCACCTCTGAGATTATGGGCATGCCTCCGAGTGACTGAGAAGAGTGCCAGAGACTGGGTGGCTACCTGTTGACTTTATCTTTGCTTGGGACACTTGGGTCATTTTGCTTTTACAGCTTGCTATTAATAAAGATTATCTTTGCTTCACACACTTGCTTCATTTATTTTATTAAATAAAGTCTTGGTGGAAACTTTTAGAAATGGTTTAAGCCTTTGCATGCTTGTGGGGTGGGTAAGAATAGCAGTGGGATGGGCAGGGATACCTTTGGGATGGGTAATAGCTATGGGATGGGCAGGGATACCTTTGGGATGGGTAATAGCTGTGGGATGGGCAGGGATACCTTTGGGATGGGTAATAGCAGTGGGATGGGTTAGGATATCTGTGGGATGGGTAATAGCTGTGGGATAGATAATCTCCAGTGCAAGCATAGTGGGACTGTATGGTCCACCCTCCCAGGTGCCACACCTATGGCCCTTTATTATCAATAACAAAGGAATCATTGATCCACACATGTCAACATAAACACAACTCTTTATTAAATGCCCTGTTCATTGTAGGGCCACTCAACATACATGGCACAATCTCATCAGTGTTATGAGACAGGCTCAAGGAAGCATCCATTAAGCATCTATCATCCTGTCTTGCCACTCCACTGCTCCAGCTGGGGAGTTGCACCAGTGTTTCAGGAGGTTGTGCTGCTTCTTCCCTTCACGTGAAGCTCTGTTGGGACCTTGCACATCCACAGTATCTATCAGGTTTCGCCCTTGTCTCCATTCACCAGGCTCCATGTCCCCATTGCCTTGTTGGAGGTCCACGAGCCTGTTCTGCAACACTGGGTAGCGGGTGTGCATGAGATTGTGCAGGATGCAGCAAGCTTCCACGATCCTCCTCACGGTCTGTGGGCGATGCTGCATGGTGGTGAGAAGTACTTGGAACCTGTTGGCCAGGATGCCAAAGGCATTCTCCACCACCCGCCTTGCCCTGGACAGCCTGTATTTGAAGATCCTCTCTTCACGGGTGAGGCATCTGGAAGTGTAGGGCTTCATGAGGTAGGTTGTGAGGGAGAAGGTGTCATCCCCCACGATGAAGTAGAGGGCACATCTTGTGTGTCGTTGGGCAGGGGGTCTGGATTTGGGAAGCCCATGATGAGGTTGCATTCCAGCCCCTCCTTGAGGTCACTGGCGTTGTATACCTGGGCATCTGAAGCTGACCCGTTGCCTGAAGCATCGATGTACATGAACTTGTAGTCAGCATCGACCATGGCGAAGAGGATGACGCTGAAGAAGCCCTTGTAGTTGTGATAAGTGGACCCTGACTTGGCTGGAGCTTTGCAGGCCACGTGCTTCCCATCTATGGCTCCAACGGTGTGGGGGAAGTTCCACTTCTGATACCACTGCTCTACAACTGTCTTCCAGCCTTCTTCAGTGGAGGAGCACTGGAGGAGTTCCTCCACGTATTCTTCGATGATGGCCGGCACCACTTCTCTGACCACAATGCTGATGGTGTTGTGTGGCACCATCCAGCTGTACTGCATGCTCCTGTATGTGGTCCTGGAGACCAGGTGGCGCAGAGTCAGTGCCACCTTGAGCCCAGGGTCCAGGCTGGGCCAGAAGTTGGTGCTCTGCTTGGTGAACCTGGGTCTCAGCTGCTCCACAACTATGTCAAACATGGCTGGAGGCATCCTCATGAAGTTCTGGAATGCACAAGGGGCTTTGTTCCTCAGCTCCACCATCAGCTTGTTATACAGTCCCTACTCTGCTCTTCTGGTGATCCATCTTTTGACCCAGACACTTCTTGGCTGCTTCCTTTTCTTCATGTAGAACAGGTGAAAGAGCCTGTAGATGGCTTTGCACTGTTGTAGAATGATGGTGGTTACCAAAAGGAGTGTGTGATGATCCATGGTGGAGATGACTGGATGCTGTGGAAGAGCAAGAGCCAGATGAAGGCTGAAGAGGTCTGCACAGCAGGGCTGCTGGACTGAAAGTGATGTCCAGGTGAGTTCCTCCCCCTTTTTATCAGAAATATAGGTTTTCTGCTTGGTGTCCTTTTGCATCCTCTAGGCATCCTGCAGACATCCTAAATATCCGAGATATGTCCCCTATGTGAACGTTTTTTCCGTTTTAATGCTTTGTATGCGAGCTGCATTCGCTTTCATCCTTTCTCCGTCCGTGCAACTAATGCTGCATGTCCATTCTGTGTCCGTTTTGCTTTCTCCCTGTGTCCATTTTCCGCTGGAGCGGATGCGAGTTGTGTGGATGTGCAGCAGATGCCTAGCGGATGTAGCGGATGCATAACGGATGACGACGGATGTCTAATGGATGTTCCCCGTATGCGTAGCGGATGTAGAACGGACACGTTGGATACATTTTCCGCTCAAAAAGTTTTGTGCAAAACATTTTGAGCGGATGAAATGTCAGTAGATGGATGCTGGACGGATAGAGAGGATGAAAAACGGACGCAGTGAGTACAGAACGGAAGCATCACATTAACCAATGTATGTCAAGTGTTTCTCTCCATTTTACATCCTCTTTCCATCCATTGGTGCTGTGTGACAGGGACTTTAACCAAAGGATGCTCAAAGATAAGATACTCTATAACTTCTTGACTTCTTGCAACAATTCAGTGCAGCATAGTCTATTTACTTATGACTGTATTATTTGATGTCAAGGACATCCACATGCCATAAATGGGTGTCCACAGGAGGGTTCAAAAAAGTCAAAATAGTGGCCACAATTACATGACTTTGTATGAATATGTGACACTGATAAACATACAAAAGGGGCACTTTCGATTTCTACCATCTTGATTTTCTCTGGTGCATCAAAAACACTCTTAAGCATTTCTATCACTTTTACAGGGTGCAAATATTTGCACAGGTAATGATAGGCTGTTTTGGAAGCAGATTTCAAATCAAATTCTGGAATTGAAAACAAGTCCAATACAGATTTTCCTACCGTAGAAAGTATTCCCAAGTTCTACTTCCACCAGAAACTTGACAACATGAACAGTTGCACGGAATCTGACTAATGTTCATCCTTACTCAGGAGAAACAGATAGTCCTCTAATTGTGACTGGCCAGTGACTAATCAAAGTTGTGATCAACCTGAAAATGAGCACATATGAGCTTGATTCAAAGTTATGATGGAAAATCCCCTTTTTATGCTGTTTGCAATATCCTGTGGTTCACATGATAATATATTTCAGCGGTTTTGCTGAAAGTAGGCACTTACTTCTAGTTTTTGACAAAGCTGCACTCATCATGAGCCATTGGTTTTCTTAATCACCACAGATTCACTTAATGACTGCAGTGATTCACGAAGCAACTGCCACAAAACCAAAATGAAATATGGCAGCACTACCATTTCAAAGCAAAACTTTACCAGCTGATTCTATTATAGGATGAACAAATATGTAGCTGATGATATTCACATGTCTTTAGAGAAAGTGCATTTGGTGCTTGCTCTTGCTCATCAGAATAGGTAAACAAAAATACCCAGCATAAACTTTTCTTTGCATTTAAATCAAAAATAACAATCCTGAAAAGATATTTTAAAGACATGAAAATTATTGAGCATTTTAGAAATAGAAAAACTTTGTTCCAATGCATAGATACCAAATGGAACCTCTTGTCAAATGGATTTGAATCAGAGGTGATATTCAGCAGGTTCTGATCAGTTCTGGAGAACCAGTCGTGGAAATTTTGAGTTTTTCAGAGAACCGGCAAATACCACCTCTGACTGGCCCCATCCCCCTCTATTCTCTGCCTCCTGAGTCCCAGCTGATCAGCTGGGTTTTCTTTGGTTGCCCTGCATAGGAGAATGGGATGGGGAGGGAATGTGATTTTGCAGTATCCTTCCCCTACCACGCCCACCAAACCACACCTTCCATGCCATCAAGCTCTGCCCACAAAATCGGTAATTAAAAAAAAAACCCACTGATTTGAATATATAAATTTGTAGAGCCTTAGTAAAACCACACTTAAAATACAGCATCCAGTTTTGGTCACCATATTATAAAAAAGATGTACAAACTCTAGAAAAAGACTACAGAAAAGAGCAACAAAGAGGATTAGAGAGCTGGGGGCTAAAAGTTATGAAGAATGCTTGCAAGAATTGGGTTTGTCTGGTTTAGTAAAAAAGGAGTGACATGATAGCAGCATTCCAATATTTGAGGGGCTGCCACAAAGAAGAGGAGGGTTAACCTATTCTCCAAAGCCCCAGAAGACAAGACAAGAAGTAATGGATGAAAACTAATCAAGTAGAGAAGCAACCTAGAACTAAGGAGAAATTTCCTAACAATGACAAAAGTTAACTAGTGGAACAGCTTGCCTTCAGAAGTTGTGGTTGTTCAATCACTGAAGGCTTTTAAGAAGAGATTGGACAGTCAGTGCTCTGGAATAGAAGAGGGCCATGATGGTGAACCTATGTCATGCATGCCAGAAGTGGCATGCAGAGGCCCTTCTGCTGACATGTGAGAAATCGCCCAGAGGAGCCCGACTATACATGCACGTGCACCCTCCACCAGCCATCTGATTGTTGAGTATCTGCCGTGCATGCGCAGGGGGGAGACACATGTGTGGGAGACACATGTGCTTGCACAGAGGCATGCAATATGCAAGGGGTTGCATGTGCATGCACAGAGGTGTGCAGTGTGGGGGGGGTTCGGGCACACATGCACAGGAGGTGAGGGGAATCACAGGACCATTGCATCATGGGTGCAGGTACATGAACATGCATTCGCATGGGCATTTTTGACATGCAATGTGGAAAAGGTTAGCCATCACTGGAATAGGGTCTCCTGCTCTAACCAGGAACTCTGCCAACCAGGTTCCTGCCAACTCTGTTATTCTGTTATTCTGAATTAGAGTGCAAAATGGGGATGAAGTGATTAAATGTTCAAAGAAGAATTTAATTGAAGAGATATTACACGGAATCAACTCTTCATGATGGGAATATTAGGGTGGGAGGGAAGATAACATTCCAAAAATTCTCAAAGTTAAGCCCATGTTTCAAGATCATGCAGTTACTTGGAAAAGAGGACAAAAACAAAACTACAGCAATCCTTTATGTACTACAGGAAAAGTGTGGTGGCTGACTCAGATAGCAGTTTTTAGGTGTCAAGAAAGGGGTGGAACATTTTTAGTTACTTGGCATTTAGGTTTTCCTACTTCCAAGGATGAGGATAGCTGTCATGGGGTTTTCTGCCTCACATATCAAAGTAACTTGGCTGCTTTTGGATATTATGACTCATTCTCCACCAAAGTATGATCTGGAAGTCTTTTGTGCTCTGCTTACAAAGTTGACGTTTTCAACCCAGCTATAAACATCCCTGGAAGGCAGAGAGTGAAAAGGATGGAAATAAATAGGAATGGATAAAGTGCTTGTTGAACATCTTGCTAGGAACTTTGTACCCCAGAGCTTGCTCTTCCTGAGACCATTATCTGTGAACTGACCTTAAATATCACATTTCAGTTCTTACTATGTTACAGAGCCCCTAATGATGGCATTGAAGATGTAAACAACCTAAATACACTACTAATACAGGCAGCATCCTGCCCACATGCTTTTATCTTTCTTGGTGATTTCAATCTACCTCATATTCACTGGACCCTTAACGAATGTACAACTGAACCCACACATGCAACCTTCTACAATGCTGTAACAAAACTGGGACTGGAACAACTAGTAACCAACAATACTAGGCTTAACAACTGCCTCGATCTCATCTTCTGCAATAGTTTGAATTCAATTTATGGAATACAAATTAAAGAACCCTTTTCCAGCAGTGACCACAACATGATTGACATTTGTCTCAACATACGTCCACACAAAAGTCATCACAATGACAAAATTCCCAATTATAACTTCAAAAAAGGCAATTATGTTCTTATAATCAACGATCTCTCTTCCTTTCACTGGCAATTTCTACACACTGGATGCAATACTGTTGAAGACTATTACAACATATTTTTACTAGAAATCAAAAGAGCCATCAAACTATATTACCAATAATATTACCAATGACAACTCCCAAAACCAGGAAAACAGATTACCCATAACAGTAAGAAAGCTTCAGTCCAAAAAGAGATCACTTTGGCAAAAAAACAAATCTGGTCATGTTGCCAACTTCAGTACAAAAATCTATGCCACCAGATAAAAACTGAATGCTCTAATTATCACATTAAACAAGAGGAAAACCTTCTATGTACAAATTCCACCCGTGCGTTCTACAATTTTGTAAACAACAAACCAAAAGATTGAAGGTCCATCCCACCCCTGAAAGGACCTAATGGTAAAGACTGCAACAATGACACCATCAAAACAAACCTCTTTAACACATTCTTTGGTTCAGTATTTGTAAACAGCAATGGATCAAGCCCAATACTTCCTAGTCAAACCCCAGACAACTACAATGATCTAATACATACCGATTTTCCAAAAGACATTGTTGAAAAAGCACTTCGCAATCTAAAACCATCTCTATCAATTGGACCGGATGGAATATGTGCCCACTTCTTCAAAAAGCTATCTACTGCCATGGCCGAACCTCTAAGCATAATCTTTGAAAAATCTTTCAGGTCCAGCTCCTTGCCAAAACTGTGATCACAACCCACGGTCATCCCCATCTTCCAAAAGGGAGACCCCAGCCTAGTTGAAAATTACAAACCGATCTCTTTATGCTGCGTCACATGTAAAGTCATGGAATCAATTATTAACCAATCCATTATCCTCTACTTAGAGACAGATTACTCTCTAATAAGCAATTTGGTTTCAGAAAAAAACTATCCTTATCTGCAACTCTTACACTGCAAAAACATATGGACTACACAACTCGATCAAGGCAAAGCAATAGACGCAATCTACATAGACTTCTGTAAAGCCTCTGATTCAGTGGTACATAACAAACTACGCCTAAAACTATAATCTTATGGTATCTCTGGACACCTGCATAATTGGGTAGAAGCATTCCTGTCAAACAGACAACAAATGGTCAAAATTGGGAGCGTCCTATCAAATTCTGTACCTGTCGACAGTGGTGTCCCCCAAGGCAGTGTTTTAGGACCAACTCTCTTCATACACTACATAAATGACCTCTGTAATCATATCAACTGCATTCTCTTCACTGATGATGTAAAGCTATTCAATACCACAGAAAAGTCTACTACCCTCCAAAAAGACCTTGACTATGTATCAGAATGGTCAAACAAATGGCAACTTCAAATCTCAACAAATAAATGCTCTGTCTTACATATTGAAAAAAAAAATCAGAAAATAAAATACTAGCTAAATAGTCAAGACCTTGTTGAGGATCCAAACTCTGTCAAGGACCTTGGAGTACTCATCTCTAATGATCTAAGTGCTAGAGCCCACTGTAACTACATAGCCAAAAAGGCATTAAGAGTTGTTAATCTAATCCTATGTAGCTTCTTCTCTGGTAATATCACACTACTAACTAGAGCATACAAAACATTTGCTAGATCCACAGTTGAATACAGCTCATCAGTCTGGAACCCACATCATGTATCTGATATTAACACACTTGAAAAAGACCAGAAATATTTCACAAGAAGAGTTCTCCACTCCTCTACTCATTGCAGAATACCTTATGCCACCAGACTTGAAATTCTAGACCTAGAAAATAGAACTACACCACCTCCGGTCCAATCTAAATATAGTATATGAAATCATACATTGCAATGTCCTACCTGTAAATGAATACTTCAGCTTCAACCATAAAGAGCAAACAATAGATACAAACTCAAGGTTAACCACACCAAACTTGACTGCAGAAAATACGACTTCAGCCACAGAGTGGTCAATGTTTGGAATACTCTACCTGGCTCTGTGGTTTCTTCCCCAAACCCCAAAAAACTTTAACCTTAGACTGTCTACTATTGACCTCACCACTTTCCTAAGAGGCCTGTAGGGGGTGTGCATAAGCACACCAATCGTGCCTACAGTCCCTGTCCTATTGTTTCTTATTATTTTTCTTATAAGTATCTATCTCATGTATTCAAAACTATGTTTATTCTTATACCTGTATCTTGTAAGTGATTGACAAATCAAATAAATACTAAATACTAAATTTCAAGAGCTATGTTGAAGAAGATTTCCCTTTATGGCTGTCATTTCTGAGTTCAGTGTTGTGTATAAATGGACCATTGTAGAAACTGAAATGGTTAATAAATAAAAAGGACCAGAATTTTTAATCTCCTTTGACACCCAAATTGGTAAAGGAGGAAGTAAAGAATAAAGAAAAAAATAGCAATAGCACTCAGACCTATATACTTATATATTTATATAAAAAGTCCAGCAATGAACAAAAAAAGTGTATTAAAGTGTACAATTAAGTCAGGATATCAAAAGCAACACCCAACTGCTCAATCTTTGTGAGGAAATGAAATTGCTTAAAGAGATATTTCATTTGTCTAGAAATGATATAATATTTTTTCAAGCCTCTAGCCAGCTAGCCCAGGCATACATACCCCATGTTTCATTTAAAAAAAAAACCAAATAAATCACCCACTACTTTTCTTTGCTGCCCTATCCTGGATTTTTTAATTTGCCTACAGGACCAAATCGTGTATCCCTCATGCAGCTGTGGCAATGGATGTACTCTACATGAGGGATTTTGAAATAAATTGACTAATTCATACTCTAATATGAATATTTATCTAAAGGCAGAAGGGGAAGCAAGATATGCAGATGTGCCACAGGGAAGCATGACAGCGGAGAAGAGGGAGTTCAAAGAGGAAGGTTTGATCAAACTTTTCCCCCTCTCTAATTCAGGACCTTGCTCCATCCTTTCTGTGCTGGGTTGCCCACACCCAGCTTCAGATGATGGATTAAATGACGATTGCCTCAGGGATTGGAGTCTGCATTCTCGCACAAGAGATGGGAGGAAAAGGCACTTAATCTCTCTAAAAACACACGGCACAGAGTTATTTGTTTGGACTGGCAGAAAACCTATCAAATGAGTTACCATTACACATAACAAGAAATTAGGGGCTTGCATGTACATTTTTAAAACAGAAATGAGACAATGAGACAGGAACAGTCCTCTTAGTAAATATACTATTTGAACAATAGATTGCTTTCAATCAGAACTATATGAATTCTTGAATTTGGCTACAATATGTACTTCCAAAATGCATTTGGCTTGCTGTCAAATGTGCTTAAAATGTGCACCTGATCTGGTGTTAAATTATTAATGGGTAAATGAAGCAATATGTGTCTGTGAGTAGTTGTGTTAGCACACACCGAAAAGGTAGAAATAGAATTCAGTACTACTAGTATACATGTTTATCCTTGTTCCTCTCAAGTGAATAAGGCTGGGGCCATTTTTGGATTAAAAGATTGTCTTGCCCAGAATAGGTGGACCAGAATGCTGATTTTGAAATTCACTAGGAATAGAAATGGACCTACCAAACCAGTTACAATTTAATATTTTCCATTTACGATCGACCAGTTTGATTTCCTCATTTTCTTTCCCCCGACAGATAAGAACATCTGTTCTAAAGTGGGATCTTATAACCTGTGCGCGCTGCTGAATTGGAATGGATGCAGGTGGGATAATTTTAAAACGCTCCGAAAACAAGGCCATGTATTTGTTTTAAATGGAACTGGTGACACAGACTTAACTAGAATGGTGTGAATATGTGGCTCTAATTTATAATGTCAGCCCATGCTCTGAATGCTGTTTCTATATTGTGTTCTCTCTACTCCAACATAAGAAAGAGGGTACTGCAGTGAATTATTGTGTAATTAATCATTTGACCATGAGGGATTCATTTACTAATTAAAAACGCAAAAAGAGTAAATTGAAATAAGCAGTGACTACTAAATCATGTCCTTTGACATGTCAGCAGCATTGTAATACATCATAATGTATCAGTCACAGACATTTGGATCCTATGCTTTCAAATATGTTTTATGTAGCACTGCCAGTGTAATTCATGATTCTTCCAGTACTATTCCTGTAGCTTCTCATCATCCACATAGAAGGTTGTAATTTCTATGTATGGAAAATTCACTACTGAACAGAAACTGGGGGGGGGGGGGAGAGTGTAGAGATAACTATAGAAAGAATTAGTAACCAAAGTATCTAAGATCAATCAAGACTTCAAAAGGTTCCAGCTGACCTTTTTTCCCCTCCCTTTTTAATGAAAAAAAGAACTGGGGGAGACATGACAGTGGTGCTCCAGTATCTAAGGGATTGCCATAAAGAAGAGGAAGTCAAGATATTCTACAAAGCACCTGAAGGCAGGACAAGAAGCAATGGATGGAAACTAATCAAGGAGAGAAGCAACCTAGAAGTAAGGATAAATTTCCTGACAGATAGAACAATTAATCATTGGATGCTCCAACACTAGAAGTTTTCAAGAAGAGATGAGACAACCATTTGGCTGACATAGTATAGGATTTCCTGCCTGAGCAGTGGGTTGGACTAGAAGACCTTCAAGGTCCCTCCCGACACTGTTATTCCTTATCCAATCAGATAACTGAGTAGTGACTAATGAAAGGCAAACTTTTGTCAGTCCATTCTGGAAGATCTGAAGGCCTTGACTTACTATCCTGGATCATCTTCTTGGGGCTCTTTGGAGAAGATTTAGAGGCTATAATGTCCAAAAATGTGATCGTGAGATTCCACTAGATTCCAACAAATATTTGGGCCCAGTTCAAAGTGTTGGTGATGGATTACAAATCCTTAACATTGCAGGATCCAGTTATATCAGGTATTGCCTTGCCAGAATGAAATCTTCCTATCAAAATGAGGATATCCTGGTTTACCTAGATTAAAAAATACCCCCTTGATCTAAAGTTAGGGGAAGATGGGTAAAGTGAAAGGCTTTCTTGGGGATGACTACATGCTTTGGGAAACTTTAGCACCAGAGATTTGTAATCCAGAAATTTGTCACTCCATCATAATTTTTAGAAGATCACTGAAGATGGTTGATTCCACTAGGCTTTCAACTTTCACTATGAACATTACCGGTGTCCATCTCAGAGGGGTTGGTATGACATCATCATCAAATGTAACTGGCAATCTTCAAGATCTTCTACTATCGCTTTGCATCTTTCGGCTGTCATTAGAAACGGGGGGAGGGGAGAGTGGGATGAGTCTGGGAAGTGAGCTGGAGGTGTTACATTTTTCTGTTGTGTAAATGAAGTGGGGGGAAGCATACATCAGAGTTAGGTTTCTATTTCTCGCTTAGCTTTCTTTTCTCTGTGCAACTGCAACCCGTTATCAAAGTATGCCAAGGTCAACGGACAGTGGCCTCATCATCACCTGAAGATGCCCACATGATCATCTTCACAATTTCTAATTGGAACTTTTATCTGAACTATTGGGGGTAGGAACACTTCCATCACTTTGTATATGTGATTTACGCGTCTAATTCCTCAGATTCAGAATTCTCTGGTTACTACCACTTCACTTTCAGTAAAAGATAACTTTTCTCTAAATTAAAGAGTCTCAGTATTTCTTAGATTTTGAATGGAGCACCGCCAGATATTATTCTGAATCTGCTTCTACCAGCCCACCTGGAGAAAACACCCAATTTTCTTCCAAGGGGGCCTGAACATCATGTCATCTTCAACTAGTGACCAGGAAGATCTGAGAGCCATTGGAGGGCAAGATTCTTTGCTGGTACAGGAAGCCCAATCGCTAGCAGAGCTCAATCTGGAAGAGGATCCAGCTGTGAAGCCCAGATGGTCGGTGGGGGTTGGCTGGAAAGATCTGGAGAAGGACCCCCACCCCAGGATCACCACCACCCACTGGTGTGGAAAAGAGGAGCCATGGCAAGAGAGGGAAAAGAGAGAACTCTTACTGGATCAAGCCAGGAGACTCCTTAATGAACCCTTTGAACAACCCCAAGCTGGACAAAGGTATGAAGGGGAAGGGGGAGTAGCCCCAGCTAGAAGAAGCAGAGCATCCCCCTCTCCCATCAATCAACCCGATCTAGCAGCAGCCCCGGGGCCCTCAGCGGGAGCTGTAATTCCTAGAAAGCGTAGAGCTCCTAGGCTGCCTCCACTAGAAGTAAGATACGGGGGAGATCCCAAAACCTTGGGATTTTTCCTAGCCCAAGTCTGGAGCTATATGGAAGAATACAGGGAAGATTTTCCCTCAGAAGCAGCCAAAGTGAGATGTGTTACCAGGGCTCTGGAGGGAACAGCTGCAGAGTGGATGGTGACCCTGCATAATGATAATGCTCCCCAGTTGATGAATTATAACCTGTTCATGACTGCACTGCGAGCTAGATTTGAAGACCCATTGGCAGAGCGCAAGGCCCGGATCAGGATGAAGACCATAAATCAGGGGTGGAGGTCAGTGCTGACTACACCCAAGAATTTAGACAGTTAGCAGGTCATATCCGAGGCTGGTCCCAGGAAGCCCTGACAGAAGCATTTAAAGATGGTTTAAATGAATATGTGTACCAGAGATGCATTGCTAGAAGAGACCCAAATGACTTGCAGATGTGGTACTTTCTGGCAGAAGAAGTGGAAATTGATTTAACCCAAAGCAGACAGCAGGGAGGTTCTGGGTGGAGCAAACCTTCTCCCCCACATTCTCAAGAGATTCCCAAACCTCAGAGGGGAGGAGTGATGGCAAGACCCAACCCATTTTCCTGTTTTCGATGCCAGAAGGAAGGTCACTGGGCTCTAAACTGCAAAGTCAAGCTGGAACCAAAGGGGGCACCAAAGGAAGGGAAGAAACCTGAAAAATCCCCAGCGAAGCCTCGCGAAGCAGCACTAAAGTCGAAAGAGACGGCAGAGGTTGCCCCTCCCGCAGAAGAAGAGTCAGACACCCCAGTTACCCCTGAGGAGGATGATTTCGACTCGGAAGATGACTTCCTGGTAAGTCCAAACCTGGGCCCTATGACCATTCCGGTGAAGTTGAGGGTACCCAATTCAGGGGTCGAAGGGGAAATGCTAGCCCTATTAGATTCTGGGTGCACAATCAACATGGAAGTAGTGGAGAAAATGGACTTAAAACTAAAACCTTTAAAGGTGCCCATTTCCTTTGCCCAATTAGATGGATTAGTGGCTGGAGGTTGCCCTGCACGCTTTATCACGGAACCTATAGAAATGATCATGGGTGAACATGATGAGACTCTGCACTTTATTGTGGTCCCTGGGATGGAGCAACCATTAATACTGGGATTGCCCTGGCTCCGGAAATGGAACCCCCAGGTTAATTGGAGAAAAGGGTTGTTGCGCATACGCACCAAACAACGACCGGAAAAAAGAGGGGAGATCTCAGCCGAAGCTTCAGATTCCAATTGAAATAGTTTCCACAGGTACCGAACCTGTGAAAGGGGAGGAGAAAATTCCAAAAGAGTATTGGGATTTAAAGGAAGCGTTCAGTGAGAAGGCCTTGGATGAGCTCCCGCCTCACCTGTCAACAGACTGTGCTATTGAAATTTTGCCTGGGGTGAAGCTCCAGAAACCGAAGTTGTACTCAATGACACCACAGGAATTAGAGGAGCTAAGATTGTTTATAGATAAAAATCTGGAACGTGGTTTCATCCAACCTGTTAGGCCCCAGGTAGCGGCCCCCATGTTGTTTCATGAAAAGAAAGATGGCTCCAAACGCTTGATGGTGGATTACAGAAATTTGAACGCCATTTCCGTGGAAAACATGTACCCCCTGCCTTTGATGAAGGACATGTTGGCCCACCTAGCCAAGGGGAAGATTTTCATGAAGTTGGATTTGAGAGAAGCATTCTACCGAACTCGAATTAAGGAAGGGGATGAGTGGAAGACTGCTTTTAACTGCCTGATGGGTTGCTTCCAATTCAACATTCTTCCTTTTGGTTTACAAGGGGCCCCAGCTGTATTCATGCAGATGATCAATCAGGTGTTACATGAACATTTATACAGGGGAGTTCTGGTTTATCTTGATGACATCCTTATCTACACAGAAACTCTGGATGAACATGTGAACTGGTGCGGTCGGTTCTACAGAAACTGTGTGCCGCTAAGTTGTATGCTAAACTATCCAAGTGTGAATTCCATCAAGAGAAAATTGACTATTTGGGATATCGCATTTCATCTGAGGGCATAGAAATGGATCCAGAGAAAGTGTGTGCCATATTGCAATGGGCTCCACCATGTACCAGAAAACAACTTCAAATCTTCTTGGGATTTGCAAATTTTTACCGGCAATTTATCCCGACTTCTGCTAAGATAGCAATGCCCATCACAAATCTCTTAAAAACAAAAGGAGAGGTGAAGCCAAGGCCAAGTAAGTTGTTGGAGTGGTCCATGGAGTGCCAAGCAGCTTTTGAAAAGCTAAAATGACTGTTTTCTGCACAACCAGTACTAAAGCACCCGGATATGGAGGCTCCTTTCGTGAACCAAGCCGATGTGAGTGATGTGGCCGTTGGAGCGGTGTTACTTCAAATCAACGAGAAAGGGATCTTACAGCCTTGTGCGTATACCTCCCATAAACTGTCTGAAACCAAGAGAAGGTGGGCCATCTAGGAAAAAGAAGCTTTTGCAGTTCGTTGGGCCTTATTGACCTGGAGACATTTCCTGGAAGGAGCAAAACATCCATTTGAGGTATGGACTGATCATAAAAATATGGAAGCCTTAAAAACGCCTCGGAAGCTAAACAAGTTCGCTGGGCCCAGTATTTCAAGCGGTTCAACTTCTCACTGAAGTACATTCCGGGGGAAAGAACTTCATGGCAGATGCTCTCTCTAGACTACCCCAATATAATAGTATTCACCAGAAGATGATAAGTCCAATTGTTTTGACCAAACATCTAGACGCCCCAATGATCACCAGAACCCAAAAGAAGAAACAAGAAGTGGATTTATCGAATGACCTAACCGAACAACTAAAAGAAGCTTTAAAACTTGATGATTGGTTCTTGGCTCATTCGAAAGACTATACAATTTGAGATGGTTTGGCTTGGGTGGGGACCAAGTAGTATGTGCCACAAGTGCTGAGGGGCCAAATACTACAACAAGCTCATGATTCTAAAGCAGCTGGTCACTTTGGATTTGTGAAAACCTTATACCTGGTTAAGTGGTAATTCTGGTGGCCTACTTTGAAGAAGGACATTGAAGCTTATGTAGCTAGCTGTCCAATTTGTGCTTCGGCAAAGAGACCTCCTGGTAAGCCGGCAGGATTGTTACAAAATGTAGCTAGACCAACAGCCCCCTGGAAGGAAATCTCTATGGACTTTATAGTAGAATTACCTGAAAGCAGTGGAAACATGGTTATTTGGGTGGTAACCGATTTGTTTTCCAAACAGGTACATTGTATGCCTTGTTCCAAAATTCCATCTGCTAAGACGTTGGCTAAACTGTTTATTTCACATATCTATAGGTTACATGGCATTCCGGAACGCATAATCTGTGACAAAGGGGTCCAATTTACCTCAATTTTTTGGAAAGAGTTCCTGAAGTTGATAGGCTCCGCCCAGGGCTTAAGCTCTGCCCACCCACCCCAAACCAATGGGCCCTGTGACAGAACTAATGCAGTATTAGAACAGTATCTTAGATGTTATATAAATTATCAACAAGATAACTGGTCTGACTTATTACCATTTGCTGAAGTGGCATATAACAACTCCGTACATAGTAGTACTGGATTTACTCCATTTAAAGTGGCTTCGGGACAAGATTTTGTACCCATACCTGAACTTCCTCATGAAAGGCCTAACATCCATTCACTGGATGAATGGATAACTCAACTCCAACTTAACTGGTCAGTAACACGTAAAGCATTAGATGAGGCCCATCAAGCTCATAAGAAATTTGCAGACAAGAAAAGATCTCCACAGAAATTATATAAAGTAGGTGACAAAGTTTTCCTGTCCATCAGATACCTGCAAACCACTCAAAAGTCAAAGAAGCTTGGTCCTAAATATGTTGGTCCTTTCATGATTGAACGGATTATAAATCCTGTAACAGTCCAGCTGAACTTACTGAAAACTCTTCGACGAATTCACCCGGTTTTCCATGTTAGTTTGTTAAAACCTGAACATACTTCTGATTTAAGACCCATCCAGACTGACCCTCCCATACCAATACTGATTGAAGGCGAACAACATTTTGAAGTTAAAGAAATTCTGGACTCTTGCAAATGGAGGGGTCGGCTCCAGTGTCTTGTAGCCTGGAAACATTTCCCTTCTTCACAAGCCGAATGGGTTAAGGAAACCGATGTTAAAGCCCCTAAGTTGATCAAAGCATTTCATTCCAAATATCCTGATAAGCCCTAGGAGTATATTCCTTTGTAATTGTTTAATGATTAATTATTGTCTTTATATTTTCTCCTCTCTCTCTTCTAGGACTGACGGTTTCCCTTTTTCTAGGAGGGCTGAATGTCAGTCTTCAAGATCTTCGACTATCGCTTTGCATCTTTTGGCTGTCATTAGAAATGGGGGGAGGGGAGAGTGGGATGAGTCTGGGAAGTGAGCTGGAGGTGTTACATTTTTCTGTTGTGTAAATGAGGGGGGGGGAAGCATACATCAGAGTTAGGTTTCTGTTTCTCACTTAGCTTTCTTTTCTCTGTGCAACTGCAACCCGTTATCAAAGTATGCCAAGGTCAACGGACAGTGGCCTCATCATCACCTGAAGATGCCCACATGTTCATCTTCACAATTTCTAATTGGAAGTTTCATCTGAACTATTGTGGGTGGGAACACTTCCATCACTTTGTATATGTGATTTACGCGCCTAATTCCTCAGATTCAGAATTCTCTGGTTTCTACCACTTCACTTTCAGTAAAAGATAACTTTTCTCTAAATTAAAGAGTCTAAGTATTTCTTTCTTGGATTTTGAATGGAGCACCGCCTGACAGTAATCTGTCTTGAGTCTTTTGATGGCCTGTGAATTAATTAACAATAAAATTCAATATTGTGAATTTAAATTCTAGGTCACCCAACCTAGAATTTAAATTCACAATGCTGTATTTTGATTTGTGTGAAGTCAGCTTACATATCTTTTATTGCAAACATTCATCTTACAAATGCAAATGACATTTTTGTTTCTTAGATGGAACTATCTATCTACTACTGGCATTTGTGGGATTGAGTGCCCAACTGATGAAAGCAGCATTGTGACAACCCTTTTGTACCAGTGATGGGATTCAAAATTGTTACTACTAGTTCTGTGGGCATGGCTTGGTGGGTTATGGCAGGGGAAGGTTACTGCAAAATCTCCATTCCCTCCCCACACCACTGATCTGCTTTCCAGCTCTGTTCTCCTGTGCAGGACAACAAAAGAAGATCCAGCTGATCAGCTGGGACTTGGGAGGCAGAGAATAGATGGGGCAGAGAATAGATGGGGCCAGAGAATAGATGGGGCCAGTCAGAGGTGGTACTTTCTAGTTCTCTGAACTACTCAAAATTTTCACTACCCAGAACTGGTCAGAAACTGCTGAATACTACCTCTGCTTTAATACATAATCCAGAGGTTGCACATATGTCCCAAACAGACAGAACCAACTTCAGATGCCCAATGGAGTCACAGTGTCTTTCTTACAATATGTTAAATTCCATTTTGTGCAAAATTGAGTCTAAGCTAATTTTAATAAAGTAAAAAATATTAATGTTTTCCTTTGAGACCCCTCTGTATAACTGATAGCTCAACACCCAATATAAAACTCTGTTTCCACTGAGATGTATTTGGTAATCAGATCTTATAATAGATTAATATAGGATGATGATTAGTCACTCAACCAGATCACACCTGTATTCTTAGCATGCTTTAATTTTTGATGGAGATACAAGAATGAATGGCAATATTAACTATGCATGTTAATATGGATTCTACCCTTTCTTAAGAACAGTCATTCCTCCAGGTTCTGTTCCTCTATGCTTCTTACTGTTATTTCCAGTTTATTCTCTGATTCCCTAATAATGTTTAATATTGCCAAACATGTTCTTTATCTGTTATGCTTTATACATGTCTTCAAATATTGTGATTTGGCTTGAACTCTAATGCAAGAGAGCAACCTCTCCCCAGAGCATTATTTGGAATATAAATTAAGTGATATTATAACAGTGTTCTCACTTAGCTCAGTATAATGAATATGAAACATCATGTACTAGTGACCAAGGTCATTGTACAAGAATGAATTACTCTATTAACTTCCTCTTTAAGTAGCATTAAAGATAATAAATGGAAAGATTTAATGTAATTCTGATAATATTATTCATGCTAAAGTAGCATACTTTATCTTGTTAAAATAATTAAGACACACGGGGAGGGTTATTTTACATGGCAGAGATATGAAGCTGAAGAGCATGTTTCTTGTATGTTGCAGAATGCAGCTGCATTAACCAGCACAGCGGATAATCTGATAAAAATATAAAAGCTGATTTATATCCCATGCTAATTCTGGCTCATCTCTTGGGCTCAAGTTATTTTCTACTGGAGAAGATTATGGCAAGCTTTAGTGGTGATATTAGATAAAATTAAATTTGGTTCTTTTGCTTATGATTTTCTCGCCTCCTTCTCCTAAAAAGCATGTGATATTGTGTTATTTTTTAACGTTTTTTTATCTGCACTTATTTCAGCTTTATATCTCAGGAAATAATATACAGAATACCACATTGGAGGTGATTTGACCATTTAGCCTAATAAAAATTAAGCTAAACTTTGGGATTATCAGCTATTCTAATTTACTAAACATCAGAAAATGGAAACCACACAGTTTGTACCAGTATACATATAAAGAGAGAGACTAAACATATATACCCTGGGTCATTTTTTTCTTAACTGAAAATAATTGAATTATATTTTGGTGGCTTAAATTTCTTATTTCAGGGAACTGAGAAAGAGATAATTGTTGTACAGCCAGAATATTGGTAGAATTTCAGTTGCATAAGTTGATGACTAGTTCTTTACTTCAATGATCTGTGGGATACATTAATGATCCCAATAGGTAGTGGTATTTCACCAAAGGATAACTTTTTAAACCTTCATAAACTATTGTGTGGTAATATCATGATGTCTGAAAATTCATGATTTTTCTATTTTTCACTTTAAATACCTTGTTATTAAATTATTGAAAAGGCACATGTATGTTTTCAATTCTGTTGTGGTGACCCAAAGTCTTGTTTTAGTACTCATCTTTGTGAAACCTTCTGGACTAACCTTTTAAGGGGCCTCCAAGTTTAAATAGTTAGGGCCTTATCAAATCCAAATCTAACACTTTATTGAAGTTGCTCCCCCTCTTCACTGTTAACCAGAAACTGTCTCAGTATTAGATACCGGAGACATAACTGTGTTCTATAAAACTCTCTACTGAGGAAAAACAGTATATTATACAACTTGTCACAGACTCATTAATTAGCAGTTTTTTGCCTCTTAAAAAGTATGCTACTCCATCACTAGCAAAGAAGTAAGATTCAGTTGCCACTCTACTCAGCTTTTTTTCTATCTGTACAGTGAAGAAGGCACTATGTCATCCTTCTTGGAAAGTGAAATTTCTTGGATTGGCTCTGGCAAGAGCAAGCAGAAGTGTGAAAGACAACTCATCAGAGCTATCTGGAGTGACATCAGAAGACCAAGTGCAGCAGCAAAACATATAATAAAGCAGTTTAAGAATAAAACCAGAAGTCAGAATTCGACAGGGAGAACTTAGTTACATAGAAGATGTTTCCCCTGACCGCATGTTTAGATGCCGGTGATTTATTGTAGAAATATCCAAAGGGTTCAATGTCCAGAAGCAACTTTTGCTTTAAATTAAAATAAGGTCTATATTTGCAGGTTTAGAACTCCACGTTCTAAAGCTTCTTCTTGGAAGAAGGGACCCAAATGCTGGAACCCACAAGGCAGAAGTTTGAGATGTCCCAATAAGTAGGGGAAAACATGTAACTACTCTCTCATACACATCTTCTTCTCCCCCCAGCATCCCTTACATGGCATTCAGAAGAGTCTGGATATCTGGGACGAAGCTATTCTAAAAAGAGAAGGTCATCATAGAGAGAGTTTCAACCTAGGGTCCATTGAAAAAAGGACCAAGCTCTCTCCCCCAGATCTTGCTGTATAGGCAGACTCAACCAGTGAAGGCAAAAGTCACAGGGATACCCTTGAACCTATGGAGCTTTAAAAGTAGCAATTAGCCACTTGAACTGTATTTGGAAGTTGATCGACAGCCAATGTATTTCCTGTAATAGTTATATCATTATATCTGTTATATATTATATCAGTGAATCGTGACACACCCATTATTATATAGTTAGGCAGGTTCTCCTGGTAAATATGGCTGTTATTCTCTATGAATTGGATGTTATGACCCCAGGTTTGGGTTTTATATTAAATTGTGGTTATGGTGGTGCTTTTAACCCAATCATCCTCATTGTGTGCTTCATACACAGTTAGGATGATTGAAACACTTTTTGCCCATTGATTAAAGACACTCAAATACCAATGTAGGGTTCATCATAATGAATTGCTCACTTCATCATTTAGCTCTCCAGCCCCGTTTACTCTCATTTGTAAAATATTAGCATTTCCTTCCTAACATGGAATCCATTTGTGCCATATTGTCAGTGCTTATGGTGGAGTATTCAGCCAGCTGTCTATTATTATACTTGTTACAGTAGAATGGCTAACACAACTATTTCAGACAAGGCTTGCCAGCTCCTCACTTATGAAATTAAATGTTTATACATTTTTGAGGAACTTGTTTGCCTCCAACATTTGGTATTCTTATGCTTAGCTACATACATTCTCAAAAAACATTAACCAAAAAGCAATGGCATACTGGATAATTTTTCTCCAATGTAGAATGTATAACTGAAACCAACAAGCAATGAGAATAGCCTATTGAGCTTGATCATGCTTTCTGTGAAGATTTGAGATATCTTAGTGCTTCATGTTTTGGAAAGATCACGGAAAATGTATATGAGTCTGAGTAAACAGATAACTGAAATTAAAATTTGTAAAATATCTCTTCCATGCTATAAGTTGATCAAGGCAGATGACCACACTTACTGTGGTCTATATTTATACAAGTTTCTTGGCTATACTGGCATTGGTGTGGGCAATTCTTCATCAAGTTTTCAAATGTAAATTGAATTGCATTTCTGAAAAGAGATCAAGTGTGTTAACTGATAAAATGTATTTTGACACAACAAAATCTACTTAATTCTATCTAATGAGCCTAGGAACATGTGTCCAATAGGATTAGAAGGAGAGGTATTAAGGTATTATTTCTTCATATTTTATGATTAATGTCAACCTTATATAAGACTTGAAATACAGATAAGATCGTGAAAATAAGATTGGATTAAAACATCCTTTACTATAAACTATATAAGCACTACAGCTCCGTTAAACCCATAGAAACCTTTAATAGATGTACATTGCAAGAGACAATCTAGGTCAACTGTCCAAAGATAGAATTTATATTTTATTTTTTTAGATGTTAACTGTTGAGCTTAATATTTTAAGGCTTTGAAGAAATTAAGCTCTGTACTTTTTTATTCATAAGCAATACAAATTGCAGTTTTCTATTCTGACCAGTGGTCTGCTGAAAATGTATTAATTCTCCCCACTATATTTTATTTTTGAATCCCTCCCCCCCCCCAAAAAAAGTGGGGGAGATACAGCTGTTCATCAACATTTATTTATTCTATTTTGGAAGTTTCTCGAACCCTTTCCATAGATTCTTTTTGGGAAAAGTTTGCAAAAATAAGTTTAAAGGCCTCAGTAATAACAACATGGGAACTAATCACAAATTAATGTTTAAAAATATATATCACACAATTAATGGCTACACTTTGGTTCAAATCAAACATTCAACAGCAAACATAACCCAGGATTGACAGTAACAAAAAGAGAAGACCACGATTCTTGCAATGAGTTAGGGAAACTTAGCAAAACTAGTTTCAATTTTACCAAATTTCAAGTGAAACAAATATTTCACAATTTCTCTGTTGAATCTATTATTCCCCCCACCCTTCAGTTTCATGAATCTTCCTATCAATCACCTTAGAAAATAAAATTTGATAAAACGTTGTTAAATTCGTCCATTAAAAAACAAAGAAAGAAAGAAACAGCTGCCATTTCACCATCCCACTATTTAATTTGGAAAACAATTTAGATCCATCCTTTCAGAGCCAGCAGACCAGCCCAAAATGGCAGAGATCAGCTCTTGGTCCCCACTTAGAACTGAAGAAGCTTCTTGGATGAGAAGGGAAACTGTTTCAAAGTAAATACCAAGAAAGTACAGTTGCCATTTGGGAAAAAACACCTCTGGTCTCTGACTTCGGTTTCTGCCCTACAACAGACCTGTGAAATAAAATCAGCTGAAGAACGTGAGGAGACCAAATGAACCTGAGATGTTATTGGGTTTTTATAGAAATTGACTGCCCTTTGAGATAAAGAAGTTAAGAGAAGATAAAGCATGTTGCAAATCAGTTATCCAATCTAAGAGAATGAGCAATGGAAATCTTACAAGAATCTATAGACTGCATTTCTCCTGACTTTCTCACAAGAGAATTAGTGCAATTTCTTGCCCAAGCCAGCCTTTGAACCTGGTAGAAATTCTTAGAGAATTAGCCACAGGGTGACATACAGTATGCTTTACTGTGCCAGCACATTCCTCCAAAGGGAAATATTAATATCGCCTCCTGTTATTCAGGATACTGTTTATAAGTGCTTATGTGCTTAGAGCTCAAAGCATTGTTAGAGACCCCACATACCCACTTTACATTCTGTTTCTGCTGCTCCCCTCTGGGAGTTTCAAAGTATTTCTAGCAGGACTACCAGATTCTGTAACAGCTTTGTTTCAGATTCGTTTTTCTTGCCATATACATGTACACATACCAAGTAGATTGTGTTGTTTCTCTGTGTCATATAATATATGTAGGCATATGCATAATTTTTTATTTATTTATTTGTTTATTTATTCTATCATGGTTATGTACTGTATACTGGAGATGCTGACCCTTTGAGAGCTGTATGCAACAACATTTAATTTTATTGTATGCCAATTAGTGTACATCCAAAGTGACAATAAAATTCTGTTCTGTTGCTGCTGCTATGCATGCTCACTTCTTCAAGTGGTGAAAAATTCTCAGTCAAAGGGCTTATCAGTTTTGAATTTCTTTGGAACAGGGTCATTGGAAAGTTAATGTTTTGTAATATTTGGGCTTTACCTATAAATTATAAATATTTATATTCTGCTTTTCATTCAGAAACTCACTGTGGCATCTATTGAGCTTCTTGCTCCCTAGTTTTTCCATAATACCAATCCAATGCATGATTGGTCTAAATACACTCAGGGGTGGGATTCTACCAGTTCTGTCCACTTCTGTAGAACCAGTTGCTCTGAAGAGCAGCAAACAGAGAGCATACATAGAACCGGTTCTATGTTTGCTGCTGTTTTGGCCCACCTGCCTGCCCAGGTGACCTTTATTTCCTGTGTTTTCAACCTCAGCTACTTTGCATGACGCAGCTGTGGTTGAAAAAGCAGGAAAAAAGGGCTTTTCCAACCGTTGTGCCCTTTCATGCAGTGGTGCTCAGCTTCCAAGCAGCTCAGCAGGTCATAAATTGCACTTGCGTGACTCTCACGACTCACACACGCACATGCGTGCACAATGCAGAGCAACAGAAGCAGTAGTTATACCAGTTGGATCCCATCCCTGAAGACACCCAATGTATTTCTGTAGCTCTCAATCCTCTTTAACCAGCAGAAGAACACACGGCAGGTAAATGCACAAACCACAGCAAATTGCTAAATTAATTTGCTAATTTATCAATAAATCTGCAGTTTCCATATCTGATCATCAGGTAGAGGGCTCACAATGCTCTTTGGATAAAGAGATTTGGCCTTTGAAAAGAGAAAAGAGATACAAAAAACTACAACTCTTTGCTTCCATTTACTGATTGCCAACATTTTTGCACCCGAGAGACAATACCCTTTTATTAAGATCACTCTACTGTGTATAATGATGTTTCCCTTATGTCCTATTCAACAACACAAACCAGATATAACTTTTGTGACATATCACATCTACAATTCCCAGTGATGTCATAATTTTTCACTTTTTTTCCTTTATCTTTTTCTACTGCTAATCTAAAATCACACCAAAATGCAACAGTAATATCATAAGTAAAAATGTGACATTTAAAATATTTATTTAAATATAAATAAATATTAGAATCCTTTTGGCTATTATTTGGACAATATATAACTGGATTGAAGAAGGAACTCCCTGCATATAGACATTTTGTGAACAAATCATAATGAGAGACAAATGCAAAAGAAAATGGAACTGATATATGAAATTCTACTCAATCCCACCCTCCACTCTCCCAAAAGTCTTTTTTTCTAACATGAAATCAGTCTTAGTATGGGATAATGGGGATAGTCATAATCTAATAGAGATCACCATTGAATAGATCCACCAACCTTCCTAACTTTGCTACTAAACTGGCATTAGCCAATTGTGACTCTTTAAGCTGAATGCAATTCATCAGACATGAGTTGGTGATTACTGAAGGACCTCCAACTTCATAGCTTTGGCTAAGGAATAAAATGAAAAATGGAAAGAAAGAACAACTGGGCTGTCTTTAAATTGGTAAGAATAGTTCCCAATCACCTTAGTCTGTTTCATGCAGCCCTTCTGATTGGAAGTTAAAATTGATTTGTTGTTCTTGACTTTCAAAGGAAAAGAAATAATCAAAATCCAAGGATTTTAGCAGGGCTTTTTTTTCTTTTTTGAGATAAAGGAGACCTTTTTCCCTTCTAATGATTGATGGATAAATTCTTTCTTTGTGTTTCTTTGATCAGAATGTGTTTCCATATTGACTTGAGTCCTGGCATTTTGCATCACCGACATTGTTCGGAGATTAATCTAGAATGGTCAGGGAAAACATAAGTACGTACATTTTTACTTGAAAGAGGAGTAGGAAAAAGAGGGGGGGGATGTTAATTTCAATCACGATGACAGTTTTTCTGTGAACAATAGTCTCTGAGAGTTGACATGGTGAAGTAATGAATGGATGAAAGGAGAACTGAGTCACAGCTGCGCTTTGCAATCACTTTCGAACATCGGACAGTCTCCCAGCCCAAATACTATTAATACGTATGTCAGCAGAGTGAGTGAATCTCATAGTGAGAACTGCCGTGGAAAGAAAATGAAGAATATCCTCAGGGACAGACTTTCTTCTTTCTTTGAGAGATTCTTCATTATTCAAGCATTGTGATGCTTTTCTTTTATTTGTGTAAAGATTAAATTGCACATGATTTCTAATGTTTCTACTACTCCAACTGTCATAGGTCAATGACCTTCATGGAAGTGAGATAATAGATACATCGTCTCTTGTTTGGGCTTGTGCTGTTCTTCCACAGGCCAATACTTTTCCTATTATTATGAATTGAAAGCAATTAAATTTTTTAAAAATGATAAGACTTCTCATGTATCTTCAGCATTTCATATACATCATTATGGGGCTGTCACTTAGCAATAATATGAGATATTATCTCATGTAATATAAGAAGACTCTTGAAGCACACATTGGAGAACTTCTTTGTGAGAGAGACACAAAGCCAAAGGAGATGTCCATCTGGGCAGTATTTAATAATGCAGGTGAACTGTGCTTTCCATTTGCTGCTAACCAATAATCATCTTATGCACAAACATCAAGGTACTTATAGTTAATCACAGGCATGGTCTTATTATCAGATGTCGCTATTTTACAACAAATTATAGAGCAGAAAAGTGTGCAATCACAAGAATGTTCTTTCCAAAGAATGGATCAACATGATATTTACAAAGTGTCAGCATTCCAGAAAGCTTCAACTCCAAGAAATATCTCTGAGACAGACATGGTCTCAAAGTTTCCTTTTATTAGAGTAGTAAACTGGCATGTCTGGGAAATCCTGAATCTGAAAGTTCCAGGTTTCCAATAAGTAAAAAATTACAAATCCAACCGCTGCACCCATCATTCCATCACATGCCCAACCACCGTCTATCCCCAATCACCATCCCCAATCACCATCTATCCCCAATCACCATCCCCAATCACCATCTATCCCAGCTTGAGACATCTCCTCAGCCACTCCTCAGCCAGGTGCAGGAATAACATGACCTTGACTTTAAAGAAGAATGCTATTATGTCTAACCACATACAGTCCACAAAATTCTCCCCTCCCATTTTCCCAGACTCAAGAATGGCAGCGTGGAAGTTTCTGGTGCTAATGTGGCTTTCAAAGCTAACTCACAGATTCATTCTCAGATAAGTCTGCATCAAAGGTTGAACTCTTGGATGCACATAAGAAGTTCCACTGGTATCTGCTTGCATCTGATAAGAGCACTTTGTATATAAAAAAATGTCCTCTGATATCATAATGATGGTTTCAAAACTAGTGGAAATTATGGTAGAATTAGTGGAGTGGTATACATTTATAAAGTTACATATAGAAAAATATAGGTTACACATAGAAAAATGTAGGTTATAGTGATCTTCAAGTTGCCAATCAATAAAATTATGAGTGCCACCTGTGTGTACACACAAAACTACTAATATGTAGTAGATAATGCAACTAATCCTCCATAAAGTAACCTATTCCCCTCTCTTCCCCTCTCTTAGGTTTTGGCAGTATTTTCAAACAAATAACAAAGGAACAATTGTAAAGCAAATTCTCCCCAGTAGAATGTTTACTTAAATTGCTAACAATTAGAGAATCATTATGCTTGTTTTGACATTCAAAGATGACAAAGAAAGAAAGAAGGAAGGAAGGAAAGAAAGAAAGAATCCGTAATGTATTAAGTTGAAAAGTAGATTTTCAAATAAACAGACATGTAATTCTCGAAATCTAAGACACTTTCATACAACATTATAGCTGATACCAAATTA
Source organism: Laticauda colubrina (assembly GCA_015471245.1). NCBI lineage: Eukaryota > Metazoa > Chordata > Lepidosauria > Squamata > Elapidae > Laticauda > Laticauda colubrina. The sequence goes on from BLBF01000002.1 coordinate 74,039,556, forward strand.
GTACTATTTTCTTAAAAGTGCAATTATTTCATCATATGCTAAATATAATTTAGTAAAATAAGATGGAATAATTTGCTGAAGTTCAGAGTAGTGAGCATTCAGGAACCTTGTGTTGTCGTAATGAATAGATTAAAGATTTTGAAATAGATGAAAAGATTTTATCTTAAGTGTTCATATTCATTTTAATAGGGGATATCATCAGACATCAAATCGTAGAGAACATTATACCACACCTAGCTCTGTTTATAAATTGCCATTAGCAGGCAAATCCTGGTTATGCTCAACCCAATGCTGTCATGCTTCTCAACATTCTCTTAAAGAAAATTCATTCAGGTCTGTGGGAAACAGTAGCAATGGGGGTAGAAATGCTGATTAAACCAGGGATGGTGACCCTTGGGCCTCCTTCTCAGAAGCCTAAGTAAACATGCAAGTAAACCTTCTTAATGGTGACTCATTGGCTTTGGAGCTCCCAGGGAGAACAGGTTATGTGACTTTTTCTTAGCTTTTTGCTCAAGGTCAACATTTTTTATACGGGCCTAACTTTGAACTGTACATTCATATTTTAATAGGCTCTCAATTAAATTTTAAATCCAGGTGCTAATACACACACATTTAATTAGTGTTTTAATATGTTTAACCGTTTCTGTGGTGAGAAATAAATATGCAAATTAAGCAAACAGATTGGTTCTTCTCCCACCAATGTCTGTTCCCAATAGAAAAAAAACATTTTGAAGTTAAACAGCTGAAATTCTTTGAGACCATTCATGTTGGTGTACCTTAATATTAGTGATGTCATTAGTGACATCAGTTGCTTCCATGAGTAGCTACCACGGCATGGCTCCACTATGTTCACAATATGTAAATATAAATGCATGGTTGTGTATTTTCATCAGCCAAAGGTCTATGAAACAGGACCGCCTGTAGAATTTTCCCTGAAGATTCCAAGAAAAGAAAGTAAATTTTTGAGAATTTTATAGTGCGAGGGGTGGACATACCTTATTTCATAATATCTGATTTTTATTTATTTTTTAATGTTATACTTTTAAAAAGCCTTACTGGCCACAGCAAGTGACAGAATAATTAAAGGCCCTGTCACACTGCCCAATGGATGCAAAACGTTAGTAAAAAGGACACAACGGATGAGAAAAATGTTCCATCCGTTGTTATCCGCTCTCAAAAGGGGCAAAAATTTGCATAACCAGAGCGGATAACACGGAAAGGAACTGATGTGGGGAGGACGCAGAGCGGATGGAAAGCAGATGTGGAACGGAAGCCCAGCGGATGGAAGTGGATGGGAGAGGATGGCACATCTGCAGGGCTTCCGGGTGGCCTCAGCAAAGCGGACGTAGAACGGATACAGCAGATGCACAGCGGATGAAGCGGATGCACAGCGGATGAAGCGGATGCACAGCGGAAGCCTAGCGGATGCACAGCGGAAGCCGAACGGATGCTGAGCGTTAATTGCACATGCGGGGGGGATGCATTGCGGAAGCCCCGTGGATATAAAGGGAAGCAGCTCCCAAGCAGGTCACCATTCGGAGGAAAGACCTGCTGCCGGATACATCAAGTCCTTGCCTGCCCTGCCTGCATGCCTGCCTGCAAGCCTTGCTGCAAGCATTGCTGCCAGCCTTCCTGCCCTGCCCTGCCCTGCCTCCAGGCCTGCCTCCCAGCCTGCCTCCAAGCCTCCTGGCCAGCCTCCCTGCCAGCCTTGCTCTCTGCCTGCCTGCCAGCCTTGAAGCCAGCCTGCCTTCCAGCCTCCCTGCCAGCCAGTCTGCCTGCAAGCCTTGGTGCCTGCCTGCCTGCCTGCCTGCCAGGCTTCCTGCCAGCCTTGGTGCCTGTCTGCCTGCCAACCTTCATGCCAGCCTTGGTGCCAGCCTGCCTGCCAGCCTTGGTGCCTGCCAGCCTTCCTGCCAGCCTCCCTGCCAGCCAGCAACCCCACAACCATGGGGAAGAAGCAAAAGCCTCAGCAACCTGCCACTATCCCTGGCAAGAGGGACAGGGCCACCCTCCCGCCCCCTATCCCTGACTCTGCTTCTGCTGGGGCTTCTGCTGCTCGGGCTCGCTCTTCTGGTGCTGGAGCTTCTGCTGGCGCTGCTCCTGGCGGTGGTGCTTCTGCTCATGCTTACTCTTCTGGCACTGCTCCTGGTGGTGGTGCTTCTGCTGGTGCTTATTCTGCTGGCGCTGCTCCTGGTGGTGGTGCTTCTGCTGGTTCTTACTATGCTGAAGCTGCTCCTGGCGGTGGTGCTTCTGTTCGTGCTTACTCTGCTGAAGCTGCTCCTGGCGGTGGTGCTTCTGCTCGTGCTTACTCTGCTGAAGATGTTCCTCGTCCTGCTCGTCCTGCTCGTCCTGCTCGTTCTGCTCGTGCTCCTGGACTTCCTCGTCCTGCTCGTCCTGCTCGTGCTCCTGGTCTTGCTCGTCCTGCTCGTCCTGCTGGACCTGCTCGTGCTCCTGGTCCTGCTCGTGCTCCTGGTCCTGCTGGTGCTCCTGGAGCTGCTGGTGCTGCTGGTGCTTACTCTGCTGCTGATGATCCTGGTCCTGCTGGTGCTGCTACTGCTGCTGATCCTGCTGGTGCTGCTGGTGCTGCTGCAGCTGCTGCTGCTACTGCTGCTGATGATGATTATGATCCTGCTGGTGATGATGATGATGATGATGATGATGATGATGATGATGATGATCCTGCTGGTGCTGCTGGTGCTGGTGGTGTGTGGAGGAGCAGCCCCTACTACCTGGGAGCCCCTCTGATGAGGGCCCATCTGGTCCTGCCAAAGGGAGGAAGAGGCGTATGCGATAACGGGAGAGGAGGCAATACTCCATTGAGGAGGAACATGAGGATGAGGTGCTGGAGTGGCTGAGAGAGAATGACTATCTGTGGCGGAAGGGACACCAGCTGTACAGGGACACCAAGCGGAAGCATGCTGCTTGGAGAGAGAAGGCGGAGAGTATGGGCTACACTTCGGAGGTGCTCCTCGGCTGGTGGAAGCACATGCACACCTGGTACGGGAAGCTGCACCTCAAGAAATCTGGCCAGGCCACGGTTAAGCTGATGGACAGAGAGACGTACGTCATGGCCAGGTGCAGCTTCCTGGAGGGTGAGATCCGCCACCGAGGAGCAGCCCCTCTGTCTACCCTCTCTCTCTGGCAGCCTGATGAGAGCCAGTCCTCTTCCAGCCGAGAGTCAGTTCCTGTCTCCAGGCAGGTTTCTGTGGAGCGTGCCATGGCGGAGAAAACACGGACAGGTGTTGTAACCGTGGTGGAGCGCATGGAGGACTCCCTGGTGCGGTGGGAGAAAGGAGACGGCACATCCACCACAGTCGTAGCCGCATCCACCCACAGCTCCACCTCCACAGAAAGGCAGAGAGCCAGACAGCAGGAGGAGCATAGCCACACTGTCCTGCTGGAAATCAGGGACACCATTCGGACCAGCATAGATCTCCTCTCTCAACTGGTCCACACCGACTCCTCATCCTCCAACCGCAAGCCCTTCCTCACCTATGTCAACCAGACCCTCACGGACATGGCGGAACCCCAGTATCAGGTGGTGAAGGACCGGATCACCAAGCTGCTTCACAACCCTCCAGATCCAGAGGAACCTGCTCCCACCCAGTCCAGGTCTGCTCCTCCACCCCAGGTGATGTCTCTCCCATTCCAAGGCTTCCCACAGGTCCTCACCTACCAGGGCTATGGCTACCAGGAGGTCCAGCAGCACAGGCAGCAGCCCTTCCCAGTCCAGGCACAGAGTCATCGGATGACACCATTGCCACCGGTTCCACTGATGCCACCGATGCCACCCATGACACTGATGCCACCGATGCCAATGATGCCACCCATGACACTGATACCACCCATGCCACTGATGCCACCAATGCCAGTCCTCACCCAGATGCAGACCAGACAGCCCCACTACACTACTCCTTCCTCCACCCCACAGCCAAGCCCAGCCTCAGTACATCTGTCCTCGGTACTGGGGCTGACACTCCATGGCATGGAGGAAGGAGCTCTCAACATCACGTGGCTGAGCCAGCTGTCTGAGAGCTTTCTCATCACACCATCACCTGTTGTCCTCTCAGGGCCAGGCACCCCAGTGGGGCTTCAGACCAGCACTCCAGCACCAGCGACCTCCACAGCACCTGTACCCTTCACCCCTGAGACTGGGCACACCTCCGAGTGACCAAGAGGAGTGCCAGAGACTGGCTGGCTGGCTACCTGTGGACTTTATTTGGACACTTGACTTGGGTCATCTTTCTTTTACAGCTTGTTGTTCAATAAAGTTTATCTTTGATTCACACACTTGCTTCATTTCTTTTTTTTAACAAAGTCTTGGTGGAAACTTTTAGAATTGGTTTAAGCCTTTGCATGCTTGTGGGATGGGTTAAGATAGCAGTTGGGTGGGCAGGGATACCTGTGGGATGGGTAATAGCTGTGGGATGGGCAGGGATACCTGTGGGATGGGCAGGGATACCTTTGGAATGGGTAATAGCTGTGGGATAGATAAACCTCCAGTGCAAGCATAGTGGGACTGTATGGTCCACCGTCCCAGGTGCCACACCTATGGCCCTTTATTATCAATAATAATGTAATAATCATCCACACATGTCGACACAAACACAACTCTTTATTAATGCCCTGATCATTGTAGGGCCACTCAACATACATGGCCCAATCTCATCAGTGTGATGAGACCAGCTGAAGGAAGCATCCATTAATCATCTATCATCCTGTCTTGCCACTCCACCGCTCCAGCTGGGGAGTTGCACCAGTGTGTCAGGAGGTTGCGCTGCTTCTTCCCTTCACGTGTGGCTCTGTTGGGGCCTTGCACATCCTCAGTGTCTATCAGGTTTTGCCCTTGCCTCCATTCCCCAGGCTCCATGTCCCCATTGCCTTGTTGGAGGTCCACGAGCCTGTTCTGCAAGACAGGTAGCGGGTGCACAAGAGATTGTACAGGATGCAGCAAGCTTCCACGATCCTCCTCACGGTCTGTGGGTGATGCTGCATGGTGGTGGGAAGTACCTGGAACCTGTTGGCCAGGATGCCAAAGGCATTCTCCACCACCCGTCTTGCCCTGGACTGCCTGTAGTTGAAGATCCTCTCTTCACGGGTGAGGAGTCTGGAGGTGTAGGGCTTCATGAGGTAGGTTGTGAGGGAGAAGGCGTCATCCCCCACGATGAAGTAGGGCACATCTTGTGTGTCATTGGGCAGAGGGTCTGGATCTGGGAAGCCCACGATGAGGTTGTGTTCCAGCCCCTCCTTGAGGTCACTGGCATTGTATACCTGGGCATCTGAACATGAGCCATTGCCTGAAGCATCGATGTACATGAACTTGTAGTCAGCATCGACCATGGTGAAGAGGACGATGCTGGAGAAGCCCTTGTAGTTGAAATAATTGGACCCCGACTTGGCTGGTGCTTTGCAGGCCACGTGATTGCCATCTATGGCTCCAATGGTGTGTGGGAAGTTCCACCTCTGATACCACTGCTCTGCAACTTTCTTCCAGCCTTCTTCAGTGGAGGGGCACTGGAGGAGCTCCTCCAGGTATTCTTCGATGATGGCTTGCACCACTTCTCTGACCACTATGCTGATGGTGTTGGGTGGCACCCTCCAGCCGTACTGCATGCTCCTGTAGGTGGTCCCTGAGGACAGGTGGCGCAGAGTCAGTGCCACCTTGAGCCCAGGTTCCAGGCTGGGCTGGAAGTTGGTGCTCTGCTTGATCAACCTGGGTGTCAGCCGCTGCACAACTTCGTCAAACATGGCTGGAGGCATCCTTATGAAGTTCTGGAATGCACGAGTATCTTCGTTCCTGAGCTCCACCATCAGCTTGTTGTACAGTCCGTACTCTGCTCTTCTCCCGATCCATCTTCAGACCCAGACGCTTCTTGGCCGCCTCTTTTTCTTCCCGTAGTAGAGTTCACAGAGCCTGTAGATGGCTTCGCACTGTTGCAGAATGATGGTGGCTGCCAAAAGAACTTTGTTACGATCCACGGTGGACATGACTGGATGCTGTGGAAGAGCAAGAGTCAGATGAAGGCTGCAGAGGTCTGCACAGCTGGGCTGCTGGTCTGAAAGTGAAATCCAGATGAGTTGCTCCCCCTTTTCATCGGCAGTATAGCTTTTCCCCTAGGTATCCTTTTGCATCCTCTAGGCAACCTATAGACATCCTTAATATCCAAGATAGGTCCCCTCTGTGAACATTTTTTCCGTTTTGAATGCTTTGTTTCCATGCTGCATCCGCTAGGCATCCGTTCTGAATCCGTTCTGCATCCGTTCCGCTTCCTCCCTGTGTTCGTTTACCGCTGGAGCGGATGGAGTTGCGTGGATGCCTAGCGCATATAGCGGATGCGTAACGGATGCAGAACGGACGCATTGGATACATTTTCCGCTCAAAAGTTTTGAGCAGTTCAAAACTTTCTGAGCGGATGAAACATCAATAAACGGATGCTGGACGGATAGAGAGGAAGCAAAACGGAGGAAGTGAGTACAGAACGGATACATCGCGTTAACCAACGGATGACAAGTGTTTTCCTCCGTTTTACATCCTCTTTCCATCCATTGGTGCAGTGTGTCAGGGGCTTAAAATCAAACCTAACGACTGAAATAGGAGAAATCTTGGACAAGTGCAACAGCAAAATTGCAAATCTCTTTTGCAATTGTGTACTTTGTCTATTGTGTATTTACTTAGAAATCTGACGGTGTTTTTGGTACAAATTTTTGACTTTTGCTCAAATTAACTATCCTGGATATTTTTGTAACATTCAAATTTCCTGGTCAAAGTTTTGCAAAAAGTCTGGCAGATTGCAGGAGTGCTAATTTTTTGATTAATGAACGATAGTATCTAGCCAGAAAGCATTGATTTGGTAGGTCCAAGGAACCAGCAGAAGCAACTATGCGTATAAATTTGAAATAAACTGTGACATTCCATTCTTTCAAAGGCTATTATGGAACTGGAGATTCTGATAACTATTATCCAATTACAGCTATGCGCAGGAGGGGTGGGGAAGAAAGATGAGAAATTTGCATTCCTGCAACATCTCATATTTCTTCATGATATGGTTCCTTCTTTAAATCTCCATGGAATGACAATATGCACTCGCTAAAGTTATTAAATAACAGCAAAAAAAATATGAATATATCCACAATAGAAGTTTTTCTAAATTTAAACAATACTGGATTGTGTATATATTATATGCCCTATCACATGGGAAATTGAGATATTTAGGGTATGGTTTTAAGAGGGAAATATCTGAGGTAAAAAAAAAATAACCAGAAATTATTTTAATGTTTAGGAATAATTTGAAGCAAGCTGTAATCAGGTACAATAGCAGGAATCTAGAGTTTAATATTGTTTTCACTGACTGATTTTAATATTTTTATAATTTTAATTTTCTTTTCTTTCTTTTAAATATGACCATATGCACATAAATAGTGATATATAAACATCAATAAATAATGACAATAACAATATAAATATTAAGATTTAGGATTTTACAATGATTTATAATTATTCCGAAGGATGATCTAATGAGTTTAGTCAAATGATTATTTAATCAATGCAATAATGAATTTTAAATGTTATGATGTGTGTAAATTTTTTTCTATCTTAATAGCTCTTGCTACATTTTGCAATGGGGGAAATCAAAAGATAAGCCCTATATAGAGATAAGAAGGCCTGATTAAAATGGGAGTGGATTACTTTCCTTCTTTTTGTTTACTAAAACTTTTTTGTTTTTGTTTCCCAGAAAATGAAAAACTAGGGGGGAAAACAGTCTATGGATTTATTTGTTTTTTGGTTTGTTAAAATGTTTTTAAATGGATACAACATACTAATAAGTGGGGGGGGGGGGACCCAATAACATCCATTGACTCAATATTGTGCAGTAATCCCTGCTGCTATTTCTATTGTTGTATGTATCTTTGTCAAAGTAATTGTAGGTCTGTTAGAAAAACTTTTCTCAATAAATATGTACCACTTGAACTTCAAACATTCTCTCTTTCAAGTCCCACAGATATTAATTCCTCAACTGTGTAGGAGGACTGTATCAATTTTGTTTGGGGTGTCTGTTGTTAACATCAGATTCAGAAAGCCACTTAGGTATCTGTGTCAGTTCTGTAGAGAAAGGTTCATTATCATTACAATACTTGCTGTCGACTGTGCACTCTGTAATCCCAGCCTTATGTTTGGCAAATCGCTCCAGTCTTTTCACATAACCAGATGACAAATCCCAAGGCTGATTTAATAATTTGTCCCCTTTTTTTAAAGACACGCTATTGCCTAAACACACACCCTAAGGAACATTCCCACATGCATCAGGAAATGGGACGGGAAAGAAAAAGATTTAATCTAACTGCTATGAATTCAGCAAATAGAAAGACTTAACAGGCAAAGTTAGGGAGTGGTTTTTGGTTGGTTTTCATTTTACAATATTAAGTATAACTGTGGTGTTCTCAGAAATCTCTGAGCTTGGTTGTTTGCTTGCAGATATTTTATTACCCAACTAGATAATATCAGTATGAATGAATGTGGGCTTTGCTCCCTGTATATATACCATAGCTTGTCCTGCTAGGGTTGGTAGGGATGTGGTTTTTCTTTTGGTGGTTCCATTATTGTTTTCTTCTAGACAGTTTGCCTGGTGGTAATTCCTTCTTATTTAGATGTTGGCTGCTGGAAAGGATGCACACTGATCTTTTAGTATGAAATTTAGATAGTATGAATTTAGATTTAGTATGAATTTAGAAATTTAGATTTAGTATGAATTTAGATTCATACTGATCCTCTTGGCTTTTTATTGTCTCTTTTGAATGGTGTGTAAATATGGTTTACCTCTTTGTGTCTATTGATGACTGATAAATGTGAATGCTAAGCTTCCAGGAATTCCCTAGTATTTCTTATTTGGCTTGGTCTAAGATGTTCACATTTCTGATAAAGTCTCTTTTCATCTGAAACCCTTTAGAGGGGGATGAGGGTTCGCCATGAATAGAATCATCCTCTTGCTACTCTATTAGATGAAGTTTTAGCAAAAAAACAATGGGAGAATTTTGTACCAGAAATCAAAGATCAAAAAGTCTGATCTTGGTAGCATAAGGTTCAACCATAGAGACAAATAGATATGGACAGCAAGATATGCAACTGAAATTGAATGGTCATGCTCAGCACATGACCATTCAAATGAATATTTGGATAACAGAGGATAAGTTTATTTAGAAATATGAGAAATATGACAGGGATATAGCTGAATATATCAAATAACATGATGTTTGTCAAAAAGTCAAAAAGAACAAGTGAAGCTTTTACCAGTCATGGAAAAATATTCCAGAGAGTCTCAGGAGACATTTTGAGGGCTATCTAGCCTAAAACATCTCAATATACAGTGAGTTGTAGACTATGTTATCAGAGTGCCTGAGATGGTGACTCTATGGCTAAGCCATATAAAGGTTACACACATATGTCAAGTCTTGATTTGCTTGCCAGGATAGGGTGACTGCTGGATATCTTGAGTCATGAAATGATTACTTTCTTGGCAAATCACAATATCCCCATTCATAATAATGCACAGACAACTGTGGCTACTTGATAATGCCTAAAGGTTGTATTCAACCTTTGAAGACAGTTACATTCATTCTTTCCTTTGCAGAAGTTTACAAAATTCAAGAAAACTTGCAATTTTATATCTATGCTATCCTTTCTGTCTGAAGGAGCAGAGAAGCTTCAATACATAGAGTCTGAGCAGAAGTGGGTAGGCAAAGAGTAGGGAAGTCTCATTATGCATAAAACATTTTGCTCACTTTCATCCAAAACATGCATGAAGGATGATAATGCAAGATCTGGATATATTGATTCTTCACCCCTTTTTTTTTAATTGATTCTACATTAGTATTTATCTTCACATGGAAAATTAATGTTGTTAACTTACCCTAGTAAATGCTGCAACTAGATAACTACTAAATAAAAATGTCTTTAAACTTGTAGGGAAATACAATTGGAATAGAAACTGCATTCCAGGATTCAGGAACAGTTAAGACTGTTAAAATAAAGACCTTTTCAATTGCTACAAAGATCTGAGACCAACAATACTCCATGCCAACACTGGTTAAATGATATCTTTTAAGGAAAGATCAGGCTTCTGTTCTCATCTGCAGTGAAAGATGCCTGGATATCTTGAACAATGTCAAGTAAGCAATCCCAGTGTAAGCTGGAGCTTATTTGGAGTGTTCACATATTGAGTATTCTGAACCTAGTAATGCCTGTCTGAATAAGGTTAGAAAGCACAGAGCGAAAGACAGAAGCATAACACAGAAACATTTCTGAGGCCAAATTGTACAAAATAGCTTTCAAGGAAGCTGTCATGGATCATTGTGAAGTGACATGAATTATAAAACCAGGTGCTTTGTACATACATGTCATGTTCTGAAGTTTTAATACTGCTAGCACTGATTGAATTCTTGTTCACTATTGTAAAGGACACAAGAATTTCTTCCTTCCAAGCAGCCTTTTGTTGGATTATTATTTTCTTTCTTTCAAATCCATTCTCTCAACTATTCCTTATAAATGGCTTTTCTCTGTATGTATATGTATCACCCTATCTTTTTTCCTGAACCAAGTCTTTCAAGATTGAGGAATAGGTGGACTTCCATATAGCATTTAGCTATTGCTGAGGTCAGGAATATCAGTTCCCAAGAGGAAACACATTATATGTAAGCCAGAGAAAAGTTTGAGGAAAAAGAAAAAGCTTTTTTTCTCCAAAATGTTTCTCCATATAATCTTTAAAAAGAACAAGGTATCCATGTTCAATATAGTCTGAAGAGAGTTCCCCAGTAATGGACGAAGCCAAGTTAAAGGTAATGTGTAAAGGCAGTAATGTGTGAACTTGAAGCAGAAGTGGGATTCTACCAGTTCTATAGAACCAGTTGTAACAATTCTGTGCAGTTGGGAGAACCGGCAAATCACATCACTGGCTGGCTCCTCCCCTCCCCACCCACCCCACCCAGGAGGCTTCCCTGAGGCCCAGTCAGGATGGTATTCAGGGTTTTGGGGGAGGGAGAAGTGACCTGAGAGCAGAGCTGAACCTTCCTTAGGATTGAAGCTTCTATTTTTCAGTGCAGACTCAGGCAGCAGATTGCAGAAAGGTAGATGTGGGAGTGAAGCTGTGATTCTGCAAGCAGCTCAATCTGCTTGCCTGTTTTGCCTGATTTGGGGTAAAAATTGCTCTTTTTTAAAATAAAAAATTCAATCTTTACATATATATTTACAATATTTACATACAAGCCATGCCCAGCCAGTCACATGACCACCAAGCCACACCCACAAATTAAGCCATGCCCATAGAACCAGTTGTTAAGAAATTTGAATCCCACCCCTGACTTGAAGCTTTTATGGGATCAGTTCATTAAGCAATATACCATATCAACTTTGTCATCTAAGGGTAGAGCTTTCTGTTACTGCACATTTTGGAATGCCAACCATCATTTAACAGAATAACAGAGTTGGAAGGGACCTTAGAGGTCCTTTGAATGGATTTTCCTTCAATGAATGTGGCCTATTTCTCTCTGACTTTCCTAGTGTATCTAAAATTTGCAGCACCTGACATCTCCTGCCATGTCCGTACATAATGAGACCGTGGAATTAATTTGAGAGGTAAGGCAAAAAGTAACCACACAAGTCTCTTCTTCATGGAAAAGGTACAGTGGTGATAATCAGAATGCAGCTGGAAGAGATCTTGGAAGTCTTCTGGTCCAACACTCTATATCCGTGATGGTGAACCTATGGTGAAGCAGGATGGAAAATTACCACAAAGTATTTTTTATAATTAGCAGAAGTTCTCTGGCTTATATTGCAGATATTATAGAAGTTGAATTTTATGTTGCAAAAACCAGAAGACTTGCTGAATCTAAGTATAAGCATAATGACCTATGAACTAGATATTTTCTGTAACAAGCTATATGGCAAGGGTGGGTATGGAAAATAACAGATGGTGTAAGACAGACAGGTGTATGCTAAATTGTGCAAAAATGACTAATTAGGACTATTTCTTCATTCTGTAGTACATAGGTGATGGTATAGCTTGATAAGAGAAACGCCCTGGGCAAAACTAGGGCTGTGAGCTGCATAAAAGTTACACCTCGGGAATAGCCCAGGGTTCAGAATTTGTCATTTTCATGCTCTGAACCTTTTGCGCAAATAAACCTGTGTTCTCCAACCCTTCGTAGTCTTGTGTCCTGAATCGGAAGCAGGATCTGCTGCAACAATGACACGTGTGCTAGAAGTGGCACGCAGAGCCATCGCCCCATCTCAGTTCTACTGCGCATGTGTGTGCGCCTCCAGCCAGCTGATTATCTGCCGCACGTGCATGGGGGGGCAGGCAGGGGTGGGATTCAATTTTTTTAACAACTGGTTCTGTGGGCATGGCTTAGTTGGTGGGCGTGGCTTACTGGTCATATGACTGGGTGAGCGTGGCCAACTCAATGTCACTCACATTAAGGGGCACTTTTCCTTGCCTGGCTTCTCATGACTGTGGGGATGCTGCAATGGTCAAAAGTGTGAAAAATGGTCATAAGTCACTTTTTTCAGTGCCACTGTAACTTTGAATGGTCACCAGTTTTAGACCAAAACTCAAAAAGGGTATGTAAACTCATGTTTGAATGTCAATCTTTCTAGCTAGCCAAGAAGCCTTGCTGAATATCACTCATCTTGGTTCCTTGTCATTAAAAGCTCCTTTCCAGCAGTTCTGCTTCATTATTCAATTATTTCTTCAAAATGCTAACCCCAACAGGGGAGTATTTCCTCCCAACAGCAGTGTAAAAAGCTTAAAATAACCCTTCCCCTTTAAGAAAGTACCAGCAAAGAAAAACAACCTTCTTCTGAGACAGTAAGTCTCGGCATACTGCCAAGAATGTAAGAAGGGCAGAAAAAAACAAAAGGAGATTTCTTCCAACAACCGGTTCTCTGAACTGCTTAGAAACCAGTTATAGCGAATAGGTGAGAACCTGTAGAATCCCACTCCTGGGGGTCGGGCACATGTGGGAGATGTACGCGCATACACAGGGAGTGTAGGGGAGCATAGGGGGTCCCACACGCATTTACTGGGGGTGGGGAGAATGGGGAGTTGCATGTGCATGTGCAGGGGGCAGGGGAGTGCAGGGGGAGCAAACACATGTGTGCAGGGTGGGGGGAGCACAGGGGGTCATGCATGCATTGCTTTATGGGTGCAGGCACATGTGCGCGCACTTTCAGCATGTGACAACAAAAAGGTTAGCCATCACTTGCCCTATTTCATTTCAGACAAATAGTTGTCCAATCTCTTGTTAAAAACCTCCTGTGATGGAGCACCCATAATTCCTGAAGGCAAGCCATTCCACTGATTAATTTTTCTGTCGGGTAATTTTTCCTTATTTCTAGATTGGTTTTCTCCTTGATTGGGGTGTGTGATAGCTCAGCAATTAAAGATACTGAGCTTTGAGACTTGAGGGTGAGCTCCATTGCCCACCTAGCACTTTGAAAGCATGCAAATGTGAATAGATTAATTGGTACCACTTTGGTGGGAAGATAGCAGCATTCCATGCACCTTTGGCATATAGATTGGCTGACTATGGAAAATATTTTTGGACAACACAGCTCCCTCTGCTAAGAAACAGAGATGAGCACTGTGTCTTAGAGTCAGATATGACTGGACAAGGAAACCTTCTCTTCTTAATTGGTTTCCATCCATTGCTTCTTGTCCTGCCTTCAGGTGTTTTGCAGAAGAGGTTGACCCCCCCCCCCCTTCTTTGTGGCAGCCCTTTAGATATTGGAACATTGCTATCAGGTAACCCCAGTCCTTTCCATTAAACCAGACATACCCAATTCCTGCAATGACTCTTCATATTTTTAGTCTCCAGTCCCCTAATTTTAATTGGTTCAGATTTATCAACATTCTGAAATTTTGAGTCTATGGATTTATGTTTATCTATCTTCCACTTAGTGGTCTGTCCCCAGTTTTTAACTAGCATTTTCCATTTTTTGTACTCCCCTTTGGAGTGTTTAGGCATTACCAGTCTTCCATCCCCCACCTGCCCCCAGTTTTTAATGTCTATTGTGTTTAGCCGAGGCTATTTTTCTGTCTCATCACATGTCTTGTCTCCTCTTTCTCAGATTTACTTGAGCTTAATTTTCTACATTCTGTTGTGAGCTGGAAACCAATTTCTACTATTCTTTTGCTTTGTTACAATGGGATATATCTGAACATGAAACCATTTGGGGTCAAACTGTTTATTGTGAAAATAGCTGATTGTCAGAAGTTACATTATTTTCCTAATAGCTTTGAAAAAAAGTGCCCCAAACTAAAAAAAAAAAAAAAAATAGTACATGTTAAAAATGAAGGTATTTTGGAGAACACAAGAAAGCTGGAAAGTAGAGAGATGCCATTAACTATTCTTTTTCCCCAGGTTCCCTTTTAATCTCACCCCAATATTCACAAATGTTCCAAAAGATAACAACAAGAAGACAAAGGATAATTTGTTCCCCTGGCATTTTAAAATAATCGTCTGCTTTGCAATGCACTTATGGAATATGCTGCCTCCCTCAATAAATGCACGGTCCCTACAAAGGTGAGAGATGGGAAGCCAATTTTCTGCCACTTGCTTTGGTGACTTCATTCTGATAACAAACATGACATCTGTTATTTCGTCTTTGCCTATCTGAACCTGCGTATTAACTGTTGTATCCAAAGAAGATCACCAATGCCGAGCCAGCAAGGTGGACAAATCATTGACACATCAGGAGACGTTTTTTGCTCAAGTTCTGTTAAGCCATTGAGTTTGGAGAGGTGCCAACTCGTCTGTTTCTGAGTCTGCTCTTTTTCAGGTATTTGGGACTGGGTCTTATCTTTATCTTTTCTATCCCTTGGTTCTTAAAATTGTGTTCTGAACATGTTCTCTCTTGAAACAGAGTTTTCTGTTACCCCAATCCAATTTCTAGATGGCCTGATAGAGGAGAGAGAGAGACAGAGACAGAGACAGAGAGATAGTTATCTTCAGATAGTTCAGTATTAGCCAATTGGTAATAAAGGAGCTTGCTACTGGAGAGTGAGAGTGAAGGTACTGATTAGGTTGGCAATAGTGTTATGGCTGCCTGAACTAAATTTCATGACTAAATAGGATAGACTAGTTTACATTGCCCTAATGAACATGAACTGTGGAACAAGACCCAGGACTACAAACTGCAGAACAGCAGTGGAAAGTCACAGCCTTACATCCCAGTTGTTGCCCTCGAAACTGAAGTATCATCGGCCAAGAGAACTTCTTTGGTTACCATGCTGGGTCTCATAGAATCTCGGTGAGAAGTCTGATTGGTTGGGTATATTAAAGCAGTCAGTATCAAGTCACCTCAAAGGAATGGAAGTCATATTGTGGAGAAATTTAATTGGTACACTATTACTTATAAGAAGGAGCTCAGATAATTCTCAAAACTTTAATAATTGACTCATGTGAGTTCTCTAGCCTTTTCTAGCATACTGTGACTAAACCCTAAACCCTATCTGTTTCTCTAGAGACTGGTTAACACTGATTGCTGCTGACTTGCTTTCAAATGCTAAGGTTGTGCCTCTTTTCCAATGGCTGTGCTATGCATTGGAGGAATCCTGATCTGATGCCTGGGTTATATAAGTCATCATGCAAATTCAAAAGGTGGGGGCCATTTTTGCCTTCCCCAGGCTCTGGTAGCTTTCCTTGAGCCTCTGGGAGGGCTGCCTCCCCAGGCTCAGGAGGCCATCTGGAGGCCAGAAAGGGACCTGTTTCCAGACTTCCAGAGCCTCCGGGAGGCCTATTTTTCACCCTCCCCCAGCCTCTGCATGGGCCCTATACTTACCTTGCATCCAAAATGGGCCCATGGAGACTCTTGGGGCAGGAGGGGTGGGATTTGGAGGTTAACTGGCCATAACATTAGCTGCAGGTTCTCCCAAACCCGGGTGAACCTGTAGCAGCTTACCCCTGGATCTATCCCCTGTTTGAGTGAGTTTTCCATCACCTTGCTTTGTATCCTTCCCTTCTTGGATGAAGTGAGTGGTTGAACTTTCTGAGCATTCAAACAGAATCAAAGTAAAGGACTGTTGATGCCATTAGTGAGCCCCCCCTACTCAGAAAATATGCTTCCTCTTCCCTTTTCTGAAAAAAAGGGGATATTGGAAATTGATTTTTATAATGATAAGTTATAAAAGAATCAAGGAATTCCTACAGTTAATAAATTATCCGTATCTTCTTACCTTGGCATGTTGTTTCTTGTGATGGTCATATTATAAAACACAGTGCACAGTGGATAGAATGCAGTATTTCCGACTAATTCTGCCGACTGCCAGAAATTTGATCCTGACCAGCTCAAGATTGATTCATCCTTCCATCCTTCCAAGGTTGGTAGAATGAAGACCCAAATAGTTGGAGGCAATATGCTGACTCTGTTAATAGCTTAGAGAGGGATGTAAAGCACTGTAAAGTGGTGTATAAGTCTAAGTACTATTGGTATTGTTAACCCAGGAAAGTGGATGATATGTTCAATTATCACTTTAGTGGCTAGTTTGATTTTAGTACATCTGAAGAGACAAGCTACTGTTAAAACACAAGAGTGGTTTGTCTCATCGGCCTAAAGAATGGTTAAGCCACAAAATCATTATGTGGGTGACCTTCTTTTGGATCCTTCTATATTGATGAATTATAATAAATCATACTTTACAGTAACTGTGATCCAAAAGGTAAATGTGTTTAATGGATAAAAAGAAGTTGCAAAACAAAGAAACCTCAAAAAAGCCTTGAAGCATGTCTAAACCCTGAAGTAAGTTAAAAGGCTAAATATTCATCATAGTTAACCGTTTAGCTAAAAATCTCACGTTTGCCAATTTATTTGAATAAAGGAGTGCTGCATACCCAGGCAGGTAGACAGACAGACACTGGTGCTTTGGTTTTTTGCCTCTGTTTGTTGTTCTCCACTATAAAGTGTGCTAGTTGATGACTACCGAAGCCCATAGGTCAGAGAATAGCATTTTGATGGATTATGGGATTGTAACTGTCCCTGCCAGCTGACAGCTTTTATTGGCTGGAGGATGAGCCTGTAAACCTTTATATAATTATTGTATTACAGCCGCTGTGCCTCTGTGTTGCTGGCGCTTGTTCAGGGATCAATGTGGAGATAATTTCAAAAATGAATAGTAAGTATTGATCGTCCCTTGGCGAAGCCTTATCAGTGTCTGAGGCAGACTACTGTAGATTATAACTTCAATGTCATTTATGATGATATGATACGTATTCCAGAGTAGCAATTTAAACAAAGGGCTGATTTAATTCACAATGGATTTTTGTAGCTTGAGGGGTAATAAATCACAATCTGTGTAATTTTTAGAAATGAACATATGTTGGCAGTAGTTCAGGGCAGTTCCTGGGAGATCGGGAAATGACCAGGGAGGGCAAATATCAGCAAAGAACCTCTTCTGAATGATTGGCCTTTACTTGATTCTGACATTCAGATGACCTTGGGGCCTCCACTGGCAGCTGCTGGTTAATTTGCTTCAGTGGAGGACACAGTTTAACTTTCTATCTGTCTGCCAATTACCTGACATTTTCAACTTATCACCATCTATTTTTTAAATTATTGGAGGCACATCCACATTTTGAGAAAAGGGGGGGGGAATAAAACAAGGTTTTTTTTTTATTTGTTCCTTTTGCTCTGCAAGATGTCAGTAGATGGGATGATTGCAAATGACTTAGGAGTAGAAGCAATAAAAATATAAAGTAAGCTTTTTAAAAAATCTTGATGCACATTGTCAAACAAATCTACAGTATGGTTTGGTTTTCAGAGATTTATATAGCGAGGTGACAAAAAAGACATTTAAGATAATGAGCGGGATGGCTCCATGTCATTTTTGTCAAGTAGTTTCCACTGGAATTGTTTAATTATAAAACTACTAGTAGATGTTCTTAATAATATTGTTTTAAAATAATGGAATGGGATATGATACTAGATCTGTGATTTTCCAATACAGGAAGGAGAAGGGAATCAGGTGGAATCACTGCATCCACATCAGCAGTCTAGAAGAGTGTTTCCCAACTCTGGCAACTTTAAGATTTCTGGATGTTGGCTGGAGAATTCAGGGAGTTGAAGTCCAGACAATAAGTCCAATTGTTGAGAAACAATTGTCTAGAACAGGAGTGTCAAACTCCTGGCCCGTGGGTTGGATGCATCACATGCTGGTCATGCCCACACCCAGTTTAGCAAAGGGGGAAAAAGTCCCAAAACATCATGTGAGACTGCCATGATGACGTGAATTTGACATCCCTGGTCTACAACAAGGGTTTCTAATCTTGGCAACCTTAGGTCTTTAACTCCCAGAATTTTGCAGCCAGCAATGCTGGCTGGGGAATTCTGGAAATTGAAGTCTATGTGTCTTAGAGTTGCCAAGATTGGGAATACCTGATCTAGAGAGCCCTCCCTGGGATTTCTATTGCACATATCTTTTCTGCTGAAATTTTAGTTTGTCTGGGTCTAGTAAATAGTCCTTTTCTTTTATCAACTGATGTTAATTTGGCAGGAAAGTTGGCTACTGCCTTTCCTAATAATTTTACATTAAGTAAATTGTAGCATTTTCATTTTATTTTATTTTTCAAATTGTTGCCAGTCATAAATTTGCCCAACTCTTTTTTTTTCATATTGGCAAAAAGGAGTGTTAATTTTATTCATAACCATTACCACATTTGTGGTAATTACCATTACCACGTTTACTTCTTTCTCTGATTCTTCACCCAAAGTTTTGGTATCTGCTCTGAGTTTTCTACAGTCAGTTCACATACCATGTATGAGTACTTAAATGATGTTTGTTATATTTGTCACTTGATTTGTCAATTGCTTACAAGATAATGGGTATAAGTACATACATAGTTATGAAAACATGAAATGGGTACATATAAGAAAAACAAAAGAAACAATAGGACAGGGATGGTAGGCACGTTGGTGCGCTTATGCACACCCCCTACAGACCTCTTAGGAAAAGGGGTGAGGTCAATAGTAGACAGTCTAAGGTTAAAGTTTTTTGGGGTTTGGGGAAGAAACTACAGAGTCAGGTAGAGTATTCCAGACATTGACCACTCTGTTGCTGAAGTCATATTTCCTGCAATCAAGTTTGGTGTGATTAACCTCGAGTTTATATCTATTGTTTGCTCTTGTGTTGTTATGGTTGAAGCTGAAGTATTCATTGGCAGGTAGGACATTGCAATATATGATTTTATATACTATACTTAGATTGGACCGAGGGCAGCGTAGTTCTAGGTTTTCTAGGTCTAGAATTTCAAGTCTGGTGGCATAAGGTATTCTACAAGTAGAGGAGTGGAGATCTCTTCTTGTGAAATATTTCTGGCCTTTCTCAACTGTGCTAATATCAGGTACGTAATGTGGGTTCCAGACTGATGAGCTATATTCGAGTATTGGACTAGCAAATGTTTTGTATGCTCTCGTTAGTAGTGTGATATTACCAGAGAAAAAGCTACGTAGGAGTTGAGTTCCACTGTTTACATTCCCACTTATATCTTCCTTATATTTGTTAGATACTGAACAACTATCAAACACATTACTAGTCTTCTTTTTAATTTATCCTAAATGTATGTATTTGTTTATTTAGGCAGCAATTTGAATGTGCTCTGCTTGTTACAGATTGGTGAAGAGCAGCAATGGGATGACACACTGTGAAGAGGTATTAGGATGAGGTGATGCATTTCCAGAAGGGAGGAGATGGATCCTCAAGTAGAATATCTGTCCAGGATTGATGCTCTTACAGTGGCAGCTCAGAATTAATCCCAACTGGAAATTTGTCATTTTGAGGAATGCAATGGGCTTGGAGGATTTATGACATTTGGAATGTGCCAATCTCAGGCAGGAAAAGACCATTGCACTGCAATGAGGAGTTCGGGCAATAGGAATGTGTTGGGTATGTGATGGTTAAACCTGTGTGATTCCTCAGATCTCCCATATTTGTAAATACCTGCTTAGATCTTGAAGGACAAATTTCTATCTACTGGCTGACTATTACTAGACCCAACCATTCTCGTTAAACTTCACCCAATCCCCAACATTTTCATTTAAGTTCAAAGAATTGGAAGAAGCAGATAATTTGGACCTCTTCTAGTTGGATTTCCTCTGGTAAAATTAGGATGGAGGTGGTAAAACTGCCCTAGTATTTTTTTGGTCTCTGTCATTTTATGCCATCAATGATGAATCTGTATGGATTAACTGTGGGAATTTATATAGGAGGCAAAGTATTGTAGTGATCTTCCTCCTTTCTTTGTGGATAGTTCTAGTTGGTGTTGACTGGTTGGAGAAAAGTTTAAGCCAAACTTCCTGGTTTTTGGGGTATCTTAATTGTCCTTATTTAATCTCTACAGACCAATTGTTGGATTAAATCAGTTGTACATCTTGACCAAGTGACCCTGCTGAGAACTTGTTCCAATGCCTGAAATTGTTAGCGTCTAGAGGAGAGAAGAAGAGGCTAAATTCATCCTTGCTAAATCTGTGCCTTCTCTGTAAAATCCAAGTACATTATACAAAAATTGATTTTCTAAGACAGTGAAATCTTCTTGGGTGGCTTGGCTTTTTGCTTTAAGTGGCCAATTAAAGGATTCAGTCATTGATACAAAGATGATACATTTAACAGCTGTGTACAGTACCACTGAAAACCAGAATCTTATAAAATATCCCAATTTAAGGCCTCATTAACTTGTGTAATAACTTTGGTGTTGCATTTGCAATGCTTTACTGTAGTTAAGGGTCAAGAGACATTTACAGTAACTAAAAACATTTCAAAAACTTTTAATTAGGTCCATTTCGAAATGGTTTGTATCTAAGGTAGATTCTGCTTTTATTTCATCAATCTTTTTAAAAAAGGAAATGCTTTAAATATTTTAAATCCTTTTAGTATAAATAAGAAAAAGTGGAACACTGTATCAAATGTCAAATCAACTTGGTGATTTATATATATTTAGCTTTCTTTAAGAAAGCCAATCTGTATATACAAATCAGTTTTCATTGCCTTATCGGATAGTAAAATGAAAGGCATAAAGACAGCATTGTTCATTAGTGATTATCCAAAAATTAAAAGAACTGGCACAACTAATACAAACTAATGTCATAAAGCCATATGTTTTGGAAGATTTGTTGACCATGTCTAAAAATGAGGGGGAAAAAGATTTCAGAAATGCCAGAAACCTGAAACTAACTTCAGATTTTTATTAGTTTTTCAAAATATAAACTAGAGAAATACCAAGAAAAATGAAAATAATGAGAAATAATGGGAGGAAAAAGGGAAGAGGAAAAAGTACAAGGTAAAGGGAAAAACAAAAAGAAAAGCACTGACTTCCAAAACTAATATCACAAAACAGGAGGTCCCACCTAGCTTCTCTTCTTTTGTCACTGCTAGGACAAAATTTTGTTTCTCAGCTGGTCTTTGAAAACTTGCAGATTTGCACACAAACCACAAATCACCATGCAGAGTAGAAAGCAGGTTTCAAAGGTTTTAATGTCAAA
Organism: Laticauda colubrina; assembly: GCA_015471245.1. Classification (NCBI taxonomy): domain Eukaryota; kingdom Metazoa; phylum Chordata; class Lepidosauria; order Squamata; family Elapidae; genus Laticauda; species Laticauda colubrina. The sequence continues at coordinate 74,061,073 of BLBF01000002.1, forward strand.
CAACAATTTTTCCATCCAACAAGAACGGTATCCCAACCGGTCTGGGTTAGCACTGAAAGCTTATTTAAAGGTATAAACACACCCACCTAAATGCTTCTATCTCCTATCCACACCCCTAATTATTCCCTTAATCACCCCTTATTCCCATCATCCGGTTTACCTAATAAGTCTAGTATTTCCTTCCCTATCATCTATCCATTGCTCATGCTTCCTATCTCATCACAAGTACATTCAATAGTTAAACTTCCCCCATAGCCTGTTTCTTCAGCCCAGTTGATTCAGTTGTTATCATAACTGAGCTGTTATCTCTTTCAGTTTGGCTTTTGGCAGAATCATCTAATTAACGTCCAACAATCCATCAAACACAGATAGGAGTTTCCCTTCAAGTTACCCAAGGACTGATCCCTTCATATGTCATCACTGTCCCATGCTGCAGCTGATGGGCTCAGACCATCTCCCCAACAGGTTACCTGTTACTCCAGACCATGGGTGATAAACACGCTAGGACATGTTGTCATCACGTGAGGTATCACAACTTCTTCCCCTTCGCTAAACTGAGAGTGTGCTTGATGCATCTGTCCGCAAGTTTGATACCCGTCCAGATCATCAAGAATGATTCCACGCAATTCAAACACAATTCCACACAATTTTACATAATTTCACATAATCCAGTATGCCTAAAATCGTGTTGATTGATATTGTCCAAAAACTGCAGGTTTCCCACAAAGTTTGGGAGGATGGAATGCTTCATGGAATATGGGAATAACTGGTGTCCTAAATCTATTCAAGTTAAAGGGGTTGAAATATAAAGAAGAAAAGACAGCAGCTGGGGAGTAATATGACCTTTCAGGCTACAAAATAAAATCTCAGAATCGAAGTATTATTTCTTCCTCTCTTCTATATTGAATATACTTTCAAATTCTCCTGGATTTGAACTCAGTAGTATTTTTTTTTTTCCTCTGGAAAAGTCGAAGCCAAAAGTTTCCTCCTGATGATGCACAAGGACTGAGATAAAATAAAACAGAATTTGTCAGTTTTTCCTTTTAGCTCCAAGTAACAATAAGGTGAAACTTGGTTTGTTTTCTTACCATTTCCAAATATTCATCATAAGTAGTTTCCATTCTCTGTAACATTGTGCCCTCCCCCCCCCAAGTAAGATCCACCCCTACCCTCAAAACCATACTCTGCACCTAGAAAAAGCAGCGTGGCAATTATCAGACAGCAGCATGAATTGACAAGAGCAAATGTTGCCATTACTAGTTTTTCGACCAATTAACTCTCTTGGTAGTTTGCGGAAAAGATGTAGATGCCATAAATAAAAATGCACTGCAATATTTTGATTAACAATATAATTTAATATAGGCTAGACAATAATAGAAATAAGCCAACTCAAAAAATATATGTTAATTAGTCTTCTTGATCAAAGTGGAAGACAGTACTGAATGAAAAAGACCCTTGAATAAGAACTGATAATAATTTCATATTGGCCAACAATGTGATACTGCTAAAAGAAGAAACACATTTGGGGTTGAATGAACTAAAATATAGTTTTCAAGCAGGGTGGGCTGCTGGGGGTTTGCAGAGGTTCCGGAGAGCCCCTAGTGAAGATTCTGTGCAGTTCAGAGAACCCCCAAATCCCACTCCTGACTGGCCTCACCCACCCCTCCCAGGAGTTCCCAAATGGCTCATTTTAGATGCAAGTAAGTGCAGGTCTGCACAGCGGCTCAGGGAGGGCAAAAAAGGGCCTCCTGGAAGTTCAGGAAGGCTGGAAATGGGCCAGTATCTGGCTTCCAGAGAGCTTCTGGAGCCAGGGGAGGCTGTTTTCACCCTCCCGGAGGGTCGAAGAAATCCTCTGAAACCCAGGGAGGGCAAAAACAACCCAGGGTGCAGGAGGTCAAATAGGCCATGCCCACCATGGCCACACCACCCAGAAACTGGGCAGAGAACCCTTTGCTAAAATTTTTGAAGCCCATCCCTGTTTTCAATAACAGCAAATAGTTGTTCCATTTTTTGTGTGTGCTGAACAGACCTCACTGAATTTGAGTAAAATATCAAGTTATAGCATCATATCTTTAGAAGGATTGTGACAAACTTGAAGAGGTTTGGAGAAGAGCAACAAGGATGGACTAGGAATTAAATTGTATAAAGAGTGATTGAAGGAGCTAGAATTACACATAAGCCTTTAGATGAGAAGAGTAAAAAAGAACACCACAGTCTTCAAATAGTAAAAGAACAGCATCGAAGGAGGTCAAGGTGTGTCTAAAATGCAGACTTTTGAGACATTTAAACTGCAGAAAACTGCAGAAAGTCAAAGTCTGATTGACTGTTAGATAAATTCTTCTTCTTAGGGAGATCAAATTTAATAGTGGAATCAATTACCCAAGGTAGTTGTGGGTCTCCCTTCATTTGATAAGTTTAGGCAGAAGTTACCATTGAACAATAAACAAAACACAGCCAACTGTTAGGGATATTTTAATTTGGATTTGTGTCCTCAGCAAGGAAACAGACTTTGTTTCTATGATCTCTGCCAACTTTATGACTTTCTGAAAATAAATTGGAATGTTCAGATAGAAGGGGAAATAAAATAAAGGTATGGAAAAGAGGTGGTGTGTGTGTGTGTGTGTGTGTGTAAAGTAAAAAAATAATACTCTGTTGCCACTGATAATTAGATGCAGGTAGTTTTCAATGTATGGCCACAATTGAACCCAAAATTTATGTTGTTAAGTGAAAAATGTGTAAAGTGACTCATGGAAATTGCTGAATTAGTAACATGGTTGTTAAGTCATTCTGGCTTCCCATTGACTTGACTTGTAAGAAGGTTGCAAAAGGGGATCACATGACCTCAGGACACTGCTACCATCATATATGTGAGTTGGTTGTCAAGCATCTGAATTTTGATCATGTGACTTTTTTCAGTGGAGTTGTAACTTTGAACTGTTGTAAGTCGAGGACTACCTGTAGTTTTGATAGGATTTGTATGGAAGCATAATCATGACAAGGAAAGATTTAAATGATCAGCTGATTTCCTTAGAAAAAATAGTAACATTTTTGGGTTTGGGAGTGGAGAAGAATCTGGATCTTTTAGACCATAATTTGTATTTTCCCAGGAAGCCTTCCTTCACTATTGCAATTCTAAGTAAAAATGAATAGAATTGTAAAATTGATGGATGAAGGTTGCCTCCTTACAGATTTAATGCTCAGTAAAAATCTTTCAGTTCAGTTTCAGTGTCAAAACATGAATGAACTAATTAAAGTATATCCCTGAGAAAGAATAGGATCTCTTTATAGTATCACAGCAATGATTTATTCAAATTATGATTCTTTTATTTTCATTGAAAGATTCTTCATAACTCACTTTCTCTGTTGTTGCTCACAATGAAATTACAATGTGATTACTATAAAATGTGGATGTTCTGAATCAAACAAAAGTAAATTTAAAATAATCAGTCAAAGTTCTATTCGTAAGATATAATTAACCATAAGCCCAACACAAAGGGTTTTGGGCTGAGTACTGAATAAACAGCATTAAATGCCACAATAGGAAAGCAGATTCTTGTACCAATACAATTTTCAGGCATTTACCAAGTTGAAAGACAATTTGTACTAGTGTCATTTGAAAGGTCAAAATTCACAATTGTACAGAAGAATGATGCCAGCATCTGCACTAGCACCCACGATAATGGTAACAGAACACTATGAAAGTTCTGTTCAGGTGACAAGATGGGATTTCTGAATGTAAGAAAGGCGAGAGGCAATAAACAAAGCCAAGCTTTGCATGAAAAAAATATTGTATTCAATAACCACATCCAGGAATATTTGTGGAAAAAAATTCAGAGATAAAATCCTGAAGTATAAGTTTCTTCTGATAGGAATGGTTAAGAGTACTTTGAACTGGTAATGCAGAACAAGGTTTGGAACATTGAGCTATAATTCCTACCTTACATAGAATACATTTACCATCCTTCCTCCCTATAGAATAAAAGGTCATGGCACTTTGTCAAGGTTGGTACAGTTCATCCTCAAAACATTTACAATACAGATTTGATCATCCATCTGGTCCAGATTTAATTGCTTTTGAGAGCTCCCTTATCATTATGGTGCATTCATACATTTTCTTTGTCTATGATCCATAGTAGATTTTGTTTAAACCTGTGTTCACATTTGTATTTAATGTATTCACCTATTTTCTCTTTTATAGAAATTAGAATAATAATTATGAAATATAATTCACTAATTGCATGGTTACATTGTATGATTACACTGTATTTGTCTTTGACTGTTAGCCTTGTAATTTCATTATTGTTTTTGTTTTTCTTTGCAGTCAAAAACCAACCATTTCTCTGGTATATTCACAAATTTAAAATTCCTTTGCTTTGCATAATTCAATTTTATTTCCATTTCTCTCTTTGTTAACATGGATAAATTGTTGCTGTAAAATCATAATTTGTTGTGAGCTACTTGTATTCCCTGGATAATTCTTTAATTCTTCACTTCTTTTATTTCATCCAGCATGAAACAAATTTTAAAGGATTTTTTTTTCTTCATCCTGCCATTTAAAAAGTATTACTAAATCTTATATTTCCAGAAAGTATACTGAATTAGTTGTTTAAGTAAAAGCTACAATAATTCTTTTTGCCTCTCCTTGAACAATTCCATTTGTAGACTGCAAACTATGTTCTAGAGTTCAATGTGAAAATTAACTTCATATCTAAAAAACAAAACTGATGCAGAATTCAATACAATATAAAAACTATTTCAGTAATTTTTAATCTTACAAATAGGTTTGCATCACATTCAAAACTAGGGGTTTATTTAACATAGAATTGTACTTCTTTATGATTTTCTACACATTAAAGATTAGGCAGTGACTACTGCAATTTCTCTCTATTCAAATTTCTACAATTTATCATCCCAGTTATAGTTAATGATTGCATTAAAAAGCCAATTTAAAAACTGATTTATTTCATAATGCTGACACATTTCAAACTGATTACAATTCCAAGATGCAGATATATATTAATGTCTTTTTGATTTTTCAGCTAATTTTCTCAGTTGATTTCCTTTTTATCTATTTGCTGTTCTTTTATTCTTTATTTGTTGTTGTTATTGTTGCAGATTAATACATTACCACATTTGAAAACAAACCAAAAAGAAATGTGATATGAACAGCTAATTATTTGCTGAGCAGCATGATTGTACACTTCCTATGTCAAGGCTGTCAAATTCGCAGCCCGTGGGCCAGATGCATCATGTGCTGGCCACATCCATGCCCAGTTTAGCAAGGAGGAAAAAAGTAGTGATATGTCATGTGATGACACTGTAATAGTGCAAGTCCTATGTTAAAAAGGGCAAACTGGGAAATAATGTCAGATACAGGAAGTATCTGGGGACATTGAATCTTATTCCTTTTCTTTATCTTAAAAACTGTTTGTTCCTATAGTAGTGTCTTCATCACTTATCACATGAGCCTTTTACCAACCCCATTCAAGACTAGGATCTTTACTCCAATCATCTGAAAATTTTAGAAAAGTCTTCCTCACCATTTCACAGGCTGTTTGTCCTTGGAATTAATGGCTCAAGAGCAAACTAAAGACAATACAGTATACAATCTTCTAATCACTTTTTTTCAAGGACCCATAATGATCCTTCTATTCTGATTGATCCTTTCTGTCTTCACAACTGATTTGGGAAAGTATTGGGTTTATAGCAATAGCAATAGCACTTAGACTTATATACTGTTTTACAGTGCTTTAGAGCCCTCTCTAAGCAGTTTACAGAGTCAGCATTTTGCCCCTAACAATTTGGATCCTCATTTTACCCACTTCAGAAGGATGGAAAGCTGAGTCAAGGTTGAGTCTGGTGAGATTTGAACTGCCAAATTGCAGGCAGCCGGCAGTCAGCAGAAATAGCCTGCAGTACTGCACTCCAACAACTGCATCACCTCTTTTTTAATTTGTTACCTGATTTGTAACAATTTTTCTTGATTTCCAACCATTTTTCATTGTTATTTTGGATAACAATTTATAACATTCTTCCATTTCATGAAATATTTGCACAATTTTAGGCAATTTTTTAAAGAAGAAGCTAGATCAACTTGTATTTTTTAAATTATTTTTTAGAATATAACTCCTCCTAGATTACCTGTATATATTAATACTATCTGGCTATATTAAGGCACATTCTTGAATGTATTGAGATTTCAGGGGAAAATGTAGACATCATTTACCTTGAGGTGTATACTTTGCTACAGTCTCCAAAGAATCTGATCCAAATGCTGCTTGCTGTTGGACTATAAGTTTTCCAAGACAGGAGATATATCTGGCTGTTTGTTGAGTGCCATGCACATTTACAACAGTGTCCAAAATTATAAATATTTTATCTCTGGGAATGAATGACTTCTCGAAGGTACCAATCACTGTGCTATTCTTGTCGTCTCTGAACACATTTTTGTCATTAGAGGCAAGAAGATATTGAATTCTTTTACTCGCTTTCCTCTCTGTGAAAAATAATGATGGTTTTAGTGCTTTCTCTGTCTCTCTCTCTCCCTCCTTTCCTCCCTCCTTCTTATGGGTGTGTGTGTGTGCACGTGCGCACACCATAGCACATAAACATTGTGAATATAGCACATAGTGTACATATGAGCATATTGGATTGTAAAATCTGATGGCATAGCACTACCATATCATTTTACATGCTCTGGGTCCTCTTGAGCCTTCAAAGAAAGTATTTATTAGCCCGTAGACCAAACTATGTGCATGCCATATCATTACTAGCTCAGGGGGAATCATTTGAACCAATGTAATTTACTCAATATTGGTCAGTTTGACTCCTGACCCATGTCCCTTGATGGTGTATCCTTAGCAACCCTTGATGTCTGTTAAGTCAGGATGTGCTTATTGGTCGCATCTGTGACAGCTTGCTAAAGGCTGTTTAACACTGTTTTTTTGGTGATGGGGAAATGCAATGTATATTTCACTCTGGCTATTATTTATTTAAACAAACAGGTTTAATTTGGGCTGTAGAAATTTGGATGACCAACAGATATAGGAAACAATAACTTTTTGTCCCCATCTAATGGTTGTCTGGAATTTTTCAGTCCAAATTTAGAAGCCTTATTATAGAGGAAAGAAGAAATAAGTTGTAGATATAGACATAGACATACACAGTTGTTAAGGGGAGGAGAAAATAAAAAAGAGAGGTTCACATATACACCCGTATTGTTTTGAAGTGTAAATAATTTAAAGTAATAACTTTTTAAAACAAGAGAATCACATTGAAAGAGTGCATGATAAGAGTTAATTTCTCCTTGGAGGCTAATAGCAAAAAGTATCACAGAAACATACCTAATTTAACAGGTTTACTTCCACATTATTTAACAACTCTAAAAATGCTTTATCATACGGTTGTTGTCTGTATGAAAAAATAAGACCTGTACATTTTATACAGAATGCTGTACATGTTCTGTGAATATGCTGGTTTCTTTCTTTATAAACTTTTTGTAACCTGTTCTACAGGGTTTTTTTTAATCAGACAAACCTGTTTTTACTTAAATGCAATTAATTCTTAGTTCTTTTATTAACTCTAATTATTTTGAAGCATTCTGTATAGTGCTGGGATTCAAAAATGTTTACTACCAGTTCTATGGGCATGGCTTGGTGGGCGTGGTGTGGTTTGGTGGGTGAGACTTGGCGGGCATGGCAGGGGAAGAATAATGTAAAATCCATTCCCTCCCCACCCCACTAACCTGCTTTCCAGCTCTGTTCTCCTGTGCAGGGCAACAAAAGAAGACCCAGCCAAATCTCAGCTGGGACTTGGGAGGCAGAGAATACATGGGGGCGGGGCCAGTCAGAGGTGGTATTCTGAACTACTCAAAATTTCTGCTACTGATTCTCCGAACTACTCAAAATTTCTGCCACCAGTTCTCCAGAACCGGTCAGAACTTGCTGAATACCACCTCTGATTCTGTAACACCTCTTAAATGTCTATGGAGATTCTCAGCCATCTGGGTCATGGTTGTCCCAAAGGTGCTTTTCAAAAGACAACTGGACTTCCTTTATTTTTTCTTTGATGAGGTTTCGCTTCTCATCCAAGAAACTTCCTCAGTTCTTTTAATTGGATATTATTTGTCCCTTTAGAAAATCTTCATTGGATTTCACCTCTAATTTGGCCCTTAATCTTTGTTGTTAGTCCCAAAGATTAAACTTCTTGGATGAGAAGCAAAACATCCTCAAAGAAAAACCAGAAAGTCCAGTTGCCTCTTGAAAAAACACCTTTGGGACAACCATGATCTGGATGACTGAGAATCTTCATAGATACTTTGTTGTTAGTGCAATCTTTACATCTCCCAGTGGGCATGTTTTCAGTTTTGCCCAGACTGGGTGAAAGATGCTTCTCTTGTTTCTTCATCAACCCACCACCTGCCCACAATCCTGAAAACTTTATTCAACATATGTATATAACATATGTATATAACATATGTATATAACATATGTATATGTAATACATATAGTCCTCAATTTATATCCTGTTGTTTAATGACTGGCTGCAATAATGACAGTATCAGAATGGATACTTTATGGTATTAAAGCACTTCTGGCCATTGTAAAATATCAGATCACCACCTCAACCATATGTCTGCATTTTGGGCACTTGCAACCCGTTCACAAATTTGCCAAGTGCACTGAAATAATGTGGTTGCCATCTGCAATCTTCTCTGTTGGCTTTCCCAGAAAGTCAATGGGGCAGCCAGGATGGAAGGGTGCAAGTGGAAGGAATGTTGGATCTGAGGTCCATTCCTCTAGCTTGCTGAGATATTTCTCTTACCCTTTAGCCTTTCAGAATGCTAGATTTAGGAGCATTTTCCCCTCCTCACCTGAAGGCTCAGAAAGACTCTGGAAAAGAGAGGGAAATGCTAATAAACACTAGTGTTTTGAAAGGCTCAGAGTACTGGCATTTGCTAATATTTTCCCTCCAGAGGGGAAGGGAAAATACTTGCAAATGCCTGTGTTCTGAAACTTTCAGAAAAGTATTTGCTTGTGTTTTTGCCAAATTCCAGACAGGAAATCCAGCCTCAAATCTGTCAAAAAGCTTGTGTATACCATGATTCTTCTTCCAATGGAGCAGGGAGACAGCTTAGATCTTCAGGTTATGGTGGGTAGCTCAAGCTCTCCCCCTTTTTCATGATGCCCAGAAGACTCAAACCTTCTCCCAGGTGGTGTGTTAATGACCCCTGCTGTCTCTTAATGAGCACAACTAGAAGAACTGGGGTTGTGGTCATGTTGTGGAATGGTCATGTGGAATCTCATTTGAGGACTGCTTCACTCAATGGCCAAGATTCTGAGCCAATTTGTGGTTGTAAGTGGAGGACTATGTCCATAGGAATGCTGCTTCCTTGTTTCTGGGAAGCTAAACTATCTCTGGTCATCTTCTCTTAAAAAAAAAAAATCCATGGAACTTCAGATGCGTTTAGGAATAATAGACTGACCTGTTCTTCATTTCTTTGCTTGTTGTAACACTGCAGCTACAAGGAAAGAAAGAGGGAGGGTGGAGAAAAATAGAAAGATGCTGTGTTAGTGTCCTATAAGTTACTATCTGGAAGAAGATGTGAAATATCTTTGCTTCTAGGAAATAGCTTTGAAGACAAACAGTTTAACCTTCAGTGATGAATTGTCATTTACTACATATTTATAATTGTTGAAATTTACATATTTGTACTTACAAGTCTTTATCATAGACTATGACATCTAAATGTTTGATGAAAAGGAACCAAATTATATAGAAATCAGATTTTACTGTTGGTTGCATAATGAGGTATACTTGATGTGTTACCTTTTACATAATTAACCTTTTACCCAGTCATTTTCTCCATGGATGTTTCCTATAATATTTCCACTATTTTATCAATCCTCACCTTGCATATTGTAGCATCTTTGATATACTGTATATCTGCATCGGCTTTACTACATGATAGTAATGAGTTCTTCTCTTCTTTATTTCCTCTTTTACCGCTTTGGGTGTCAAGGAAATTAGATTATCTTTTATTATATTACTAATATGAGTTCAACTTACAAATTCCTCTGAATTTTTTTTAATTCCCAGATTAACTTATATCCTTGGTATAAGGATTCCTAGTTCCCTAGTTGTCTACCATCCAAATAGTGACCAATTCAGTGCTCTATTTGGCTTCTTGAGTTTAGCTTGGCCAATAAAAATGTACTGGGTTCAGCATTGCAGAAGGAAGAAGGAAGACAGTAAAAAGGTTTTCATTTACTTCTTATAGAGACAAATGTGTGCAAGATGTACAGTAAAAAATAAAGACAACAATATTCAAGTCCAAATTGTACATTTTTTTTAAAAAAATGAACCTATTGTTTTATCAACCTACTGCACCCATCTAGTCTTTATTTCCCCATTTCTCACACAGTGAAACTTTTTCTCCCCTTTCTTCTCACCAGCAAAACAAGCTCATAATGAGCAAATTCCTTAAGCCCATGTCCCACTGCACCAACAGATGCAAAGAGGATGTAAAACGGACAAAAAAGCTTGCCATCCGTTGGAAAACGCAATGCATCCGTTGGGTACTCACTGCATACGTGTTTCATACACTCTATCCATCGAGCATCCGTCCACTGAGATTTCATCTGTGCAAGAAGTTTTGAGCTGCACAAAACTTTTTGAGCGGATGAACTTTCCGCCGTGTACAATGTACATCTGCGACACATACGGCCAACAAACGTTCTACGTCCATTGTCCTCTGTTAAATGTCCGCTGTATCCTCTCGGCATCCTCTGGACATGCTCACAACTCACATCCGCTGCAGCTGAAAATGGAAAGAGGGAGAAAGCGAAAGGTACATGGAACGTCCACACAGCATTAGTAGCACGGAAATAGAAAGGATGTAAGCGGATGCATCTCATATATAAAGCATTAAAATGGACAAAATGTTTGTATATGGGATGTATCTCGGATATTTAGGATGTCTGAAGCATGCCTAGAGTATGTGGAAGGACACCTAGCGGAAAAACAATATTTCCAATAAAAAGGGGGAGGATATCACCTGGATCTCAGTATGAGTCCAGCAGCTGTGGTGTACAGACCTCTTCACCCTTGGTCTTGCTCTTCCACATCATCCATTGATCTCCACCATGGATCATCACACAGTCCTTATGGCAGCTGCAATCATTCAACACCAGAACCAAGCCCTGTTCAGACTGTTTCATCTTTTCTACGCAAGGAGAAGAAGGAGACGTTCAAGAGCTGTGTGGATTCAACAATGGATCGGGAGAAGAGTGGAGTTTGGACTGTATGACAAGCTGATGGTGGAGCTAAGGAATGAAGACCCTCGTGCATTCCATCACTTCATGAGGATGCCACCAGCCATGTTTGATGAAATTGTAGAGCGTCTGAGACCCAGGTTGACCAAGCCGAGCACCAACTTCTGTCCCAACCTGGACCCTGGACTCAAGGTGGCACTGACTCTGTGCCACATGGCCTCTGGAACCACATACAGAAACATGCAGTATGCCGAGAGAGTGCCACACAACAGCATCAGCAAAGTGGTCAGAGAAGTGGTGCAGGCCATCATCGAAGAATACGTGGAGGAACTCCTCCAGTGTCCCACCACTGAACAAGGCTGGAGGAAAGTTGCAGAGCAGTGGTATCAGTGGTGGAACTTTCCCTACACCGTTGGAGCCATAGATGGGAAGCACATGGCCTGCAAAGCTCCAGACAACTCAGGGTCCTCTTATCACAACTACAAGGGCTTCTTCAGTATCATCCTCTTTGCCATGGTTGATGCTGACTACAAGTTCATGTACATCGATGCTTCAGGCAACGGGTCAGCTTCAGATAGCCAGGTATACAACGCCAGTGACCTCAAGGATGAGCTGGAATGCAACCTCATCATGCATTTTCCAGATCCAGACCCCCTACCCAATGACACACAAGATGTGCCCTACTACTTCGTGGGTGATGATGCCTTCTTCCTCAGAACCTACTTCATGAAGCCCTACACTTCAAGATACCTCACCTGTGAAGAGAGGATCTTCAACTACAGGCTGTCCAGGGCAAGATGGGTGGTGGAGAACACCTTTGGCATCCTGGCCAACAGGTTTCAGATACTTCTCACCACCATGCAGCATGACCCAGAGACTGTGAGGAGCATCATGGAAGCTTGCTGTATCCTGCACAATCTCATGCGCACCCACTTCCCAGTGTTGCAGAACAGGCTTGTGGACCGTCAACAAGGGAATGGGGACATGGAGCCTGGTGAATGGAGGCAAGGACAAAACCTGATAGACACTGTGGATGTACAAGGCCCCAACAGAGCTTCACGTGAAGGAAAGAAGCAGTGCAACCTCCTGAAACACTGGTGCAACTCCCCAGCTGGAGCAGTGGAGTGCAAGACAGGATGATAGATGGTTAATGGAAGCTTCCTTGAGCCTGTCTCATAACACTGATGAGATTGTGCCATGTATATTGAGTGGTCCTTCAATGAATAGGGCATTAATAAAGAGCTTTGTTTATTTTGAAATGTGTTGATCAATGAATAAATTGTTATTGATAAAAAAAGGGCCATATGTGTGGCAGCTGGGAGGGTGGACCATACAATCCCACTATGCCTGCACTGGAGGTTTATCTATCCCACAACTATCCTTATCTATCCCACAACTATCCTTACCCATCCCACAACTTTCCTTACCCATCCCACAACTATCCTTACCCATCCCACAAGCATGCAAAGGCTTAACCATTTTTTCAAAGTTTTCACCAACACTTCATGAAGTAAATGAAATGAACCAAGTGTGTGGAGCAAAGATAACCTTTATTAATAACTGTCTTAAGTAAACTATGACTTTATTAAAAAAGAAAAATGAACCAAGTAAAGTGTCTTAAGCAAAGATAAAGTGAACAAGTAACAACTCAGTCTCTGGCACTATTCTCAGTCACTCTGAGGCATGTCCATGGTCTCAGCTGTTAAGCGGCCAGGGACTGTGGAGGTGGCTGTGGCTGGAGTGCTGGTCTAAGGCGCCATTGGGCTGCTTGTCCCCGAGAGTACAATGGTGTGTTGGAATGGGATGGTGTGTTCAGGAAGCTCTCAGAGAGCTGACTCAGTCCTGTGAGGTTGAGCTGACTCAGTCCTTTCATCAAGGACCTGGGATGTTAGGCCCAAGACTGATGACAGATTGTCCGTTGAGGGGCTTGGCTGTGGGGTGGAGGAAGGAGGAGTGTAGTGGGGTTGTCTGGTCTGCAGCTGGGCAAGGTGAGGTGTCTGTGGCGTGTGATGAACCTGGGCCTGGACTGGGAAGGGCTGCCTCTGCTGTGGGAAGTCCTGGAACTCGTAGCCTTCGGACGTGGGGGGCTGTTGAAAGTCATGGAAGGGCTGTGACATCGCCTGGGGTGGAGGAGCACACCTGGACTGGGTCAGAGCAGGTTCAGCTGGGCCTGGAGGGTTGTGCAGAAGTGCTGTGATCTTCTGCTTCATCACCTGGTACTGGGCCTCGGGCAGGTCCATGAGGGTCTGGCTCACGTAGGTGATGAAGGGCTTCTGGTTTGAGGATGGTATGTCGCTGTGGACCAGCTGAGAGAGAAGATCTGTGCTGGTTTTGATTGTGTCCCTGATCTCCAACAGGACAGTGTGGCTCTGACCCTCCAGTCTGCCTCTCTGCCTGCTTTCTATGGAGGTGGAGCTGGGGGTGGGGGTGGGTTGGTCTCTGGTGGCTGCCGTTTCTTTCTCCATTTGTGACAGGGGATCCATGTCCTCTGGCATGGGGAGTGCAGCTGTCAGGGGGGTCTCTTCCATGGGGCCCTCCAAAGACACCTGCCTGGAAACGGTAGCTGTCTCCTGGCTGGAAGAGGACTGGCTGTCTGTGGGCTGTCTGAGGGAGAGGGTTGTCAGAGGGGCTGCTCCTCGGTGGCGGATCTCATCCTCCAGGAAGCTGCACTTGGCCATGATGTACATCTCCTGGTCAGTGAGCTTAACAGCAGCCTGGCCAGATTTCTTGAGGTGTAGCTTGCCATACCAGGTGTGCATGTGCTTCCACCATCCCAGGAGTAGGTGTGAAGTGTAGCACAGGCTCTCTGCCTTGTCTCTCCAAGCTGCCTGCTTCCTCTTGGTGTCGCGATAGAGCCTGTGGCCCTTTCTCCAGAGGTACTCTTTCTCCCTCAGCCATTCCAGCACCTACTCCTCATGCTCCTTGGAAAGGGTGTACTGTTTCCTCTCTCTCTTCTTCTTGCCTTGCCTCTTCCTCCCTCTGGCAGGGGCTTGAGCAGCAGGGACTTCAGGGGCTTGAGCAGCAGGGCTTTGAGGGCCTTGGGGCTGGTCCATCAAAGCAGCAGCAGCAGAAGAAGAAGAAGAAGCACCAGTAGCACCAGCAGCACCAGCAGGAGAAGCACCACCAGCACCACCAGCACCACCAGCACCACCAGCAGCAGCAGGAGAAGCACTAGCAGCACCAGCAGGAGAAGCACCACCAGCAGCAACACCAGCACCACCATCAGCAGCAGAAGCACCAGCAGCTTCAGAGTCAGTGCCAGGGGGTGGGATGCTGGTTCTGTCCTTCTTTCCATGGCTGGCAGGAGTAGGCACAGGCTTTCTCTTCTTCCCTGACTGATGAACCATGGTGTTATTCGAAGATGTCTGTGGCAGCACATCTTTCCTCTGAATGCTGACTGCTTGCGAGCTGCATCCTTTTATATCCATGGAGCTGACACAATTCATCCTCCCCGCATGCACAGTGAACACTTTGCATCTGCTATGCATCTGCTATGAATCTGCTATGCATCCGCTATGCATCCTATAGGTGTCCGTGATGCATCCGCATCATCTGCTACGCATCCGCTCCTTCCGCTATGCGTCCGCTTCGCAATTCTCCCCCGGAAGCCCTTCGGATTAGTCATCCGCTTCCATCTACTGTCATCCGCTAAGCTTCCTACGAACATCCGCTTAACATTCTCGCTACGTACTACCCCCGTCCATTCCTTTCTGTTCTTTTCCATTCTGTTTATGCAAATTTGGGGCACTTTTTGGAGCGGATAACAACGGATGGAGCCACCCCTGAAATTTTGCTCGTCCACTGTGTCCTTTTTACATACGTTTTGCATCTGTCGGCCAGTGGGACCTAGCCTTTATCAAGATCTCACACCATCCTTCATGAAATGACAGAAAATTGCTCTTTGTGGGATTGGTCAATGCAGTTTTTTTTCCTCCCAGATGTCCATTTGTTTCACATGCTAGCACTGAATATTGTAGGAACTGGCAGATTTTAAATGACAAATGCATCTAACTTTGCCTTGTCCTGCATTGTGGCTTCGACATCAAATACACACACTCATCTGACTCCTCACAAATAGATAAAAGTTATATAATTCAAAAAAAAGATGTTTGTATGTCACAGAGCTTCCTACCTTTTCATTTAAAAAGATGGCATTGAAAGCTCTATAGTATTTAATCATCATTATCAAGGAGTGTCTTCTTCTTAAAAAGAACTTCTCATTATCTTTCCCATGTAGATTTGTGTATATAGGATCATTAAAAGTGAACAGCTGGAAAAAAAAATAGGGGGAGGGAGGTTCCTTGCTATCTTTTTTTGCTTCAAATTAAATGTTACTACTGAATGCCATTTGATGAATTGCATATATATATATATATATATATATATATATATATATATATATATATATATATATATA
>BLBF01000002.1:74082820-74110637 GCA_015471245.1 Laticauda colubrina
GAAAGAAAGAAAGAAAGAAAGAAAGAAAGAAAGAAAGAAAGAAAGAAGGAAACTTGATTGTAATTTGCTCATTCCTTTGCATGCTTACAGCAACTGAATGAAAAGTTCTCACCAACAGGATGCAAAATGGATTGAAGTTAAGCTCTATCACTAAACTTTATAGGCAGGAAGCTAAAAAAACATTCTTTGGAACATAAAGCCAGGTTCTCTACTTGGAATCTTGAAAAGCCTAAAAGACACTGACCAATTTTACTATAACAAGTGTATTATATTAAGTTTTGAAAGGAGTATTAGATGTTTTAACCTGAAGTCTTGCAATCAGGACTTCATGATCCTTTCCTGTTCTGATTGTGAGGTAAAAAGAATAAAGGACAGTGTCAAACACAAACATAAGTAAATGGAATTCATCATCATATTCAAATATCATATATTCATGTAAAAGGAAATCATACAATTTACTAGAATAGTTTTTCTCAACCTGGTGCCTTGAGTTGTGCTGGATTTTAACACCTCAAATCTCTGGCTTTTAGCCGTGCTGGTTGGAAAATTGTGGAAATTGGTTCAACACATTAGGAGGAGAGTCACCTCTCCACAGCCAATTCTCCATGGCCAACTTGCCACAGCAGTTCACCATGGGACAATTTGCCATGGCCAACTTGCTGCAGGACAACTCTCTGTGGGTCAAGAGTTACACTAATATCAAAGAAATAGTGGAATAGAATACTTAAAGAAAGGTTGCAAAAGGAGGGACAGAATGAAATGTGAATTGCAAACATTGAAATGTTTTTTAATTTATTTTAAATAATTAAATAGAATTGTTAAATTGACCCACAGTAAGATGTCCCACGGCGAGTTGCATGCGGTGAGTTGTCCTGAAGCGAGTTGGCTATGGTGAGTTGGCCACGGCAAGTTGGCCGTGGTGAGTTAGCCATGGTGAGTTGGCTGCAACGAGTTGGCTGGAGCAACTTGTCCCATTCCAACAGGAGAACAAGCTATGGGAGGCTGAATTCAATGGTTTAGAAGTATGGTTTACTACAGCTTCAGAAAGCTAGCCAAGGATAATGGGAGTTATAGCCAAACAATCTAGAAGACAATAATTTAGGGGAGGCAGAAGTAAGTCATCTGTGAACATCCTTCTGCATCCTGCTGCCCTATATAGCTCCTGGACTTCAGTTGAACTGCAGGACTTATTTCTCTTAGTGCAGTGCTTAGATTAGGACAATCATGTGTTAAAGCAAGAGATTTCATCAATGAATGAAAACGTTGGTTCCTAATATGCTTGAAGACAACACCAAATGAAGAAAGTAGCATTTAAGTTAAAAGTCAGAGTTGGGAATGTTTTAGGCAATTTCAATTCTGATGGGATATACAGCAGTAGTGGGATTCAAAATATTTTACTATTGGTTCTGTGGGAGTGGCTTGGTGGGTGTGGCAGGGGAAGGATGCTGTAAAATCTCCAGTCAGAGGTGGTATTTGCCTGTTCTCCAAACAACTCAAAATTTCAGCTACCGGTTCTCCAGAACTAGTCAGAACCTGAAGAATACCACCTCTGATATACAGGTGTTGATAGCTGAACACTCTTCTTTTATTGATTTTTTTTCAAGTCTTCCCCTATGGGCTTTTCTTTCAAGGAACAATATACATAAAAAATCAAGATTATACTTTAATTTTAATAAATGTTGGTATTTGTTGATTCAACTTTTTCAGAGGCTGAAAATGCCTATTCAGGGTTTGGGGTAGTGGGTTGTTGTTGTTGTTTTTTTGTAATATTTACTGTTCTATTACACAGTGTAAATAAAGGGATATGATTACTAAAAACATTTTACATTTCCTTTTTTCCTTTCTCTTTTAAAAGTCAATACTAAAGCTTGAGCAAACAGTATGTAACCCCTTTGGAATGTTTTTCCTTCGAAGTTCCTCCCTCCCTCCCTCCTTCCTTCCCTCCTTCCTTCCTTCCTTGCCCTCCCTCCATCCCTCTGTTCCTGCAGAAAAGATGAAGACCCACTTGTTTTATCAGATTTTGGAGAATAGATGACAGCAATGAATGGGGAAAAAAACACAATTTAAGAGTATTTTTGTCAGTTTATAATTATAGTATTTTGATAATATTGGGACTTGACCAGAGTTTTGTTGAATAAGTGACATACAACTAATCTAAACTAAATAAACAATACTTATCCTAAATAGAATGGGATGGTTTTATAACAGGGTGCCATTTTCTCTTTTTCCATCTATGGAATTATCCTTCTTGTTTTTAGCATGAATTTGTTAATAAGATGCATGGAGAGATTATGCTGGAATCTTGCAGCACAAACTTTAAAATAAAATCATGTCAAATCATACAAATTCCAATGTAATTCTTACTTTGTGAATTACAGTTAATTAGCAGTTCCAGAGACTGGTATCCATGATCTTGAAATACAATCCTAGTTCATTAGTACAGTGCAAAAGAAGGTTTACATTAAATATGAAATGGAACATTCCTAACATTGGAAATGCTACCATGTGAAATTATTATGACCTCTTCTCAAACTGAACCATTCTGCTTTTAGATTTCTCCATGTGCACACCAATGAGATTTCTACTACTATCCCCATCAACTATCCTCTTTGTTGCCAAAAGAAAAAACCTGGATCTTCAAAAGAAGGATTTGTTTTTCGGGGTCCAGATTTAGGGTTATTCATTTGAATGGAGCTCCATTTAACTTGCAAATAGGTACATCCTGGTCGTTTGTACTGTACTAAAATGCCCAGGCTCTTTTTATAAGAGCTAAGTATTTCACTAAGCTCTTGCAATATTGAAAGAATCTATATTCTGAGAATTTGAAAACATGTCAGCCCACCTAAATTACATATTGATCAGGTTTAATTGCATGCCACCCATCAGTATTAGGTTTGAAAATTCATAAAAGAGAAATAATGTACTCTTTGTGGATGATTACTTCTGGGGCATTTAAATGAATTCCATCACTTAACCCTGAAGCTGAGACAGATTATTGAGCCTTGCAATCTGCCCGGTCAAAGTCCACTGTAGTAGAACAGCTGTTTTCAAAGTCTCAGAGAATAGCGGTAAGAACAACTCATATAAATTTATATAGATTTCCTTTTAAGGGAAATAGCAAAGTCAAACATTAAAAGTGAGCTTTTTCAATTGGTTCATGACTGTGTCTCTGCACCATTTTGCTGGATAAGCATTAGTGTTTAACACTTCTTGGATTCCATGTCCAGTGCAAAATACATATCATAATTTATTTATTTATTTGATTTGTCAATTGCTTAAGCCCCTGTCACACTGCACCAACGGATGCAAAGAGGATGTAAAACAGACAAAAAAGATTGCCATCCGTTGGTTAACGCCATGTACTCACTGCCTCTGTTTTGCTTCCTCTCTATCCATTCAGCATCCGTCTACTGACGTTTCATCCGCTCAGAAAGTTTTGAGCTGCCCAAAACTTTTGCACGGAAAATGTATCCAATTCGTCCGTTCTGCATCCGCTATGCATCCGCTACACATCCGTTACGCATCCGTTATGCATCCGCTATATCTGCTAGGCATCCGCTGTGCATCCGCGCAACTCGCATCCGCTCGGAGGAAGCGGAACGGACACGGAACGGATGCAGAACGGATGCAGAATGGATGCAGCACGGAAACAAAGCGTTTAAAATGGAAAAAATGTTCGCAGAGGGGACCTATCTCGGATATTAAGGATGTCTACAGGATGCCTAGAGGATGCCTAGAGGATGCCTAGAGGATGCAAAGGGACACCTATACTGCCTATAAAAAGGGGGAGCAACACATCTGGATCTCACTTTCAGAACAGCAGCCCTGCGGTGCAGACCTCTGCAGCCTTCATCTGCCTCTTCCTCTTCCACAGCATCCAGTCATGTCCACCGTGGATCATAACACGGTCCTTTTGGCAGCCACCATCCTTCTGCAACAGTGCGAAGCCATCTACAGGCTCTGTGAACTCTACTACGGGAAGAAAAAGGGGCGGCCAAGAAGCATCTGGGTATGAAGATGGTTCACCAGAAGAGCAAAGGACAGACTGTACAACAAGCTGATGGTGGAGCTCAGGAACAAAGACACTCGGGCATTCCAGAACTTCATGAGGAGGCCTCCAGCCATGTTTGACGAAGTTATGCAGCGGCTGACACCCAGGTTGACCAAGGCAAACACCAACTTCCAGCCCAGCCTGGGCCCTGGGCTGAAGGTGGCACTCACTCTGCACCACCTGGCCTCAGGGACCACCTACAGGAGCATGCAGTATGGCTGGAGGGTGCCACACAACACCATCAGCATTGTGGTCAGAGAAGTGGTGCAGGCCATCATCGAAGAATACAAGGAGGAGCTCCTCCAGTGCCCCTCCACTGAAGAAGGATGGAAGAAAGTTGCAGAGCAGTGGTATCAGAGGTGGAACTTCCCACACACCGTTGGAGCCATCGATGGCAAGCACGTGGCCTGCAAAGCGCCAGCCAAGTTGGGGTCCACTTATTTCAACTCCAAGGGCTTCTTCAGCATCATCCTCTTCGCCATGGTCGATGCTGACTACAAGTTCATGTACATCGATGTTTCAGGCAGCGGCTCATCTTCAGATGCCCAGGTATACAACGCCAGTCACCTCAAGGAGGAGCTGGAACGCAACCTCATTGTGGGCTTCCCAGATCCAGAACCCCTGCCCAACGACACACAAGATGTGCCCTACTTCATCGTGGGGGATGACGCCTTCTCCATCACAACCTACCTCATGAAACCCTACACTTCCAGACTTCTCACCCGTGAAGAGAGGATTTTCAACTACAGGCTGTCCAGGGCAAAGCGGGTGGTGGAGAACGCATTTGGCATCCTGGCCAACAGGTTCCAGGTACTTCTCACCATCATGCAGCATCGCCCAGAGACCGTGAGGAGGATCGTGGAAGCTTGCTGCATCCTGCACAATCTCATGCACACCCGCTACCCAGTCTTGCAGAACAGGCTCGTGGACCTCCAGCAAGGCAATGGGGACATGGAGCCTGGGGAATGGAGGCAAGGGCAAAACCTGATAGACACTGAGGATGTGCAAGGCCCCAACAGAGCCTCACGTGAAGGGAAGAAGCAGCACAACCTCCTGAAACACTGGTGCAACTCCCCAGCTGGAGTGGTGGAATGGCAAGACAGGATGATTGATCCTTAATGGATGCTTCCTTCAGCCTGTCTCATCACACTGATGAGATTGGGCCATGTATGTTGAGTGGCCCTACAATAAACAGGGCATTTAATAAAGAGTTGTGTTTATGTTGACATGTGTGGATGATTGATTATATTGTTATTGATAATAAAGGGCCATAGGTGTGGCACCTGGGAGGGTGGACCATCCAGTCCCACTATGGTTGCACTGGAGGTTTATCTATCCCACAGCTATTACCCATCCCAAAGATATCCCTGCCCATCCCACAGCTATCTCAACCCATCCCACTGCTATCTTAACCCATCCCACAAGCATGCAAAGGCTTAAACCATTTCTAAAAGTTTCCAGCAAGACTTTATTAAAAAAAAGAAATGAAGCAAGTGTGTGAATCAAAAATAGACTTTACTAACAACAAGCTATAAGACAAAAATGAGTCTCTGGCACTCCTCTTGGTCGCTCAGTCTCAGGGGTGAAGGGTGCAGGTGCTGTGGAGGTGGCTGGTGCTGGAGTGCTTGTCATCAGCTCCTCCAGAAGCAGAAGCAGCAGAAGTCCCCGCCCCAGAAGAGCGAGCCCATGCTGCAGAAGCCCCAGCAGAACCAGAGTGAGGGCCAGGGGGCGGGATGGTAGCCCTGTCCCTCTTGCAAGGGCTGGCAGCAGATGGCTAGGCCTTGCTGTGCTTCAGCATTGTTGTGGGGTTGCTGGCTGGTAGGGAGGCTGGCAGGAACCAAGGCTGGCAGGAAGGCTGGCAGGAGGCAGGCACCAAGGCTGGCAGGAAGGCTGGCAGGCAGACAGGCACCAAGGCTGGCAGGAAGGCTGGCACTAAGGCTGGCAGGAAGGCTGGCAGGGAGGCAGGCACCAAGGCTTGCAGGAAGGCTGGCACCAAGGCTGGCAGGGAGGCATGCACCAAGGCTTGCAGGCAGGTATGAACCAAGGCTGGCAGGCAGGCAGGCAGCAAGGCTGGCAGGCAGACTGGCTGGCAGCAAGGCTTGCAGGCAGGCAGACAGCAAGGCTGGCAGGGAGGCTGGCAGCAAGGCTGGCAGGCAGGCAGACAGCAAGGCTGGCAGGGAGGCTGGCAGCAAGGCTTGCAGGCAGACATGCAGGCAGGACAGGCAAGGCAGTCGATGTGTCTGGAAGCAGGTTTTTCCTCTGAATGGTGACCTGCTTCTGAGCTGCTTCTGTAATATCCACGGGGCTGACGCAGTGCATCCTCCCCGCATGTGCAATTAACACTCGGCATCCTCTAGGCTTCCGCTGTGCATCTGCTAGGCTTCCGCTCTGCATCTGCTTCATCCGCTGTGCATCCGCTGTGCATCCGCTTCATCCGTTCCGCGTCCGCTTTGCTGAGGTCCTCCAGAAGCCTAGCGAATGTGCCATCCACTCCCACCTGCTTCCATCCGCTGGGCTTCCGTTCCGCATCCGCTTTCCATCCGCCCTGCGTCCTCCTCCCGTCCGTGTTATCCGCTCCGGTTATGCAAATTTTTCCCCCTTTTGAGAGCGGATAACAATGGATGGAACATTTTGCTCGTCCATTTTGTCCGTTTTGCATCCATTGGGCAGTGTGACAGGGCCTTTACAAGATAATAGGTATAAGTATAAACATGACTAAAAATACAGGAAACAGGTAAGAATAAATGGGGACAATAGGACAGTAGGCACTTATGGACACCTCTTACAGACTTCTTAGGAATGGGGTGAAGTCAATAGTGGATAGTTTGAGGTTAAAGGATTGGGGGGTTAGAGGATGTAACAGCAGAGTCAGGTAATGCATTCCAGGCATTGACCACTCTGTTGCTGAAATCATACTTTCTGCAATCAAGTTTGAAGCAGTTTACTTTGAGTTTTCATCTGTTGTGTGCTCTTGTATTGTTGTGGTTGAAGCTGAAATAGTCATTGACTGGTAGGACATTGTAGCAGATAATTTTGTGTACTACGCTTAAGTCCAACTGTAGGCAGCGTAGTTCAAGGTTGCCCAAGCCCAAACTAGGATAGCTTTAAAATTCCCATGCATTTTCATTTCTAAAGGTCAGTGTGTTTACACTTATACCTTTCTTTTCAAGGTTAAAAAAAAATCTTACACAACAAAAGCTTCCTATGTTGTTTTCCTATGCTGATAGGTATGCATGAAGTTCAGAGAACAGAAGCAGATCTCATCCCATCGGCAGAAAGTATGAAATCTCAACTGCAGTCTTCTCTTTCCACCCTACCCAGAGAGGAGCCATTGAACTGAGGTCCTAATTCTGCAAAAAGCAACAGAAAGACCCAATTCTTTATTTCATTTTCTTATTTGTAGAAAGAAACACTAACATTGGGTTCTTTGTGCCATGTTTCTATATACATAAAAGTTGGGTTCCTTCTCACATCCTTATATTCCATCTGTGAACCCTCACTGGACAGGAAACATGTTGCACCTGTGTCATTAAAATATGACAACTACTGCTATTTTTTGTTATTCCATTACCATTGGCAGTGGTGGATCCTGGGGACTGGAGGTGGAGACCATTGGCATACTGTATGGAGAGTAATATTACCCAGCCCTGGCAGAACTAAAGGGCAACCCCTGTACTGGTAGCATTCCAGCTTTGGTATGAAAGTGAACATGTCTGAAATTATTTTGCTGGCAGTATAGCCTCGTGGAGGTATAGACCCCAAAGGTCTATAATGTTAAAATATGCAAAACCCAAAATGATTTTACAGCAAGGCAATAGCTCAGCCAGCATCTCCCAAACACAGTATGGAAAAGCACCATGTTTGCTAAGATCCAGACTTCAATAGGATAAGCATTAACCTGACAACATAAAAACTGCAATGAATGAAGGTGGCTGGAGCCAACCCATGTAAGGTTTTATATCAGGGATTCCCAAACTTGGCAACTTGAAGACTTGTGGACTTCAACTCCCAGAATTCCTCAGCCAGCTAAGCTGGCTGGAGAATTCTGGGAGTTGAAGTCTACAAGTCTTCAAGTTGCCAAGTTTGGAGACCTCTGCTTTATATGCTAAAACCAGGATTTCAAATTGCACTCAGAAGCTTTCTTTGGCCAAAGGAAGCCTCCAATACTACATATCTATAACATTGTTTTACAAATTTGCTGTATTCAAACTGGGTTGAGAAGTATAATTGATATGGGAATTGTATGATAATGCACACCAAAAATTGTTGTTCAAGAAAGTCTACTTTCTATCAGCTATTACATTTTGAGGCTTATAATGGCAGGATGTCTTCTTTGCTGTGTAGCTTAGTTTGTAAAGAGATGCTCATGCAAATGGGGTTTATAGGGCCAGACCTGCCAACCCCTGATAAAGGAAAATCTGGAGACCCATGAAAAAAAATCTGGAGATTCTACAAAAAATAGTGAGATTCATGGTCATGTGAATAACTAACCAATCAGAGCGTGTTATATCCGGTGGTAGAAAAAGCAAAATGGAGGTGCCCAGAGTGAAAAGAAATGTGCTGTATGTATATATGACTGTATGGTAATATCGATATTGCGTGATCTGAGAAGTGGCATCATGTCATTTGTGTGAGAATCGGATTTATGCACGTATAAGTGCATAAGACCCCCAAATTTGAAAAAAAAAAGCGTTTTAAATTTGGCATGAGGTTGTGGAGCCTTGTCGTGAGACCGTGAGACATGCCAAAAAATCGTGAGACTCACGGCAGAACCCGTGAGAGTTGGCAGGGCTGTGTAGGGCTGGAAATTGAATTTGAAGTGATTTGGATTTGAAAGGGAAAAAGATGGGGAACATATAGGGCTGATCACATTCTATCTATTGGCAACTCCAAGAAGTCATGTTTTTTTTCTGGGCTCACTTGAAACTCCAAGAGAAGACAATGGATTTACACAGGACAATTGTTGTGGGCAGAACCAAATACATGTTTCATTTTTAACTCTTCCAGTCTGGTGTACTACTCTAGTTCTCATTTCTGGAACATTTCTGTCTCTCTCTCTCTCTCTCTCTCTTTCTCTCTCTCTCTTCTCTCAAGGTGACTCTGCCTGCAAAAAGTGAGTTTATCATTAGTTTGCAAGGTGTTATTTCCATTTAGGAATTACATCTGTGGTATTGCCCATGGTAAGACAAATTGTGCTTATGTATGTTTTTCTTTATAGATTATCAATACAAAGTAAAAAAGACCAGTTAAAATCATTGAGCTTACTTGGATAAGAGTTTAAAAGCTACATTTTATTTAGACACTTTGAGGTCATAAATATCTGTGAAAATAATTAACTGTCTTTTATCTAGCACTGCTTCTTAGTGAAGATTTTTAGGACATTTAGCCTTGTCTTAATGTTGCTGCTCAGTTGAGGTTCAAAATGCACTCATGTGATGTCAGAAGGAGTTGATTTAAGCTAGTTGACACATCCCACATCAATGTGTCATATTAACTCAGCGTGATCTTTATAGTTTAGCTTCAAAATGTCTTGCCTAGTGAACAATAGACTGTCAAGTATATTCAGCCAAGTGATAGAACTTGGCTGCTTGTTTTGCTTGGTTAATTTTCCAAGCCTTTTCATATATTTAATGATGAATGTTGGGAAATGAGCTGTAGGTAATACAATCTCACCACTTCTCTATGCCCACTGCCTAGATGTCAGAGATATTTGAAAGCAATCCATCTGTAACTTCAGCTTTGCTGATCTGAAATGCTGAGAATAAGGCAGAAAAGTTACTGTCCTGCTCTAAGAGGCTGCAAGTCTTGAAGCAATAAAAAAGTTTTTTACCCTATCCCACACAAAAAAGACAGAAATAAAAACAAACAGTAGTCTGATTCTATGCATTCCTAGTCACTAGCCATGAAGACAAGAGAACGACTGTCAAAACACTTGTCAATTTCACACTCAGTCTTGTCTGGGCTACTGAGAAGAAGCTGGAAAGCTGTCAGGTCAGATTTTACATTGAAGGACTTGAAGCTTGCAGTGCTAAACAGAGGGATGAGGCAACAGTTCCTTTCAACAGGGAGACTGGGTGACAGGATTTAAAACCAAAATGAAAAAGTAAACAAATAATCCAGCCAGAAAGAAATCAGCTCAAAAATCCAACACTGATTACTTAATAAGAATTCAGAAGCCTTGAACTTATTTCAGGATACTGTAACTTATTTATCTAGATGTGGTCTCTGATGCACACAAAGCATTAAGTTCAAGTAGATGTTATGTTTGTAACATAATATGAGTATAAATGCATACCCTATAAACTTCACATATGGCAGGGTATTTTCATTGTAACAGATATACTGTTCTAACAGATATGCGTTCTGACCCAAATCACACTGGCAAGGCAGAGATTAATTAGGGTCTGTCTATTGCTCACTTATCACAGTGTCAAATGACCCACCAATGGTGCTAGTGAATCTCTGCCCCAACCCTCAGATTTCCCTCAGTCTGGATTGCCCGGCTCCACAAACGAAGAGAACAATCAACCAATGGAATAGTTTGCCTTCGGAAGTTGTGGGAGCTTCATTTTTTGTCAGAAATGGTGTAAGGTTCCTGCTTGGGTGGGGAGTTGGACTAGATGACCTACAAGGTACCTTCCAACTCTGTTAATCTGTTAAATTTGTTAAGTGCTGGTTGACCCACAAGATAAAGAGGGAAATAACAATATCCACAAGTCCAGAGTTCCAATAACGAAAGCATAGTCCAAGAGTCCAAAGTCCACAAGTAAAATCTGAGGTTCAGAGTCTGAAACCATAGTCCAAAGTTTAAGAAACAGGACACAGGACAGCCAGGGAGGTGCAGATCAAAAGAAGAAGGTGTTCCTTCACAAACACACCTTCCTTCAGCATCAGGTTAAATCACTTCCTGGCTTTCAGCTGTTCTTTGTGAAGGGCGGCAGGGCTGCTTTCTTGTAAGCAGCCTTGCTGGCCTCTTCTGTGTCTCCCCATGCTCTGCTCCCCTTGCTTGCAGATCAGGCGGAGGAGCAGCTGTTCCTTGTCAGAGATGGTCTGGATCCTGTCATTTCTGCTGCCTCTCTGCAGCTGTTCCATTCCCACAGGCAGCTCTCCATCTGGTCAGCTCCCCCCACCCACTACCAAATGGCCCTGAGAGTACCTTGTCTTTAGTCCCTGGACTCTTCTCTCATTTGGAGGAGATTGTCCTGGTTCCAACTCCTTCTCCTCCTCTTCCAAACCAGGATCTGATGAAGCCATGACAGCTTTGTGACACAACTGATGTATACAAACAGAGTTCTGTAACAGTAAACATGGAGCTAAATATAATTGGTGATGTGAAAGGAAATGGTAATCCAAGTTGGTGGAAATTATTTGAAAGATTTTATTAAACAGGGTCTCAAATACTTCGGCTACCTAAAGAGAAGGAAGGACTCACTGGAGAAGAGTCTAAAGCTGGGAAAGATTGAGTGCAAAAGAAGAAGGGGATGACAGAGAATGAGGTGGTTGGATGGAGTCACTGAAGCAGTAGGCATGAGCTTAAAGGGATTCCGGGGGATGGTAGAGGACAGGAAGGCCTAGAGGAATGTTGTCCATGGGTTGTGATGGGTCAGACATGACTTTGCAATGAACAACAACAATTAAACATTTATCTGTATTTACTCCCTTTGTTCTTGTTTGTGTTCATACTTATACTTGTTATCTTGTACAAGTTTGACAAACAAATTAAATAAAAAATAAATAAGGGTCAGGTGATATTAAATATAATTTAGGAATGGATGGCAATTTTCAGTCTTAACCCTTATAATGGGTTCAGGAACATCAGTGATCAGAGGTAGCATCACATCACAATAGGTCCTTATATATATTTCAGTCTGCTGCTCCAATTGATTGGCATGTAAAACACGCAAAAAGAACTACTAGACTGATACTTTGTAGAGTTTGAAATTCTTAAAAGCTTTCCCCTGAATCATGTTGCTGGGGGAGGAAATTGAGGACAAGAGTTAAAATAGATTAGAAAAGCTGTAAATGTTTCCCTCTTGGTGGTTTTGCTTTCTTTTCCCATGCATCCAAAGTTCCCATTCACTTTGGAGTTACAGTACCAATCCACTTTTCTTCTGCCTGTGGACAAATCAATAGCAAATCACTCATTACTCACTGAGTACATAGGAAACAAGTCTGTAGAAGTCCAGATCAAAGAAGCTGCTGATGGCCTCCCAAATTGAAGTTTACCACCTATAAATCATCTCTACCTATAGCCTCTTGAGGTGTCTGAAACGGTTCTGCTAAGAAACCAGTGTAAAGAGTACTTAAAACTTTTCTACAGTCCCATTTGTTGCTATCACACTGCTGGTGGATTTTACACCCTGTGGTTTGCTTCCATATTTAAGGCTGCATTCTTTATACATAGCAAGGACAGCAAACTGAAATCTCCATTTAGTTCAGCATTCTGCCAGAACACTTCATAATTTCCAGCAACATCCTGTACAAATGCATTGAAATAAGCTGTGCTGAATAGAATGAAATGTAGCATGTAGAAGAGTATTACATTCTAGCTTCGATCCATAGGTTCTGAAATCACAAATTTGAAACTGTATAATCATCAACATCAGAAGTCACCAAAGCTTTATTTATTGTGGCTTACAAAATCATCAAACAGAAAATGTCCACCAAACAATAATATAGATAGATAGATAGATAGATAGATAGATAGATAGATAGATAGATAGATAGAGATAGAGATAGAGATAGATATATAGATATATAGATATATAGATATATAGATATATAGATATATAGATATATAGATATATAGATATATAGATATAGATATAGATATAGATAAAACCCTAATAACAGCATAATCGTACAATTTAATAAGCAAAAAGCAATTAGTACAATACAGAATAAATAAACATCTGTGTCATGTCAAGGAACCAGAAATGACACAAATAGTTGATCAGAATAGTATGTTTATTGCTATTTGGCTATAGGCAAGAATCTCACCAGACTAAAGCACTTTCTACACAACGCTACACACTGTGAAGTTTTCGGGAGAAACTCCTCTCAGCCACTTCTTTCCCATCAGCAACTCAAGGCTAGCCAACTTTTTGCTCCTCCACTCAACTCAGTTGCAGATTTCACCACAATCCAGTTTTCCACGATCCACCATCATTCTCCAAAGGAAAATATTACAATGTTTATCCCTCTCCTTATTCCTGAATTTCTATTCTCCCTGGATATAATAAGTTAGATGTACGGATGTCTTTGAGGTTTGCTTGTTGCAGACTACACACATTTTCCTCCCAATCCAGAACAAGAATATAAAATGTGAATTTTGTCCTTCCACTTGCATCCTCCTGCATTCCTTCTTTCTGAAAATCCACCTACTTCCAAAAGGTTTCTTTTTCCCCCCTCTCTATAACAGGTTCCCTTGCCACCAATGGAATTTCAGCATGAACTAGGAGTGAATTTTCATCAAAAAGGAGGCTGGGCAAAAGCTTAGCCTTGCTTTTCCTTCCCACAAAGCAATTCCGCACTGCAGCCTAAACTGTTTGCTGCTGCCTTCAACTTCTTAAGCCAACTTCAGAAATTCCAGTTGGATTATAATGGATTGACAATAGAGTAGAGTCAATGCTCCACCCAGACTATAGTCATTGCAAGACTTGATTGGTTGTTTCCAACTTCTTGGCCTTCCTATCTGGGTAAGAGGGGCAAGCCAAATTGATCAACTGTTGTGCTGATCAGTCTTTACCATTTAGGAATTGTTCCTTCCTCTCTAGTCCATGATATTTCCCTTTCCCTAATGTTTGTTCATATGGATATCTTTGTCCCACCCCACTCCCATATTTTCTCTTTTGATACTAAAACAGAACATTTCTTAACCCCTTCCCTCCCAATTGTAGTATTGTTGCTCTAATGCTACAATATTCAAAAGAAAAGATGGACAAGCTATTCCTACCTTCTGAGATTTTCAGAAAGTGCATATAAAGAACCCTGATGGCACAGTGATTAGAATGCAGTACTGTAGGTCAACTCTGCTCTCAGCCAGGAGTTTGATTCTGATGGGACTCAATCTTTTGTCCTTCTGAGGTTGGTAAAATGAGAACCCAGATTGTTGGAGGCAATAGGCTGACCCTGTGAACTGCCCAGAAAGTGCTGTGAAGCACAATGGGGTGATATTGCTATTGCTATAACAAAAAAACTAACAGTCCAACTTCATAGACCAAAGCAGCAATGCTTTTATAATGCAACTTAAAGAAATGGTCAGGGGTTGGGTTAGCATTAGGAGTGTGTTTCACTCAGCCTGGGCAGAAACTGGTAGGGTATCCCATGGGAGATTTAAGAGTTGGATGAAGCATGAATTTCTAGAGGTAGGGGACAATTTATTGATTTAATGGGTCATCACTGGATTGAGTGCAGGATTATTTCTTTTTAAATTGGAGAAGATGGCAGCCCACAGTCCAGGTTAAAATTATCAGGCCCTAGAGGGGACAAAGCATGAGGAATGAGGAATGTTCATTGACTTAATAATGGATCAATTGCAGTGAATATTATATAGCAGCTGCCCCTACCCACCCCCATATCCAACAAAGCAGCTTTACTGGACTGTGATCAATCACCTGAGAAAAGGGGAATGCCAGCCTCTGCAGCCAATATCAGGTGCAGCAACAACTAGATTGAAATTAAGTCCTGAAGCCTCCCTACTACAAAAGCTGAGATGGTAGAGGTTGAAAAACAGAACATTTGAGTCAAAGCTATAAAACATGAGTGGGAGGTCATGTCTGATGGCTTAAGAAGAGAGTGAGGATGAGGTCATCTCTTTCCCACTCAGGAAGCAACAGGTGGTTCTGTCATGATGATGATGATGATGATGATGATGATGATGATGATGATGAGCCAAACTTTGTATTAAAATCAATGACCTATGCAAGTACTTGATTTTCCCCTCATCTTGTGGCCTTGAGTTTTCATTACTGTTTGTCTGCCTGTGTAGCCAAGCCTCCTGATATCTGCTTTCTTTTATTTTGTTTGGGAGTGAAGAATTCATTTTATTGTATTTTTGCCACATTCCAATTTAATTATATATTGAGCTAGACTGTCTTCATAGGAAAATCTTTTCTAATTGTATTGAAGTGGGAAAAAAGTTTTGATAATCACAAGAAATTAAAACTTTTTAGTTCCTTGGAGTTTTGCTTAGTGTGGTCGCTATTTTGAGATAGAGTTCTGATCCACTTTGGAATTTCTCTGGAGCCTGGTCAGTAGTATTCCTTCCTTCCTTGTAGAGGGTGCCTGTTGATTTTGAGAGTTTCTCATATGTGCTGTCTTCTTCTTGTTTGATTTATTGCTATTATTTTATTATGTTTTTTGGTTTGTTTGTTTTTTAACCTGCCTACTGAATGAGGACTGTGAGCAACTTTGACTAGAGGTACCTGCAGGCAGTATGAAGGCTGAGGCAAATTATGAAAGAAATATTCATCACTGTGACACAAGATTCTCCAATTCTTGGTCATCTATCCTTGCGTGCATGAATGGGATCAAGTTTACAATGTGATGTTGCTTTCCTTATTTTGATTATAATCTTTGTTCCTGTGGTTGTATCTAACAGAATCATTTGTTGATTGGAAAGATACCTTTTGTCAGGATTCTCGAGCCAAACTTCAACCAACTTCAAAGGATTTATTAGAGGCATTCCTTCATTCCTTCATTCCTTCATTTTTTATGGGGATAGGGCACAAATGAAGTCAATGGGACTTCCTGAATAGAACTGTGCTGAACTGCATGGAAAGTATATTTCTTTGTACTCCCTCCCTCCCTGTCTCTCTTTTTTAAAGATAGGACCTTCTGCAGCCAATTTCTGTTCATCAAAAGAAGCTAGATTAAGCACATTATATCTGAAATTATCTCTCTTCACAATTAGTACTGTCTGCTCCTTCTGTGACATGAAGACCAGGAACCTCAATTATTCTTTGATCTTCCCCACAAGCAAGATAATAATTGGAAGTTGACAAAATTCATGCACAGATTGGAGGATATTGATTTTTGTTTGTCTTGCATCTTAGCATCTGCACGGCAATTGTCATGTATACTAAAACATGAAATTTATTGTTTCATATGATGATAACTAAATCAGGTTACATAGACACAGGTTATTGGCACCTTGTTCATTATTAAGCATGGTGAGGATAAGATCTGATTACTTTTTGTTCTTGTTTAGAAGGGCTGCAATTATTTACATACATGCCAATAAATACTAGCTTGTTAGATATTGCAAGAATCATTTAAAATCTTCCAAAGCTCCTAACAGAATTACTTCTGATTATTCCTTTTCAACATCTAAAGCCTTATTGTTTTTACAGAACTTCAAATCCTCTTTGAGCACAGGCCACTAATAACTTCTATTGCATTGAGATGACATTCACTTCTCCCTGTCCTAATCTGTTGTTGTTTTTTTAGGAGACTTGCAAATGCCACAGTGAAGCAACTTTAAAGCCAGTGGGCTAGCAGCTTCCAAGGTCTGTGGATTATCTGTTAAATAAGTTGAATTGCTAAATAGATCTCTGGTGTACAAGTCAGGCTGAATTTGGTTTAGTTCCCAATAGGGTAAAACTGTTTTCTCACATTCCTTTCAGTTCTATCAAGTCAGGCTGCAAAACCTATTAATAGTTGTTCAGCAATGGAAACAGAAAGCATGGGGAAAAGGGATGGAGGCAGATTGTCTCCTAATTTCTTGTCTCTACCACTTGATATGGTGTACCAGATTTTAGCAGGGATGGGCTACTGGGGGTTTGCTGGGGAGAGCCCTTAGCTAAGATTTTATTTATTTATTTGACTTGTCAATCACTTACAAGGTAAAAGATATAAATATAAACATGAGTAAGAATACAGGAAACCCACCCCTCCCAAGAGACTCCACACAACCTGTTTTGGATGCAGGTAAGTGCAGGGCACACACAGAAGCTTGGGGAGGGCAAAAAATGGGATTCAAGGAAGTTTATGAAATTGGAATTGGACCCATTTCTGGCTTCCAGAGAGCCTCCAGAGTCCGGGGAGGCCATTTTTGCCCTTCCGGAGGCTCAAGGAAAACCTCTGGAGCCAAGGGAAGGCAAAAATGTCCACCATCACCCCACTGTAGTGCAGGAGACCAACTAGGCCACAGAGAACCCTTTGCTATAATTTTTGAAGCCCATCTTATTTGGTCTAGAGATCATCAATAAAAATGATGATATCACAATTCTCTGCAACATCATCAGTAACTATCAAGCATCAGCCATCTCCCCTGATGAAATACTTGACATTTCCTGCATTGGCCAAGAGCTCAAAAACAGAGATGGCTCTGAGGCCCCATGTTTCTGCAGAATCATTTGGAAAAATGAATTAAGCAAATGTAAATTTTTATACTATAAATTCACTCACCAAAAACAACACCAACTATAAAAACCTCCGATCTCATCCTGACCTAAACTTATAGCAACATGCCCGCTTCTGTATACCATGCACAGAACTCAAAAATCGTCTAGACAATGGAGAGAAGGACCTGTACATTGATTACCGTGCAGACTGTATCAAAAGAAAGTCACACAACTCACAACTCAACATCCAACCCTACTTCAACCAATCCACCATCACCCAAGACTAAGCATGCATGCCCCCAACTACCTCAATTCAAACTGGTCTTAAATGCAAGCTACTCAATACAAGAAGCCTTGTAAATAAAATACCTGAATTTCTCCTCTTACTAAATACGGCTAAATTCGACAAAATATTTTTCTGTGAAACATGGCTCAATGCATCTCTCCCTGACTCCATTACTTCAGTAAGAGACTATCATGTTTACTGATCCAATCATGAAATCTGCAGAGGAGGTGGTATTGCTATCTTCGAGAAAAAGTCCTTATATCTAAAAAACATCCAAGTTACCCAAGAAATTCACAGACCATTATCTGTGAACTGACCTTAAAAATCACATTTCGCTTCTTACTATGTTACAGAGCCCCTGATTATGACACTGAACATGTAAACAAGCTAAATACACTATTAACATGGGCAGCATCCTGCCCACACGCTTTTATCTTTCTTGGTGACTTCAATCTACCTCATATTAACTGGACCCTTCACAAATGTACAACTAAACCCATACATGCAAACTTCTACAATGCTGTAACAAAACTGGGACTGGAACAACTAGTAACCAACAATACTAGGCTTAACAACTGCCTCGATCTCATCTTCTGCAATAGTTTGAATTCAATTTATGGAATACAAATTAAAGAACTCTTTTCCAGCAGTGACCACAACATGATTGACTTTTGTCTCAACATACGTCCACACAAAAATCATCACAATGATGGAATCCCCAATTATAACTTTAAAAAAGGCAATTGTGATCTTATAATCAACTATCTCTCTTCCCTTGATTGGCAATTTTTATTCACTGGATGCAATATCATTGAAGACCATTACAACATATTCTTACTAGAAATCAAAAGAGCCATCAAGCTATATGGACCAAAAAAAAACTCCCAAAACCAGGAAAAACAGATTACCCATAACAATAAGGAAGCTTCAATCCAAAAAGAGATCATTTTGGCAAAAGAACACATCTGGTTATGTTGCCAACTTCAAAAGCTGATACAAAAATCTATGCCACCAGATAAAAACTGAATGCACTAATTTTCACAGAAAACAAGAAGAAAACCTTCTAGATACAAATTTTACCTGTGCTTTCTACAATTTTGTAAACAACAAACTAAAAGACTCCAGGTCCATCACATCCCTGAAAGGACCTAATGGCAAAGATTGCAATAACAACACCATCAAAGCAAATCTCTTTAACACATTCTTTGGCTCAGTATTTGTAAACAGCAATGGATCAAGCCCAGTACTTCCTAGTTGAACCATAGACAACTATAATGATCTTATACATATCGATTTAACAGAAGACATTGTTGAAAAAGCACTTCGCAATCTAAAACCATCCCTATCTATTGGACGGGATGGAATATGCGCCCACTTCTTTAAAAAAGGTATTCACTGCCATAGCTGAACCTCTAAGCATAATCTTTGAAAAATCTTTCAGGACCAGCTCCTCCCAGTTGAAAATTACAGACTAATCTCCATATGCTGTGTCACATGTAAAGTCATGGAATCAATTATTAACCAATCCATTATCCTCCACTTAGAGACAACCAATCTACTCTCAACTAAACAATTTGGTTTCAGAAAAAAACTATCCTAATCTGCAACTCTTACACTGCAAAAACATAGACTACACAACTCGATCAGGGTAAAGCAATAGACACAATCTCCATAGAGTTCTGTAAAACCTTTGATTCAGTGGTACACGACAAACTACTCCTAAAACTAAAATCTTACAGTATCTCTGGACACCTGCATAATTCGATAGAAGCATTCCTGTCAAACAGACAACAAATGGTTAAAATTGGGAGCGTCCTATCAAATTCTGTACCTGTTAACAGTGATGTCCCCCAAGGCAGTGTTCTAGGACTAACTCTTTTCATACACTACATAAATGACCTCTGTGATCATATTAAGAGCAACTGCGTTCTCTTCACTGATGATGTAAAGCTATTCAACACCACAGAAAAATCTACTACACTCCAAAAAGATCTTGACTATGTATCAGAATGGTCAATCAAATGGCAACTTCAAATCTCAACAAATAAATGCTCTGTCTTACATATTGGCAAAAAAAGTCAGAAAATAAAATACAAGCTAAATAATCAAGACCTTGTTGAGGATCCAAACTCTGTCAAGGACTTTGGAGTACTCATCTCTCATGATCTAAGTGCTAGATCCCACTGTAACTAAATAGCCAAAAAGGCATTAAGAGTTGCTAACCTCATCCTATGTAGCTTCTTCTCTGGTAATATCACAGTACTAACTAGAGCATACAAAACATTTGCTAGACCTATACTTGAATGCAGCTCATCAGTCTGGAACCCATATCATGTATCTGGTATTAACACAATTGAAAAAGTCCAGAAAAATTTCACAAGAAGAGTTCTCCGCTCTTCTACTCATTGCAAAATAACTCATGCCACCAGACTTGAAATTCTAGACCTAGAAAATAGAACTACACCACCTCCCGAGCGATCTAAATATAGTATATGAAATCATACATTGCAATGTCCTACCTGTAAATGAATACTTCAGCTTCAATCATAACAATCAAGACCATACAAAGGATACAAACTCAAGGTTAAGGCCCTGTCACACTGGCCGCCGGATGCAAAATGTTTGTAAAAAGGACACAGCGGATGAGAAAAATATTCCATCCGTTGTTATCCGCTCTCAAAAGGGGCAAAAATTTGCATAACCAGAGTGGACAACATGGAAAGGAATGGACGGGGGGAGGATGTAGGGTGGATGGAAAGCGGATGCTCCATGGAAGTCTAGTGGATGGAAGCAGATAAGAGTGGATGGCACATCTGCAAGGCTTCTGGGGGAGTGCAGCAAAGAGGAAGCGGAACAGAAAGAGTGGATGCAGAGCGGACACTGAGCGGATGAAGTGGATGCACAGCGGATGCCGAGCGAATGAAGAGGATACAGAGCGGAAACCTAGCGGATGCCTAGCGGAAGCCTAGCAGATGCCTAGTGGATGCACAGCGTTCACTGTGCATGCGGGGAGGATGCATTGCGTCAGCCCCGCGGATATAAAGGGAAGCAGCTCCCAAGCAGGTCAATATTCAGACGAAAGACCTGCTTCCAGACACAGCTCTCCAGCCTGCCTGCCTGCCAGCCTGCCTGCCTGCCTGCCTGCCAGCCAGCCTGCCTGCCAGCCTTCCTGCCAGCCAGCAACCCCACAACCATGGGGAAGAAGAGAAAGCCTCAGCCATCTGCTGCCATCCCTGGCAAGAGGGACAGGGCCACCCTCCCGCCCCCTGGCCCTCACTCTGCTTCTGCTGGGGCTTCTGCAGCCTGGGCAAGCTCTTCTGGGGCTGGGGCTTCTGCTGATGCTGCTTCTGGAGGAGCTGATGATGATGCTTATGGCGGTGGTGCTTCTGCTGGTGCTTACTCTGCTGAAGCTGCTTCTGGTGGTGGTGTTTCTGGTGGTGCTTACTCTGCTGAGGCTGCTTCTGGCAGTGGTGCTTGTGCTGGTGCTTACTCTGCTGAAGCTGTTTCTGGCGGTGGTGCTTCTGCTGGTGCTTACTCTCCTGGCACTGCTCCTGGTGATGGTGCTTCTGCTGGTGCTTACTCTGCTGGCACTGCTCCTGGTCCTGCTGGTGCTGCTGGTCCTGCTGGTGCTGTTGGTGCTGCTGGTGCTGCTGGTCCTGCTGGTGCTGCTGGTCCTGCTGATGCTGCTGGTGCTGCTGGCGCTGCTGGTGCTGCTGCTGGTGGTGTGGAGTAGCAGCCCCTACAACCTGGAAGCCCCTCTGATGAGGGCCCATGTGGTCCTGCCAAAGGGAGGAAGAGGCAGATGCGAGAATGGGAGAGGAGGCAATACACCATAGAAGAGGAACATGAGGATGAGGTGCTGGAATGGCTGAGGGAGAACGAGTATCTATGGCGGAAGGGACACAGGCTCTATAGGGACACCAAAAGGAAGCAGGCTGCTTGGAGAGAAAAGGCAGAGAGCCTGGGCTACACTTCGGAAGTGCTCCTCGGCTGGTGGAAGCACATGCACAACTGGTATGGGAAGCTGCACCTCAAGAAATCTGGCTAGGCCACGGTCAAGCTGACGGACAGAGAGAACTACGTCATGGCTAGGTGCAGCTTCCTGGAGGGTGAGATCCGCCACTGAGGAGCAGCCCCTCTCACAACCCTTTCTCTCAGGGAGTCTGCTGAGAGCCAGTCCTCTTCCGGCTGAGAGTCAGCTCCTATCTCCAGGCAGGTATCTGTGGAGCGTGCCATGACGGAGACCCCCCTGACAGCTGTACTACCCGTAGCGGAGCGTGTGGAGGACCCCCTGATGCAGTGGGAGAAATGAGACGGCACTTCCACCACAGCCCAACCCGCATCCACCTCCAGCTCCACCTCCACAGAAAGGCACAGAGGCAAACCAGAGGGACAGAGCCACACTGTCCTGCTGGAGATAAGAGACACCATCAGGAGCAGTGTAGATCTCCTCTCTCAGCTGGTACACACCGACTCCTCATCCTCCAAATGCAAGCCCTTCCTCACCTATGTGAACCAGACCCCCATGGACATGGCGGAACCCCAGTACCAGATGGTGAAGGACAGGATCACCGATCTGCTTCACAACCCTCCAGACCCAGATGAACCTGCTCCCACCCAGTCCAGGTCTGCTCCTCCACCCCAGGTGATGTCACTCCCATTCCAAGGCTTTCCACAGGTCCTCACCTACCAAGGCTACGGCTACCAGGAGGTCAAGCAGCACAGGCAGCAGCCCTTCCCAGTCCAGGCACATATTCATCGGATGCCATCATTGCCACCGGTTCCACTGATGCCACCGATGCCACCTACACCAGTCCTCACCCAGCTGCAGACCAGACAGCCCAACTACACTGCTCCTTCCTCCACCCCACAGCCAAGCCCGGCCTCAGTACATCTGCCATCGGTACTGGGGCTAACACCCCATGTCATGGAGGAAGGGGCTCTCAACATCACGGGGCTGAGCCAGCTGTCTGAGAGCTTCCTCAACACACCGTCCCCTGTTGTCCTCTTGGGGCCAGGCACCCCAGTGGCGCTTCAGACCAGCACTCCAGCAGCAGCCACCTCCACAGTGCCTGGACCCTTCACCCCTGAGACTGGACACACCTCCGAGTGACCAAGAAGAGTGCCAGAGACTGGGTGGCTACCTGTTGACTTTATTTGGACACTTGACTTGGGTCATTTTTTGTTTATAGCTTGTTATTAATAAAGATTATCTTTGCTTCACACACTTGCTTC
The DNA here is from genome assembly GCA_015471245.1 of Laticauda colubrina. NCBI lineage: Eukaryota > Metazoa > Chordata > Lepidosauria > Squamata > Elapidae > Laticauda > Laticauda colubrina. The sequence continues at coordinate 74,105,739 of BLBF01000002.1, forward strand.
ATTTATTTTTTTCAATAAAGCCTTTGCATGCTTGTGGGATGGGTTAAGATAGCAGTGGGATGGGCAGGGATACCTTTGGGATGGGTAAGGATAGCAGTGGGATGGGCAGGGATAACTTTGGGATGGGTTAAGATAGCAGTGGGATAGGCAAGGATACCTTTGGGATGGGTTAAGATAGCAGTGGGATGGGCAGGGATACCTTTGGATGGGTAAGAATAGCAGTGGGATGGGCAGGGATACCTTTGGGATGGGTGATAACTGTGGGATAGATAAACCTCCAGTGCAAGTATAGTGGGACTGTATGGTCCACCCTCCCAGGTGCCATACCTTTGACCATTCACTATCAATAACAATGTAAACATTGATCCACACATTTCAACATAAACACAACTCTTTATTAAATGCCCTGTTCTTTGTAGGCCCACCCAACATACATGGCACAATCTCATCAGTGTGATGAGACAGGCTGAAGGAAGCATCTATTAATCATCTATCATCCAGTCTTTCCACTCCACTGCTCCAGCTGGGGAGTTGCACCAGTGTTTCAGGAGGTTGCGCTGCTTCTTCCCTTCACGTGAGGCTCTGTTGGGGCCTTGCACATCCTCAGTGTCTATCAGGTTTTGCCCTTGCCTCCATTCCCCAGGCTCCATGTCCCCATTGCTTTGTTGGAGGTCCACGAGCCTGTTCTGCAAGACTGGGTAGCGGGTGCGCATGAGATTGTGCAGGATGCAGCAAGCTTCCACGATCCTCCTCACGGTCTCTAGGCGATGCTGCATGGTGGTGAGAAGTACCTGGAACCTGTTGGCCAGGATGCCAAAGGCATTCTTCACCACCCGCCTTGCCCTGGACAGCCTGTAGTTGAAGATCCTCTCTTCCAGGCAACTGGAAGTGTAGGGCTTCATGAGGTAGGTTCTGAGGAAGAAGGCGTCATCCCCCATGATGAAGTAGGGCAAATCTTGTGCGTCGTTGGGCAGGGGGTCTGGATCTGGGAAGCCCATAATGAGGTTGCGTTCCAGCCCCTCCTTGAGGTCACTGGTGTTGTATACCTGGGCATCTGAAGCTGACCCATTCCCTGAAGCATCAATGTACATGAACTTGTAGTCAGCATCGACCATGGCGAAGAGGATGATGCTGAAGAAGCCCCTGTAGTTGAAATAAGTGGACCCCGACTTGGCTGGAGCTTTGCAGGCCACGTGCTTGCCATCTATGGCTCCAACAGTGGGGGAAGTTCCACTTCTGATACCACTGCTCTGCAAATTTCTTCCATCCTTCTTCAGTGGAGGGGCACTGGAGGAGCTCCTTCAGGTATTCTTTGATGATGGCCTGCACCACTTCTCTGACCACAATGCTGATGGTGTTGTGTGGCACCCTCCAGCCGTACTGCATGCTCCTGTAGGTGGTCCCTGAGGCCAGGTGGCATAGAGTCAGTGCCACCTTAAGTCCAGGGTCCAGGCTGGGCCGGAAATTGGTGTTTGCCTTGGTCAACCTGGGTGTCAGGCGCTGCACAACTTCGTCAAACATGGCTGGAGGCATTCTCATGAAGTTCTGGAATGCACGAGGGTCTTCGTTCCTCAGCTGCACCATCAGCTTGTTGTACAGTCCATACTCTGCTCTTCTCCCGATCCATCTTTGGACCCAGATGCTTCTTGGCCGCCTCCTTTTCTTCCCGTAGAATAGTTGAAAGAGCCTGTAGATGACTTCGCACTGTTGCAAAATGATGGTGGCTACCAAAAGGAGTGTGTTATGATCCATGGTGGACATCAATGGATGCTGTGGAAGAGCAAGAGCCAGATGAAGGCTGCAGAGGTCTGCACAGCAGGGCTGCTGGACTGAAAGTGAGATCCAGGTGAGTTGCTCCCTCTTTTTCTAGGCAATATAGGTTTTCCACTATAGTCCTTTTGCATCCTCTAGGCATCCTCTAGACATCCTTAATATCCGAGATAGGTCCCCTCTGCGAACGTTTTTTCTGTTTTAAATGCTTTGTTTGTGACCTGCATCCGCTTTCATCCTTTCTCCGTCCGTGCTACTAACGCTTTCTGTCCGTTCTGTGTCCGTTTCACTTCCTCCCTGTGTCCGCTTTCTGCTGGAGCGGATTTGAGTTGCGCGGATGCGCAATGGATGCCTAGCGGATGTAGCAGATGCGTAACAGATGACGGCGGATGTAGAACGGATGTTCCCCGTATGCGTAGCGGATGCAGAATGGACGCGTTGGATACATTTTCCGCTCAAAAAGTTTTGAGCAGCTCAGAACTTTTTGAGCGGATGGAACCTTAGTCGATGGATTCTGGACGGATAGAGAGGAAGAAAAACGGACGCAGTGAGTACAGAACGGAAGCATCGCGTTAACCAACGGATGGCAAGTGTTTCTCTCCGTTTTACATCCTCTTTTCCATTCGTTGGTGCAGTGTGACATGGGCTTTAACCACACCAAACCTGACTGCAGAAAATACGGCTTCAGCAACAGAGTGGTCAATGTCTGAAATACTCTACCTGACTTTTTGGTTTCTTCCCCAAACCCCAAAAACTTTAACCTTAGACTTTCTACTATTGACCTCACCTCCTTCCTAAGAGGCCTGTTGTGGGCATGCATAAGCACACCAATTGTGCCTACTGTCCCTGTCCTATTGTTTCTTTTTATTTTTCTTATAAGTATCTATCTCATGTGTTCAAAAGTATGTTTATTCTTATACCTGTATCTGGTAAGCAATTGACAAATCAAATAAATACTGAACACTAAACCCTGGATTTTAGGCCCATAATTAGCTCCCAGAATAATCATGACAACAAAGACCATTGTGATACACCATTGTTTTTGAAATTTTCCATTGAACCTTGGGTCTTTTGAGTGGCTTGATTCATACACTACTGATTAAGCCAAACCCATTCAAATCACAATAAGTATCAAGATAGTATTCTACATTGTATTTTCTTTGTTTCTGCAACAGCATGCTTAAATATATTAAATAGCTTGCTACAAATAACCAGACATTAACAACAGCACATTGTTCTCATAAAATGAATAATTTCATTCCAATTATCCAAATATGCAACTTAATTTTTTTATATAAAGTTAGCAACAAATTTCTGTAGTGTGGAACAATCTCATTCCATTTCAAATATATTTTCTATTCTCCCTCAAATGATTAATCAGCATTCTCTAGCTTTTGGGCATTTTGGGGGGGAGGGAGGAGGCTTTTAAAGGGTTTCATCTACTTTCATACTGTTTGTTTTATGATTTTGCCAGATTTAGAGGGTTTTTTTACTCTCATTTTGGTGCATAAAGTGTTCTATATCCAAAACACAAGAAAAAGAAGTATATCATAATGGATACCTTTATTTATATATAAAAGCGTTTACTACTGTTGGAAGGAAAAGCCATCTGGTTCAGTTCCAGACTGGGAGAAAGACATTGGAAACAACATGGAGGCTGATTAGAAAGAAAGTTTATCAATGAACAAAACTACACACAAAGACGGAGTGCAGTTCTGGGTCAGCTGAACAACTAGCTGAGTGAGAGGAAGGGTTCTTATTTGGTTCTGTGTTTTTTGAAGTTTGGGATTTGTGCAATATGGACTTTGTGTTTCTAAAGAGGGGGGTTGGCAATACCCATTGTGGCTGATGGCTTTTGTCCTGTGCTGGATTTTGGGTGTAGGGGCTGCTTGTTATACTGTAATCTTTATCTCTGATTTTGTTAGCTATCAAACTTGGCTGCAAGGAGTTTCGAAATATCCTGTCTTGAATGGGCTTCTGCTGGCAGTATTTGCTTTGCTTATGAATGGAGCCAGCTAGATAGTTGGCTTCCTCTTTCAATACGTTCTTTATCTCCTTAAGTACTGGCATCTGCTATGGGTTAATAAGAAAGATTGGGAGCTGCTTTCTGCCTCTAAGAACATGTTTCTCCATTTCTCCTTTAGGGAAGAATATATAATATTCTGGCTTTTTTTAATATTTCCAAAAATATTTTATTCTTCATGGGTGGGGGGGCTTCCCACATTACAGAGAAAGGTTAACTCTGGATTTTCCTGGTTACTCTACTTACTGTTTAAAGAGGCTTCAAAAATTCTAACATTCTAGTTCTATACATATATGTGTGTTGTGTGTGTATGCTGTTCAGCTTCCTTCGGGTATTATCCCATGTCATTGTAGTTGTGCTTTTAAAGTTGTAGCAATGTTTCAGCAGAATCTCACCTGCCATCATCAGGCTTCTGTATTGATTTCGTCTGAGACCACTACCCGCTTCAAACCCCTCTGACCCATACAAGAAGCAAACTGACACCCACCATGAAGATGTGGCACGATCACGAATGCAAAGCCAAACAACAGGATCAGAGCTCACCAGCTCAAATCCCCCAGCAACTAATACTAACCTGAGCACAACCAATCCCTCACCTTAACAGAACACACCCCCAGCCAATCAGAACACAGCCAACCTCCCTACCAATCAGAACACAGCCAAACCCCGAACCAATGAGAACACCCCCAGCCAATCAGAACACAGCCAAGCCCCCACCCAATGAAGTCACACACCCACTAGCAGTTAAAAGGAAGAAGCAGCTGCAAGCTCACATTACTCTGAGAGGCACAGAGCTGAAGAAACAAGCCTGAAGATGATGAATGAGACTTCATCAAAATGTTTCCAAGATTCTTCCAATTTTACACGGGAGAAAACCTGAATAACCAAAGATCCACATACAAATACCCGTGAAAACCTCAGAAAACCTCAGAAAACATATATATTTATCTGTGCTGGGTGGTGGTGGGATTGGGCGTTGAGGTAGCGGTTGGTGTGTGTTTTCTTTTGGTATATGGTGTGTCCCAGTGTGCCATCTGTTCTTTTGTAGATTAGTACATCTAGGAATGGTAGTTGTTTGTTTATTTCCGTTTCCATGGTGAACTTGA
>BLBF01000002.1:74111037-74116037 GCA_015471245.1 Laticauda colubrina
TGCTACAACTTTAACAGAACTACAATGACGTGGGATAATACCCGAAGGAAGCTGAACAACACACAGATTATATATATATATATATATATATATATATATATATATATATATATATATTTCATATATATATCATAGTTGTGCTTTTAAAGTTGTAGCAACATTTTGGCAGAATCTCATCTGCTATCATCAGGCTTCTGTATTGTGTTCGTCTGTGAGTCAGACTTTTACAGACCAGCCACATGAACAAAGTGATCCAACAGATGATCATCCCAAGAGAAAAATCTTCCAGATGCCCCAAACTATATGGCCTCCCAAAACCAAGGCATATATGAAGTCCCCTGTGCATCATGCCCTGCCACATACATTGGACAGACCAATGGAAGAATAAATACCCACCTGGATGAACACAAAAATGCAGTAAAAAAGCTGGAACACACCTCCTCACTAGTCCAACACATGAAAACCACAGGTCACAACATCAACTTCAATGGCACCAAAACCCTGGCCACTATATAAAACCCCAGCCACAGAATCATCAGAGAAGCCATAGAGATTGAAAAAAGACCTGAAAGCATGAATAGAAGAGATGATTCCACCAGACTGTCAATCATTTGGAAGCCTGCACTCTCAAATAGAAAGAACTCCACACCACAAGCCAGGCAAACACCTGGGCACAAACAGATTCCCTCTGATACCTCCAGCTCAAACACACCCCAACCAGGGACCCAGATGAAACCTAGCTTCCTAATAGCCCTCCGTTTACTCAGAGCCAAGCTGCACTAAAAGCCTCCAATACAGGAACACAATGTTGCAGCCAATCAAGACAAAGAAAGCCACAAAACAGACAGAAGATATTAGAAACACCAATCAAACAGAACACAGCAAACTCCAAGACCAATATACACAAACCAAGACTCCCAATGAATCAGGATGAAGAAAAAACCATTCTGGCACATCAGTAGGCTAGCCTGAAATTTAAAACAGAAACGGTTGTGAAAGTCTGAGTCACAGACGAACACAATACAGAAGCCTGATGATGGCAGATGAGATTCCGCCGAAACGTTGCTTCAACTTTAAAAGCACAACTATGATGACATGGGAAAATACCTGAACAAACTTGAATACCATACATGTAAGTACCCGTGAAAACTTAAGAAAATATACATACATACACACACACACACACACACACACATACACACACACACAAATATATAATAATTGAGGTGACCAGGCTCATTTCTTTCTTTCCTGCTCTGTTGATCTGATCTAATATTTGAAGGAAAAGATTGCTTTTATGATCTGATATAGCTGGCCAAGTGCTTTCCCCCCATCCTTTGTGGTCTTAAACCAATTATAGGAACTTTGAATGACTTCAGCAAAATATATCACAGTATAAAGGAATCTATTCATTTCCAAATGTTGCAAACACAGGACATGATAGGTAATTTTGTTAAAAAGACAAAAATTGATTAAAATACCATTTATTTATGGAAATTATCACTTATATAGTATTTAAAAATAGTCACTTTGGATATTCCTAGGACTCAAGTCAATTTGTTATCACAAAGTAGACTTTCAGTTTCTCTGATGTATTAATTCTATCTGTCTTGTGTATTTCTTTCCTTGCATTAAGTACTCAACAACTTAAACTCCTGAGAAGATAGGTGTTGGATCTTCCCAACAAACAGTGTTATTACATTTAGATATTCATATTTTCTTCAAAGATCCAGCCATGATAACCTTTATCAGCTGCAGCAGAGTAGAAGGAATATATGATTTTATACAACTGTTGTGATAATACATATTCAGACTGAACTACCCCTCCAACAACATCAGTATCAAGCAAGCAAGAGTTTGGACTTCTTGTAAGGCACTAGTGAGGGAGAAGGAGATATATAATAACTATTTGTTTCTCAAAATTACCAATGTATTGCTCTCAGGAGGAATCTAATGTGAATCTTTGCAAAGTTAACTTTTCATGGGATGCTTGAAAAATTTCCATTCAGATCATTTTCTAAGTCACAACTCAAACTCAGAAAGGGAATAAGTCAAATTAATTCAGATTAACAGATAATCAGAGTTGGAAGGGACCTTGTAGGTCATCTAGTCCAACCTCCCACCCAAGCGGGAGACCCTACTCCATTTCTGACAAATGGCAGTCCAATCTCTTCTTCAAAGTCTCAACTGATGGCGCTTCCACAACTTCCAAGGGCAAGCTGTTCCACTGATTGATTGTTCTCACTGTCAGAAAGTTTCTCCTTATTTCCAGATTAAATATCTCCTTGTTCAGTTTTCATCCATTATTCCTTGTCTGACCTACAGACGGTTTAGAAAATAACTGACCCCTTTCTCTCAGTGGCAGCCCTTCAAATATTGGAAGACTGCTATCATGTCTCCCCTGGTCCTTCTCTTCACAAATTCATATTTTTCCATGCAACCTTGGAATCTCTTGATAAGACCAGTTTCTCTAATCTGATTTATCAAGGAGCTCAGTCCTACAATTCTCCAGTTCCTGAAAACTCTGTTTATCTGTAGGATACCAGACTTGGAAATCTCAGAAGCAGTTTGATCATCTTACCTCCATCAGAAAAATTTGAATTAATGTCAGGTTATTCCTCAAATAATCAAAAGTATTGGATTTTCTTGTGCTGCCACACTCGTAATTGACCTATGTGATTGTATCTTCCTTTATCAATGCATCACCAGTAAAGGCTAACATGCTCCCAGTCCATTAGTGCAAACATTGGAGGAGTATTGCTTATGTAATCAGAGGCCTTGGAGATTTGTGATGGTACAAACCTCTCCTTTTTTGGCTGAATGTGTCTTCTTTAATTTTCTTCCCGTGGCAGAGCTGTTTCCTTTGTGCTTTGTACATAATATGATTCTGTTAAAGAAGATTTAATATGATTCTGTAAGTAGCTTCAGGGAGTGGGGGAATGGCCAGATTTCATAATATGATATTACATTTCATATTATGGGCTATGGTTAAGTGTCAGCTGTAATTTTATCATCGTGATTAGAAAGGCCTGCAGCTTCAGCTGAACTAGAAAACAAGCTGGGAGTACTTCAAGATATCCTAAACACTGCAGTTCCCACTCTTCAGCAGTAAATCTGACACTGCAGCATTTGGACTGTGTCTCTGTCTCTGCAAATGATTTTCAGCAGCAGCAGAAGAAGATGCCAAGTTTACATTCTGGGATTTATTTATTTATTTATTTATTTTTGTAAGCAGTGAAAGGCTACTTGGATAATTAACTCATTAATTAACCTACATTTTAATTTATTCTCTTTAAATCCCTAAAGACATCAAGCAATTAATATTACAGGGAAATTAAAGAGACCTTGGCCCAGAGTAACACAGGAAATATTAAAAGGCACCAGGCTATTTTATACTTTCGGGTGCCTCCTGGGTATAGATGATGAACTAGAGGATGTGAAATGGTGGCTGAAAGGCATGGAGAACCAACTACCTTCTGACTTAAGCCTTATTTTTTTTTAAAGTATTTTTTATTCAATTTCATGGAAAGGAATCCATCTTTCCTTCCTTCCTTCCTTCCTTCCTTCCTTCCTTCCTTCCTTCTTCCTTCCTTCCTTGCTTCCTTCCTAGAACACTTTGGTGAAATCTCATGGGTACGGTTTGGAATCTAGAATCTACTGGATTTTAAATTGTCTCAGATATTTCATTGTAATAATCTCTGTCCTGATTTTTTCAGATTCCTGGATTACTTTATTGTGAAATGTGTTTCACTATCTCCTTTTTTGTGATGTAACACTCTGTCGAGAGGTTTTCTTAGAATTCAGTTAAATACCAAGGTAAGTCAACAAGTCAGGCCTCCCTCCAAAGACTTTTCGAGATCAAGAGCTTTTGATCGCTAAAATGAATGCTAAGTAATGCAATGAGTTTTTTAAAAAGTCACAGGTCTTTTTCATTGCTTAAGAAATATTTTGCCAAATTCGAAAACAGTTTTCTGCCTTTTGGAATGGCTAATCTTCATAAATCTATCTATGAACAATTTGAGTAAGAGAGGGAGCAAGTTTGGGGGGGGGGGTTTGAAGATCAGGAACTAATACTATGTGGAACAGAGAGAGGGGAAATCCTACAGTATTATAAAATAAAGCATTTCCCCCCTGATTTTTATTTATCCCCCCAATTAAAATAGTCAGTTAGCAATAGCACTAACAATAATACTTAGACTTTTATACCACTTCATAGTGCTTTACAGCCCTCTCTAACCAGTTTACAGAGTCAGCATATTGCTCCGAACAATCTCGGTCGTCATTTTTATTGATTTTGGAAAGATGGAAGGTTGAGTCAACCTTGAACCCATCAGGATTGAACTGCTGGCAGTCAGCAGTGTTAGCCTACAATACTGCATTCTAACTATGCACTTTCACGGCTCTGTAATACCATTTCCATTTTGTAGCATTGGTGATGGCATGGAATGAAATAATAAGACTTGACTTTTGCATGTAGGTTAACCATGAATTGATGGTGGATGATGTTCCAATTCTAAGTTCCAAATCAGGATTCACATCATTATATAAAAAGGAATCCTGATTTGGAACATGATCCACCATCAACGGTGTATGATGATCCACCCATATAGGCTGAACTATCAATTCTCTTCTTGGAATTTGTTGGTTGGATTGATAAACACACTGTCAATCCTGCCTTTATTGGTAATCTGAAAATTTAAATACCTTTAGTAGAAATCTGAAAAGTTTAATACCTTTAGTAGGCTATCTGAGAATGTAATTGAATTAGGGTCTCTCCCGGGGATGGGATTCTACCAGTTTGCACCTATTCGCGAGAACCGGTTGTTAACATTCTAAGCAGTTTGGAGAACCGGTTGTTAGAAGAAATTATTGGCTTAATCCTGTAAGGAAGGCAGGAAGGAAACATTCTGGTGTTGCTTAAAGAAACTACCTCTCCATTAACCCTTATTACAGCCTTGGCAGGATTAGACTTCCTGTCTCAGGAATTTCTCTGGAGTTTT
>BLBF01000002.1:74121037-74126037 GCA_015471245.1 Laticauda colubrina
CAATTGTTAGAGAAGATTCCTTTGCATAGGATTTATTTATTTATTTATTTGTTTATTTGTTCATTTGTTTGTTTGTTTATTTATTTATTTGCAATAAATCTGTTTAATTGAACTTTCATGTGTAGACCTGGTCTTTCATGCCTCACATAATGACTGGAATTTTTTGAAATTCATACTATTTCCCCTTTGGAGTGTAATAGACATCTACACTCTGCATCCTTTCTTCTCAGTTTTAATTAAACAAAAGCACATTTATATATAAATATAAAAGACATAAACTACAAAACTGTGTCTCACTTATTTGAGTGTCATGTAGGGGAATTCATGCAGGGGAATTCACTGGGGAAAGCAATTATGTTTGGAACACAATTGCTAGTGGTAACACAAGTTAGTAGTAAAAGGAAGCCAGGTTACTAAAAAACATGGTGGCTGGACACCATCAAAGCTGACACCAGCCAAGGTATAGAACAACTCAAAGAAGTTGTGCAAGATCAGATATGAAGAGACCTGGCTGATAAAAGTGCCAACAGTTAGATGCAACTGAATGGATAACATCATATCATCATCATCATTATCATCTTGCATAAATCACAAGCAGTATCATTCTGTTCAGAATTATAACTGGTGACAGGAGTAAACCAAATGATCTTGGGACAAATAGCAAATCTATTTTGTTGCAGTTCAAGTTGTTTCATCTGCAACCTACAATCTCCTAGTATCAGCTCAGACTTCCATGGAGCCTGGTGCCAGGAATATAGGGGTGGGTTTCTACCAGTTTGTACCTATTTGCTAGAACCGGTTGTTAACATTCTAAGCAGTTCGGAGAACTGGTTGTTAGAAGAAATAACAGGCCTAATCCTGTAAGGAAGGCAGGAAGGAAACATTCTGGTTTTGCTTATAGAAACTGGCTCTCCGTTAACCCTTATTATGTTCTTGGCAGGACTAGACTTCCTGTCTCAGGAATTTCTCTTGAGTTTTTTTTTCCTCCTTTGCTGGTACTTTGCTTGTGTGGAGTGACCATTCAAAATTACAATGGCACTGAAAAAGTGACCATTTTTCACACTTACAACTGTTGCAGCATCCCCACATTCATGAGAGGCCAGGGGAGGAGATACATGCTTCGATGTGAGTGATATTGAGTTGGCCATACCCAGCCAATTACATGATCACCAAGCCATGTCTACCTGATCACATGACCACCAAGCTACACCCACCACCTAAGCCATGCCCACAGAACTGGTTCTTAAAAAATTTGAATCCCACCCCTGCAGGAATACAATGTATAGTTGTAAAAAATAAGGAAAATGAATTTGAGGAGCTTGAGTTTGCCTAAGGAACAACTTTTGCATATCTTCTTCAAAGTCATCTTCCTTACTCTCTTCAGTTGAGTATAATCTGTATAACAGTAATACCCATCTTGAACTAGTTGGTATCTTCTTCCAGGAAGCTTGTGGAGCTATTGAAAAGTAAGGTGAGGAATACGAACATTGGGGTTCTCCACAAAGAAATACCTACCAGTCCAACATCCCTTTCCTAACTTGACTGGAATTGCCCACTCATGGGTGAACAAAGTGACTGGAAAATAGTGCCTCTAATCTGACCAATCCAAAAAGAGGCAGTGATTGACAGCATCAAATAGTATTGAGAAGCCAATTACACTCAGTTTATCTCCAAAGTGAGCAGTGCTGCCAAATGCCAAGGCCTCAACCCCAACTAAAAAGAGTTGAACTATACAAAACATAGTTTATACTTTATTCTATATAAATATAGCTAATATAGAAAATAACTTTCAGTGAATGTTCATTTTCTTTTCTAGTTCCATGACTGAAAATCAAAATATGAGCATTTGTAGAGACTAACAAGGCATTTTTATATGAAGATTCAATGAGACTTACTCATAAACACATTAAGTAGTGTCTTAATCCCATGTTTCCAGGTAGTAGATACTTATAATTCTACAACTCCATTTTAACTGAATAGCACCCACAGATTCTTATCACTCATAAAACCAATGGTGAAATAAACTCATATATGACTATACTATTAAGAACTTAATGTATATTAGCTTCAAAAGACCCGACAAGGATGTTACATAATATGATGAGGTTACATTTTCATGTACATGATGCTCAGAAGTGAACCAAAGCATTAAACATTATTTCATTCAATGGTTACAAATTCTACAAGCCTGATCTCCAGATAAATGAAGGGCAGTGCGACAGTTTATTATCAGGTAAAAGTTTATTATCAGGTAGAGTATATACAATCAGGTAGAGTATATACAATCAAACAAAGCAAGATAGCAGATATGATTCCACTTGTATCCGATGTTTACACAATACAATATTTATATGGCTCAGGACCAGTTTTACAATATATACATGGTTTTGTTCATTGTATTGCTTTTACAACATTTACACACACACACACATTTGTGTATGAATATGTATGTGTGTGTGTGTGTAATATATCTATACTTAGTAAATGCTAACACCAAAATACCATGTTTTTGCATTTACATTTCATACTAAAGGCAGATTTTCAATTCTCCATTAGGTTCGTCTTTTTCAAATGCAGCAGACAGATATAATTATTTATAGTCTTTTCTTCTTTTCTACATTAATGTGTAATGCTGGTTTTCTCTTCTTTTCCACTGATTTATTCATATTTGCATGTTATTGATTAAAACTTTTCTGTTCTGAGAATATAGGTTAGATGGGTTTATGCTTTTATAAATGACTGGGTCTTAGATTTTAAGCTGGTGGGTTTTTTTATGTTTTTCTGCTATGGACACTGAAGGATCCAGTGAAACTTGTGAGTTCCTTTTTAAAAATATTTTTAAATGTATAAAATAAAACACATGGGTATAAATTGAATTATGAAAAAATGTAGTAATGCTCAATGATTTTGACAATTATCAAAAAATAACTAGTATAAAGTACATAATATATGTACTTTACTAATCCATTTCATAAAATAACAAGACTGCATCCCTTTTAAAGGGTATAATAATTTTAGATAGCAAAATTTATTAAAGTTTACAAATAGTGTTAAAGTACTAAAGGCCGTAAATTATGCCTTACACACATTATTGAATGAAAAGGTAAATCTCAATTAGAGATTAATGAAAATATAGTTATAATATATTTAAATTATAATTTACCCATCCAAATTAATAGACCTTCTGAAAGAAACTATCCCCTCCACTGCAGGACAAGGAGGGCAATGCTATATTTTGAGACATGGCGGATCCAGTTTTGGTCACCACATTATAAAAAAGATGTTGAGACTCTAGAAAAAGTACAGAGAAGAGCAACCAGGATGATTGGGGGACTGGAGACTAAAACATATGAAGAACAGTTTCAGGAACTGAGCTTGGTTAGTGTAGTGAAGAGAAGGACCAGGGGAGATATGATAGCAGTCTTCCAATATTTCAGGGGCTGCCACAGAGAGGAGGAAGGGGTCAAGCTATTTTCTAAAGTGCCTGTAGGCCAGACAAGGAATAATGGATGGAAACCTGAACAAGGAGAGATTTAACCTGGAAATAAGGAGAAACTTTTTGACAGTGAGAACAATCAACCAATAGAACAGCTTGCCCTCGAAAGTTATGGGAGCGCCATCTTGAGATCTTCAAGAAGAGATTGGACTGCCATTTGTCAGAAATGGTGTAGGATCTTCTGCTTGGTCCCTTCCAACTCTGATTATCTTTTGAGGTGAACATGTTGGTTCTCTAACCTACTGCAGATGTTACAGGAGTGTGATAGAGATGGAATTGCCACTGACATTAACTGTGATGGATAGCAATGCCATTCACTGAACACCACGTACATCACTGCCAATTTTATTCTTTTTAGCTTCATAAATATTCTGACAACTTTGTATTAGCAGTACCATTCATTCTAGTAAGCTAAACCCCCAAAGACAATGGAAAGAATGGTTCCTTTTTTCAAGAGGCAACTGTGCTTTCTGGTTTTTCCTTTGAAGACATTTCACTTCTCATCCAAGAAGTTTCTTCGGCTCTGACTAGATGATGGGGAATGGAAGAATTTATACTCCTTGCAGACAGCTGGTCATTTGCATTCTTTTAGCGAGTTATTTAGGCCATTTGGAGGTTTATCTGTGTCATCAGGGTCACCTGAGTGGTGCAAATGGGTGTAGAGCCTTCTTGGAACTGTAGAAAGGACTATGTTGTGGACTGGAGCTAGATGGTGTTTTATCCCACCCCTCCTCCATTGAGATAGGTTGTTCCATTTTGACATAGATGGCCTCTTGGACCCCTCTTTCAAACCAGGGGTTCTCTCTGTCCAAAATGGACTTTGCTGTCTTCAAAAGAGTGCCCTTTGTCTTTTAAATGCTGATAGACTGTGGGATCTAGGCCTAATGGATTTGTTCTCCTATCTTGTGCCATACATTTATGAAGTGGTTGTTTTGTTTCCCCGGTGTACAGAACTACACTTTTGGGACAATCATGACCTGGAAAACTGAGAATCTCCAGAGATAATGGCCCACATTGCATTAAGGAAAGGAAAATGTTGGTTTCTCCTTTCAGGGGGAATTCATGACAAAGGGACCAATAGAAGAGAATAGTTGTAGCTCAGGGTTGAACTGTAGAGTCCTTGGTGCTCTCTGTATATAGTTGTTTTCAGTTGTTTTATTTCCTGATGACACAGGAAATGTGTCATAATTAGTTGAGTAAATGAAATGTCTGCAAACAAACAACCAGGTTCAGAGAGCACCAAGGATTCCCTGGAAAAAAAGGAAACTCCATTAAATTTGTTTTGATATGATCTCTCTCTGCTATCCTATCTCTGTACTGGTAAGGGGTTAGCTATCTGCCTGTTATTAGAATGGAAAGACTTATTTTTTAGACTTGACAGTTGCTTTTATTACTGTTGTTGCTAGTCTAGATCATAAATGGTAGTGGATTGATCAACACCACCACCATCACTGGATGCTTATTTATTTTTCTTGTTAAACAATCTCAGGCCCCAAATGGTGAG
>BLBF01000002.1:74131037-74134234 GCA_015471245.1 Laticauda colubrina
GAGCTCTGTTTTTGCTGCAACAGCCTCCTGCAATTCTCTGCTAGCTAAAACGGAGCCCAAGAGGGCTGCCTATGGCCCTCACATGCTCCGGTTTTGCTGATAGAGGCATTGCAGACTGGTCCTTTGACTGGTCCTAAGTATCCTGTGGGCCATATCCAGCCCCTGGGCCTTAAGTTTGACACCCCTGCTATAGAATATATCATATTGTGATCTTTGGAGTTTGATGTAACTTTGAGGTGTCCCAGTTATTTCCCCAACTCTCATTTTCTCCCCAGTACCATGACATCTTGAATTTGGAAGTTCTAAAATGATTCTGAAGACTCCTCTGGTCCCACATAAGAAATAAATTTAGACATGAGGTATTTTAAATTATTCTCTCAGTTTCTCCTGTCAACAATAAAATTAAAGGAGTCTTATCTTTTTTCTACTTGTCAAGTTAATTCCTTGAATCGTCCTTAGGGATCTTTTAAGAGGAAGAAGAAAAACTATCCTCATTTTAGAAATCACAAAATATAACATTCACTTTCAAGCAGTCACATCTAGAGGAACCGGTTTTCACTAAAATGAGAATACATGTCTTTTTGTAGGTTAGAACTCCAACAATGCAGATTAAATGTTCCAAAGTACAGCATGATCATTATTTGCAAAGCTTGAAGGAACAGCCTACTGCAGTGAATTCTGCAGTTTGTTTAAGACTGGAAATAATAATGCCAGGTTTGTTTTCTTTTAAATATATAAAGACCATGTGGTTCAAAGGGAAAACAAAAAAATTCTCATGATTTGACTGATTTCTAAATAGGTGCTCTCACCTCTCATGGGCTTAATATTCTTATTCTAAGGAAAGCAGTTGAAGTGTAAAGTATGTTTATGTAATGCATATATATAAACAAGCTAGTGAAAGAAATTCGCTATACCTAGGGAAACAGTTTACAAACATATTGAATTATTTTTAAAAAAAATCTGAGCCTCTCTCTATATCAGGGGTGTCAAACTCAATACCCGCAGGCCAGATATGGCCTGGAAATATCAAAGGGCCAGCCCATAGTGCCTCTATGGGCCAAAAGGAGCCACAGAGGGGGCCATGTGCATCCCCCATGGCCTGTTTTCGGCTTCCACAGCCTACTGCAACACTCTACAAGCCAAAACTGGGCCACACAGAGGCCATGGCCTCTAGCAGCACTCTGAAGGCCACAAATAATCCACAGAGGAGAACTACAATGCTGATCCAGCCCTCGAAGAAATCCAGTTTGGCAACCCTGCTCTATATGCATAGCTGGATCCAAAGGATCACTAATCCCACCAGAGATGGTATTCAAAAGGTTCTGACCAGTTCTGGAGAATGGGTAATGGAAATTTTGAGTAGTTCAGAGAACTGGGAAATGCCAACTCTGACTGCCCCCACTCCCATGTATTCTCTGCCTCTTGAGTCCCAGCTGATTGGCTGGGTCTTCTTTTGTTGCCCTGCACAGGAGAACGGAGGTGGAAAGCAGGTTAGTGAGGTGGGGAGGGAATGGGATTTTGCAGTAACATACCCCCTGAAGTGGGGAGGGAATGGAGATGTTACTATATCCTTTCCCTGTCACACCTACCAAGCCACGCCCACCAAGCCACACCCACAGAATTGGTAGTAAAAAAATTTGAATCCCACCACTGAATCCCACCATGCTGATATAGAGTTTCCACAGCCAAAACCAGTGTCAGTCTTTGAAATTCAGAAATGTGGATGTCACATTGAAAATAAATACTCTTGAGACTTATTTCAGAGTGCTGGTAGAAATGTTTAACCTTTCTTTTCTACAAATTTCTTTTTATTATTATGGAATTGTTCTTTCTCTGACTTCTCCCTCTTAACTTAGCAACCATTCTATTGGTTACTTACTCTATTAGAGAGACACAGAGCCCGGCTCATCTGCTATATTAGATACTATCAGAAATATGTATCACTAATGACTTATGTTTGGCCAATGATCAAACCAAGAAGGTGGCTTTATTCTAGCAGAGAAGAAGAAGAAGAAGAAGAAGAAGAAGAAGAAGAAGAAGAAGAAGAAGAAGAAGAAGAAGAAGAAGAAGAAGAAGAAGAAGAAAAGCAGCTCCAATTGATTTGCAATTTCTGATTCTTACGATTACAGCACTTGTGAAGTCAAATGATAAATGACAAGATTAGAGCTTCATTACAGAAGACTTGATTATTGAATAAGTTTAACTGTTGCAGGTAGTTTCAGATCAGCAACTTTTAGTTATATGTTAGAACTTCTGCAAACAGCATCACGCAAAATAGTGTTTCTAAACTAATATTGCCAGCAAAAGTCTTTTAGTTCTGCCATTGTCAGTTGCTGCCTGATTTCAAGAAGAATATACCATCAGCCACACTTCAATAGGCACATGATGAAAGTTGTTGAAATACATCGAAACTGACCTATTGAAACCGTTAAAATCTATTCTGTTAAAAAATGTCCCTGGGTGAGGGAATCTGAGATAAATCCCCAATAACTCGTGGTTAACTGAAATCTGGCACACAAAACTTGAATCAGTTGCAGCCTGACTGAATATTAATTTCACTGGGTGAAATTTTTATAGATTTTCAAAGATAAGGTCAACAGAAGAGGTCAACATCAGTATTTTCATTCTGATGGTTGTTGAAAGCTGTCTTTCAAAGGAGAGGTTAATTGTTTGGCTTACAAGAGTAATTTATTTTTTGATGCTGAATTAGCAATACTTAAACATATTATGCATGCATTAGTAGAGAAAGCAGATTATTTAAGTCCCTGTAAATGAATTTCAAAAAGCGTTACTTTTGAAACAGAGTAACACAATGTAACAAGACAGGGGATATCATTAAATACATTAAGCATCTGTTCATGTGTTATTTGATTTGTTAAAATTAGACCCTGACTCATAATATCTGACTGTATTATTTACAACCATTCTGTTACTAGCAAACTGTATTTTCTTTTCCCTCTCTGGATATGCTTTTTCTTTTGCTGTTTCACAAAACTATTAGAACTATTTCACTTAGTCTTTGTGATGTCTAAATTGTTCTGTATACTTATATTTAATAATTATATATTAAAAATTATAAATAGATATGTATAGAGTTATACTGAAATAGTTGCAGATTATCCTTTAAACCAAGTGTATAAAAATGACTTGTATCTATCTATCTATCTATCTATCTATCTATCTATCTATCTATCTAT
>BLBF01000002.1:74139527-74168791 GCA_015471245.1 Laticauda colubrina
AGAGAGAGAGAGAGAGAGAGAGAGAGAGAGAGAGAGAGAGAGAGAGAAGAAAGGAAGGAAGGAAGGGGAAGGGAGAGAAAGAAAGAAAAGAAAGGAAGGGAGAGAAAGACAAAAAGAGACAAAGAAAGAGAAAGTAAGAAAAAGAAATAGGGAGAGAGAGAGACAGTATTCATCATGTGTTAAAATTTTACACTGTCCCTATAGAATGACCCTAGAGTCATTCTACTGCCTTTCTTTTGCCCAGGACTACCACATATTTTTCAGGGTTTACATGCATTCAATGTCTATAGTCCAGAGCATAAATACATGTGTGTTTAACAGAGTTGAAAGGGAGTTTGGAGGTCTTCTAGTCCAAACCCCTGCTCAGGAAGGAAAACTAAGGATGCCAAACTCTGAGTAGAGGTCCTGGGAAAGGTGTCAGAATAACACTTAGAAAGGACTTTTGGGGGAACCCTGTACCATTTCAGAGAAATGACTGTCCAGTCTTTTAAAAATTTCCAGTGATTGATCACCCAGAACTTCTGGGGACAAGCATGTCCACTGATTAATTGTTCTCACTGTCAGAAAGTTTCTCCTTAGTTTTAGGTTGTGTTTTGTTCGGAAAACACACGAGGTAGACCGGGTTCCAACAACAAATACTTTTATTATAACCAGTCAGTAACGGAACGCCGGCTGAAGCTGGGGCCAGCCCTTTTATACAGGCTGGCTTGCCTGCTTGCAGCCAATGGCAGTTATTTGGATTTGCCGCCTTTTTGGTAGCTCTTTGGATTGGTTCCTAGTGAACAAATCCACTGTTCTTTTCCTTAGCCAATCAGAATGGTAGATTTGGAGTCATCCACTTTACATACAGAACACCCCTCCCTCCTTAGTTCAGTCCTACGTGGTGACGTAGTCTCGCAGGTAGGTGGGGCTTTTTCGGACTCGACTTGACCTGCGCGGTTCATTTTCAGTGAAGACTTCGACCGGTTCGGATGGGGCTGCTGTGTCGTCCGTCCTTCTCTCTGGAACCGTCTGGAAGGGTGAGTCGGCCATTTTACCGCCGCCTGAGTTTCTTAGGCCGGCGGTTCTGCCGCTCCCTCCCGTCTCCTCGGGGCAGGTCGAGCTGGCTTGGCTGGCCCCTTCCGATGGTCTCTTTCCGTGGGTCTCTTCAAACGGTGAGTCTTTTGTTGGCTCTTTTTGGTCGTATTGAATGTTAGTTTTATTTTTAAATAGTTCTTTATTCGTTTCTCGCCTTTCCCCCCCCACCTCGGTTTGCATTTCGCTGTGTTTTTTTGTGAATGTTTGTAAGTCCGCGGTTCTTTCTATAATTCGAGATCGAAGCTGGTCTATATGCCGCTTCCATTCCCTTCCATCGTCTAATTTTACTCGGTAGGATTTGGGGCCTGTAATTTGGATAATTTGCCCGGGTAGCCATACCTGGTCCCCGGTGAAATTTTTGCGTAAACTAAATCGTCTGTTTCGAATTGTCTGAACCGTGTTGAGGAGTCAGGGGGGTTTTCTGGGGTAAAATTTGGGTGTAACCTATCCAGGTGAGATCTTAATTTTCGCCCCATGAGTAGTTCTGCTGGTGATTTATTTGTGATAGTACTGGGTGTTATGTGCTGGAGTGTGAGCAACCGGTTTACTTTTTGTTGGATATCTCCAGCGTCCATTCGTTCCAACCCTTCTTTGGTAAACCGGACCATTCTCTCAGCCCTGCCGTTCGCAGCCGGGTGAGCCGGCGCGGTTAGTGCATGTCTTATACCTAGGGAGGCTAGGTATTGCTCAAATGGTATGCTGGTTAGCTGTGGCCCATTATCTGAGACGAGAATGTCTGGTATGCCATGGGTGGCAAACAGGCTGTCTAGTTGCTTTATTACGGCTTCTGTTGTCGTTGATGGCATGATTTTTACTTCAAGCAAATTGGAATAGGCATCAACGACAATCAGAAAGGTATGCCCCTTGGTAGGCCCCGCGAAGTCAATGTGTATTCTTGACCACGGTCCTCGAGGGGTTTCCCAGTCCTTCACAGGTGCTTTTGGTGGGGATGGTCTAATTGCCTGGCATTTGTGGCATGAGCTTACCCAATACTCTATGTCCTTATCAATACCCGGCCACCACACATAACTTCTGGCGAGGCTTTTCATCTTAACCATTCCGGGGTGCCCTTCATGTAAAAGCCTAAGAACCCTGGGCTGCAGTTTAGCAGGGATTACTACCCGATCACCCCACAACAAACACCCCTTTTGGATGGAAAGTTCAGTCTGTCTGGACCGGAAAGGTTTAGAATTTTCAGTTGTTTGATTCTCCGGCCAGCCTTTACCTACCCAGCTAAGAACGCGGGCAGTCAATGAGTCTTTCGCGGTGGCTCTTGCGACATCATACGCTGATATGGGTAGATCAGGGCAAGTCTCGATTTGTAGCGTTGTCATCGCTGGTGCCGGGTCTGTGTCGGTTGTTGGTAAAGGCGCTCTGCTCAAAGCGTCCGCATGGGAAATTTGTTTCCCTGGTCGGTGTGTCAGAGTGTAGGAATAAGCCGCCAGGAACTCTGACCATCTCGTCATTCTCGGTGACAGTATGTTAGGTGTTGGCTTGTTTCCCGCCAAAATCCCCATTAACGGTTTGTGATCCGTTATGATTCGAAAAGTCCTCCCATATAAATATTCGTGGAAACGTTTTACTCCAGCGACAATTGCTAGAGCTTCCCTGTCCAATTGGCTATAATTCCGCTCGGTTTTTGATAGAGTCCTAGAATAATATGCGACGGGTGCTTCTCTGCCATCCGGTAGTTGGTGGCTCAGGACGGCACCTACTCCATATGGTGAAGCATCACAGGTCACTGTTAATGGCAGAGTGTCGCTAAATTGGATGAGAACGTTTGTTGATGTTAGCAGTCTTTTAATATTTTGGAAGGCTTTTTTTTCTTTGTAACCCCAAGTCCAAGTTGCCTTTTTGTCTAGCAGGCGGTGTAGCGGTTCTGCTATAGTGGCTTTGTTTGGCAGGAACACATTATAGAAATTAATTAATCCTAAGAACGCTTGTAGTTCTGTTTTATTTCTAGGTTCAGGAGCGTCATTTATCTCCTTAACTTTTTTATCTGTGGGGTGGATACCCTCTCCGTCTATTGAGTAGCCCAGAAATTCGACGTTGTTTTTAACTAGACAGCACTTCTCTCTTTTAACCTTGAGGCCAGATTCTCTAAACTTAGTCAGAACCTTTTTCAGTCTGTTCCTTAATTGTGTTTCATCTCTGGCCGAGATTAGGACGTCGTCGAAATAGGGAACGACTCCTTGTATGCCATTTAGAAGGCGTTCCATTAGACTCTGGAAGACGCCAGGGGCTATGCTTACTCCAAATTGGAGTCGGTGGCATTTGAATGCGCCCTTATGGGTGACAATAGTCTGCGCTTCTGCTGTTTCTGGGTCTACTGGGAGTTGTTGATAGGCTTGTGCCAAGTCGAGTTTGGCGAAAACTTTGCCATTTCCCAGGGAATGAAGCAAATGCTGGACTACTGGCACCGGGTATGCGCTTGGTTGTAATGCGTGGTTCAGGGTAGCCTTATAGTCACCACAGATTCTGATGGACCCGTCTGGTTTAATGGGTGTGACGATAGGCGTTTCCCACTTGGCATGGTCCACAGGTTCTAAAACCCCTTGGGCTACTAATTTGTCCAGCTGTTCCTCTATTTTTGCCTTTAGTGCAAAAGGAACTCGCCTGGCTTTTATTCTTCGTGGGGCTATTTGGGGGTTTAAATTGAAAGAAATGGGGTTTCCCCAGTACTTGCCCAGTGATCCGTCAAAAACGTCGTGGAATTCTCGGACGAGGTCGTCTTCCCAGCCGGTTGTAGTCACTCGATCGACCCCGGTCATCCCGATGCCCAATGGCGCGAACCACTCGATGCCCAGGAGGCTTGGTCTGTCTTGGTTGACTATGGTCAGTGGAAGCACCTTGATGTGATTCTTGTAGGTGACTTGAAAATGTCCCTTGCCCATCACAGGGATTTGGTTTCCCTGATAGTCTTTGAGGGTTAGGTGCTGCTTCATCAAGTCTTTGGTTTTGATACCTGGGACTAACTGTTTAATTGTGTCCCACGATACCATGGAGAGGAAGGACCCCGAGTCCACTTCCATCTTGCAGTGTTTTCCCTCGATTTCTACGACGATTTTAATTTTTCTCCCACTTTCCGTCTGGGAGCTCTGGATAATGACAGTTTGGTGTGTATTGGCTCGCTTTTCTTGTTGCCATTTTCTTTCGGCTCGATTGGGCTCGGCTCGTGTTGGGGAATTTCTGCGTCTCGTCGGGCTGTAGGATTTTTTGTTTCTGCAGACCTTCTCGATGTGCCCTCTTTTTTTGCAGTGTCGGCAGATGGCATCGAGGAATCTGCATTCGGCTCGTGGATGGTTTCCTCCGCAGCCAGCGCATTCCCGCCACTTTCTCCTTTCGCGCTCTTTTTTGTTTGTGAGCAAACGGTGGACCTCGTCGTCCTCTTCGCTCGATTCGTTTGTTTCGCCCGACTCTTCATAATGGGTCGTGGTGGCAGGATGCTTTCTATCTTTGGCTGGTGTTTCATCGCTGTGTGTGTTCATCTTCTTAAGGGCCACTGCAGATTTTTTCGCAGCTTCAGCGGCTGTGGCTTCCGCAATGGCTTCAGTAACGGTGATGTTGGGCTTGTTGAGCATTTTACTCTGTGCGGTTGAGTCTCTCAGGCCCAACACCACGCGATCTCTCATTGCCTCGTCTATGTTTGAGAATTCACACTCACCCCCTATTTGTCTGAGTGCAGCGACAAAGTCGGCGACGGTTTCTCCCTCTCTCTGGTCTCTTCGGTAAAATTCATGTCGCTTTATTAAATTAGACACCATCGGAGCATAGTGTGCTTTTAGGAGTCTCTGTAATTCTGTCCACGTTAATTGTTTAACGTCCCGAGGCTTAGCGAGGGCTTTTGCCATTTTAAACACGGTTGTTCCGCAGTGCGTCAGGAACACGGCTCTCTTTCGTTGTTCGGAAATGCCTTCCATTTCATTGCTCTCCAAGTACATTTGGAAGCGATCAGCATAGGAATCCCAATCCTCTTCGTTGGGATTGAAGGGTGCGGGCGGTGCGTTGTTTCCAGACATCTTGGTTGTAGTCTGGGCTTCTTATCACCGCGTGCAGGTTTGTTCCGTTCAGGACAATCCCACCCTCGTCGCCAGTGTTTTGTTCGGAAAACACACGAGGTAGACTGGGTTCCAACAACAAATACTTTTATTATAACCAGTCAGTAACGGAACGCCGGCTGAAGCCGGGGCCAGCCCTTTTATACAGGCTGGCTTGCCTGCTTGCAGCCAATGGCAGTTATTTGGATTTGCCGCCTTTTTGGCAGCTCTTTGGATTGGTTCCTAGTGAACCAATCCACTGTTCTTTTCCTTAGCCAATCAGAATGGTAGATTTGGAGTCATCCACTTTACATACAGAACAGGTTGCTTCTCTTTTTGTTCAGCTTCTTGTTTGCCTCCTGGTGCTTTGGAAAATACTTTCACACACAAACACACCTTTCTTTGTGGCAGCCCCTTAAAAGCCTGTTGCCGATCACACTCTTGCATAAAGCATGTGAGCCATTTCCTCCTTTCAGTGGTCCATTAAAGTACATCTATAGTATGCAGATAATAAAGTCAAAAAAGGTGAACAACATTTTTACAGAACTATAGATAAGTTGAGGCTGGGTGACAAGGAATGGCTGGGAGGGGAGGGGCCAGGTGAGGCACCCCTTGATGTGAGTGATTTTGAGTTGGCCATGCCCACCCAGTCACATGCCCAACAAGCCATGCCCACCTAGTCACATGACCACCAACCCACGCCCACCAAATAAGCCACGCCCACAGAACTGGTAGTAAAAAAATTTGAATTCCACCACTGGTTTGACGGTTTGAATCCCTAGCACCATATAACGGAGTGAGCTCCCATTACTTGTCCCAGTTTCTGCCAACCTAGCAGTTCGAAAGCATGTAAAAATGCAAGTAGAAAAATAGGGACCACTTTGATGGGAAGGTAACAGCATTCCGTGTGCATTTAGTCATGCCAGCCACATGACCACATAGATGTCTTTCGACAATGCTGGTTCTTCAGTTTTGTATCAGAGATGAGCACCATCCCTTAGAGATGGAAGCGACTAGCACATAAGTGTGAGAGGAACCTTTGCCTTTGCTTTTATAGGTCTAACCTTTGCCTTATACTTTGTAGTATTTCAGATATTGCCTGCCTATAAGCCATTTCCCCATTATTAACTTATAATATCTTTGTAGCATCAGTCATTGTTGAATTGATAGAAAATGTGCCCCCATTTCTTATTTTGACAAAACAAAGACCCTGTAAGTTGCTCATGACCAAATTCCTCAGCATTGAACAAACTTTCTGGACGTAATGGAAGATATAGTTGAATAGGATCTGAATAGCATCCAGGTTAACCACTGGATCACAGAATAGAAGCAAAGGTCAGCCTCAAAGTTCAAGAGACCAAAAGGAACCCTGATTTTGATACCATTACAGGAATTAAAGGAGGCCTGAGATTCTTTCTGAATCTGAAGCTTGAGTGAAGCATCCTTTTATGGAGCAGCAAAGGAAGATTTTGGTTGCTCTTAAGTCTGTTGTTCCCCACCCCCACCCAAAAGCTCATGCTATCTGTTCACACATGCATTTCTTCCAACTAGATTTGCATCCAGGATGGTAAGGGATTGCTCCCTCTGACAAGCCAGCAAACAGTAGGTGGACTAGATTGCTTTGGAAAAACCAGGATCTGAATCACCTAACACTAGCATAAATATTTTTCTACTTCTGCTTCCCTGCATTTTTTTTTTTTAAGAAACAGGCCCTTCACCCTCTTTTCACTTTGCTTCCATTAGTAGCAAATCCCCCTTGTCCTTTTTAATTTTTAATTACCATTGTCTGTTCACCTTTGTTTTACCCATGACATCTTCAATTTAAACAGTATCAGAGAGGTTGATGTGAACAGTTTTCTTTTCAGCTTAAGTGACTGCAGCTCGTTTAGTTGTTAATTATGCAGGGAGGTTTGCATGGCTGCGGCTGGTAATTTGAATATGCTCCTAATGTCAGGTCTGTGTCTGGGCAGCTGAGCTTGTAAAAGGATTATGATGTATATATGGTTAAGAGGGCTAATGAAAGAACCTCATTTAATCAAACCCAATTAATTAAATGAACTTATGATATTAACCCATCTTTCCGTGCATGTATAATTTATATTAATTGATCTTTCTGCACTGAAATTGACCAGTCAGGTAGGGGTTGCTGACAGTCCGAGAAAGGGAGAACTACCATTAGCATTAGTTTGATGCAAACTGTAATTGATGGGTCAGTGTGTTTTAGGGATGTAACAAAAGCTTTGTTAATTGTCATAAGAAGTTCAAATTGATTGTGTCTGCATCAGTGCATAAATTTAAATTGATTAATGTTTGGTTCTAAAATTAATGTCTATACGGAATGGGGTGATACAACACTTTATGTACTGGATTCATTACCCCACTTAGGAAAGGCATAGAAATAACACTGGAGTTAGGTAACTGAGATCATTTAAAGGATGAGTTCAGTGGAGCCATCTGTGGGACAGCATTTTGACACTGCCAAGTCTGGGCAGCTTGGTCTGCACACCCAAAGGCATAACCCCTTGGGTTCAACCTCCAAACTCTGAAGACCAACCACGGATCTTTTCTGAAGAATTTTGCAGGAGAAATAATGTTTACTATTGTAGATAAGAAACGTGATGTGAAGAATCCTGGGATGAAGGCTCATTCCGATTAGGATTTGTACACTTGTGTCCAATTTCTCTTAAAAACTCATTGGGGAGACATCCACTCCAACTTGCACTGAGTTTTGATAACTAAATTCAGAATCAAGAACTAATCATCAGGACAGAATTCTCTTTGAAGTCTCTTCTTTCTCCTCTTCCCATCTCCTCCTTCCAAATCAGCAAGATAATGTTGGGATAAATTTATCAATTTATACCTGGCAGTGTTCACAGTATGCAAGCCACATATTGGCATCTCTGTTCCAGAGCAAATCCTTTTTGGACATAGTTTATAGCACACACACACAACAGGACAATTTGTTCTCCTAGTTATCACTTTATATTTCAGTATCTTTTCTTTTCTGACATGCAATTTTGCAGGACTGAAGCAAGTAGCCAACCAAAGCAGGAGGGATGTGTATGTGGAAAAAAAGTCAGTTTAATTCATTTATAACTCCCTTTTTTCCCTGTCTTACAAAAGAAAAACTTACCATCTGTTTCTTATAAACTAATGCAAACAGAAAACGTGTAATGCATCCTAACCTCTCCTGTAAAATGTCTCTTTATTTTATTGGCGGTATAAAGCCGTTTGACTGCTCTGCTTTTGCTATGGCACCATCATGTTCTCAGAAAGGGGAGCTTTCCATTTTTCATGAGGAAGCATTTTGAACCGCACACAGTAGAGAAGATTAGATATCTTCTCTTTGCTGTCTTATTGAAGTATGGGATGCAATGTATCATTTACAGTCAGTTCCAGGAGTTTGAGGGAGAGGGGGGTGGAAAAATATTTTCAAAATACACTCCATGTGGTGGCACTAGCGAGTAGCAAACATCTCCATCACTGGTCCTGGAACACCTTCTTTACTTTTAGAAGTTTTGAGTTTGTAACAATGAGTATCCCCCCCTTTTTTTGCCTCAGTTTCATTTGCTTCTTTTATAGAAGATAGAAAGGCAAAACAAACTCCACTTGTTGCAAGGGAAGAAGGAAAGCAGTTGGCAGCTGTCCCACACAGCAATATTCTGCATAGTTTCTGACACTTGGAAAATCAAACTCTTTTCATTAGCTTAAATTGTGTGATTAGGGTTCATCGTTTTATTACCCAGTTTTGTATGCTTTATATAATGGAGTAAAAAGGGAAATGAAGATACATCTGCAGTATCGTGGCAAGTTCTGAGTAACTCTAATTTGTGTTTAACATCACATTTAACTGAGCCTTTAGAATTAGCTCTCAAAAATATAATCTGCTCTGTTTAGATTTTAATGGGCAAAGCTTTATTCTAGATGGGCACTTGAATATTTTTTCAGTATGTATCAGCACAGGAAGTACCTTAGCATACTAAATACTTCACTGGATATGTCACACATGAAAATAAGATGGAAAATAAACCATGGGTGGAATTTATTACTTGCATTATGTTTTTTAAAAAAATAGGAAAGAAGGATTTAGCCTGTTCCATGATGTGTTGGAAATTATTGCTGCAAACATTTGGTGCTCTTTGGTCTGAACAGAGATTTTAAAAAAAATGCACTTTAAAACTCAGATCTTGATGTCATTTCAAAAAACAAAAAGGGAAATAAGAATTACTTTGAAGATTGTGATATTTAAAGGTTTCTTCATCAAGCCATATGATGAATAGATTGTAATTTCCCCATTAATGAAGATCACATGGATTTCTGTCACCAATCAAAAGCAGGAAGCAATGTCTCATAAGTGGGTCTATGACAACTTGCCGTGGCCAATTCGCCATAACCAACTCACCGCAGGACAAGAGTTGCACTAATATCAAGTAAATAGTCTAATAGAATCATTTAAAAAAGGATGCCAAAGGAGGGACAAAATAAAATGTGAATGACAACAATTAAAATAATTTTAATTACTTTAAATAATTTTAAACTTTAAAAAATTATTTTTTTAAAAAAATTGAATAATTAAATGAAATTGTTGAATTGTTCTGCAGCAAGTTGTCCCATAGCAAGTTGGCCATAGTGAGATGTCTCTTGGTGAGTTGGGTGCAGCAAGTTGGCTGCCTTGAGCTGTCCTATTCCATTGTAAGTGTAGTGATTGTTTACTCATATAGGGACTTGACCTGCTGCTTAGCAAAGTCTTGTGCCCCATAGGCACCTAGGGGACTGGGGCTGGGAGATAGTGTGATGTAATTGTTCAAAGCGTACTTTGGTGTTGTGACATGTGTGTCATCACTTTCACATCATGAAAGCCTGAACTTGCTTTCGTCTCTCCCCATTATGCTTTAGGCTAGTGTTATCCCTGATTTAATATTGTTACACAATTTACCATGAATACTTCTCATCTCATTTGACTAGTCCTCTATTGTCATTTAGGGGCATTTCTGCCTTTGGCCTCACCTGTGCCTGTTCACTTGACTAATGATGCCCATAGGCCACATTGACTAATCTCCTGCAGTTGAGGCTTTTTGACTGATTCAGAAGGAGAAGCAGGGTTGGTGTTTCATATGTTTTGGCACTCTGGGCCAATGGCTTAAAATCATTCCTGGGCCTCAGGTTTCCCAGATCACCTTCATTTTGTAAAATAGATTGTTCTTGATCCAGAATCCCTCAGTGGAGAATTGCTACATTTTGTACAGCACTTTATATCATAACAGTCCTGAATAAATACAAGTAGTACTCATAAGTACAAGTCAGTGGTGGGATTCAAAAATTTTTACTACCAGTTCTGTGGGCATGGCTTGGTAGGAGTGGCAGCGGAAGGATACTGTAAAATCTCCAGTCAGAGGTGCTTTTTGCTGTTTTTTTGAACTAATCAAAATATCTGCTACCAGTTCTCCAGAACTGGTCAGAACTTGCTGAATACCACCTCTGGTACAAGTAATATGTCAGCTTTGAAATTCAGCTGCCACTTATTATTTTATTTTTATTTTTTTGAGAGAGAGAGAGAGTTAGAGGAGTTGAAAAGTTCAAGGTTATTCTGTATGTTGTATTAAGAATTTCCAGTTGCAGCTAATTGGTTCTTGTGATTTAGGAAGTGTAGAAGTGGGAAGAGAGAAGGGAGGAGAGAAGGTAGATTCTGTGTAATGTGTGAAAAAACTTTCACTTGGGAAATTGCTTTTGACATGCCAGATCTGTTTCTAATAAATCAACTGGAGAGATAACGTCTTGGACTGATTGATATCATGGATACTTTCTGGATGTCTTACATTTATTTCCCAAGTCCAACTTTTATTTTTTGAATGGGCCAACAATCAGCCGAAGTTGGATATGTGCAGGGGGAAGTATGTGGGGGCCCTCCCTCCAGAGCATTAATTGAACCTGCCAACTGGAGGAGATAATGGATGCTTCCAGGATGGCAGTAGGAGAAAGAGATTTGGGAGCTATACCAAAGCATTTCAACTCAAGAAGTTGTTATAAACCAGAGGTAACCCAGCTGTCTGAAGAGAAATCTTTTTCTAGCCCCAAACATATGGCTATTCTCTCAGATTGGAGGAAAGAGAGACAATTGGGGCCGGAATTCTCTCAAGAAGACAACCCCCAAATTATTCCTGGAAGTCCATCAAGGGCAGATTTACATCAACAGTTCCAGAATTGAAAGGTTTGGTCTCCCAGTCTGTTTGGATGGGTGGAAGTTTGAGAACACCCATATTCACTTACCCAAGTATTGTGAGGAATGAGGAGACTATACAGATGACAGTTGGAGGAAGCCAGAAAGAAGCATCAACTAACAGAGGTATGTTGCAACCTCAGAGGCAATCCCCTCATTTTCCAGAAGGAATTTTGCCCCCAGCAGAGAGTATCCCTCCAGGGTGGGGATTTTATCCAGGCCAGGGGTGGATTCAATGCCAATGGCAGCCAGCACCAACATAGCCCTGGTCTGAAGGGGGATTTCCCAGACAGCAGACAGCAGCCACGTGCCCTCCATCCGACCAGGTAACCAGGCCACATCCATCTCCCTCCTGGCAACCACAATTGCAGCCCCAACCAGCAGTGAGGCCACAGGGACCCCTATTCCAGAGAGGCACCACCCGCCAGGATTCAGAGGGCCTACCCAGCCTACGTACATCATCCGGCCTGTTCCTTCCATTCCAGTACAACCTGCAGGGGCCTGGCATGTGCCACCTCCACAACCACGACCCAGGCCGAACTGAATACCCTTTGAGGCCATATTTGATGGCTGCCATAAACATTTCAATTACTTCCTCACTCGAATCTGATCCCATATAAAACAATTTGGAGATCAATATGCCACAGAGCATGATTTGGTTACGGCCATAACAAATGGGATGAAGGGGATGCTTTAGATTGGGTGTCCCAACTACACAATGAACAAGCCCTCAAATTATATGATGTAAGTGGATTTATTCAATTATTAAAATTCAGATTTGAAAATCCAGACAGGGTAGCAGAGAATGAAGAGAAGTTAATGGAAATGAGGCAAGGCAAGCGACCTTGTCAGAATTCATTTGGGACTTTAGCAAGCCACCTCATGGATTGGCCTGAAAGAATGGCTTAACACTATTTTTAAAAAGCCATTGATCCAGAAGTAAAGAAGGCCTGTGAAATTAGGGGAATCCCAGAGACCTTACAATCATGGTATGTCACATCCCTCAGCTTAGATTGCAGCATCAACCCACACAGGAAACCCCTTTCAGCAGCCCTGCAAAAGAGAATGGTGGCTAGGACATCGCTGACCGGATCAGCTGAACCTGCTTGTACCCAACCTACCAGGGTGCTGAAATGTTACCAATGTGGCCAAACTGGCCATAGAGCAGCAGACTGTCTGGCCCCTGTTCCTGTACCACAAGCTCCATAGTAGAAGTATAATTCAGCTGTTAGAGGTTGGAAGAATCAAGAAAGACCTCCGGCCAGAGGCAGTTTACCAAAAATAGCTGGGAAAGCCCCCTCTGTGCCGATGGGAGCAACAAACCACCAGACCGCCACCACATCCTTGAGAACCTGACCTGTGAAGATGAACCAGTGGTGAGTGATCCCATCATACCTTTTCCATCAAGGTCAAGTTAGTGGTACCAAACACGGGGGAGGCCAGGGAGATAGAAGCTGTCATTGATACTGGGTGTTCTAGATGCCTTATCAGACTCCCCATCATTAAACAATTGGGCATAAAGACTAACCCACTAAAATGCCCAATCAGATTTGAGCAAGTGGATGGAACCTTAATTGGGAGGGCCCCAGCCACTCAGATGACTGAATTGATCAAGATGGACTTGGGGCCCCAACATGAACTCATACGCTTCATAGTGGCCCCCAGGATGTCAGAATCAATCATACTGGGACTTGCTTGGCTAGACAAATGGACCCCAATGATCAAATGGGAGGATGGATTCAGGAAAATCCTCATGAGAACAGGCACATTGCCCCCTCTTCCACTCACTACAAAGCCACTGTCAGCTTGAATCCAGAGCCTGAGCCAGTATCCATGGCATCCCACCTTCTCCCAGATAACCCTCAAGTACCCGACCAATACAAAGACTTGGCTGAAAAATTCAGTGAAGAAGAGTGTAATAGAGTCTCCCCATTGAGCCACTGATTGCACCATAGAATAGAGCCCGGGGTGAAATTACCAAAACCAAAGATGTATTCCATGACATCTGCTGAAATGACTGAATTAAGGAAATACATTGACAGCAATTTGGAACGAGCCTGCCAAATCAAGACTAGCTGCCCCGTGTTGTTCAAGAAGAAAGATGGCGGGTTGAGATTGTGTGTTGACTTTAGAGGCGTAAAAATGGTAGGCATCAAAAACATGTACCCTCTCCCTATGAAGGACTTATTGAACCACCTGTTGAAGGGCAAGATATTCACCAAGCTAGATCTCAGGGAAGCTTACTACCAGATCCTCATTAAAGAAGGAGATGAGTGGAAAACTGCTTTAACTGTCCTCTGGATAGCTTCCAATTCAAAGTCATGACTTTCGGACTTCAGGGGGCTCCTGCAGTGTTTATGCTGCTCATCAATGAGGTGCTACACCCTCACCTTTACTGGGGCTTCCTCGTGTACCTTGGTGATATCCTTATCTTCAGCAAAACCATGGAAGAACATGTTCAATTAGTCTGACAAGTTCTAGAAAAATTTCTAGCTGCCAAATTATATGTGAAACTTTCAAAATGCGAATTCCACAAAGAGTCGTTGGACTACTTAGGCTACCGAATATCCAACCTGAGGATTGAAATGGACCCCAGAAAGGTGAAAGCAGTGCTGGACTGGAAACCCCCCAGAACCTGAAAACAACTTCAAAGTTTCTTGAGGTTTGCCAACTTCTTGAGACAATTCATTCCATCCTTTGCTGAAGTTGCCCCCCCATTGACGGGGCTGTTAAAAATGGGCCCATTGCCCACAAAACCAAAGCCAAGTCAACCCTGGCTTGGACTATGGACTTCAGAAAGCTTTTGAGGCCTTAAAGTGCCTTTTCTCAGCTGAGTTCATCCTCCAGCACCCAGATGCGACCAAGCCTTTTATTGTCCAAATGGATGCAAGTGATGTAGTGATGGCAGCTGTTTTCCTGCAGAAGGACTCTCAAGGCCGAATGATGCCTTGCACTTATGTGTTTGGATTCCTAAGAACCCTACATTTACTGAGAAGACAGTTCTGGTGGCCAAAAATGAAACCTGATGTTTCAATGAAACACAGAACTGGAAAAACCCCTGGCCTCCTGCAACAAGTTGCTGAACCAACCTAACCTTGGGAAGAGATCACAATGGACTTTATTGTTGAATTATCTAAGAGTGAAGGGAATATGAACATTTGGAATATAATTGACTTAGTCTCTAAATAGGTCCATTTTATAGCCTGCAAAGGACTTCCATCTGTGAAAAAACCTGCAAAGCTGTTCATGAAACATATCTATAGACTACATGGAGTACCTCGCAGAAAAATATCAGACAGAGAGGTACAATTTACCACAAAATTTTGGAGGGAATTTCTGAAACCCATCCATCATCTCAAGGGTTAGCCTCATCTTTCCATCCTGCTTGTAATGGAGCAGCGGAGAGGGCTAACACTATGATTGAACAATACATTAGATGCAATGTAAATTATCAACAAGAAAATTGGCCTGAGTTATTACCTTTTGCAGAGGTTGCTTACAATAATGCAGTACATAGCAACACAGGATTAACTCTATTCCAAATCAACACTGGAATAGATTTTGTCCCAATGCCAAAGTTACCTAGACAACCTCCCTCATCCATGTCCCTAACAGAATGGATGAACTCATTAAAGAAAGGATGGAAGATACAATAAAAGCTTTGACCAAAGCTGCAAAAAAAATTATAAAAAACAGGCGGATAAACATAGATCCCTTCAACCGTCTTTTAAAATAGGGGACAAAGTATATTTGTTGACCAAGTATCTTAGGTTGAATCTGTCCAGGAAGAATCTGGGTCCAAAATTCTTGGGTCAGTTCCCAATTTCAAAGATAATCAATCTGGTCACTGTCCTATTAAGTCTTCCTCAACTATTAGGGAAAATTCTTCCAGAGTTCCATTGTAGTTTACTAAAACCAGCTACTACATCGATGATAAGATCACTGCCAATCACTCTCCTTAAACCATTAATGGTACATGGGGAAACACTTCATGAGATTCAAAAAATTCTCAATTCTAGATTACACTGTGGCTGATTGCAATATTTGGTCTTATGGAAAGGATATCGCCTCTCAGATGCTAGTTGGGTAAAGAGTTGGGATGTTCATGCTGGTTCCATGAACCAATTCCATGAGGATTTTCCCCACAAACTGAAGAGTCCTCATGGGGGGGGGAGAGGGGGTTAAGGAAAATGTATTAACCCCTGTATGGGTTTTTTTCTTTTCTTTTAGGAGGAGGAGTTTTCAAGGGGGACACCTGTCAGCTTTGAAATTCAGCTGCCACATTTTTTTTTGAGAGTTAGAGGAGTTGAAAAGTTCAAGGTTATTCTGTATGTCATATTAAGAATTTCCAGTTGCAGTTAATTGGTTCTTGTGATTTAGGAAGTGTAGAAGTGGTAGGAGAGAAGGGAGGAGAGAAGGTAGATTCTGTGTAACGCGTGAAAAAACTTTCACTTGGGAAATTGCTTTTGACATGCCAGATTTGTTTCTAATAAATCAATTGGTGAGATAATGTCTTGGAGTGATTGATATCGTGGATACTTTCTGGATGCCTTACATAATACTCATTTGGCAAGCATAATTGGGACTTATTGGTTAAGCAAATTGTTCCTTCCTTCCATCCTTCCTTCCTTCTTTTCTTTCCTTTCTTTCCCTTTCCTTCCTTTCTCTCTTTTTTGTCTTTTTCTCTTTTGTTTTCTTTCCTTCCTTCCTTCCTTCCTTCCTTCCTTCCTTCCTTCCTTTCTTTCTTTCTTTCTTTCTTTCTTTCTCTTCTTTCTTAATATAGTTTGGCTATCCTATTGATGATGAAATGTGTGGACTTTCTTTTAAAAATGTATGAAATTCTGAGCTACTTGCACAGGCCTGGTTTAGCCAACACAGTGAACTCAGCATGATGTGGTTCCTACCTGCGGTGTAGCCATTAAATATGAAGAGACCATTAAACAATACTTAATTCTGCCTCTCAGATAGAGATAGAAAGATGTAATTCAGACTCATGTTTTGAACAGCTGAGTAGTCAGAGTTCCATGTCTTAATAGAGGGGTTTGAGAGCTTCACTTTCACCTACGTTACTTTACTACTATGAATTAATTGGAATTAAGAAAGTAAGAAATATCTGACATTCCCTTTTGATATGTTGAAAAAAAAAAAAGCAATGAAAGAAAAATTTGACCCTGGTTTTGTAACTGGCTGGCAAACTGCAGTTAAAGTGTAGCCCTTAATAGAATTACATCTGTATGGAAGGAAGTAACCAGTTGGGTACCCCAAGGTTCTGTTTCAGGCCCACTACTCTTCAACATCTTCATAAACAATTTAGATGAGGGAATAGAAGGGGAACTCATCAATCACTTAAATATGATGCAATGTACTGCAGCTGCCCAAAAAAGTCAAAGCAATGCTAGGCTGCATTAACAAAGAGATAGAATCAAAATCATGTGAAGTATTAGTACTGCTTTTATAAGACCTTGGTAAAACCACACTTGGAATACTGCATTCAGGTTTGGTTATCACACACACACACACACACACAAAGATATCGAGACTTTGGAAAGATTACAGACAATAGTTGATTAGGGGTCTGGAAGCTAAAACCTATGAAGAACAGTTGCAGGAATTGGGTATGTCTACTCTAATGAAAAGAAGGACTAGAGGAGACATGTTAGCAGTGTTCCAACTTCTCAGGGGTTGCCACAAAGAAGAGGGAGTCAAGCTATTCTCCAAAGCACCTGAGGGCAGGACAAAAAGCAATGAGTGGAAACTAATCAGGGAGAGAAGCAACCTAGAACCAAGGAGAAATTTTTTGACAGTTAAACAGTTAACCAGTGAAACAACTTGCCTCCAGAAGTTGTGAATGCCTCAACACTGGAAGTTTTTAAGAAGAGATTGGATAACTATTTGTCTGAAATGGGGTAGACTAGAGTATCTGAGCAGGAGGTTGGACTAGAACACCTCCAAGGTCCCTCCCAATTCTAATGATGTTTTGTTTTATGATCCAAAAGTTTAACTCTCATTTAGTAGAATATTAATATAATTCCACTTCTGTCGAGGAAAACAGGGATAAAGTTGGTGAAGGTATGCAACAACCATACCTACCTTGATTCTGTAGGTATAAGGAGGGGGTAGAAAAAGAAATTCTGGCAGAATTTCAAGTTTCTCTTATTATATCCTACAAGAAGAATTCCATTAGTCCTTATCTTATCTGTTTCCTGAACTGGCCTACCTTGATGGGCAAGCAGCTTCTGACCTTCACTTCATCACATATGTAGAACTGAGTCCCGAAAGAGAACAAATATCCTGGAGGCATTTCTGTGTGTGTGTGTGCGCACACCAAATGATGAAAATAAAACTGCACCAACGTAACACAAGTTTAGTTCCTGTTGTCTGTGCATTGTGAGGCTGCACACAGGTCAGAGCTTGCATCACAGTAATGCTTTTCTCATTTAAACAAACTCATTGGATGCTGCAGATGTCTCTGATATATTTACATATGGAGGAAAAAAATACTAAAAGTTAGCAATGAGATCTGGGACAACTGACTAGAATAATTCACTGTTATTTCCTTTTAAATATTAATTATTTAAGTGAGAATGAATAACCAGTGGAATGGCTTGCTTTCAGAAGTTGTGGGTGCTCCATCACTAGAGGCTTTTAAGAAGAGATTGGACAACCATTTGTCTGTAATGGTATAGGGCTCCTGCTTGAGCAAGGGGTTGGACTAGAAGATCTCCAACGTCCCTTCCAACTCTGTTATTCTGTTAATTACCTGACCTCTCCTTATTGTGGAGCTGGGAGGAAAAACAAGGGAAGAACTTCAGATTTGTCCCAAATGTGCTTTTCTCAAAAGGCAACTGAACTTCCTTGGTTATTGTTTTTTCTTCGAATAGGTTTCACTTCTCATGCAAGAAGCTTCTTCATGAAGAAGCTTCTTGGATGAAAAGTGAAACATTTTGAAAAACGTTTGAAAAGCATTTCATTTTGAAAAAGCATCTTTGGGATACCTTGACCTGGATGATTGAGAATCTCCATAGACAATTTGCTATCTGCCTCAATTCTAACAAGGATGAGCTTCAAAGGTGAGTATGGTCAGAGAAAATGAAGAACCCAGGAGCTAAATGTGGAGAAAATGAACCCATTCTTAGGGATCCCCAATATAAGAAACTCATTCCAGATACATAAGAATTTATAAGTACTATCATCAAGTCTTCAAGATAAGGAGGAATCAAAGAATATTAAACCTGCTTTTAGCTAACGATGGGATTAAGGCATTCCAAATAAATGAAACCCTAATAAAAAGATCTTGTGGCTGGTGTCATGTTTTGGTGTCACCTCCATTCTGATAGGTGCTTTTTGCTGATAAATTATACAGAGCAATCAACTTACATCCATTTCACTAGGAATGATGGACTGGACTTCCAGCCCATGGATCTTTTGAATGCATGCATCTTGCCAAAGGTCTCTTTAACTAGCTTAATTAATGAACCAGGTTTGACAAGTTGTACAAGAGAAAAGTTGTTTGCAGATTATCCATATTCTTATTGCTGCAGCATACATGAGTATTATTTCTACTACTTGATGAGTCTGTTGAGTTTTAGCTTTGCCCTATATATCTTGAATTGTTGTGCTTATTTTCTTCAAGGAAATAGGGAAATGCCATTTTTAAACCGTTCTACTTCTTGCTGAGGCTAATCCTTGTTTTAGGTGCCAGATTACAGATATGCAGAACTATAATGTGTATAGTGTTCTTTCCTGGCTGATTCTACCTGGAAATATCACCCATCTTTTCCCCTAATGAGTGGGAAGATTCTACTTACCTCTATTGCAGGGAGGGGAACTATAACAGGCATGAAAAACAAATAGAAGCTGTAGCTGCTGTGCTCCCTGACTGAACATGAGATATAAAGAAAAAGAGGAAATCATGTATTACAATGAGCTTTTATACTAGAAATGTATGTCCTCTTGAGCTCTGATTACAACATGAATACTTGAATGGAGCTCATCAGTCTGGAACCCACATTACGTATCTGATATTAACATAGTTGAGAAAATCCAGAAATATTTCATAAGAAGAGTTTTCCACTCTTCTACTCATTGCAGAATGCCTTATGCCACCAGACTTGAAATTCTGGACCTAGAAAATCTAGAACTACACTGCCTTCGGTCCGATCTAAGTATAGTGTATAAAATCATCTATTGCAATTTCCTATCTGTCAATGAATGCTTCAGCTTCAACCATAACAATACAAGAGCACACAATAGGAACAAACTCAAGGTTAACCGCACCAAACTTGACTGCAGAAAATACGACTTCAGCAACAGAATGGTCAATGTCTGGAATACTCTACCTGACTCTGTGGTTTCTTCCCCAAACCCCAAAAAACTTTAACCTTAGACTGTCTACCATTGACCTCACCCTTTTCCTAAGAGGTCTGTAGGGAGTGTGCATAAGCGCACCAACGTGCCTACTGTCCCTGTCCTATTGTTTCTTTTTATTTTTCTTGTATGTATCCATTTCATGTATTCATAACTATGTTTATACTTATACCTGTTATCATGTAAGCGATTGACAAATCAAATAAATAAAATAGATAAATAAATACATGTACCTTTCACAAATGTGTGCAATGGCTTTCAAATTTCTGCTACTAAGCAGGAAGTTGTTCAGTGAATTTTGTCCAAATTGTATAATCTTTTTTGTCACAGATGTTAAGTGAATTATTGCAGTTCTAGTTCTATTCTAGTCTATGTCATCCTAGCTCTAGATTAGATTAGATTGGAATAGAACAGAACAGAATAGAATGGAATCATAAAGTTGGAAGGGACTTGGAGGTCTTCTATCCCAACCTCCTGCGAAGGCAGGAAACCCAATTGCATTTCAGATAAATGGTTGTCCAATCTCTTCTTAAAACTTCCACTGTTGGAGCATTTACAATTTCTGGAGGCAGTAAATATATGTAAATATATCAGAGACATCTGCAGCATCTCGTGGGTTTGTCCAAATGAAAAAAACAGTATGGAGCTATTGTGATGCAAGCTCTGACCTATGTGGAACATCACAATGCACATACAAAAGGGACTAAACTTGTGTTATGTTGGTGCAGTGTTGTTTTCATCATTTGGTGCACACATAGAGAGAGATACCTCCAGGGTATTTGCTCTCTCGGAACTCAATTCTACATACGTGATGAAGTGAAGGTCAGAAGCTGCTTTTCCATCAAGGTAGGCCACTTCAGGAAACAAATAATATAAGGACTAATGGAATTCTTGTATGATATAAGAAGAAAAACTTGAAATTCTGCCATAATTTCTTTTTCTACCCCCTCCTATACCTACAGAATCAAGGTAGGTATGGTTGTTGCATATCTTCACCAACTTTATCCCTGTTTTCCTCGACAGAAGTGGAATTATATTAATATTCTACTAAATGAGAGTTGAACTTTTGGATCATAAAACAAAATATCATCAGAATTGGGAGGGACCTTGGAGGTGTTCTAGTCCAATCTCCTGTTCAGATACTCTAGTTTTACCCCATTTCAGACAAATGGTTATCCAAGTTAGCAACACAGTTGTTAAGTGAATTTGGCTTCCCTGCTGACTTTGCTTTGCAGAAAATTGCAAAGGGTGATCATTGCTACTGTGATAAATAGGAACCAATTGCCAAGCATCCACATTTTTGTCATATGACCATGGTGCAATGATCATAAGTGTGAAAATGATCATAATTCGGTTTTTTAGTGCTGTTGTAACTTCAAACAGTCACCAAATAAATGGTTGTAAGTCAAGGACTACCTGTAAAAGGTACTCTCTGCGGAGAAATCCCTTTTCAGCCCAACAGAGTGAAAAGGCCTTTAAAAACTGAAATCCCCAGCTTGAGCCTGATCTTTACCTCAGAAGGAAAATGTGTACCTTGCTGTCAATGCAGAATGTTGTGGACTCACAAAATTATA
This sequence comes from Laticauda colubrina, assembly GCA_015471245.1. Lineage (NCBI taxonomy): Eukaryota > Metazoa > Chordata > Lepidosauria > Squamata > Elapidae > Laticauda > Laticauda colubrina. The sequence continues at coordinate 74,160,800 of BLBF01000002.1, forward strand.
TAGTTTCTGATGAAGTTGCTGAGGAAAATCCTTCTCAAATCCAGCAATTTCAGTTGTATCAGGATGGGGGAGGGGAGTATTAGTTAAATCAGGAATGGGCAACTATGGTAACTGTGGACCTGTGGACTTCAACTCCCAGAATTCACATGGCTGGCTCAGGAATTCTGGGAATTGAAGTCCGCAGGTTGTAAAGTTGCCATAGTTGCCCATCTCTCAGTTACATTGTTCCTTCCTGTAATTCCACAAGATCTCTGTTCTGTTATGAAGCAGCAGAACTTTCCCCACAACCTACAGTAGTTGAATGATCAATCTCATAGTAAGGAAAGGTAGATAAGCTCTTGAATGTAGTGGTATCCAATGGTGGATAAGTGTTCAAGTATGCCCCATGAGCTAAAGATTGACCACGTGTCTTATGTTCTCATCCTTGGCATCTTGACACAAATATTCACATGTTTTTCCTATATCAAGGTTCCCAATTAAGCAATCTGACCATTCGTGTTAGTAAAATTGGAACTCCAATCCAAATTCTCAGAAAATCCCATCACACTTGGAAGTCAAATCCCTGTCCCCTTTTCCAGTGTTCCAGAATTGCTTCCATCTAAATTGATTAAAATAGTCAAGACTTGTCAAGATGCTACAGGCCGTTGTATCCATGGATGTAACATGGATGGAGGACTGAGGTAGATTCTGTGAATGAGAAACTATGTAGAACACGGATACCTGTCTGAATGCAGCAAAAGTTCTATTTTTGTGTTTAAATTCAATCCATTATTTAGGTTTCCCTGAAGCTTTGGAATCAATATGAGATCCCTCGGCTTTCATGACTGTCGCCATTTCTCAGGGCTGGGTCTTTGCTACTGCAGCCTTCTGTTGCAAAAGCCAACAAATCTTTGTGTTTATTAATGTTTCCAATGATCATACCTGAAGCAAAGGGGATAGAGAGAAATTAGTTTTGGGTCTCAAAAGCTATCTGTCGTTTTCTGCCAAACCTACCCCAAAGGATATGTTGCAAGATTCTCTTCTTATTTACAATTGTTTGGGAGGGGAGGCGATAAGGACAATATTTGTCCCTTTGTCATGTTCCTTTAGCAGGGCATGTTGAGTCAAGTGAACAGGTGTTCCTCCCCACCCGTATTGATCAGTGATCATGGCAAAGAGCTATTATTAGATTTTGAAGGGGGAAAGGGGAAAGCATTAGAAATGAAAAGGAGAACGTGGGACAGGTTATTGATGATGGTAATAACTGTGCTCAGTGGTCTCTAAACACCGAAGCTGTAAAGTTGACCAGATGAGGAGATCAGTATAGATATGTTGAGAGGATCAGACAATATGAAGAAGTATGGAGCATATTGTCTTACCTGGCAGAGTTATTAAAGTTCATTAGAGGAAGATGAACTGTTTCAATATGTTAAACACTTGAGGCTGTTAGGAAATAGTTACTATCATGGAAAGAGGCATTAGGGGGAGCTTTCCATTTTCTCACACAAACAGACACACTGAGAAATACAATTCTGGTTTGTTTCAGAGCTGGTAGCTGAGCTTTAATGTTTCTTTAGCTGTTTATCATAATATGTTTTTTTTTTCCTGCAGCAAAAATATTCATAATAACAACTAGGATCAGTTGTTATTATGAATAACAGGCATTTGGCTAAAACTCTTATTCTTGCATATGTAACAGTAATAATATATATTATTTTACCTTTGTTACCATAAAGTCTAAAATGATGAGTGCAGATATATGAACAGTGCTCCTTCAAATCTGTCTGTCTGTAGATATACACAGTTTATATAGTATGTTGGAAAAAGAATCCCCCTTAAACATTTAACACAAGATGGAATAAGTGGGCTGAAGTATTGGGAAGTATTTTATACATAGATCTCTAAAGGAATGCAAATACATGTATTACTCAATCTCTTTGAGATCTCAAGCTTCAGTCTCCAGTTTAAAGTTGTCACCCAGGTTATATTAAAAGCTGTGAAATCCAACTCCCTGCTCAGTGCAGATATCCAAATTAAAGCATCCATAATATCCAACCTTTGAGTAAAAATAGAAAAACAAACAAACAAATAAATACATACATACATTAATCTTATTTTTTTCTTACTTCTTAACCGCCCATCTCTCCATCAAAGAGACGATCTGGGCAGTGAATATTAACAGATTATTTTCCTTGGTGATGAGTTTTTTAAACCCAGACAATGCTTATTTTAACTACAAGAACAATTGTGTTCGTTATTTAAGCCCCTGTAACACTGCACCAACGGATGCAAAGAGGATGTAAAACGGGCAAAAAAGCTTGCCATCCGTTGGTTAATGCGATGTACTCACTGCCTCCATTTTGCTTCCTCTCTATCCGTCCAGCATCCGTCTATTGACGTTTCATCCGCTCAAAAAGTTTTGAGCTGCCCAAAACTTTTGCGCAGAAAATGTATCCAATTTGTCCGTTCTGCATCCGCTACGCATCCGCGAGGCATCCATTCTGCATCCGTTACGCATCCGCTATATCCGCTAGGCATCCGTTCCGCATCCGCGAAACTCGCATCCGATCGGACGCAGGGAGGAAGTGGAACGGATGCAGAACGGATATAGAACGGATGCAGAACGGATGCAGCACAGAAACAAAGCATTTAAAACAGAAAAAACGTTCGGCGAGGGGACCTATCTCGGATATTAAGGATGTCTAGAGGATGCAAAGGGACACCTATACTGCCTATAAAAAGGGGGAGCAACACATCTGGAACTCACTTTCAGAACAGCAGCCCTGTGGTGCGGACCTCTGCAGCCTTCATCTGCCTCTTGCTCTTCCACAGCATCCAGTCATAACCACCGTGGATCGTAACAAAGTCCTTTTGGCAGCCACCATCATTCTGCAACAGTGCGAAGCCATCTACAGGCTCTGTGAACTCTACTACAGGAAGAAAAGGAAGCAGCCAAGAAGCATCTGGGTCCGAAGATGGATCAGGAGAAGAGCAGAGTATGGACTGTACAACAAGCTGATGGTGGAGCTCAGGAACGAAGACACTCGGGCATTCCAGAACTTCATGAGGATGCCTCCAGCCATGTTTGATGAAGTTGTGCAATGGCTAACACCCAGGTTGACCAAGGCAAACACCAACTTTCGGCCCAGCCTGGAACCTGGCACTTACTCTGCGCCACCTGGCCTCAGGGACCACCGACAGGAGCATGCAGTATGGCTGGAGGGTGCCACACAACACCATCAGCATTGTGGTCAGAGAAGTGGTGCAGGCCATCATCGAAGAATACCTGCAGGAGCTCCTCCAGTGCCCCTACACTGATGAAGGCTGGAAGAAAGTTGCAGAGCAGTGGTATCAGAGGTTGAACTTCCCACACACTGTTGGAGCCATAGATAGGAAGCACGTGGCCTGCAAAGCACCACCCAAGTCGGGCTCCACTTATTTCAACTACAAGGGCTTCTTCAGCATCCTCCTCTTTGCCATGGTTGATGCTGACTACAAGTTCATGTACATCGATGCTTCAGGCAGCGGCTCATGTTCAGATGCCCAGGTATACAACGCCAGTGACCTAAGGAGGGCCTGGAAGGCAACCTCATCATGGGCTTTCCAGATCCAGACCCACTGCCCAACGACACGCAAGATGTGCCCTACTCCATCATGGGGGATGACGCCTTCTCCCTCAGAACCTACCTCATGAAGCCCTACACTTCAAGACACCTCACCCGTGAAGAGAGGATCTTCAACTACAGGCTGTCCAGGGCAAGGCGGGTGGTGGAGAACGCCTTTGGCATCCTGGCCAACAGGTTCCAGGTACTTCTCATCACCATGCAGCATCACCCAGAGACCGGGAGGAGGATCATGGAAGCTTGCTGCATCCTGCACAATCTCTTGTGCACCCGCTACCCAGTCTTGCAGAACAGGCTCGTGGACCTCCAACAAGGCAATGGGGACATGGAGCCTGGTGAATGGAGGCAAGGGCGAAACCTGATCAACACTCAGAATGTGCAAGGCCACAACAGAGCCTCACATGAAGGAAAGAAGCAGCGCAACCTCCTGAGACACTGATGCAACTCCCCAGCTGGAGCAGTGGAGTGGCAAGACAGGATGATAGATGATTAATGGATGCTTCCTTCAGTCTGTCTCATCACACTGATGAGATTGGGCCATGTATGTTGGGTGGGCCTACAATAAACAGGGCGTTTAATAAAGAGTTGTGTTTGTGTTGACATGTGTGGATGATTATTACATTATTATTGGTAATAAAGGACCATAGGTGTGGCACCAGGGAGGGTGGACCATACAGTCCCACTATGCTTGCACTGGAGGCTTATCTATCCTACTGCTATCCTTACCCATCCCACAGCTATTACCCATTCCAAAGGTATCCCTGCCCATCCCACAGCTATTACCCATTCCACAGGTATCCCTGCCCATCCCACAGCTATCTTAACCCATCCCACAAGCATGCAAAGGCTTAAACCATTTCTAAAAGATTCCACCAAGACTTTATTTAAAAAAAGAAATGAAGCAAGTGTGTGAATCAAAGATAAACTTTATTGAACAACAAGCTGTAAAACAAAAATGACCCAAGTCAAGTGTCCAAATAAACTCTACAGGTAGCCAGCTACCCAGTCTCTGGCACTCTTATTGGTCACTCGGAGGTTAGCCCAGTCTCAGGGGTGAAGGGTCCAGGTGCTGTGGAGGTGGGTGGTACTGGAGTGCTGGTCTGTATCATCATTGGGTTGCCTGGCCCCGAGAGGACAACAGGGACGGTGTGTTGAGGAAGCTCTCAGACAGCTGGCTCAGACCCACGATGCTGAGAGGTCCTTCCTCCATGCCATGGGGTATCAGCCCCAGTACTGATGAGAGATGTACTGAAGCCGGGCTTGGCTGTGGGGTGGAGGAAGGAGGAGTGTAGTGGGGCTGTCTGGTCTGCAGCTGGGTGAGGACTGGTGTGGGTGGCATTGCTGTCATCGGTGGCATCATTGTCGTGGGTGGCATCAGTGGCATCAGTGGAACCGGTGGCAACGGTGTCACCCGATGACTCTGTGCCTGGGCTGGGAAGGGCTGCTGCCTGTGCTGCTGGACCTCCTGGTAGCCATAGCCCTGGTAGGTGAGGGGCTGTGGGAAGCCTTGGTATGGGAGAGACATTACCTGGGCCAGAGGAGCAGACCTGGACTGGGTGGGATCAGGTTCCTCTGGGTCTGGAGGGTTGTGAAGCAGCTCCGTGATCCGGTCCTTCACCACCTGGTACTGGGGTTCCTCCATGTTCTTGAGGGTCTGGGTGACATAGGTGAGGAAGGGCTTGCGGTTGGAGGATGAGGAGTCGGTGCTGACCAGCTGAGAGAGGAGATCTATACTGGTGCAGATGGTGTCCCTGATCTCCAGCAGGACAGTGTGGCTCTGCCCCTCCTGCTGTCTGGCTCTCTGCCTTTCTGTGGAGGCGGAGCTGGGGGGTGGTGGATGCGGCTACGACTGTGGTGGACTCGATGTCTCCTTTCTCCCACTGCACCAGGAGTCCTCCACGCGCTCCACCACGGTGACAACAGCTGTCCACGGGTTCTTTGCTGTGGCACGCTCCACAGAAACCTGCCTGGAGACAGGGACTGACTCTTGGCCGGAAGAGGACTGGGTCGCAGCAGGCTGCCGGAGAGAGAGGGTAGACAGAAGGGCTCCTGGTGCTCCTCGGTGGTGGATCTCACCCTCCAGGAAGCTGCACCTGGCCATGATGAAGGTCTCTCTGTCCATCAGCTTTACTGTGGCCTGGCCAGATTTCTTCAGGTGCAGCTTCCTGTACCAGGTGTGCATATGTTTCCACCAGCCGAGGAGCACCTCCGAACTGTATCCCATACTCTCCGCCCTCTCTCTCCAAGCAGCCTGCTTCTGCTTGGTGTCCCTGTACAGCCGGTGTCCCTTCCGCCACAGATAGTCATTCTCTCTCAGCCACTCCAGCACCTCATCCTCATGTTCCTCCTCGATGAAGTATTGCCTCCTCTCCCATCCCCGCATATGCCTCTTCCTCCCTTTGGCAGGGCCAGATGGGCCCTCATCAGAGGGGCTCCCAGGTGGTAGGGGCTGCTCCTCCACACCACCAGCAGCAGCAGCACCAGCAGGATCATCATCATCATCAGCAGTAGCAGCAGCAGGATCATAATCAGCAGCAGCAGCAGCAGCAGCAGGATCATCATCATCAGCAGCAGCAGCAGAAGCAGCAGCAGGATCAGCAGGACCAGGATCAGCAGCAGCAGAGTAATCACCAGGAGCCCCAGCAGCCCCAGCACCAGCAGCACCAGCAGCACCAGCAGCACCAGCAAGACCAGGAGCAAGAGCAGGACCAGGAGCACGAGCAGGACCAGGAGCATGAGCAGTACCAGCAGTACGAGCAAGTCCAGGAACACGAGCAGGACGAGCAAGTCCAGGAGCACGAGCAGGATGAGCAGGACCAGCAGCAGCTTCAGCAGAGTACGCAGCAGAAGCATCACTAGCAGGAGCAGCTTCAGCAGAAGCCCCAGCAGAAGCAGAGTCAGGGACAGGGGGCGGGAGGGTGGCCCTGTCCCTCTTGCCAGGGATGGCGGCAGGTTGCTGAGACTTTCGCTTCTTCCCCATGGTTGTGGGGTTGCTGGCTGGCAGGGAGGCTGGCAGGTACCAAGCCTGGCAGGTACCAAGCCTGGCAGGAAGCCTGGCACCAAGGCTGGCAGGAAGCCTGGCAGGAAGGCTGGCATGAAGCCTGGCAGGAAGGCAGGCAGGCAGGCAGGCACCAAGGCTGGCAAGCAGGCAGGCACCAAGGCTGGCAGGCAGACTGGCTGGCAGGGAGGCTGGAAGGCAGGCAGACAGCAAGGCTGGCAGGGAGGCTGGCCAGGAGGCTTGCAGGCATGCAGGCAGGGCAGGCAAGGACTCGATGTATCCTGCAGCAGGTCTTTCCTCCGAATGCTGGCCACGTGCGAGCTGCTTCCCTTTATATCCGGGGGGCTTGCGCAATGCATCCCCCCCACATGCACAATTAACGCCAGGCATCCGTTAGGCTTCCACTGTGCATCCGCTCTGCATCTGCTTCATCCATTCCGCGTCCGCTTTGCTGAGGCCCCCCGGAAGCCCTGCGGATTTGCCATCCGCTCTCATCCGCTTCCATCCGCTAGGCTTCCGTTCCGCATCCGTTTTCCATCCACTCTGCATCCTCCCCGCGTCCATGTTATCCGCTCTGGTTATGCAAATTTTTGCCCCTTTTGAGAGCGGATAACAACGGATGGAACATTTTGCTCGTCCGTTGTGTCCGTTTTGCATCCGTTGGGCAGTGTGACAGGGCCTTTAGTTAAAATAAAACACCAGCTGAAAAATTCTGGAACTGAAATCCACAAGTCTTAAAATTGCCAAGTTTGAAGATCCTTGGTATATGGCTATGTTTATGAAGTTAGTTATGGCTAAATGAAGTTAGCTTGGTGTTACTTCATTTCATTAGCATCAACTCTAAGCTGTGAGCAGGTCTGTGAGCCAGTCAAGGAGTTAGATAAGATTTTAGATGCCCAATAACACTGTTAAGAGTTAATATGCTTTGGGTTCTATTTAGCAATGCAAACACCTACATATTTCTGATTTTTTTGCATGTTTATCTTTTTATTTCAATGGGTATTTTTAAAAGAAATGGAGTTCCAAATAAAAAATGAGGAAAACTCTTAACTATCCAATTTTAGGTTAAATACCTTGCTTTTAATAAAGCTGTGGTTCTTCCTATCATATTTTCTTAGGCTGCAGTCTGTTATGCAGTATCAAAAGAGCTGTAGTTGTATTGGATTGGTCCTAAATCAATGTTACTGATGTGATGAGACTACTACAACTCCAAAAATTTTAAAGAGGTGTGACTAGTAACCATGGCGGCTATATATTTTGAGATGCAATTCCAATATATCAAAGGCAACAAATCAGATAAGGTTTAACATTTGCTGAAGGAAGGAAGGAAGGAAGGAAAGAAGGTAGGAAGGAAGGAAGGAAGGAAGGAAGGAAGGAAGGAAGGAAGGAAGG
>BLBF01000002.1:74185364-74213438 GCA_015471245.1 Laticauda colubrina
TCTTCTTCTTCTTCTTCTTCTTCTTCTTCTTCTTCTTCTTCTTCTTCCTCTTCTTCTTCCTTTTCTTCTTCTTCCTCCTCCTCTTCTTCCTCCTCCTCCTCTTTCTCTTTCCTTCCCCAATTTTCCTCCTCATCATGTGGGCCATGGTTACACATATGTAGCAGACTTGACATATACTCAAGCCTCTCATTATTATTTCAACTTCTAGGCACATCATCCATGAAACAGCTTTTCATTAAGAGGCCTGTTGATAGTTGGCTCAGCCTCAGTCCTGTTGGCAACTACCTATGGTACCCAGGCTCCTGAATACTTTCAGTGTGGCTTCCATACATCCTTGATTTTTGTCTCTTCTTTCTTTTTACGAAATACTTACCCACTGAATCCATACACATATCTAACAAGATCCAACAGCTGACACCAGCTAACTATACACAAATGTGTAGTCATAATTGCACGTGAATAGTGTGTGTGGGGGGGAGGTTTGGAAAGAAGAGGAAATAAAATAGATAAGCAAAGGGAGGAAAGTAGCACAATAAACAAGCAGCATATTTCCTCCTGCTGCAAAGCAAGCTTTTGTGACTTGAGCGGTATCTCTGTGCAGCTTGACTTCTAATCCATATCACAAAGAGCTTCCAGATGCCCAACTCCTTGCCACTTTTGTGGCATCCCTGCCCTTCACAGATGCCTTTCAATCAAAGGGGGTCTCTAAGTAAAATTAGATGTATTTTACTAATCATTCATTTCCAATCTTCCTGAAGGGAAACTTTTATTAATAATTTTTTTCATCTGTCTCTTTGATTAGAATGAAGATAATCACTTAGTCATGTGAAAAGAAGGGGGGGGGAGAAGCTGTCTGGGGGGTCGCCTTTGAAAACATGTGCCTGACTGGAGTGACACAAATAAAAAACACCAAACAATGGATGTCCCGAATGGTTCCAGTTGAGCTTGACCAACAGAATGGGGTGGGGTGGGGTGGGGGGTAGGGATTGAATAAGAAGCTTGCCGACTGGCTCAGCCTCACAAAGCAAGCAGAACTAATGCTCCTAAATCCAACTACTTCACAGGAAGCTAGGGTAAGGACTATCCAGAGGGAAGAGCAGGTGCATTCGGCTCAAGCCGGGAAAAAAAAAAAAAAAGAAAACAACAAGGTCCACAAGGCCCCACTGCCACTTTTCTAAAGGGGAACTTAATGGGACATTCAGTTAGATGCTTGGCCCTGCCAACACCCCCACATATAAACACAGCCTGTACATATATAATAGGATTTGGTTCAAACTAAAGCTCTCCTAAGATCCAGATACCCAGCTATGTTTTTGCTAAACTACAGCAGCAGAGGGTTGCTTAGCCTTTGTTTTTCTGTTATGTTTTCATTAAAGGACACAGATGGTTTGAAATCTCCAAAAATTACCCCTTGTGAAATTGCAGGATGATATTGTCTCCACCACAAATTCCTGTGTTCCTTATTTTGTTCTTCTGAACTCCTGTTGGTTACTTTCTGAACCTTAAAATAGTTTACAGGGTCCTCCTTTCCCCCCCCCCCCAAAAAAAAGCGTATAGGAGTAAATTCTATAGTTTAATAAATGCATCACTGGCTAATATATTAAGAAAAATGGCTTTTATCTAAATAAAATAGTTCATTTCAATTTTACGTACAAGGCTAAACAACATATTCTGAGCAATGTTACTTCACTGATGTAATGAGTCATATGCTGAAAGTTGGGTGTTTATTATGATTGTTATGTTATACAAATGCTAATCTTAATCCTGAGTCATATTTTTTATTGGAATATAATTAATCACATTCTAAAAGATAAACACATGTTTCTTTGTTTTTAGGACAAAACTTAAATTTTACAACCTCAAAGACAGTTTCTAGGGAGCATGATTCATTAGGCAATCTCAAACTTTTGGGAATAAACATAGAGAAGACCTCAGGCTTGGAAACATTTACTGTAGCATTACTTGATATTCTGAGGGATAAGGGGCCAAGAAACTAAATATACTGTCTATGAAGATTCTCAAATATCCAGGTCATAGTTGTCCCCAAGCTGTTTTTCAAAAAGCAACTGGACTTTCTTGAATTTTTGCTTCACTTCTCATCAACTTCTGAAGAAGTTGAACTGAAGAAGCTTCTTGGATGAGAAGTGAAACAGTTTCAAGGTAAAAAAACACAAGAAAATGCAGTTGCCTTTTGAAAAGCATATTTGTAAAAGGTATTGAAATCTCACCCAGCTTAATTCCAAAAATGAACCTGTAGCTAACAAATAAATAAAAGCAATGGTAAGAGAGCCACAATCAGGAACTTTTTCACATTTTTTGGGTGAGGAAGAGTAGGAGGTGAAATAATGGAAGGCAACATTTGCATAAGCAGCCAAAGTTTTTTCTTGATAAAGATTTGGGGCTGAAATTCTTAGAAGACGCCACAGTGTAATGAAGCAGTGAGCTAAGAAGAAGGTAAAGCCCCAGAAAGGATGTGGAATTCTAAAAGGAAAACATGGAGATTAGCATGGCCTCTTCAATCACCTCTTGATCATAGTTGTTGCAGTTTTGGGCCCAGGACTTCCCCTCCATTTTCAAAACTGTTCCAGAGAAAAAGATAGAAAACTTGCTAATTCTTTCACAGGGAGATAAGCAGATACTAAAATATGTATTGTTTTTCTCCATCAGGGGTCGTCAACCTTTTTTATACCTACCGCCCATTTTTGTATGTCTGTTAGTAGTAAATTTTTCTCTAACTGCCCACTGGTTCCACAGTCATGGTGATTTATAAAGTAGGGGACAAAACCCCTACCGCCCACCATGAAAGCTGGAACACCCACTAGTGGGCGGTAGGGACCAGGTTGACTCCCACTGATCTACATGCTAATATGTTAAACAGTTCTACTGTAGCTAGGAGTTTTATAACCTGAGCCTGATAGCTGAAAATGGTACTATTTTGCATTTCCACCAATGATAGTTCAGGCTCCATATACCAATGTCTTACATAATTGAAGAACAATATTTTTGTGGAAAGAAGTTTGCTCCTCCCTCCCTTTCTCCCTCCCTCCCTTCTTTCCTTCCTTCCTTTCTTTCTCCTTCCCTCTTTCCCTCCCTTTCTTTTTTCCTTTCTTCCATCCTTCCTCCCTCCCTCCCTCCCTCCCTTCTTTCCTTCACTGCATGATTGTCACACTATTTTTCTTTTCTGATCCTTCCTTCTTTCCTTGCTTACTTCTTACCTCCCTCCCTCCCTCCCTCCCTCCCTTTCTTCCTTTCTCACTCGCCCCACTCCTTCCTTTGTTTCCTCCCTCCCTCCCTTCCTTCATTACATGATTGTCACACAGAACACAATACTTGGATTTTTTTAGGAGTTTATGTATGTTGAAGCCACACTATTTTTTTTTAAAGCACTGCTCAGTTCCAATGTCAGCAGAGGACTTTAGTGAAATACAACAAGTGTGATTCAAGTGTTATTGTTACTGATACCAAAATACTGACTGCAGTATGCAGGTGCCAATTTGCCATTAACCAGCACGCTGCCTTCCATAGTGTTAGGCTCTAACAAAGGTATATTCCCATGTGGGGAAAGAAAGACAGATTAATTTGTATATGGAGTAAGAAGACTCCTAGGCAACCTTCTCTTTTCTCTTTTTAATGTTAAACCTTTGTTTGTTGAAAGCTACTCAATCAGAAGAGGAAGAAATTAACCAAGGCTGAGATTTTCTAGTGTTGCTGCTATGAGTAGAAACAGTAGAGTATCATTTATTATGTTTTAAAAGATAGATTTTTCACATCACTCTACATTGCTTTTAGAATTGTCTTAAAAAGTAGCAAAAATATCACTTTTGAAGCATTTAGACATAATCATGCAACTTTTTAAAGAAAATTAATTTTAAAGAATTTTAGAGCAATCTGGCTGAAGCATTGAGTGGTTGCACGCTGTTTATACATGCTTCAAAAATAATTTAGAAGAAGTGATTCAACCCTCACGTGACCATGGCAGCTCTCTGCTATTCATTAAAACAGCTACATCATTTCAAAAAAGAACAAACTCAGGCAGAATGAAAAAAGACAATTTATACAAACAGCAGCCATTGTCATAATTGAATAATCTTTTGCTCCAATTTATAAAATATGCCAACATGTTTATTGATTGTATTTAGCAAGAATTAGAGTAAATTCTGAGTAAATTTGCCCTATGTATTTCTCTTATTCCTGTTATTTCTCTCGCAATAAACACATAATCCTGTACATGTGGAGGACATGATTCTTTGGTTATTCTGTAGGTTTTAATTATTCTAATTATTAGAAAATAAATAAATAATAAAATTTTAGAAAAATAAATAATATTTATATGTATTAAATTTATATTCTGTGCCTCTCATGGTTTGAGGTGATAATGTTGGTCTGTTCTGAAAAAGAAAATTATTAGATGCCATAATAACAAAAGTGATACAGTGTTGAATCAAAGGTCAGAACTCTACTGTAAGTAGAAACGAGTTAAGAAAGTGGAATGACTTTGACATTATCCCAATAGTATTGGGGTGGGAAGTGTGCGTGGGTTCTTGGCTTTTCAAAGACCAGACACACCACAGCATAGCAAAGCTGTCCAAAATAGTTTATTGCATCATACATATATATTCCCCAACAACAGTCAACTTAGAATAACAGAGTTAGAAGGGAACTTATAGGTCATCTACTCCAACCCGCTGCTCAAGCATTTTTGACAAGTGGCTGTCCAATCTCTTCTTGAAAGCCAGAGTGGGCAGGGCCAGGGTGGGCAGGGTCAGCTCAATGTCACTCAGGTCTAGGGTACCTGTGGGGGCCCAAGCACTCTGCTAGTGAAAATGGGCTCCTGAGCTCCATTTTCAGCTACGACCTTTTCCCAGTGAAAATGGAGCATGGGAGGGGTTCCTGTGGTCCTCACGAACTCTTTTTCAGCTGCATCGGCCTCCTGCAACTCTCTGCCAGTTAAAGCAGAGCTCAGAAGGGCCCCCAGCAGCCCTCCCAAGCTCTGTTTCCACTGGTAGAGGCACTGCAGGCCAGTCCTTCGCTGTTTCCAGGGTAGCCCCACAGGCCAGATCTAAGTAAACCATGGGCCTTCTCCTGCCCACAGGCCTTGAGTTTGACACCCTTGCTTTATGGATTAACATATCTCAAAGGCTCTTGGCTACCACAAGAAGGCATAGTTGGGCATGTCCATTACCTTCTTCATATGCAGAATGAGGACCCACGGCAGCCCCTCTGAAGTTCAGCTTGGGCTCAGTCTGGGTAGGAGAGTTGACCCTTTGAGTGCACAGCTATAAAGTCATTTAGCCTCAATTCGAAGAGAGCTGAACAGGTTTGTTTGCTTGTTTTTGGTGAAGCCCCTCAATCATTGGTCTTAAATACACTTAACTTTCTATTGGAGCTGTAGATCTTTATTAGATTTCAGGGCATTTCAGTCAATGAACATTTGTCCTGTATTTCAGAAGATACTGAGAAGGAAGAGGTGAAATGAACAGTCTGATGGCACTCCTAGTCTTTTGTCTGATAGAATGGGACCAGGACAACAGGCATTTTGACATCCACCCCATTAGTTACTTAATTCTCCCTCTCTCCAAACCATATTGCCTTATGACTGAAGATGTTCTCTAATTAGATGTGAATTATACAGTTTCCTATATTATGCTTAATTAAAGAATGAGCAAATAGTTGTGACAACTGGCAAGATGGTTATTTTGTATCATCTTGGGCTTTGCTGTAGCTTCAAAAGGGGCATGCAATCAGCAGTTGCCTTTAAAAAAGAGCAGTTAGAATAAAATGATTAGTTTAATCAATTTGGCCCTATTTTCCCAAACAAATGGAACAACTCAAATAGCACTCTCTTTTTAGATTGAAGGGCCATGTATTTCCAAACAGCAGACATATTTAGAAACCATCCCTTCTTTATAACAGGGGAAATTGCTTCATTTCACATAATTAACAGTTATTACATTGACTAAAGAATTGGAGGAATTGTTTGTCTCTTGTCAGTCACCAATTTTCACTCAATATTAAGGGTGTGCTGTTATTTTATTCTCCTACAGAAAGAGATCATTTGCAATGTTTCTTGAAAATGCCTCCACATGTCTGAATATTCCAAAGACATGTTTTGCTACTGATGAATGATTGGCAATTTGCAGATAATAGGAGCCAACCCGGTTTTCCTTGTGAACATCCTTTTCCAGTTTTGCTATATATGCAAGCAGGAAGGAGGTTAAGAAAAAGGGTAGGGAAGTAGATAGTCAAAGTTCAACCTGGCAACTAGGGAACAGGAAATAGAAGTTGAAATGAAATATCTCTAGACCAAGTAGTATAACAGAAAATGATTGGGATCCCATAATTTCAGAGATGCATTCCATGTCATCAGGATTTAAAACCATTGGCATGTGCTGGAAGACCTAAAAAACACCAAAGGAGTTTAGCACAGATTTATCACTGCAGAAAGCAACTTTATTTTGACTTGTGGATTGGCATTCTCTGAGCAATGTTCCATTGCAGAGGTCTCCAAACTAGGCAACTTTAAGTCTTGTGGACTTCAACTCCCAGAATTCCCTAGCCAGATTCCAATTCAGGAGAACCAAAATAGGAAGTCTCCCATTTATGTTACCTTATCCTGTGTAATGGTCCTGGATTACTACATTTTTTTATCTATGTTTATAATTTTGACAAGGTTTCCTAGTTTTAATTTTAATTTTTAGTGGATGGCTCCATGAGACAAGGAGAACATTTTCTCTCTCCAATTCTATACCACACATGGCTGTGTTTTTTTAAAAACCTATATCATTTGTTCTCTTATTTGCTTCAATCTTCAAATCCAGCTTGGCCAACTTAACAGTAAGTTGGATAGATTTGTACAATGGTATCATTTGTGATGAGGACAGAGGGAATGCAACATTCAATTTTGAAAATGAACGTGAAAACCTGCATTTGTAAACCTGCATTTGTTTCTGTGTGATCTCAGTCTTGAGATAAAATGAGCAACAAGCAACACTATAAATATTACAAAGCTTACCTTCATGTTTTTCTGGGTGGCAATTGTGTATGTGCCTAAAGCCCATGTCACACTGCACCAACGGATGCAAAGAGGATGTAAAATGGACAAAAAAGCTTGCCATTCGTTGGTTAACGCGATGTACTCATTGCCTCCGTTTTGCTTCCTCTCTATCCATCCAGCATCCATTTATTGATGTTTCATCCGCTCAGAAAGTTTTGAGCTGCATAAAACTTTTGCGTGGAAAATGTATCCAATTCGTCCGTTCTGCATCCACTACGCATCCGCAACGCATCCGTTCTGCATCCGTTACGCATCCGCTATATCCGCTATATCCGCTAGGCATCCGTTCCAAATCCGCGCAACTCGCATCCACTCGGACACAGGGAGGAAGCAGAACGGACGCAGAACAGATGCAGAACGGATGTAGCACGGAAACAAAGCATTTAAAACGGAAAAAATGTCCACAGAGGGGACCTATCTCGGATATTAAGGATGTCTACAGGTTGCCTAGAGGTTGCCTAGAGGATGCCTAGAGGATGCCTAGAGGATGCAAAGGGACACCTATACTGCCTATAAAAAGGGGGAGCAACACATCTGGAACTCACTTTCAGAACAGCAGCCCTGTGGTGCGGACCTCTGCAGCCTTCATCTGCCTCTTGCTCATCCACAGCATCCAGTCATGTCCACTGTGGATCGTAACACGGTACTTTTGGCAGCCACCATCCTTCTGCAACAGTGCGAAGCCATCTACAGGCTCTGTGAACTCTACTACAGGAAGAAAAAGAGGCAGCCAAGAAGAGTCTGGGTCCGAAGATGGATCGGGAGAAGAGCAGAGTACAGACTGTACAACAAGCTGATGGTGGAGCTCAGGAACGAAGACACTCGGGCATTCCAGAACTTCATGAGGATGCCTCCAGCCATGTTTGATGAACTTGTGCAGCATCTGACACCCAGGTTGACCAAGGCAAACACCAACTTCCGGCCCAGCCTGGACCCTGGGCTCAAGGTGGCACTCACTCTGAGCCACCTGGCCTCAGGGACCACGTACAGCAGCATGCAGTACGGATGGAGGGTGCCATCCAACACCATCAGCATTGTGATCAGAGAAGTGGTGCAGGCCATCATCGAAGAATACCTGGAGGAGCTCCTCCAGTGCCCCTTCACTGAAGAAGGATGGAAGAAAGTTGCAGAGCAGTGGTATCAGAAGTGGAACTTCCCACACACCGTTGGAGCCATAGATGGCAAGCATGTGGCCTGCAAAGCTCCAGCCAAGTCGGGGTCCACTTATTTCAATTACAAGGGCTTCTTCAGCATCATCTTCTTCGCCACGGTCGATGCTGACTACAAGTTCATGTACATCGATGCTTCAGGCAACGGCTCATCTTCAGATGCCCAGGTATACAATGCCAGTCACCTCAAGGAGGAGCTGGAACGCAACCTCATCGTGGGCTTCCCAGATCCAGAACCCCTGCCCAACGACACACAAGATGTGCCCTACTTCATCATGGGGGATGATGCCTTTTCCCTCACAACCTACCTCATGAAGCCCTACACTTCCAGACTCCTCACCCGTGAAGAGAGGATATTCAACTACAGGCTGTCCAGGGCAAGGCGGGTGCTGGAGAACACCTTTGGCATCCTGGCCAAGAGGTTCCAGGTACTTCTCACCACCATGAAGCATCGCCCAGAGACCGTGAGGAGGATCATGGAAGCTTGCTGCATCCTGCACAATCTCATGCGCACCTGCTACCCAGTCTTGCAGAACAGGCTCGTGGACCTCCAACAAGCCAATGGGGACATGGAGCCTGGGGAATGGAGGCAAGGGCGAAACCTGATAGACACTCAGGATGTGCAAGGCCCCAACAGAGCCTCACGTGAAGGGAAGAAGCAGCGCAACCTCCTGAAACACTGGTGCAACTCCCCAGCTGGAGCAGTGAAGTGGCAAGACAGGATGATAGATGATTAATGGATGCTTCTTTCAGCCTGTCTCATCACACGGATGAGATTGGCCCATGTATTTTGGGTGGGCCTACAATGAACAGGGCATTTAATAAAGAGTTGTGTTTATGTTGACATGTGTGGATGATTGATTACATTATTATTGATAATAAAGGGCCATAGGTGTGGCACCTGGGAGGGTGGACCATACAGTCCCACTATGCTTGCACTGGAGGTTTATCTATCCCACAGCTATTACCCATCCCAAAGGTATCCCTGCCCAACCCACTGCTATCTTAACCCATCCCACAAGCATGCAAAGGCTTAAACCATTTCTAAAAGTTTCCACCAAGACTTTATTAAAAAAAAGAAATGAAGCAAGTGTATGAATCAAAAATAGACTTTATTAACAAGAAGCTATAAAACAAAAATGAGTCTCTGGCACTCCTCTTGGTCGCTCAGTCTCAGGGGTAAAGGGTCCAGGTGCCATGGAGGTGGCTGGTGCTGGAGTGCTTGTCATCAGCTCCTCCAAAAGCAGAAGCAGCAGAAGCCCCAGCCCCAGAAGAGTGAGCCCGTGCTGCAGAAGCCCCAGCAGAACCAGAGTGAGGGCCAGGGGGCGCTTCATCCGTTCGGCATCCGCTCTGCATCTGCTGTATCCGTTCCGTGTCCGCTTTGCTGTGGCCCCCCGGAAGCCTAGCAGATGTGCCATCCACTCCCATCCACTTCCATCTGCTGGGCTTCCGTTCTTCATCCGCTTTCCATCCGCCCTGCGTCCTCCCCGCGTCCGTGTTATCCGCAAACTTTTGCCCCTTCTGAGAGCGGATAACAACGGATTGAACATTTTTCTCATCCGTTGTGTCTGTTTTGCATCCATTGGGCAGTGTGACAGGGCCTTTAGCTGAAATGCAAATAGAAATGTAACTGTTTTTGCAAGCTTACTGACTGTAACTATGATGTGTATGCTACCTAATCATGGATGCTGTAGGATGCGGTAAACAGGGCTCAGGGGACAAATGACAACACATATAATAGTATTCTCATATGAATCTGTAACCTTAATCCTTGTCTCAGACATTGGGATGTAGTGGCATTGTATTTGCAATGATGTCAGTATAAACATGCCATTCAGTCATAACGGTATGAGATATTGCAGGTTCGATTCCAGACTACCGCATATCTGACATTGTGAACATCACAATAAAACAAGTGACATTAATTCTGTTGGTTTCCCAGTGCATATAAAAGTTATGTTTACACTATACTGTGGTCTATTAAGTGTGCAGTAACATTCTGTCCAAATAAATGTGCACACCTTGGTTGAAAACACTTTACTGCTAAAATATGCTAATTGACATCTACCCCTTCACTGAATCATAATCTTTTTGCTGATGGAGAGTCCTGTAAAAAAAAAAAAAAGCATACTATCTGTGAAGCACAATAAGGTGAAGCACAGTAAAACAAGGCATGCCTGAAGTTTCTTGCGGATGGTGATGGCCTCAGTCTAGTCCAAAGGTGTCAAACTCACAGTGTCATGGTGGTGTCATGTGAAATATCAGGACTTTTTTCCCCTTCGCTAAAACCAGGCATGGGCATAGCCAGCATGTGATGCATCCGGTCCACAGGCTGGGAGTTTGACAACCCTGGTCTTATCAACCTACAGATTTTCAAGATAAGACCAACTGAAGGAAAAAGGAGGGAAAAATCAATCCACACGCTATGATTTCTTATTTCTAATATAACCCATTTAAGCTACAAGAAGCCAACCTTCTATTAATGAATAGGGCCACCCTCTAAAATTTTATTTTCCTCATATTTTCTCAATTTTCCTCTGTCTGGTTGAAACTTCTTGATTTCTAACATAGTTCCGATGAGAATCTTTCCAATCCAATTTGAAATAGTTATTCTTCTTCAATTCAGCACAGTACTGCCTTGCAAATAAAATGCATATCATTTAATCCAGAACACCATAACAAAGACCTGCTCAATTTTAAACCCAAATACACTAATTTTGCTGGTTTCTGGATATAAATTATTTGTGCTCAAGGAGATGCACTGAACTCAAATGGGTTGATTTTTTTTTAAGCCAGAAAGAACTTAAGTTTCCTATGCTGCACATGTAAACCCAAATCTAGATTTGCTGCATGTATAGAATATCAACTCTATTTTATTCTCTTTTGGCAAGTTACATACAATCCAATTGTTTTTAATTCTAAATCCTTGGCATACAGCAATGTTCTCCAAACTAAATCAGTTGCTTGATGCATTAGCACAGTATTAATTTCAAGTGCTTTGACATTTTTATAAACCATTACACTGCACTCTTTTAATCAACAGTGTTTGGACTCTTATCAGTATGCTTAGGTAAAAGACATTGATTAAGATACCCTAATGGATTATCAGATATTATCTTTCATGCAATTTGTAAAGAATTAAGTTAATAATTTTCCAATCTGTGATCTTAGAAAATTTGGTTTTCGGTAGTAAGATATGATTTATAGCCAGAACAAATGAAGTTTTTCCATATAATCTGTGGATTAAATTTTAAATGCACTTAAAGCATAAAGAATTAAAAGAATATTGATAGGACAAAATCCAGATTTCCCCAGATGTCTCAGACTTTAATAGGAATAAGACTTTAATAACTACTAGTACATAGTAAAATGAATATTCATTTGTGTGACATTTTAAAAAAGCACACTGAATTATTTAGAGTTCAAATTCTGCCCAAGATTATTTATAACATTAGACTGCAGTGGTATGAACACATTAAATCTTCAATGTAAACATCAATTTTAAATGTGAAAATGTAGTACAGAAAAATGATTAATCTTCATTAAATATATAAACTTAACATAATTTGTATACTCTTCTTTTTGAATTTTTTTTTTCATTTTTCGTATCCCTCTGCTCTTCTAGAATTGCATTCAGTAGCGATTTCCATAAATTGTCAGGTTGCAAATATAAAGTGATCTCAATTATTTGATGCTATTAGAAATCTTGGGTTTTTTACATACTTTGTTGTGCAGAAGTTGCCATGTAAATTGTTTTTAAAGTAAGCTCTGTCAGTATTTATGTATTCATTATTATTTACTGGGAGCTGAGAACAAATGGAGAGCAATGGAAATGATCCATTAAGATTTCCTAAGATGCAGTGTGAATTGCCAAGAAATTTTGATAAACTTAAAGATATTTGTTAGAGGTTTTGTTTTATTTATCAGGGGTAATTTGATAAATACTTTTAGGTATATCTTGATCTACACCATCACCTCTACCATCATGGATCACTTCATGGAAGGATAGAAATAACCTTTAACATTGTTCTCCTTCCTTCCTGTAAACTACAGTTAGTAAATCCAGTGAACCAGAACTAAATGTAATTCCTCTTAGTCTTCTGACTCTGAAGGTCAGCATCTGTACCAATGTTTGGAACTGGGAGAGTTGACAACTGTTCATCTAGCTTGAAACCTGTGCTACTCTTCTTTTTTCCAGCTAGGAGAAATACCAAAACAGAGCAAACATCCTTTAAAATAATTTTCTTTCTTATCCTCATATTATGGGGATAAAATCATTAGATAATAATAATGGGCTAAGACCATTTTTCTAAAAACTGTACTACATAGAAGTTGGTGCATTTTTATATCATTGTGTCCTTCACTGATCCCTCTCCAAGCTTTTCTCATCACCCCTAGGAACAACAGGCTATAAGGAGTCTGAAGATATATTCTGGATTCATTGTCAATCAGGCAATATTATATTTATATCATTGACTCTGCTTAAAATGAGGAATAATGAACTGAAGTTTGTCTTGAATCATGGTCTTATTGGTGTTCCAGAAGTTTTAGAACACCACAGAAAACAAAAAATATTGTTATGTACATTTTTTTCCTGTTCATCTTATTGGAAAGGTGTGACTACATAGTTGAATAGTTCCCTCACTACATTTTAATTCCTTGACCATTCTCTGAAGAGCTCCCAAATCTGGAAATAAAACAAGAAATAACACTGATTAACAGCAACAATCATGGTGGATGGGGACCTGGGAATACCATATAATACAGTCCATTTTTCTGTTCGCATTCTATGAGATTAGAGGAAATAATCAAGCCTTATTTGTTGCAATGAAAATATCCTCTTTTTAAGATATGCTACATATCTTAACAACTGCTAGAATTTCCTGTGCACAATTTTGGAAGCAGAAAAATATACCGTCAGAGAATGTTGTTATAAAAAAAATTTTTAGACTGTGCAGAGATGGACAGACTAAAAATGAAATTAAGAGATAAAGAAGACTCAATATATTATAATGCCTGGTATGAATGGTTTAAGAATAAAAAGAGATCAAAATGACAATTAGGTAAAGAATAAGAAACTATATAAATAATTATATCTATATTCATAGCTATCTATATTTATGTATATATTAAGTTGAAATTGTATCATGAAAGAAATATGTATATAGAAAGATGATAAGGAAATGTAAAAGATGTCTTGATGTTTATATAATGATGTATAAAGTTTTATTTTATGTTTTTAAATTTTGAAAACTAAATAATATTTAATAATAGAAAAAAAAAAGAAAATATCCTCTTTTTATGCAATTATAATTTAGCAAGAATTCATTTAGCATCCATGAGGTAAAAATTGTTAAAAATTGATAACATCAGGGGCTAAATAATAGAAAGATAAATTTGGGGAATTCAAACCTTGTAGAGGGGATCCCTCTCCCCTATTTCATTTCATCTTCAGGAATGCAAGTTGTTAAGAACTCAGACTAGAAGCTATTTTAAAGGAATGTGGGCAGGCAACTATGGCCCCTTTATGACCTGTGGACTTCAACTCCCAGAATTCCTGAGCCAGCCATGGTTCAGATTTCTGTAATCTTAACAGATATCTGGTTCTTTCTGAGTTATTTAGTTAGTTAGCCGTATCCTGCCTTTGTTATTTTTACAAATAACTCAAAGTATCAAACCCAAAGGTGTTTTTCAAAAGGCAACTGGGTTTTCTTTCTTTCTTTTTTCTTTGAAAACATATTGCTTCTGATCCAAAAAGCTTCATTCGGGGTGGGGTGGGGGGAGTCCTGTTCCCTTTGGAAAAGCACCCTTGGGACAACCACAAGTAGTATGATCGAGAATCTCCACAGACATCAAGGAAGCAAACTTATCCAATACACCTTCTTCTCCTATTGCCCTCATAACAACAATTCTGTGAGATGAGTTGGTCTGAGACAGAAAGACTGGCCTGAAGCCAGCAACTCGCTTTCATGGCTAAGGCAGGACTATAAGTTCCAGTCTCCTGCTTTCTAACTTGGTTCCTTAGCCACTAGACCAAACTGGCTCTCCAGTTGCTGATTCTGCTGTTAGATAACTTTATTTGACTGAACTCTCAATATAAGAATTACCACTTTATAAAATTTCAGAAGCAATGGCCTGTAATTTCCTATGTTATCTTGAACAATACTTGTGACTCAATGAGAGGAAAGAGTACATCTATAAATTATCTGCACAAGCTTGACATTTTGAATCCATTCTAATACATGAACTAGGAGATCTGAGAACAAAGATCACAACAACTACTTGTGAGGAGGAAGGAAAAGCAATAATAATTGTACTATGAGTTGGCATGCTGCCAACTGCAAGGCTAAATCAGTTTCAGAGAACATCCTGGTTAATAAATTTTACACAGAGTTCTATGAATGTTTTATCTCAAGAGTTTGAGATTATGGATTGAAACAGGCCAATTTGCAACCAGTCATTTATTTCATCTTGTGATCTATTTTTCCTCCAAGGAGATGGTGGTGCCTTACCAGCTTCTTCATTTATCCTTGCAACAATCTTTAAGCTATGCTTGGTTGAGAAGAAACATTAAAATCAGTTTATTTACTTACTCAAAAATATGCTCTTTTTGTAGAAAGGGAATGTCTAAGACAAATAAATGAGTTTGTTTCATCCTTACCAGAATGTTCTTTTTAAAAAAAATCACAAATCAACCATTTTGGATTTGATTAATCTATGTCTTTACATGGGCATACCTGAAGGGATGTGCTTCCCCATATAATCAATGCTGATGACATTTTCTGTTCTTTCAAAATTATGATGCTTATTTAAAACAAAATACAAAAACTTCCAGGTCCCTATTAGGTCCTCACAAGTGTCTTAGCCATGCAGCTGCAGAACATTATTTTGAGGAAATACTCTATTCCTATAATAAGGCAAAATAATTTGAAAGAATACAATAAATTTCATAAATAAAAATGGTGACAGCTCACCAGGATTACTAGGTACAAATCGAAATACACATTATTTCCATAACAAGGAAGATAAAACAGATAATTATTTTATTTAGAGAGGAAAATATGTTCTTATTTGGATATCACTTCTGGAATTTGTGCTTGTGAAGAAAAAAAATGAACTTTGATCTTGGTTTTGTTGATTAGAAAGGTTTGATGTTATAGAAATGGCTAGTGATATATTAATGTGTAAAAGCAAAAAGTTGAGGTTGGAGTGTGCTTATCTTGTACCGTGAGAGGAAGAGTTGGAAGTCAGTGCCCCTTTTTCTTTCTTTTTCTCTTCCTCTTGAATCTCACACCTCCTTTCCCCCTTTCCCTCCCTTAAGTTTCTATTTTCTTTTCTTTTTTGTATTTTATATAATAAAAATAAAAATGATAGTAATAATAAAGAAATACTCTGTTATATTATAGTTGATTGAATAGAAAATGCTGGAGCTATTTAATAAGAATGAAAGACAAGGTCTCATGCTACTTAGTGGAGCAGGGCTCATGAGGACATAGTAGCCCCCCAGATATAAAACTTTTGTGTTCACTTTTTTTAAAGTTCTCTCAAAGGTCCTTTGGAAAAGCATCCATTCCAAATAATGGATTCACTTCTAAACATCTGAAACAGTATACAGAGCAACAGCTGGATTTGGGTAAATATATCAAATATACAGCAATACATAAAACTTAATCACATCATTTATAGAGGAGCCGTAAAGTTGCAAATTGCATTGGATAGACATGTTTAAAGGAGGGTGTCACCTTAACAGTTGGCCCATAGTGCTTCTTTGTATTGGTCTGGAACTAATTCTGCATCAGCGTGAAATGAATTGGATTTGGTTCATAACAACCATTTGAATATTATTTAGCTCTTTGCTAAGCCTCTACATACAGAGTGTCAGTCATTAATCATATTTGTTAATAGATTTGTCAGGGATACAGGTATTCTTCTTACACTGTTCAGACAGAAAACTAGGCTTGATCCTAGCAAGCTTCCTATCCCATATTTTCAAAAGTTGGGTAGACCAAAGAGAAATTGAAATGATTATTTGAGATCATTTTAAGGGTAAAGCCTTCAGCAAAAGCTGGTAGCTTATTTATTTATTTATGCATTTAATTATTTGCTATATTCAATCAATTTATATAGCCACCCATCTCAAATACATGGGCAGTTTACAATATTTTTTAACAAACATACATTTACAGAATGATAAAATACACAGCAGCTGGGGGGGAAATAATAATGGCTATGACTATATGAGGCAGGCTCTAAGGCTGAAGCATAGGCCAGGTCTTCAAGGCTTTATGAAAAGCCAACAGGGTTTTGGATCAATTTTATCTCCAGAGTTATGATGTTCCAGAAAATGGATGCCATTGTGGTAAAGACTTTTTCTGGGCTGAATGGCCAACCTACATTAGGTGATGGTACTCAGAGCATTCTTCTTCTTTCCAATCAAATAGAACAGGTAGAAATCTGGGGATCTCCTATGAAAGGTGGCCTTTTTGAATATATTTTGAATATTATGCTTGGCTGCTTTCTTTCAGAAACAAAGGATTCTGATCTTTGTTTGACATACTAATCTCATCTAGTACAAAACTGGCATATATTTCGCTTCTACATGTACAGATATCTGTTGATTCAGAACAGAAAAATATAACATTGGCTCATCCAGAAATGGCAACAGTGGGATCTTTCAGTAACAAACCAGGTGGCTTAAAAACAGGGGTGGGAATAATTTTTTTAACAATCGGTTCTGTTGGCATGGCTTAGTTGATGGGCATGGCTTGGAGGTCATGTGACTAGGTGGAAATGGCTTGGTAGCCCTTTTAATCCCACTTGGATTTCTCAACCAATTTACTTCGGTATGCAGTGAAAAATTTATGAAGATATCAACACAGCCACTAATACGGTATTACTCCCTCCTGTCTACTCATCAATAGAGACTCCATCTGTCTAACAATGGCTGGAGGCTACCTTGATTCTTTTTGAGTAGGTTCTTCTGGTGAGAATCTCCAAAACCAGACATTGACTGTGTCCTTTCCTTAAAAGGGGTGCCATTTGGCTAAAGTGATTTTTGTCTGTCTAGCGATTAGCCTGTGCTCAAATGTCCTCCCCCACCCCAATTTGTTAAGATTTCTGTGAGGTCATTTTTGGGGACTGTACTTTTACCTATTGTATGCTTCCAAAACCTTAGCAAAATGTGTTCAAGATTTTTCCAGAATTCAAAAATGTAAATATATATTAGAAAAGCCTATCGAGTATGTATGCCAGTACAATTAATCTCATTTCAGGAATTCAGATAACATCTTCCAAGCCATAATAAAGATTAATTATATTCTTTGTGTTTCACTTCTGAAGTTCTCAAGTGATTCCTTTGTAAAGTTATTCATCATGACTGAATTACATCAATAAAGGATCTTTATTATAATTATGAGAGTGCTAAAATTATGATAGGAAGTCATTATTTGTTACAGCCAAACTTAGCTTTTGATATTAATTTACCAAGTTGGTGGCTTCTTTAATTTTTGGTGTACTGCTTTTTCATTTTATGGTAGCAATTAAAATGTTTTCTGAAATTTAATGGAAATCAAAAAAAAACAAATTAAAGACAGAGTCAAGGAATATATTTCTTTATAGTGTATAACTTGGATGTTCTCAGATAAATGGCTATGCACTATGTTCTACTAAATATTCTCTTTCCTTGGTTACAAAGGAGAAAGTAGAGTTCTAATGTTGTGTTTTGATTCCTAAAGCTCTTTAACATTTGGGGTCTATAAATTCATTATGTTTAAATGAAAATATTGATATCTTTGATGATGTTTTATTGACAAAAAGCATTTTTCTCCTTTCTAGATTAGTGAACATTACATTCATCACTGTCATGGGTTACAAAACAATAAACTGCTGTCACCACCATGAATAGCTAACCAGATTAAGCTAGGTGATGACATCATCAAGCAAAGTGAAAATCACTGATGAACAAAAAGAAGTGAGGATCATAAGACTGGGTTACAGATGTGTACACTGCTCAGAACATTATTGTTTCTTATGACTGCTTAGAAAACTGACATACAATTACAATAAATAAGTAGCTATTTTTGCAAGCAGATGGCTAGACTGTGGGAAAGTTTGATGTATTTTCTGGAATTGCTGAAAATATTTACTGAAATTTTTGGCTGTGCTCTAAATGTCACATTTTACCTAGGGCAGGGATGTCAAACGCACGTCGCCACGGCTGCATCATGTGATATATCAGGATTTTTCCTCCTTTGCTAAACCGGGCGTCGGTGTGGCCAGCATGTGACGCATCTTCCAGTGGGCTGGGAATTTGATAGCCCTGACTAGGGATAAGAGGTTTGCCTAACTATAATATAAATCTATACACTTTACACTTTCTCGCTCAATCAACAGATCAAAAAGCTGTTAAACCATACAAAAATATGTATATTAAAGGAAAAAGCATGTGAATGAGTGCATCTGGATTTATGTATGTAGCAATAACACCAAAAACTGCAATATACCGAGAACCAGCTAACAAATAAGGCATGCAATGAGAAAGAAAAGGATCAAGAAGTTTTATATGGTCTTAAACGAATATAGTAAAAAAGCAGAAGAAAAAGAACCTCCACCCAAGATCGTAATATAAGAAATTAAAAGAAAGAAAGTAAAATCAATAGGTATACCCTTCCTTAATTTTACATTATTGTGTGTAGAAAGTCAGTGAAAACAGCTGCTCAGTTAAATGTGAAGAGGAAACCAATGTGTCACTCCTACACAAATCACTGAGAGGCATACCTACATCTAAAGAAGCTACAAGACAAATGCCATCCTTCCTCTGAAGTTGCATCTATAGGCATTGTTGTACTGTTTCTCCTCAGGGAAAAAAAATACCAATCCCTGAACCAGCCCTAAATAATACAATTGTTTTCTTGCAATTCCCCCCCCCCCCTTTCAGGAGAATCATAGTCATCCTTTGCTCCTGAAGCAACAACATCACACAACAGCAAAAGGGGGGACTGGTGTGGGGGAAAGGTACTCAACAAAAGCCACAAACCCAAACAGAGCACATTATGCAGAAATTGCCTTGGCATGCAGGTCATTGGTGATTTCATTTGTAAGTAATGTTTTGATTGTCACAGATTATATGTTGCTCTCATCCCCCTGACATTTGTTGTACGGTAGGATTGATTTTTGTGCTCCGGTATGAAAAGGTCACTTTGATCAATGCATTGTAATTGGCACTAAATTAGGATCATATCAGGTTATTTTGCTGTTTAATGATGAAATATTAAAGAATAGCATGGGAAGATTTCGGGGTCTAAAGTGCACTTTAAACCTGTTTTAATGATTGTTTATTTTGTAAAGGAAAAAACAGAGAGAGAGAGCAAAAAGCCCCTCTAAAATATGGAAAATGATTTGGAGGTATCAGAAGAATGGCCTTGAATTATATTTCATATAAGGTGGACTAAAATTCCCAGATTCCTGATGCTGAAATCGCAATCTTGGATCTACTAAGCAAGGAGAAATGTATAAGGCGTTATAATGTAAGAAAGATTTAGTAAGAAAAATTAGTCTGAGTTGAAGTTGTCAGGCCTCAGGCATTTTATTCAAAGTGTTCAGGGTTCCACTGAACCCAGTAAAAACTCTCTTTCATTGTTTGCTGATTGTGGCATGTTTTATAGATTAATAAACAAATGAAATGAACATGTGGAACACATCACTTAAGATACCCAGACTGTAGACACAAGAAGAGAAACAAAGCTGATGTAATATATGCATGTGTGTGTTGGGGGGAGGGGTGTATGTGTGTAAGTGAGGCTAATGATCATGAGGTACTTCTTTGACTAGACTAGCATAAAGTAGGGTGTGCACATATTTTATTTTGCATGCAAAGTAAACTTTAGGGGAACTTGGTAGACATCACTATAACATATAAAAGGAACTATACAATCATTACGTTCAGTATAATTCTGGCAGCTCTTCTAAAATCTAGCCTGATTTTGATGCCTTGGCTGTTAAGGCATGTTGACAAAAATAAGCTGTATGAACTCTCGAAGCTCTATTGAGAGAAAGTCTGAGCTGATAAGTTCTTGCAGATTCAAACATAAGAATCTATTTTTAAGAGACTATCAGAGTTCTATGAGTCTGAATAAGAATACAATCTATGCATATCTGTTTTGAAAGAAATTTTACGAGCTGTAGACTGATATAGAATTACAGCTTCAAATTTCTCAGTTTTCATGGTATTTTTTCCATTACCTATGTTTCTGTCATTTGTAACTACATTACTTTATGTAGGATTTTGTTTATACTGTATTAAACAATTTCTCCTCCTTCTCCAGCTTCCACCTGTTCACAGATTTATTCCAGATGATTATATTCTCCAGTCTTGTTATTTTAATGTTCATTAGGAATTGCAGTGCTGAGTTTTCAGTCAGCAAAACCACTTAGAAGACACCAGTTTTGGGGAGGCTTATCTGAAGCCATGAAAATTAGCATGGTCCAATGAATTCATAATATTGTAAATTATGCTAAATTCCATTTATTGTTCATATCTTTCAGAACAATTAAATTTCTGCAAGGGGACCCTTAAACACAGTGTGGCCATGTTTTATTATTATTATTTTATTGACTGCTCTTCTCCACATTTTTAAAGAATATATTCAAATCCCATTTTCATCTGTATAGATCAGTTTCTGGATGAGCTCAAAGCTTAATATTTGGATCTGTGGAATTCATGGTATAACCTGATAAGCTTCAGAAAGATTTCAGGGCAGCTTTTCTGCTCCTGAGAAGATTTTCTACAAGAATGGCTGCATTTAAAAAAAAATGTACACAGAAAAGTCAGCATAATCAGTGATGAATATTGCAAAGCTGGAAATGAAATGATACCTCTAAAGCAGAGCTGTGTACAGTGACTATTTCAGAAGTTTACTAACTTTCACCAAACCTCAGAAAAGCCACCTCATTATCAAATACTTAAGATCTGCACAATGTGAATGAAGGATGCTTGAGCATCTTGCTGTTTGTTCTAGAAAAGTAATTTTCAGCAGGGGAAGAGAATATGCTGGTTGCAGAGATGGATTGAATGCCAGATACTGAAGATGATGTTGGTGGACAGGTCATCTTCTGCCATAAAGTCTTAGATATCCTAAAGAGGTTCTTATCCAACTGATTGATAGTCTACTTGTATGGAGGGAGGGGAGACTTTTATTCTATTTTGAACTTATAACTGTGAGTTGCTCAGACACAGTAGTAATTTGGTACCTAGCTGCTTTGAAACTCATCAAATTTGGTACTCAACACATTTTGACATGAACGTTTTGTCCCGGTTCTCATTGTTTGTTTGGTACTCAATACATAAGCTGGAACTTGTCAGTGCTGGCTGCCTCGCTACTCACTACATTATTCCCTATGGAAAAAATTGCTTCGTATTCATTGTTTGTGGTACTCATTGCACTCCCAAACCAATTAATGATGAGTACTGAGGTACCACTGTACTATTTTGCTGATGGGGACATTTTACAAACAAATAAATAGCTTTCTCCTGATAGTCACTTTTGAGAATCTCATTTGATAGGATTAAGGAGTTCAACTTCTTCATAATGTGAAACTGACTTTTGACCATTAAATTGTAGGTCCAGTCCCACTGCACTTACGGATGTAAAGAGGATGTAAAACGTTAAAAAAAGCTTGCCATCCATTGGAAAATGCTATGCATTCATTGTGTACTCACTGCATATGTGTTTCATACGCTCTATCCGTCGAGCATCCGTCCACTGCAATTTCATCCATGCAAGAAGTTTTGAGCTGCACAAAACTTTTTGAATGGATGAACTTTCCGCCACGTACGATGTACATCCACGACATATACGGGCAACAAACGTTCTATGTCCGTTATCATCTGTTAAACATCCGCTGTATCCTCTCTGCATCCTCTGGCCATCCCCTCAACTCACATCCGCTGCAGCTGAAAATGGAAAGAGGGAGGAAACAAAAGGTACAGGGAATGTCTACACAGCGTTAGTAGCACAGAAATAGAAAGGATGTAAGCATATGCATCTCATATATAAAGTATTAAAAACAGACAAAACATTTGTATCTGGGATGTATCTCATATATTGAGGATGTCTGGAGTATGTCTAGAGTATGTAGAAGGACACCTAGTGGACAACCGATATTTTCTATAAAAAGGGAGAGAAAATCATCTGGATCTCAGTATGAGACCAGCAGCCGTGGTGTACAGACCTTTTCACCCTTGGTCTTGGTCTTCAACATCATCAATTGTTCTCCACCATGGATGATGAAACAGTCCATATGATAGCTGCCCTCATTCATCAACAGAACCAAAACCTGTTCAGACTGTATCAAGTTTTACACAGAAGGAGAGGAAGGAGATGTCCAAGAGCTGTGTGGGCCCGAGGATGGATCGTGAGAAGAATGGAATTTGGACTGTATGACCAGTTGATGGTGGAGCTGAGGAATGAAGACTCTCGTGCATTCCATCAGTTCATGAGGATGCCTCCAGCCATGTTTGACGAACTTGTACAGCGTCTGAGACCCAGGTTGACCAAGCCTAGCACCAACTTCCATCCCAACCTGGACCCTGGACTGACCTGGCACTGACTCTATGGCACCTGGCCTCTGGAACCACATACAGAAACATGCAATATGCGTGGAAGGTGCCACACAACAGCATCAGCAAAGTGGTCAGAGAAGTGGTGCAGGCCATCATCGAAGAATACATGGAGGAGCTCCTCAAGTGTCCCAATACTGAACAAGGCTGGAGAAAACTTGCAGAAGAGTGGGATCAGAGGTGGAACTTTCCCCACACCGTTGGAGCCATAGATGGCAAGCACATGGCCTGCAAAGCTTCAGCAGGGCTTTCAGAGGCTTCAGCATCAGGGCCTTCAGGGGCTTGAGCAGCAGGGCCCTCAGCAGCAGGGCTTTCAAAGGCTTGAGGGCCTTGGGGCTGGTCTACCACAGCAGCATCAGCAGCAGCTTCAGAGTCAGTGCCAGGGGGTGGGATGCTGGTTCTGCCCTTCTTCACCTTGTCAGGGCTTGAATGAGTAGGCACGGACTTCCACTTCTTGACTAATTGACGAACCATGGTGTTCCTGCAAGATGTATCTGGCAGCACGTCTTTCCCCTGTATGCTGACTGCATGCTTGCTGCATCCTTTTATATCTGCAGAGCGGACGCAATTCATACCCTCCGCATGCGCAGTGAATGCTTTGCATCCGATATACATCCGCACGGCATCCCCTTTGTTTCCTATAGACGTATGTGATGCATCTACTTCATCCACTATGCATCCGCCCCTTCCGCTATGCGTCCGCAATTCTCCCCCGGAACCCCTTCGGATGTGTCATCTGCTTCCATCCGCTTTCATCTGCTAGGCTTCTGATGAACATCCGTTTAACATCCCCACTACATACTACCCATGTCCGTTCTTTTCCGTTCTTTTCCGTTCTGTTTATGCAAATTTTTGCCACTTTTTGGAGCAAATGATAACGGATGGAGCCACCCCCGAAATTTTGCTCATCCACTGTGTCCTTTTTGCATACATTTTGCGTCCATCGGCCAGTGGGATCGGGCCTTACTGCACAAAAGACCAATTTCTGAAATATATATATATATATATTATATATACACACACATACACATATATACATAGAAACATATGTGTGTATATATGTGCATATACCATAGTCTAGGCTATATTTTAATCTTTACATTTTTCAATTAGTCTCATGAGTCTATATGATTTATGTTTTAAGGAGAGCAAATTTACACCACTGCTTTCAGTCAATATTTCCTCAGATTTTTGCATCTAAAGTAACACTTAGCATCCTAAGTGGTAATAAATAGAGTATGTTAATTTCTTCTCTGTAAATACATGCCCTCTCTACTGATTCATAAAGATTGTTGAGAAAAAGTAAGCTGCAAGGGGCATCCTTTGAAACAAATCTATGGCAGTAATGTGTGGTTTTCTTTAAATTATGCATCATCTTTTTATTTTATTTTACTTTTACCTGGGCAATTGCTATACGCATATCAAAATTTTTCATTGGGAATCATCCTACAAAATATCAATCAGAATAGAGCTGGAGGGGACCTTGGAGGTCTTCTAGTCCAATCCCCTGCTCAAGCAGAAGACCCTGTATGATTTCAGGCAAATGGCTGTCCAGTCATTTCTTAAAAACCTCCAGTGACAAAGCACCTACAACTTCTGAAGGCAAGCTGTTCCAGATGTTCTCACTGTTAGGAAGTTTCTCCTTAATTTCAGGTTGCTTCTCTCCTTGATTAGTCCCACTGTTTCTTGTCTTGCCTTCTGGTGCTTTGGAAAATAAGTTGACCCCCTCCTCTTTGTGACAGGCTCTCAAATACTAGAATACTGCTATAATATCACCACTAATCCTTCTTTTCTCTAGACTAACCAAAACCAAATCTGCAACCGTTGTTCATATATTTTAGTTTTCAGGCCTTTAATCATCTTAGTTGCTCTTCTTTGCACTTTTTCCAAAGTCTCAACATCTTTTTAATAATGTGGTGACCAAAACTGGATATAGTATTCCAGGTGTGGTCTTACTAAGGCTTTATAAAGCTGTAATAATACTTCATATTATTTTTATTCTATGTCTCTTTATGCAATCAAGGACTGTATTAGCTTTTTTGGCTGTTGCTGAACACTACTGGCTCATATTTAAGTGATCATCCACCTAGAACTCTAAGGTCCCTCTCACAGTTACTGTTTTTGAGCCAGGTTTAGCCTAATCTGTATTTGCACTTTGATTTTTCCTGCCCAGGTGTAAAACCTTGCTTTTCTCCACATTAAATTTCATTTTGTTGGAAGGGTTAGGGTTAGGGTTTGATCAAGTTTGTCAAGATCTTTTTGGATCCTGAGCTTGTCTTCTGAGGTGTTGTGGTTCGCCGGCAGTAGGTGCGGATGGCTAAGGTCTCTGAGAGTGAGGAGTCAGATGAGGGGCCTGCGTGTGATGCAGGGATGGGGCCAGGACTATCGGAGAGTGGGATGCTGCCTTTGGAGCTTGTGGATTCTGGCAGCAGTGATACAGAGGACCCTGAGGAGCCTGTGTTCAGTGCACATGCACGCAGGGCTGCTCGAAGGAAAGAGCAGCTGCTGCAGCACGGGCAACTTGGGAGTAAGGCTGCAAAGTGATGGCCCCTCCCAAAGGGATAAAAGCCAGCCCTCAGGGGTTGGGTTCTTTGCAGGAAGCAAAGAAGTTCTTTCAACTCCAAGTTCTTGTGGAAGTCTTGTCTATTCTGGTTTGTTTTCAGAGACTTTTGGTTTTGGATATCCCTGCAATTAATCTTGTGTTCTTGGCAGCCTTTGACAACCTTGAAAGAGCTTGCTCTTATCTGGGACAATTCATTTTAATGACTCTTTGCTGTGAATGAACAGAATTCATAGAGATGCATTAAAAAGGGTTGCTTTTATATATACTTTGTGTTTATTTGATTTGAACAAAGTTTGGGTCAGAACAGGTGCTGACTGTTCCTGCCAGCTCAGTGTCATCTGCAAATTTGATTAGTTCTCCTTTTATTTCCTCATCTAATCATTTATGAAGATATTGAAGAGTACTGGGCCTAAGACGGAACCTTGTGGCACCCCACTGCTTACTTCACTCCATGTAGATGTTTAATGTCCATTAAGGACAACTCACCAAATAAGATTTGTCAGCCAGTTAAAATCCTATTTTTTTATTTTCTTTTCCAGTATCTTCTCAGGTATGGATGTTGGGCTAATTGGTCTATAGTTTCCTGGATCTATTTTTTGTTTCCTTTTTTAAAGATGGGAACCACATCAGCTCTTTTCCAATCCTCAGGTAATTCTCAGTGTTCTGGGATTTTTGAAAGATATAGTACAGTGGTTCTGAGATGACATGTACCAACTCCTTCAGAACTCTGGAATGTAAACCATCAGATCCTGGTGTTTTATATTTGTCAAGATCAGATAGTTCAGGGGCAGTGGTGGGATTCAAATAATTTAACAACTGGTTCTCTGCTCTAATGATTTCTTCCAAAAACCAGTTCACCAAACTACTCAGAAAGTTAACAACCGATTCTCTCAAAGTGGTGCAAACTTGCTGAATCCAACCACTGATCAGGGGTCTTCAAACTTGATAGCTTTAAGACTTGTGGACTTCAACTCCAGAATTCCTCCTCCAGCCATGTTAGCTCAGGAATTCTGAATTCTGAGCTGAAGTCCACAAGTCTTAAACTTGCCAAGTTTGAAGACCCTTGAGATAGATGTTATCTAACCATTTTCTTGCTTATTTTAATTTTTATTTCCAGTCTGTCTTTTACAGTTAGGTTTTTGGTAGGTTGGGCTATAGTTTATTTTTGCATGAAGACTCATGCAAAATAATGAGTTAAGCAGCTCTGCTTTCTCTCTATTATCTGTTACTTGCCATCTTCTCTCTTAAGTGGACCTTGACTTTTTTCTTGTTATTTATATGTTGAAATAAACTTTTTTTATATTGTCTTTGATTTTTGTTGCAAGACTTTGTTCATTCTGAGCCTTAGCTTTCCTGACTTCATCTTTGCAGATTCGGGCTATAATAGATACATAAAAGAAAGAAAAAAGAATCCTATTTTTTTTTTTTTTTTGTTTCAGGAAATCTCTACAAAATTGGATTCCCTCACCCTATCTCCTTAACAGGCCGCAACAGCAGTGATCAAAGTACATATTTCCTTTTTCTATTTCCTCCTATGGTATAGGGATAAACCTATATCAGAAAGATATACACTGTTACTTCTTCTATCACCACCATAATAAGTGCTGAAGACAAGCAAGAAGAGCAGATGGGAAAATGTAGGAAGAAAAAAGCCATTTTCTATCTCAGGATGGGAAAGAACACTGAAAATTGTAATGCAACATCCAATCTGGGTCAGTGACCAAGACCAGAGGTTTAATCTTCTGAGTTTTCGAATTCATGCTGAAGCCCATCCTCAGGGAACTTCTCTCTGGAGAGAGAGAGACACTCTGCTGGAGAGAATTTCTTTAAGGATGGGCTCCAGTATGAGTCCAAGAAGATTAAATCTCTGATCCTGGTGACCAACCCAGATGGGATCCTGCAACATTATCCTGGGACAGGTATATTTGCCTTCCTTCATGAGGATTGTAATGTTTACTTGTAGGCTAGTTGCAAGCACCATGAGTCACAAAGATTCATATTTAAATGAAATTTCTAATTGGAATTAATATCAGGTTCATATGTTTTTGAGTTTTAGTCTTACATCACCCGAGTACTGTGCAATGAAGGATAATTCACTAGCAAATTCATAGCAAGAAAATAATTGGGAAGGAAATATAATCAGTCTCTGGAGCTTCTATTGCCTGGCTCTGAGTATCCATGAAGAAAGATACAAATTAAAAGAGAAAAATACCACCAATTTATCAAGCCATCTATTTTTTTTTAAAATGGAGGAAATATTTTTTGCATCTGTAGGTATTGATTTCGCTTGGGGCTGGACCCTAGCTGGACACTGTTCCTTTGGAAGTGATGAGATATATCAGAGCTATGCTATCTGGGAGGAATTTGGAACATTTCATCATGAAGAGGTGGACAGGGTCCTTTTGACTGTGAATTAGATCATCTATGTCCTGTACCTGTGCCCCTTGACCTGAAAAATACTATTAGTAAAGATAAATATCTTGGTGAAAAAGTTGTTTCCAAAAATAATAGGTAGATTTACCTGAAAGTAAGATTACGTTTTATCCAAATAATTATTATTTACAGTAGAAGGGCTGTGTTTAATTTGGTGAAAATATTACTATGGAGATTTTAAAGCAAAAAAATTTATCAGTGAAGGATTTCTAATGTCACAGATATCTTTTTTTTTTTT
>BLBF01000002.1:74218005-74231200 GCA_015471245.1 Laticauda colubrina
AGAGAGAGAGAGAGAGAGAGAGAGAGAGAGAGAGAGAGAGAGAGAGAAGGGTTTTTTATGCTGAAAGCCAAAGTAGCAAGCCTTGTTCCAAATGTCTAGTTGTTTATGAGCAAGGAGAGAGTAGCAGTTTTATCTGTTTTCACAAAACAACTATAATTCCTAATCCTTTCAGATGTGCTACTTTTAATGCCTTTAGGTTCTCCAAGAAGCAATTTTTCTATATGTTTCAGGCTACTCATACCCTCTATTTTGGGGATCTTATCTCTGCTTTAGTGCTATTGATTCCCATTTTACCTAAATAAAAGTTCAGTGAGTACATAATTGTAAGTAATTTTGTCCTACAAAGTGTGTTGCTTAAATTACCCCAACATTGTTTGCAAACAGAAATGTGCATTGGGCTTTATATTACTGATAAAAGTATGATGTCTGATTGCAATTATTCATCTATACTAATACTCTGAAATTCTACAAAGGCATCTATACTAATACTCTGAAATTCTACAAAGGCAACTCACACTGTCTTTATATTTTCATGTCATATTTCAAAAACTGTATTTTTGTGTCATAATTAGAATTAAGTGATATTTGGTTTACTTGCTAGCCTCCATCCTTCCAGTGTTGGGCCCTGCTATACAGCTATTGTACAGCTTAAAATATTTGTACTCATTTTCCTTAATATGAAAACTGAATGGAATAATTATAATTTTGCTTCTAATTTTCTACTTCAAGCATTTCAGATGTTTGCCTTTTGTATAAAACAAATCAATAAATTTATGAGAAAGAATACTTACATCAACACTGAAATGCAAACAGAAAGGAAATATACATTGTTTTCATGCTAACAGTAAAGATGGATGCATTCACCAGGATTCAGTGCTCCCAGCATGTTGTGAGGCATAATCATGGCCATAATTTGTCTGATTACTTCCTTGAAGGATGAGGAACTATCCCATTGCTGAACAATTATTTTCTTCACTAAAAATTGTCTTCCCTGTTCAGCTGGTCAAAATGTCATAGGCTTAGGCAAAATGTTTTTATCTCCTCAACTATTTACCAGCATGAAAGTTCGAAAGCCAGAAAATCTCAAAAAGAGTTTTTGTGTTGTTCACAAGCCTTCATTCTGAGCATTTGGGACCAACAATACTGTATAAATACATGTAAGTATAACAATAAGAAGATACATCCAAAAAATGTAGTCATGTTAATAAAACCAGAAATATTTTACAAATATTTTAACCCTGCACATTATTTTTTCTCTGTGATTTTTTTCACCCCCCTGTCTCCAAACTTTATTTTTCTGCAGGGGAAAAAAAATCCATTTGAAGCCTTTAACTAAAAATGGTAGAGAACCAGATGTCCAGAGAAAGAATGAATCAGAGCAGCTAAATTAGATTTCTGGGAAGGGGGTTGTACATTTTTAAAAGACTGAATGAAGTTCAAAATCATGATTTTCTGCCCTTTCTCTTTACTTCTGAGGATTACTTCACAGTTGATTGGTGGGGTCAAATAGAAGATAGTAGAGATATGGTTTTCTCTGGGGGTTCATTTTATTCAGCCAAGGAGCCATATACAAAACAGATTTACACCCTGATTTAAAATCTCTGAAAATAATTTTCTCCTCAATTTCTGCAGCATCTACAGACTTCTTGATGCTCCAGTCTCAGTCCTTAAAGGTCCTGTCCCACTGCACTTATGGATGCAAAGAGGATGTAAAATGTTAAAAAAAGCTTGCCATCCGTTGGAAAATGCTATGCATCCATTGTGTACTCATTGCATACGTGTTTCATACGCTCTATCCGTTGAGCATCCGTCCAGTGCGATTTCATCCACACCA
Source organism: Laticauda colubrina (assembly GCA_015471245.1). Taxonomy (NCBI): domain Eukaryota; kingdom Metazoa; phylum Chordata; class Lepidosauria; order Squamata; family Elapidae; genus Laticauda; species Laticauda colubrina. The sequence goes on from BLBF01000002.1 coordinate 74,219,840, forward strand.
GAAGTTTTGAGCTGCACAAAATTTTGTGAACAGATGAACTTTCCACCATGTACGATGTAAATCCGCGACATACGAGCAACAAACGTTCTATGTCCATTTATCATCTGTTAAACGTCCGCTGTATCCTCTCTGCATCCTCTGGGCATCCTCGCAACTCACATCCACTGCAGCTGAAAATGGAAAGAGGGAGGAAAGAAAAGGTACATGGAACAGCATAGTAGCATGGAAATAGAAAGGATGCGCAGTGAATGGTTTACATCCGATATACATCCACACAGCATCCCCTTTCTTTCCTTTAGTCGTACATGATGCATCCGCTTCATCCGCTGTGTGTCCGCTTTGCAATTCGCCCCGGAATCCCTTCAGAGGTGTCATCCACTTCCATCCACTAGGCTTCCTATGAACATCCATTTAACATCCCCGCTACATACTACTCACATCTGTTCTTTTCCATTCTTTTCCATTCTGTTTGTGCAAATTTTCACCACTTTTTGGAGTGGATGACAATGGATGGAGCCACCCCCGAAATTTTGCTCGTCCGCTGTGTCCTTTATACATACGTTTTGCGTCCATCGGCCAGTGGGACTGGGCCTTAACCTAGAAATACAATTCTCCATTGTCTCCCAATCAGTGAGCACCCTTTCATTTACATTCAAATTATAAGTAGGTGTGTGGGTTTTTTTTCTTTCTTTCTTTTTCAAGTTCAGCATTCTCTGGTTCTAAACTGGAATGTCATATGTACCAATTGCTGACCCATTGAGTACCATTATGCACCATTGTGCCTTAAAAATGGCATTTGAAGAGTTGGAAACTAGCTTAAATAAGATATCTCACTCTTTATAAAAGTGAGATATCTTCTGTTGTTTCAACCATGACTACTTCCCTGATAGTTTGATTCCCAAATATAAAATTTCACATTTACCTAGTACAATATTTTTAGAAAGAACAACAATAATAGCAGTAAGAGCAGCAATATCAGTAGCCCTGGATCTATGACCATTGGGTTTGACAACAGAACCCAACATTTCTGTTGCTAAACGAAGCAGTTGTTCAGTGAGTTTTGCCCCCATTTCATGATCTTTCTTGCCACCGTTTTTTTAAGTGAAACATGATAGTTGTTAAATTAATAACATGTTTGTTAAATGAATCTGGCTTCCCCACTGACTTTGCTTGTGGGACATTCACAAAAGCTGATCACATGACCCCAGGATACTGCATCCATCATAAATATAAGCCAGTTGCTGAGTGTCTGAATTGTGATTGCATGAGCATGGTCATTAAGTGTGACAAATGGTCATAAGTCACTTTTTTCAGTGCCATTGTAACTTTGAATGGTCACTAAGTGAACTGTTGCAAATCGAGGGAATATTGTATTGCAAGTGCTCATTTTCTCTTTCAGAGATAATGCTATGAAAGAGGAAACTCTATGGATTTCAGCCTTTGTCCCAAACTTCCAATTGATTTATCTATCATTTATATACCCTGGTACTTATACTTCATCCATCTCACCTGAAAGAGAACAAAACAGGGTTTCATGTTTATAATTAGCACTAATGTACTTCACTGTCATGCTTAAGCCAAGCAAATGTGATTGCAAGAATGCCTACGGACAGGCTGGGTCCCTCTTTCCCTCCCCCCCTTACCTCCTACCAACTCTCCCTGTCCCTAGGTAGACATGCACAGGCAATATTATTTCTCCCTCTGTTTTTAAATGAGAATTGTATGTTTAGAATAATTGAAGCGGAAAGCTGCTTGTTTGTCTTAATTTAGGAAAAGTTCAAATATTTAAAATACAAAAGATGATGGAATTGATATGGAGAAGGAACAGATGTTGACTGCAGAACAGCTGTAAGGCACATTTCTTTCTCTCTCTTTTTTCTCCACACCCTCCACCCCACACATTTTAGGATACACCAGCAAATTCCCAGGCTGTGAGGGTTCTTCATCTCAAGGTAATTCAAAAGCTGCAGGCTTCCATTCTTTTGGATAAGCTGGTGGGAGGGAAGACATTCCGCTCTCAAAAGAGAAATAGGGGGGGAAATAGGCATTTAGTCCCCTCATGAAATGATTAACCTGGTTTGTTTGAATTTCTAATCTTGGTGTCTAACTATTAGAACATCAAGCTCAACAGGTGGCAGCTTCTCTCTGGCTTGAAGCAAAGCAGGTAGGGCCTAGTTAACAGTTGGATCAGTGGTGTCAAACTCATGGCCAATGGACTGGATGAATCATGTGCTGGTCATGCCCACCCCCGGTTTAGCAAAGAGGGGAAAGTCACAATATGTCACTTGATGATAATGTGACACCACAAGTTTGACACCTCTGAATTAGATGAAAGATGATCTGGGAATCCCAAATGCATAGGCTAGACTGGGATGTTAAACCAACATCTTAGAAGAAGACAACAGGATGCTATTTCCATACTATTTCTAGGAATATGGAAGCACTGTTTCCATATTGTTTCCAAGTCCACAGATAGAACAGATATTGAAGCTGAAGCTCAAGTACTTTAGCCACTTCAAATGTGAAGAGGGGGACACATGTGAAATGACTGAAGTTGGGAAAGATTGATGGCAAAAAGAGAAGAGGACAGCAGAGAATAAGATGTTTAGATAGTGTCATTGTTACAAAGAATATGCATTTGGGCAAATTCAGGAAGATAATGGAAAGGAGGAGGTCCTGTCATGCTATGGGCTGTGAGGTCACAAAGAATCAGACACCACTTAGCAACTGAACAAAACAAAAATATGACTATGTCCATGAAGTCCCCAGGAATCAGTTTCAACTAGGGAGATTTTCAGTTTTTTATTAGCATGTCCTATTTATTTTTCCAATAAGTTCATGAAGGATTCTGTTTTCTATTAGATTAACTGATTAGCTAACCAACATAGAGTACATTTATTAATGTTCTATCTACTCTATTTGAACAAAACTCCATTTTAGAACAATGGAATTTGGTAGTTCTGGCATATTAATCACTTTCTTAACAAATGAAGATACTTTCCAGCCTACTTGGACAGTGTTAATTTCTTGGAGTAAAGAATAGTATAGCATTAAAAATTTTCTGGGGGACCCCAAGCTAAATCAAATAATTCATAAGGTATAAGATCTAAAACCAAAGTACTCATGTATATAAAGCATCTGAAATTGTCAGTGTAGAATGAGACAAGAGAGGAAGGAAGGAAGGAAGGAAGGAAGGAAGGAAGGAAGGAAGGAAGGAAGTTAGTTCAGAGTTCTGCCTTAAAAGCTTGAAAAGGGTGCCACTGTTGCTTCCAAAGACAGCTAGTTCATTCTTCCTAAAAACTTTTTGAATTCTTTAAAATGCTTTATACTCTCATGTTTTCATATCCTGATCAATTTTGATCCTTTGCTACTTCAAACAAGATGACACAGCTGATGCAAGTTCCTGTAAGTATCTTTTTTCCAAAATTCAGGTGAGCAGAATACACCTAGCAAATATTCCAAATTATCATCACTTGTTTTGGAAAAACTAACATCTAAAATTGTCTCTGGCCTACTCCCACTTTCTATTTTCTTCTTTTGTTTTTCTCTTTCATCCTCTGAGAAATTTACCTGCCTATTCTTTGCTCAGTTTTCCAATTTCTCCTTGTCATTCACAGCTTTCTTCCCATCTTACTCATTATGAGCTCAGTCTCTTTAACCATGTCCATAGAAGATTTTTTTCCAGAAAGTCATTAAGCTTCAAAGCACTAGATTTCCTATTCTATCTTTCTTCATTTCTTTATTGTATTAAATTTCAAATAAAAAAGTATTTTTACATCACTATAACATATTGCTTAAATTCTAAAGGCCATACCTACAGATATATACATTTTAAAAGGCAATAATATCTTTAAGTTATACGAAAATGTATTATCACCAAATTTTGATTAATTCCCTTGAATATTCTCTAATTAATTGAAGTAATGATATATATTAAAAAGACACTATAAAAATCAAATACAAATTTGATTTCCAACACTGTATGATATAGTCGTTGGTTTGGCTATGATGAACAAAGTGTCAATTTGTTATATTGATAAATAAGAGATACACTATATAATGCAAAGAACTTTACATTGTAAGCAAATGTAAATCAAGATGATGGTCTTTCCTGCCAATTTCAGACTAAAAGGAATTAAAAGTAGGATGAACCAATACTACTAATAATTTGTTTCCTCTCCCCTAAGTTCTCATAGCATTAAGAATATAGGAAAATGTTTTTCAAAGATAGACATAAAAATATTATACTACATGACTATATTTGGTGCATACAACTTTCTCAAATCCATCCCTATCTGTGTTTTCTGGTAAAGCTGAATTTGCCTATATTACTTCCAAGAATAAAGAACTGCAATTACAAAGAAAGAACCAATGAGACACACTATTTTCATAAGTGCTCAAATAGCCAATTAAGTAGCTACATGACAAGTGCTATGTACATTTTAGATAGTTGCATTGTTTCATTACTTAGCTTGATGTGTGTTCCTTTGTCAGCTTTCTAAACTGTATGGATTTACAGCTGGTCCCTCTGTTCCCTGATCTCTGAAATGGGAGCAAACCTGATATAGTCAACAGCATAATGAAAAACACATTTTTATCAGTATTATCAGCAACTGGTAATCTATATCATGCATAAAGCTAACTATTCTTGGGCGAGTGTCTGTGATTATATATAGCTTTCTCTCACCCTCACCCCTAACCCCATTTATTCAGAATATTTTTCAGTTACACTGTGTTTGGTAAATATGCTGGCACTCAGGTTGATAGCCCCAGGTGCCAAGCACATGTGCTTGTAGCTAGACACTTGGCACCCACAGATAAACCTTCCTTGTTCCACTCTGATGATATTTTGCTTTTCATGTAATGTTGGCAACGAAATAGAGTTCTTACTATTTTAATCTCAGGCAAACCTTCAACACAATTTAATTTTAACTAGCAATTATAATTCTACATTCATATATCAGGAAATGTGCTGGCAATTTATGAATGGGTGTGGAATGTAAGACTAAAATCTTCACAGAGTTTAATCATTCAACTAATATTCCAAGCAAGAGTCCAGGGATTGTCTTTCATTGAAGAACATCTGGATTGCAGTCCATTTAGATTCACTTGGAATGTGTTTATCACATGTGATCCAAGATCTTTAATCCGTACTCCCTCCCTAATCTTTTGACCAAAGATTATTTCAAAGCCTACCTTGAAAGTTACATTTGAGTGGTTCTCTATTTATTATATTTTAAAACATCACCCACCTTTCCCTTTTTTTAACATGAAAATTCTGAGGTAAAAAAATTCTGAGATAACATTTTGAGGTAAAATGCTGGGATAAAACAAACAAAGCACCCTCCATGTTACCAGTAACAGCATTGCTAAGGTACCCTTGCCTTTGGATCCATGTTGCTTTAAGAGCTATAATGAGTGTTATTTTCCTGAAAACAAGGCTCACTGAAATAAGATGTAAAACTACAAAATAGAACAGTCTGATATAATGTATTTTGATTGCAGATAGTAGTAGGAGCTTGCTCTTGACTCTTTGATATATTACCATTGGATTAAAGAAATTATAGCCTAAGCATACAGCAGAAGACAGTATAAATTTTACAACTGAGAGGCCTGGGAGTTATCTCAAAACAAGTCTGGCCGTACACTGCCCTTAGCCTCCATAAATTTTGGGTGAAGCAACACATTTAGGGATCTAAAGAACATTTTTGAAGCATAAATAAGATTTTCCTCCACTGGTTTTTATAAAAGAAAGAGATGCTCTGTTTGTTTTATTCAGGCAACACCAATAGTATTCAGTGTTCATATCTTTGTTCAAGATTGGGCAGCCAGAAATGGGAGGGGTTAGGATAGGAAAGTGGGCAAAGTTTACATATACAGGGCCAAATATGGGACCTTTGACTCACAGAGACAGTATAGGTTTAATCTTTGCCTCTTATTATGCAGCTGGGCTTGTTCCCAACATTTGGTAGTATATTCCAAACTGTTTTACAGGAAGTACAGATTATGCAGCAAATTGGTTGGGAGCTGTGAGACCCACATAAAATATCTGGAAGGGTCATTTATTGGCCCCTGTTATAATAGTAGTGTGCAGAAGCACAGGCAGTTCTTGGAGCTGCAAAAGTAGCCCACATAGCACCATTGCTCTTCAAGCTGCATTGGCTGTTGGTTTGCTCCCAGGTACAATTTAAGATGTTGGTAATAACTTTTAAAGCCCTTCATCACATGGGTCCAGCCTACTCAAGGGACGATTTCATCCCACTGGGACTGGCCAGCTTCACCCATGCTGGCAGAGGTGGCATGCTATGGGACCCATTGGCCAGGGTATTGTGCTGCCCAACTCACATCAGTGTGGTTCATGGAGAATTTTATTGGTGTTCCCCAGCAGTTCTTGTCACTTGGCCTCAGAACTGTCGCAAATAAAGCCATCCACAAGCAAGCCAAGATTAGTCAACTAGCCAATGGCCAATAGTCCATAAAACAAATGCAAAACTGCTCCAGCAAGTAAGTCCACTAAACCAAATTAAAGTCACCAGGCAAAGATGAAAGTACCTTCAGGAGAGCTCATCTGTCAGGAGAAGTTCAAAAGTCCAGCAGGAAACACGAACAAACACAGCCATGAATCACACATATTGTTCCCAGCAACACCTCCCTCTCCCTGCCATGCTAAATAGTTTCCCAATGCAGCCCATCAACAGGGATGGAGCCTTCTCCTGAGTAATCTGGCAGACCTCTGTTTCTCTGCCCTGTGTGCTCTGAGATCCATCACAGAAGGCAGCTCTTCCCCCTCTTCTTCACTGACTTACAAGCTGTTCCCAGACATAATCTATAGTTCTCTTTCTATCGCAGTTCAGGGTCAGTAATTAACCCCATTCCTGATGTGCCAGAAATGAGCTCATCCTCCTTTGAGCAGGCTGCCAAGGAAAAGTCAGAGGAGTCATCCAAGGGAAACATGACAGGTATTCCAACCTATGGGATCCAAGAGAAGGGCCTTCTCTGCCCCTCTGCTCCCCTCTGCTCCTGTCTTTAATATCTTCTCCCCTGACCGAGGCCATCTCTAACCTCCAATCCTCTTAAAGCCCATGTCACACTGCACCAATGGATGGAAAGAGGATGTAAAATGGAGAGAAACACTTGCCATACGTTGGTTAACGTGATGTTTCCGTTCTGTACTCACTGCCCCCGTTTTTCATCCTCTCTATCCGTCCAGCATCCGTCGACTGAGATTCCATCTGCTCAAAAAGTTTTGAGCTGCTCAAAACTTTTTGAGCGGAAAATGTATCCAACGCATCCATTCTGCATCCGCAATGCATACGGGGAACATCCGTTCTACATCCGTCGTCATCCGTTACGCATCTGCTATATCCGCTAGGCATCCGCTGCACATCCGTGCAACTCAAACCTGCTCCAGAGGAAAACGGACACAGGGAGGAAGCAAAACGGACATGGAACGGACACAAAGCATTAGTAGCACGAACGGAGAAAGGATGAAAGCGGATGCAGCTCGCATACAAAGCATTTAAAATGGAAAAAACATTTGCAAAGGGGACCTATCTCGGATATTTAGGATGTCTGCAGGATGCCTAGAGGATGCAAAAGGACATCTAGCGGAAAACCTATATTTCCTATAAAAAGGGGGAGGAACTCACCTGGATCTCACTTTCAGTCCAGCAGCCCTGCCGTGCAGACCTCTTCAGCCTTCATCTGGCTCTTCCTCTTCCACAGCATCCAGTCATCTCCACCATGGATCATCAAACACTCCTTTTGGAAGCCACCATCATTCTACAACAGTGCAAAGCCATCTACAGGCTCTTTCACCTGATCTACACAGAGAAAAGGAGGTGGCCAAGAAGTGTCTGGGTACAAAGATGGATCGGGAGAAGAGCAGAGTACGGACTGTACAACAAGCTGATGGTGGAGCTGAGGAACAAAGACCCTCGTGCATTCCAGAACTTCATGAGGATGCCTCCAGCCATGTTTGACGAAGTTGTGGAGCGGCTGAGACCCAGGTTGACCAAGCAGAGCACCAACGTCCGGCCCAGCCTGGACCCTGGGCTCAAGGTGGCACTGACTCTGAGCCACCTGGCCTCAGGGACCATCTACAGGAGCATGCAGTATGGCTGGAGGGTGCCACACAACACCATCAGCATTGTGGTCAGAGAAGTGGTGCAGGCTATCATCGAAGAATACCTGGAGGAGCATCTCCAATGCCCCTCCACTGAAGAAGGCTGGAAGAAAGTTGCAGAGCAGTGGTATCAGAAGTGGAACTTCCCCCACACCGTTGAAGCCATAGATGGAAAGCACGTGGCCTGCAAAGCTCCAGTCAAGTCAGGGTCCACTTATTTCAACTACAAGGGCTTCTTCAGCATCATCCTCTTTGCCATGGTCGATGCTGACTACAAGTTCATGTACATCGATGCTTCAGGCAATGGCTCATCTTCAGATACCCAGGTATACAACACCAGTGACCTCAAGGAGGGGCTGGAACACAACCTCATCATGGGCTTCCCAGATCCAGACCCCCTGCCCAATGACACACAAGATGCGCCCTACTTCATTGTGGGGGGTGACGCCTTCTCCCTCAGAAACCTACCTCATGAAGCCCTACACCTCCAGATGCCTCACCCATGAAGAGAGGATCTTCAACTACAGGCTGTCCAGGGCAAGGCAGGTGGTGGAGAACGCCTTTGGCATCCTGGCCAACAGGTTCCAGGTACTTCTCACCACCATGCAGCATCGCCCACAGACCGTGAGAAGCATCATGGAAGCTTGCTGCAACCTGCACAATCTCATGCGCACCCGCTACCCAGTGTTGCAGAACAGGCTCATGGAACTCCAACAAGGCAATGGGGACATGGAGCATGGTGAATGGAGGCAAGGGCAAAACCTGATAGATACTCTGGATGTGCAAGGCCCCAACAGAGCTTCACGTGAAGGGAAGAAGCAGCGCAACCTCCTGAAACACTGGTGCAACTCCCCAGCTGGAGCAGTGGAGTGGCAAGACAGGATGATAGATGCTTAATGGATTCTTCCTTCAACCTGTCTCATCACACGGATGAGATTGGGCCATGTATGTTGAGTGGGCCTACAATGAAAAGGGCATTGACTAAAGAGTTGTGTTTATGTTGAAATGTGTGGATCAATGATTACATTGTTATTGATAATAAAGGGCCATAGGTGTGGCACCTGGGAAGGTGGACCATACAGTCCCACTATGCTTGCACTGGAGGTTTATCTATCCCACAGCTATTACCCATCCCACAGGTATCCTAACCCATCCCACAGCTATTACCCATCCAACAGGTATCCCTGCCCATCCCACTGCTATCTTAACCCATCCCACAAGCATACAAAGGCTTAAACCATTTCTAAAAGTTTCCACCAAGACTTTATTAACTAAAATAAATGAAACAAGTGTGTGAAGCAAAGATAATCTTTATTAATAACAAGCTGTAAAAGCAAAATGATCCAAGTCAAGTGTCCAAAGCAAAGATAAAGTCAACAGGTAGCCACCCAGTCTCTGGCACTCTTCTTGGTCACTGTGAGGAGTGCCCAGTCTCAGGGGTGAAGGGTCCAGGTGCTGTGGAGGTGGATGCTGCTGAAGTGCTGGTCTGAGGTGTCATTGGGGTGCCTGGCCCCAAGAGGACAACAGGTGACGGTGTGTGGAGGAAGCTCTCAGAGAGCTGGCTCAGTCCTGTGATGTTGAGAGCCCCTTCCTCCATGACATGGGGTGTCAGCCCCAATACCGATGACAGATGTTCTGAGGCCGGGCTTGGCTGTGGGGTAGAGAAAGGAGCAGTGTAGTGGGGATGTCTGGTCTGCAGCTGAGTGAGGTGAGGCGTGAGTGGCATCTGTGGCATGGGTGGCATCTGTGGCATGGGTGGCATCTGTGGCATGGCTGGCATCGGTGGCGTGGCTGGCATCGGTCCCATCAGTGGCATTGGTGGCACTGGTGACGTACGATGTACCTGTGCCTGGACTGGGAAAGCCTGCCTGTGCTGCTGGACCTCCTGGAAGCCGTAGCCTTGGTAGGTGAAGCCTGTGGAAAGCCTTGGAAGGGCAGTGACATCACATGTGGTGGAGGAGCAGGCCTGGACTGGGTGGGAGAAGGTTCAGCTGGGTCTGGAGGGTTGTGAAGAAGATAGGTGATCCTGTCCTTTACCACCTGGTACTGTGATTCCGACATGTTCATGAGGGTCTGGTTGACATAGGTGAGGAAGTGCTTGCGGTTGGAGGATGGGACGTCAGTGTGTACCAGCTGAGAGAGGAGATCTACGCTGCTTCTGTTGTTGTCCCTGATCTCCAGCAGGACAGTGTGGCTCTGCCCCTCCGGTCTGCCTCTCTGCCTTTCTGTGGAGGTGGATCTGGGGGTGGATGTGGGTTGGCCTATGGTGGGAGTGCCCTCTCCTTGATCCCACTGCGTCAGGGGGTCCTCCATGTGCGATACCATGGGTATTGCAGCTGTTGGAGGGTTCTCCGCCATGGGACGCTCCATAGATACCTGCCTGGACATAAAAGCTGACTCTTGGCCAGAAGAGGACTGGCTCTCAGCGGGCTGCCTGAGAGAGAGGGTTGTGAGAGGGGCTTCTCCTCGGTGGTTGATCTCACCCTCCAAGAAGCTGCACTTGGCCATCACGTATGTCTCTCAGTCCGTCAGCTTGACCATGGCCTGGCCAGATTTCTTGAGGTGCAGCTTCCCGTACCAGGTGTGCATGTGCTTCCATCAGCCTGCTTCCTTTTGGTGTCTCGATAGAGCCTGTGTCTCTTCTGCCATAGATACTCGTTCTCCCTCAACCACTCCAGCACCTCCTCGTGTTCCTCTTCAATTGTGTATTGCCTCCTCTCCCGTTCACGCGTCTGCCTCTTCCTCCCTCTGGCAGGGCCACATGGGCCCTCATCAGAGGGGCTTCGAGGTTGTAGGGGCTGTTCCTGCACACCACCAGCAGCAGCAGCAGCAACAACAAAAGTAGCAGCAAAAGCAGGACCAGCAGGACCAGCAGCACCAGCAGCAGCAGCACCAGCAGCAGCACCAGCAGCACCAGCAGAGTAAGCACCAGCAGTGCCAGCAGGACCAGGAGCAGCAGCAGCAGAGTAAGCACCAGCAGCACCAGCAGCACCAGCAGCTCCAGCAGCACCAACAGGACCAGGAGCACCAGCAGCACCAGCAGGACCAGGAGCACCAGCAGCACCATCAGGACCAGGAGCAGCGCCAGCAGAGTAAGCACCAGCAGAAGCACCAGCACCAGGAGCAGTGCCAGCAGAGTAAGCACCAGCAGATGCACCAGCACCAGGAGCAGTGCCAGCAGAGTAAGCACCAGCAGAGTAAGCACCAGCAGAAGCACCAGCACCAGGAGCAGTGCC
>BLBF01000002.1:74256678-74272720 GCA_015471245.1 Laticauda colubrina
TAGATCTCCTCTCTCAGCTGGTCAGCACCGACTCCTCATCCTCCAACTGCAAGCCCTTCCTCACCTATGTCAACCAGACCTTCAAGAACATAGAGGAACCCTAGTACCAGGTGGTGAAGGACCGGATCACCGAGCTGCTTCACAACCCTCCAGATCCAGAGGAACCTGCTCCCACCCAGTCCAAGTCTGTTCCTCCACCTCCACCACAGATGATGTCCCTCCCATTCCAAGGCTTCCCACAGCCCCTCACCTACCAGGGCTACGGCTACCAGGAGGTCCAGCAGCACAGGCAGCAGCCCTTCCCAGCCCAGGCACAGAGTCATCGGGCGACACCGTTGCCACTGGTTCCACTGATGCCACCGATGCCACCCACGACAATGATGCCACCGATGCCAGCGATGCCACCCATGCCAGTCCTCACCCAGCTGCAGACCAGACAGCCCCACTACACTCCTCCTTCCTCCACCCCACAGCCAACCCGGCCTCAGTACATCTCTCATCAGTACTGGGGCTGACACCCCATGGCATGGAGGAAGGACCTCTCAGCATCGCGGGTCTGAGCCAGCTCTCTGAGAGCTTCCTCAGCACACTGTCCCCTGTTGTCCTCTCGGGGCCAGGCAACCCAATGACGATACAGACCAGCACTCCAGCACCACCCACCTCCACAGCACCTGGACCCTTCACCCCTGAGACTGGGCACACCTCCGAGTGACCAATAAGAGTGCCAGAGACTGGGTAGCTGTCTACCTGTAGAGTTTATTTGGACACTTGATTTGGGTCATTTTTGTTTTACAGCTTGTTGTTCAATAAAGTTTATCTTTGATTCACACACTTGCTTCATTTCTTTTTTTGTAATAAAGTCTTGGTGGAAACTTTTAGAATTGGTTTAAGCCTTTGCATGCTTGTGGGATGGGTAAAAGTAGCAGTGGGGTGGGCAGGGATACCTTTGGGATGGGTAATAGCTGTGGGATAGATAAACCTCCAGTGCAAGCATAGTGGGACTGTGTGGTCCACCCTCCCAGGTGCCACACCTATGGCCCTTTATTATCAATAATAATGTAATAATCATCCACACATGTCAACATAAACACAATTCTTTATTAAATGCCCTGTTCATTGTAGGCCCACCCAACATACATGGCCCAATCTCATCCGTGTGATGAGACAGGCTGAAGGAAGCACCCATTAATCATCTATCATCCTGTCTTGCCACTCCACTGCTCCAGCTGGGGAGTTGCACCAGTGTCTCAGGAGGTTGCGCTGCTTCTTCCCTTCACGTGAGGCTCTGTTGGGGCCTTGCACATCCTCAGTGTCTATCAGGTTTCGCCTTTGCCTCCATTCCCCAGGCTCCATGTCCCCATTGCCTTGCTGGAGGTCCACGAGCCTGTTCTGCAACACTGGGTAGCGGGTGCGCATGAGATTGTGCAGGATGCAGCAAGCTTCCACGATCCTCCTCACGGTCTCTGGGCGATGCTGCATGGTGGTGAAAAGTACCTGGAACCTGTTGGCCAGGATGCCAAAGGTGTTCTCCCGCCTTGCCCTGGACAGCCTGTAGTTGAAGATCCTCTCTTCATGGGTGAGGAGTCTGGAAGTGTAGGGCTTCATGAGGTAGGTTCTGAGGGAGAAGGCGTCATCCCCCACAATGAAGTAGGGCACATCTTGTGTATCGTTGGGCAGGGGGCCTGGTTCTGGGAAGCCCATGATGAGGTTGCGTTCCAGCCCCTCCTTGAGATGACTGGCGTTGTATACCTGGGCATCTGAACATGACCCGTTGCCTGAAGCATCGATGTACATGAACTTGTAGTCAGCATCGATCATGGCGAAGAGGACGATGCTGAAGAAGCCCTTGTAGTTGAAATAAGTGGACCCCGACTTGGCTGGCGCTTTGCAGGCCACGTGCTTGCCATCTATGGCTCCAACGGTGTGTGGGAAGTTCCACCTCTGATACCACTGCTCTGCAACTTTCTTCCAGCCTTCATCAGTGTAGGGGCACTGGAGGAGCTCCTGCAGGTATTCTTCGATGATGGCCTGCACCACTTCTCTGACCACAATGCTGATGGTGTTGTGTGGCACCCTCCAGCCATACTGCATGCTCCTGTAGGTGGTCCCTGAGGCCAGGTGGTGCAGAGTGAGTGCCACCTTGAGCCCAGGTTCCAGGCTGCACCGGAAGTTGGTGTTTGCCTTGGTCAACCTGGGTGTCAGCCGCTGCACAACTTTGTCAAACATGGCTGGAGGCATCCTCATGAAGTTCTGGAATGCCCGAGTGTCTTCGTTCCTGAGCTCCACCATCAGCTTGTTGTACAGTCCGTACTCTGCTCTTCTCCCGATCCATCTTCGGACCCAGACGCTTCTTGGCCGCCTCCTTTTCTTCCCGTAGTAGAGTTCACAGAGCCTGTAGATGGCTTCGCACTGTTGCAGAAGGATGTTGGCTGCTGAAAGGACTGTGTTACGATCCACGGTTGACATGACTGGATGCTGTGGAAGAGGAAGAGTCAGATGAAGGCTGTAGAGGTCTGCACAGCTGGACTGCTGGTCTGAAAGTGAGATGCAGACGAGTTGCTCCCCCTTTTTATAGGCAGTATAGGTGTCCCTTTGCATCCTCTAGGCATCCTCTAGGCATCCTCTAGGCATCCTCTAGACATATCCGAGATAGGTCCCCTCTGCGAAGGTTTTTTCTGTTTTAAACATTTTGTTTCCGTGCTGCATCCGTTCTGCATCCGTTCTGCATCCGTTCCACGTCCGTACCGCTTCCTCCCTGCGTCCGAGCAGATGCGAGTTGCGCGGATGCACAGCGGATTCCTGGCGGATGCAGAACGGACGAATTGGATACATTTTCCACGCAAAAGTTTTGAGTAGCTCAAAACTTTCTGAGCGGATGAAATGTCCATAAATGGATGTTGGACGGATAGAGAGGAAGCAAAACGGAGGCAGTGAGTGCATCGCATTAACCAACGGATAGCAAGCTTTTTTTTCCATTTTACATCCTCTTTGCATCCGTTGGTGCAGTGTGACAGGGGCTTTATCAACCATCCCCTCCAACTTGTGACTGTATAACTGTAACTTTATCGCTTATATCCTTACAATTTATATTAACTGTTTCCTGGTATGATTTTATTGCTTATTGTATCCTATGACTGTCATTAAGTGTTGTACCTTTTGATTCTTGACTCTTGACGAATGTATCTTTTCTTTTATGTACACTGAAAGCATTTGCACCAAGACAAATTTCTTGTGTGTCCAATCACACTTGCCAATAAAGAATTCTATTCTATACTAAATAGAAATTAACAGTATAATCAATACAAGTGCGTCTACTTGAAATCATGTTTCTATAAAATAAGTCCTTTTGATTTTGGTTAGTAAAGAGTTCTCCTCTCAAATCTAATTCTGTCACAAGGATCCAAAGGAGACTTCAAAGGCAACAACTCTAAGTGTTAACTGGTGATAAGAACTTAAGACTAGGCAAGGATTCTTAAAGTGGTGATTAGAACTGTCTGCACACACATGTACAAATTGAGGCTGCCAGAAGCAACATCTGAAGTAGCTTCACAAAAGTTGCAAATGACACCGTTGCTTTCATGCTAGAAAATAAGGTGTCCATCCGTGTTGACAGTCTTCAGATGAGCTCTTTCCAAGTGGTGTGCAGTGCTAAAAGAAATTCCTTTTGATGTATGGAAAAATTGCATTTGTTTTAAATAGACATTAGAATTTAGCAATATGTTTTTTCTGAGGTAAGTTACAAAATTATGTTACTTCCCTCCACCATATATAGAAACTGATTAGGCTGCTGGCCATGATGGTTTAGTCCATGACGTAGTCTTCCTCTGTCTGTCTCATAATGAATATATTGCAATTGCACTTTGAAATTCAATATTGCTTGCCTTTTCCACAACATTCCTTTCTTCCCACAAAATTCCTGACAAAAGTCACCATAACTCTCACTTTGCAAATGGAAGACAAAGCTAAGATATAGTAGCCCTCCTACTTGTCTGCTTGATAAATGCTTTAATAATGTTCTATGCAACATCATTTCCAGGTTTGACAGGTGCTGGGTTTCTTTTTCACTGCATGTTATGTGAATTTTAAAGGACTGTTCATTATAGTTATTAATGGAGAACTGGTCTGGATTTTGTTGTGCAGAGACATTACTAAAGGAAAGGTTGCAAATTGTGCAGTCAAAGGAGTAACATTCCTCTGCTCCTTTATTTCTGAGAAGCTGCTGAGATTTTTAAATAACCTTCCACCATTCCTATGTAGGGAATAAAGATAGCAGAAACAAAAGTAAATCAGTTTACAAATTGTTCTTGGTCCACCATCATTCACATCGACAAGCCCTGCTATGGTGAAATATCCATCACTGTCTTTTCCTTGTGTGAGTCCCTTCCAGTTCCGTTGCTAGAATTTAGTTAGCTGATGACATTTCTTCTCTGGGAAGATGAGCAATTCAGAGGCACTAGGAGCAACCACAAGGAGGATTCATAAAAGGTAACCATATTTTCTTTTCTTTTTTCCTTTAAATCTCTGGGTGGATGTTATTTGGGATAAAGAAACTGGATTGCTGCAAGACTTCAAACTGTTTTAAAGTTTCTATGCATTTTTTATCACCAGATTAGAATATTCTTATTCTTTTTTTAAAGCAATGGCTTTTTAAGTATCATTTTGAGCAGTAATTAGCTAATCAAACAGTATTTCTAGCTAATGGGAATGGAAGGGATAGAAAAATTTAAAAACCAATAAAAAAAAAATCCTCCCCTTTCATTTCCAAAATGGCAAACAAATGATGGGATAAAACCATGCTGTAAAAAAGTTGGAGCAGCATCAATTTTAGGGAAAGCTGTGTTTAGTGCTGTCCGAGTCAAGTCAACTTGACCATTTGATTCAAGAATTTATCACAAAATATAAATTGACATATAAACTAAGGGAAAAGAAACACACTGTGTTAAATGTGCTAATCAAGTGTGATTTTGTGACTTCTTTTTGAATAGTTCTGGTTTCCAACCAAAGAACATTTTCACCTTGGGGTCTCCTTTTATTTCCACCAATAGTTACCAAAAGTTATCTCAAAGGTCTTTCTAGGATTGACAGCTGATGAGGCTAGAAGAGACCTAGTGATTCCTGTTATATTGTCAAGCCCAAGGCACCAAAAATACATAATAACAGAGTTAGAAGGGACCTTGGAGGTCTTCTATTCCCATCCCCTGCTCAAGCAGGAAACCATGCACCATTCTGGATAAATGGCTGTCCAATATCTTCTTGAAAACTTCAAGTGATAGAGTATGCATAACTTCTAGAATGACATGAACAGTTTACTTCTTTCGTAGTTTCTTTATTGTTGCTTTACCTATTGATAGAAACCTTGCCAGATTAAAGCACTTATTAAAGCACTTCTTAAAGATCCATTCTTAAAGATCCGTCTCATCCCGGGCACCCTTTTTTTTTTAACTATTACCATCTGGCAGGTGGTACAGGACAATAAAGACAAGGACAAATGGGCTGAAAAATAGCTTCTATACAGAGCAGTAACTATATTTAATTCTACTGTATAGTGCAATATGAATGCAATATTGGGGGTTTTCAATTCAATTGCATAGAATGTGTTTTTGTTTTATTTTTTATAGTTTTCTTATGTATAATGTACAGTGAAGTTGGCATTTAATTTCATAGTATGAGGTGCAATGACAATAAAATATACTAGTACTACTACTACTAACCTGCATAACAATTAAATGTACCCTGTGAACTGCTGGGGGGGGGGGAGTTCACCTTTACCCTTTTCCTGCATACCAAAGATTCCAAGCTATGTTGTCTCTTTGCTCTCTGGGAAAGAACCCCTCCTTCCCTCCTGTGTCTCTGGACTACATCTTATTTCATAGAATTAATATCAGGCCAATTGCATGCTGGTAGTTTGTATCAGGAACAGGATTTTCTGCTGATTTAAACACAGGTCCAGCTTCACCTGCATACTTTTCAGAAGCAAAACAGAGATGCTGGAACTAGAAATGCCCAGCAGTTCTTCCTAGAGAACCTAGACTCCCCTTTGCTGAGAAAGTAAAACCAGTAAAACTTCCCCTCACAACTCTTTTGTTTAATTGTGCTCGTGCTATTTTAATCATGCCAATTTATATGGTTTATATCAGCATTTTTGTAAAAGAAATGGACAAAAAAACTACTACTACTGCAGCAGCAACTGAGAACTTTCCTCCTCTCAATTATGTATTAGATTTGGGGGGGGGGGGGTGTTACAACACTTCAAGCAAAAGTTGCTATTGTTCTAGACTTGGTTGGCTTCTGGCTTAATTTGCTGGAGTTGACTCTTAAATTGTTTGTCCTCTTCCGAGAACCAAATCAGGACTGGTTTCTCAAACTAGTCTGGATTAGTGGACATTATTAATATACAATTGATAGTGTATCCTGAACAACTGAATTGCTTTTCCTACTAGCTTCATGTATATTTTAAATAAAATAAGAAAAAAAAATATGACCATGAGTTGTCCTAAGGGTTGAACTCTTCTTCACTGAAGACAGCAATTGGAACTGCCCACACAGGAAAAAAGAAAAGCCTTGGAAAATTGTGCCCCAAGTTATAATAATATATATAATTTATAAAACCTTATAAATGCTCTACAACAATACCATGGTAGATGCTACTGAGCATCTGATGACCACCAAATATTACATCAGAGAAATAAGGAAACATTATCTCCATCAAGTCTTTATTGCAGGTCATCAATGAGAATGATCAATGCCATTTTCATCTCCTGACCAGTCTTCTAAAATGATTCAGATTACCTACTTCTTTCAGAGTCCTTTTAACAGCTATCACCAGCCCAACAATCTTCCTTAGAACCTAAAGGATGAAAATTAAAGGATAACAATCCAGTATAACTGGGTTTGTGGTTATTCACTTTTAAAAGCCACCCATACAACAGTAGGTCAAGCCAAGCATATAAAAGAGGAGAAGTAAAACAAAAATGACACTTAATTAGATTTTACTCAAATAACTTTAAATTAACTAAATGCACTTTATTAGGCAGACATGTATTTTTGCAAACATGTTCTTACCCTTTTTGCCACATTGAAAGTTGCAATATGTTGGTATGGAATATCTTGGAAAATTACTATCCTTTTCAATTGATGAACATATTTCTCGTGAGTAATGTGCTTGGTGTTACATAGCAAAACAGGGGAATGAGGATGGAGAAAAAGTCCCCTCTTTCTTAAGCTACTTTTTCTTCCTTTGTAGATGTTGTTCCATTTTTTATCTATTTTGATACTCTTGGAGTGGCTGATAGGGAAGAGATTAATAACTATTTTCTAGAGGTATACACTGAGTGTTTACAAAGAGCTTTTGAAATCAAGTCAATAATACATAACTGTAGACTGAGGGCTCTGAGACTTTATGCCACATGCTATAATACTCTATGCATGCATTATACAGTGACTCCCACAAGTTGGTAATATCTTGTCTACCAAGAGGACATTCAAGCTTTCATAGGGCTAATCAACTTCCATTTTATTGCCATTTTAAACAATATGTTTTAGTCTGCCAAGAAACAGTCAAACATAGCCAAAGCTGGGTATACAATGATGCCTCTGAAGACAATTTTATTTACTTTACTTTTCTCTTGTTGACGACATCGGGAGGAAGAGGAGTTTCAGATGAGAACTGTAAAAACCCAGAAATGATTGTGCAGTGAGCCATCATTTTCATAATTTCTTTTGAAGTTTTCCCCAACTGCTCATCCAAACTGGGTTGTTTTCCTCTGGAGTTGCAAACAAAATTCCCCAAGCATAACTCTTTTCATATCAACAAATCAGCTAATTTAAATCCAGCCTCTAATTATGATTCAGACTAACATAATGTGGGATGCCCATGTGTTATCCAGTATATGAAAGGGAATATAATTGAATGAGATACTAACAAACAGCTATTTAAGCCTAATAGTGTCAGAAGAGTCTCATTTTTAAGCAAATGGAAAGCATGGATTTGAGCATTCAAAGACAGGATAATTTCTATTTTTTTTAAAAAAAATGTGCACCTATGTAAAGTGTTTGTTTTTATATTTCAGTAAATGTCATAGAAAACCTTCTGGCTCCCTTTTGGTGTATTTGCATAATGGGGGGGGGGGGGGACAGCATCCCATTAATCTTCTGAGGTTTACTTACTATGGCTATAAATCTAAACTCCATACTGTATGTAAAGTGAGGTGAACATTTTTACCGCTTGTCAAAACAATCCTGAAATCCCATTTTCCTTTAATAAAGTATAGTTTTGTCTTCCAGATGTATGCTTGAATAAGATGTCATACTCTGTTTTTGTTCAGGATTGCACCCTGCTGATCTTCCGAGGCAGCAAGAAAATTACCTTATTGAAACATATTGCTAGGAGTGACGACGGTGCCAAATTTTGCATTGGTATTACACACATGACATATTCAGAGACCTTTTGAATAAGACCATGAATATCAAGTGATTGAAAAGATTATACTGGCTTTCTTATTTTGTGGGTTATAATAGGTTGCAGTTCTGGATGAATGTCTTTCAGATCAATATAATTATGTCATAAAAACATGTAACAAAATAGTTACTTTGCAGCTTTTCACACTTGCCTGATTTCATACTGATTTCATTTCGAGCAGAATTGTTTCTTTTAACGAACACTGGAGGTGTTACAGTGCTAAGAATCTCTATAACAAGTGTAAGATGGCATTGAGTGATCCTTCTTGCTCACACAGTCATTTGTCATAAAAATAAATGCTCAAATGAGTTATCCACTTTGTATCAGGAGTTAAAAATGTAGTGCCCATGGATATCAGGTTGCTTATTTTATTTACTGATTGCACACATTTTACCCTGAGTGTCTGCCAACCTCTAAACTACCTTACACATGTTAAAAAGTCCAAATAATTAAATAAGAAAGTGGCACATTGCAAAAAGAAACATCTTCTCTCATGCCATCTTAATTTCTGGTCTCCCTCTTGGCACCTATCAGTATTCTTTGGAATTAAAATGGGATATGACCACTACCCAAGACTTCATCTGGCAGTGAGCTTCCCTGGAATGAATAAAGAAATAGTTGAATCTGGAGTGATGGGATTCTATGGTCTCAATGAAATGATCAGAAGCAGCCTTCTAGTAAATAAATATCAATGCTATGATAGGTAAGTTCTCATAAGTTCTCATGGACACCATTGGGTGAAAAAATATCTACTGTAATTTATTTGTGAAATATTAGTAAAGATAAAGATTCCCTTTGCACATATGTGCTAGTCATTTCTGACTCTGGGGGATGGTGCTTATCTCCGTTACAAAACCGAAGAGCCAGCGCTGTCCAAAGATGTCTCCATGGCCATGTGGCTGGCATGACTAAATTCCAAGAGTGCACAGACCACTGTTTCCTTCCCATCAAAGTAGTCCCTACTTTTCTACTTGCATTTTTACATGCTTTCGAACTGCTAGGTTGGCAGAAGCTGGGACAAGTAACAGGAGCTCATTCCATTACACGGTGCTAGGGATTTGAACTGCTGAACTGTCAACCTTTTTGATCAAAAAGCTCAGCGGCTTAGCCACTGAGCCACCATGCCCAAAACAGTCCAATAATTTGGCTCATCTTAGGTGCATAGAATATGAATTATGAATTACCCTGAGTGGATTCTCTTTTGACCTCCTTTTTTAATATCATTTCAGACAAACCTGCAGTCCCTCAACAGACAAAATAAAATAAGGAAGAACAAAAGAATTGTTAAAAAAATAGGCAAGAAGACAGATTAACATCTTGTAATCATAGTGTTACTGCTTACAAAGAAGACCATACTGACTAAAAAAAATGGAAGTTCTGGCAGAACTTTGGTAATCTCAATATGATTTATAACTCTCTGTGCAAGAATTATATTCCACTTTTTTTAACAACAAAACAAAAAGAACAGTTTTTCATGCTGACCATTTCTATTGCAATCTTTATACATATACCGTAAATGCAGGGTAACATTAAGATGAATATATCCTGCATTTCTTCTAAAACAAATCTTCACAGTATTCATGGGTTTTAAGGGAGAAATACAGTGGGTAGAATGATCCATTGCTCTTGGAATTGGTTACACTGACTTTACCCTGTTACTCCTTCTCATGTAAAACCTGTTATGTGTGTGACTTTGTAGCTTACCAGCTCCCTCGGATGCCTGGATCTATACATGCTTCTAGCTTATATATCCTACAAATTCTGACCTATTTTATCTAGTTGCTGTCTGGCTTCCTGGGAAATAGAAAGTAAGCATACATTTTTTAAGTACTAAAGAAAGCTCTGTGTCAACAGCAGCCATCCATGTCTGGAATCCTTTCAAAATCAGTGGATTTAACCATGCCTAACTACATAGCATTATGTGGTCTCTGTGTTAGAAAGGGAATTTTAATTAGAATTGCATGGGTTAGCATTGAATGTGTTGGAACATGCACTGTAGGGGTATTCACTAGCCTAGGAGGAAGTCCTTGGATTTCTTACTGTAAAAGGTGCTATCAAGTGCAATGTAAAGGGTCAGTGTAATAATAATGTATATAGCAGCTGGGCTTTAACTGCTGTCTGGATTCTCTATTTTCACTTCAACAAAAATAGTTACACTTGGACTAATTCTGTGACCATTCAGAATGGTAGCTCCCTGCCAGATTATCATCGCAGGCAACAATTTGGCTGCCCCAGTTGGCATAACATTGCCTGTTTAGAATGCAAAGTTATGACTGTAACCCCTGCTGGCCACTGGAGTGGCATCAGAGAGAGTTAAAGAAAGAGCTGTAATTATGGAAAAGGGAATTAGGAAGAAAATAGATTGAAAAGAAACCCTTGCTGTTTCCAAGTGCAGGAGAAAATGCAATTCAAACCAACCATTTAATTGTCTTGTGCCAAAGAAAATGGTCAAGCAACTTTAGGAATGGGCAAATTTGTTGATTTTGGTTTCTTTCAATTCCTCCCTTTTCTAGCCATGAGTTTTTCCCATTTTCTGAATAATTTGATATTATTTTTCCTGCTTTTTTCTGATATGTACATTTTACTAAATGTTGCTGAATATGTATGTATGTATGTGTGTGTAATATATATATACTCTTTAAGCTATGTTCATTATTTGAATCTTAAATTCTTAATTCTATTTTATGTATTTCTAAGTGCAGTTTTCACCTTCAATGTATTTTTGTTTGGATTTTTGTGAAGAAAAGTGAATCAAATATTGACTTAAAAGTATGTTTTCCATCCATCTAACGAGCTAGCAATCATAACAATAATTTGCCAAAATAATTCTAGTGTACCTCTTGCCATTCTTTCCTGCACTTTCAATATAAACAAGTGCTGCTTGTCATAATAAAAATTAGAAAAAATTAACCCAAGCAGACATCATTGAACCAAAGATGACCTTGACCAAGGAAGAAATAAAATACACAGGCACTTGTACCAGTTTCTCGACACTTAGCTAGCTAGAAGGGCATGACCTGGTAGCTGATATTATTAAGAAACAGGATTATTAAGGATTTCTTGACCACATGAGAATATATTGTAGTGGTAAATGATATAGGTAGGTATTTCCATCTGATATACAATAATTCTTATGTATAAGAATTATCTGAAAATCCAGACTAAGATTGTTTGTTCTCAATCTTGCATGTTGTTTCTCCTTCCAATCACTCCTCCCTCCCCCCACCCCCAAATAGCAGAACTTAAATTTTCAATGTTGTTATTTTTGAGATATATAATTTGAAAACATTTCTCACTCCATCATTACTCCTCACTCTTTGGCCAATGTCTCCATCCTATTTTTGATGCAAATATTTGCATCCAGCATCCATAAAGAGTTAAATCAAGTTTCATCATGGTTCATTTCACTAAAAAACTGGAAGTGACTAGGCTTGAGTTGAATATTATTCCACTAAATGTCCTTCCCTTATAAATGTGGATCACTTCGTTCTGTTTATTTCCCTTGTAAATGGGTACATCATTTTTCAATCTCTTCTTCCTTGGTGTTTATTATTCCATTATATCCATTTTATATAAATGTAAGTTCCTCCCTGCTTCCTCTGAAGCAAAGAGATCAATGTGGTACATGACAATTTTATTACATCAGAGTATTCATTTCCTTCACAAAAGTAAATCACTCCAGTACAGTCACTCCCCTGTGAGACAACATACCCATAGATCATTGCATTACAGGAACTCTCTGCATAAATACAGTTTGTATCATGTTACTTCTTCTGAAAGGTACATGATGACACATCTTTGTTGGCTCTGTATAAATGTTTGCTCAGGTCTTTGTATATGTGTTCTAGGCAGCAATACTGAATACAGCATGATTTCCACTGTACTATATTCATTTTCAAGCATGCTGCAGCCTTGTAAAAGCATGTTCTTCAAGTTTCTATGAAACCATATCCTCTATGCCTTTATTTCTTTTTTTCCATTCTGTTATTTGATTTTCTTCCAATATACCAGGAAAAAGTTAATGTGGAGGAGGAGGAGGAGGAGGAGGAGGAGGAGGAGGAGGAGGAGGAGGAGGAGGAGGAGGAGGAGGGGGAGGGGGAGGAGGAGGTGGTGTGGTGGTAGTGACAGAAAATCTCTTTGCTTAAAACAGTGTATAGGTAGTCCTCAACTTACAACCACAATTGAGTCCAAAATTTCTGTTGCTAAATGACATATTTGTTCAGTGGATTTTGCCGCTTTTTATGACCTTTCTTGCCATGATGGCTAAGTGAATCACTGCAGTTGTTAAATTAGCAACATAATTGTTAAGTGAATCTGGCTTCCCCATTGACCTTGCTTGTCAGAAAGTCACAAAAGTTGATCACATGACCCCAGGACATTGTAACCATCATAAATATGAGCCAGTTGCCAAGCACTTGAATTTCTATCATGTAACCACCGTGATGCTGCAATAGCTGTAAGTGTGAAAAATGGTCATAAGTCACTTGTTTAAGGGCTGTTGTAACTGAATGG
This sequence comes from Laticauda colubrina, assembly GCA_015471245.1. Classification (NCBI taxonomy): domain Eukaryota; kingdom Metazoa; phylum Chordata; class Lepidosauria; order Squamata; family Elapidae; genus Laticauda; species Laticauda colubrina. The sequence continues at coordinate 74,269,649 of BLBF01000002.1, forward strand.
TCACTAAATGAATTGTTTTAAGTTGAGGGCTACATGTAGTTTAGCACTTTCCTACTTCTTTTGAGCACTTTTTCAACTCAGATATGGAATGCCCCTCCCTGTTAGTATTTGCATTCAGGCTGCATTTCTTTATTTCTTTAGAAAGTCAGTTAACACACAGCTCTACTATTTATTTATTTATTTAAAATCTGGTTTCAAAGGAGGATGGATGTAGGTTGGGTACATAAATGGAAGATGGATTGATAAATGAGAGAAAGAGAGAGAGAGGGAAAGAAGGAGGGAGGAGGAGAAAGAGAGAGAAGGAGAGATTGCCATTGCTGAAATCAGTGTTTGTCAAATCTAGTACCTTTAAGACGTGTGCACTTCAACTCTGCTGGCATGGGAGGTTTCCCATGATTCACAGAAGAGTTGCATGTTCTGACAAGGATTAAGAGACCACTAGACCAGGGGTCTCCATCCTTGGCAACTTTAAGCCAAGTGCACTTCAATTCCCAGAATTCCTCAGACAGCCAGACTGCCACTGAAGGAAAATGAAGGATGAATTTGACTGGGCATGACTTAAAGCTACAAATAATGCATACCTTGTCATGGGAAGAGATGTGAAACACTATTATTTCTCCACCGTTATTATGTATGCAGATTGTCACCCAGTGGCTGTGTTTAGGGTCACCTGGTCCCTCCTGAGACAGGAGGGCTCAGATGATCATTTTCAGGGCTGGTGCAGATGAATTTGTGGAACACCTGATGGACAAAGTTACTTTGATTCATTCATTTCCAGATGGACACTATGCATGGTGCAGGTCCATTAGAGATGCCTGGGGAAAAGTCTTACCTGATTATCTGGGAATGGTTTGAGTCTGTTGGATCTTAAGAAGTGAACAGTGTCCCTGATGAAATGGACAGTGTCCTTGATGCTAACCTGTCAAATTATCCCAAAGGTACTTTTCCAAAAGGCAGCTGGACTAAAGCACCTTTGGGACAACCATGCCTGTCCTTGATGACTGAGAATCTCAATAGACCTCTGTCAATCAGATCACTATGCCTCCTGGCTGATAAAAGCATCCAGGATGGTGACAGGTTCCAACAGTGATAATTCCTCACTGCAAGAGACCTTTAAAGGACCTTTTGGGACCTTTAAAGGAGGCCTTGGTTTCCCCACTCCTTAAAAAGCCATCACTTGATCCCACCTGACCAGACAATTTCTGTCCAGTCTCCCATTTTCCCTTTTTCGGAAAGATGGTAAAGAAAATAACTGTAATGGCAGCTCAACAGATTCCTGGATGAAGTGGATGACCTGGACTCCTTCGAGTAAGGTTTTAGGCCCAGTTATGGTACAGAAACTGCATTGTCATAATGGTTGATCTCTGGTGAGAGTGGCATTGTGGGTAGTGCATCCTTCCTTACTGTCCTTGACCTCTCATTGGCCCTTCAATACTATGGTCCTCTTGGGTCAGCTGTAGGGTTTGGGACTGGGAAACAAAGTTATGTGCTGGTTTAGCTCCTTTCTCCAAGGTTGGTCCCAATCAGTGTTGATAGGGAGTAAGAGGTCCAGTCTATGGCTGGTCCTTTGTTGTGTGCCATAGGGCTCAGTACTTTCTCCACTTGTCTTTAACATCCACATGAAGATGCTGGATGAGATCATCTGCCTTCGTGGGTTGAGATACCATCAGTACTCTGATGACACTCAAGTTTATATCTGCATCCGAATGAACAATGTGGTGGTGTTACTGTGCTCTTGTGGTGCCTGGAGAGGTCTTGGATGGAGGACAACAAACTTCAGCTGAATGCTGGTAAAGCCCCTGTCACATTGCACCAACGGATGCAAAGAGGATGTAAAACGGACAAAAAAGCTTGCCATCCGTTGGTTAACGCAATGTACTCACTGCCTCCTTTATTGATAATAAAGGGCCAAGGTGTGGCACCAGGGAGGGTGGACCACACAGTCCCACTATGCTTGCACTGGAGGCTTATCTATCCCACTGCTATCCTTACCCATCCCACAGCTATTACCCATCCCAAAGGTATCCCTGACCATCCCACAGCTATTACCCATCCCACAGGTATCCCTGCCCATCCCACAGCTATTACCCATCCCACAGGTATCCCTGCCCATTCCACTGCTATCTTAACCCATCCCACAAGCATTCAAAGGCTTAAACCATTTCAAAAAGTTTCCACCAAGACTTTATTAAAAAAAAGAAATGAAGCAAGCGTGTGAATCAAGATAAACTTTATTGAACAACAAGCTGTAAAACAAAAATGACCCAAGTCAAATAAACTCAATTTGGACCCAAGTCCAAATAAACTCTACAGGTAGGCAGCAACCCAGTCTCTGGCACTCTTCTTGGTCACTCGGAGGTGTGCCCAGTCTCAGGGGTGAAGGGTCCAGGTGCTGTGGAGGTGGGTGGTACTGGAGTACTGGTCTGAAGCACCACTGGTGTGCCTGGCCTGAGAGGACAACAGGTGATGGTGTGTTGAGAAAGCTCTCAGACAGCTAGCTCAGACCCGCGATGCTGAGAGGTCCTTCCTCCATGCCATGGGGTGTCAGCCCCAGTACTGATGAGAGATGTACTGAGGCCGGGCTTGGCTGTGGGGTGGAGGAAGGAGTAGTGTAGTGGAGCTGTCTGGTCTGCAGCTGGGTGAGGACTGGCATGGGTGGCATTGGTGGTGTGGGTGGCATCGCTGTCGTCGGTGGCATCATTGTCGTGGCTGGCATCGGTGGCATCAGTGGAACCGGTTGCAACGGTGTCGCCCGATGACTCTGTGCCTGGGCTGGGAAGGGGTGCTGCCTGTGCTGCTAGACCTCCTGGTAGCCATAGCCCTGGTAAGTGAGGGGCTGTGGGAAGCCTTGGTATGGGAGGGACATCACCTGGGGTAGAGGAGCAGACCTGGACTGGGTAGGAGCAGGTTCCTCTGGGTCTGGAGGGTTGTGAAGCAGCTCCATGATCCGGTCCTTCACCACCTGGTACTGGGGTTCCTCCATGTTCTTGAGGGTCTGGTTGACATAGGTGAGGAAGGGCTTGCGGTTGGAGGATGAGGAGTCGGTGCTGACCAGCTGAGAGAGGAGATCTA